>CM060591.1:12506185-13241185 GCA_030578255.1 Tiaroga cobitis
TTCCTCCAATCAGAAACAACCTAGAGTGATGACACTCACTGTGCTCATGCTCAATTAGTTTCCCTCCATTTTTGTCAAAAAGGGAGCCACATTAGAAAATATCCTGACAGAGTTCTCGACAAAAGGTTGTTTTTTAGGTAAAAAATGACTTTTCTTTCTGATGTACTTTTTTGGATGCTGTTATAAGATAAAATGTTTATGAATTCAAACAAGTATTATTAGAATCACTGTTTTGTAAGCTAAAAATAGAAATGGCTAACAAGTGTCAAACTAACAGTCAAGCTAGCTCACATGAGATGAAAACATGGTTGGTGATTCTGGGACGGTTGTAACGCCCCGTTACAACTGTCCCAGAATCACCAACCAAGTTTCATTTATATTTTAAAAAACTAATTAAGCTATAAAAAAACTGCATAGTTTCCATTTAATGTGCAAATTAAAAGTAAAATATGCACTGTGCATTGCAAATTAAATGTAAAATGTCATCAAATCACATTTTAAGGTAATTATCTTTTTTTATATAAAAATAGTCAGTGGAAACGTGATTGCTTACAGCATGCCAAATATAAGAAAGAGGAAGACAGACAGGGGAGTCCCATTTCCTGTGCTGGAAAGGGTAATCATTAGGCTACTTAGAAATATGAAATGAATAGTCACAATAACTTCCCAGTGCGCATTTGATGTCAATTTAAAATAAATATGACATCAAACATTGGTCAAAATGACGTTACGAAAGTCATATTGACGTCAAAGTGTCAATGTCAATTTGATGTCAAGATTTTGACCTCTGCAGATATCATTTTGATGTTATTTTGATGCTTTGTTGGCATTTGATGTCAATTCTACATCTATTTGACGTCAGGATGTCATGATGTTGATGTCATTGTAATGCTATTTTGATATCATTCAATATCAAGCTTCGATATCAATTCAACATAAATGTGACATCAAACATTGACTGGTTTTCAAAAAGTGTCTGAAGCAGTGTTAAAGTTAATGAGATAATTAAGTGATTAATTGAGTGATGATTGGTCATTATTGATGAACACCTGATGTTGACAAGCAGAATCACTGATGGAGAAAATCACAATTTGAAGTCACCATTTTGTGACCAATGTGACCAATGTTTGCTTTAGTTGGGCTCTTGACCCTAATGTTTTTAACTTTAGATTTTGTTTGGCTGCTGAAACTGAGTGGTGAACAGCCAGATGAACAAAGAGTAAAGGTGATCTGATGGTGTTGGTTATGTTTTGACATAATCATCAGAGGTCAAAATCTTGACATTAAATTGACCGACACTTTGACGTCATTATGACTTTCATTTTTGACCTATTTCGTGATGTTATTTTGACATCAATGTTTGATGTCATATTGATGTTAAATTGACGTCAAGGTGCCCGCTGGGATGACTGGTAAATAATATTGTCCATTTTGAGTAGGCTATATGATTAATTCATTATGTAGCCTATATTTTAGGCATGTTTCAACCGTCCCTGACATGTGTTACAACCGTCCCTGTACACTGGGACGGTTGTAACAGTGGAGAGACTGTATTAAAATTAATTTTGCAACCTGTACATATTTCATAAAACCACTTAAATACATTGTTTCAGCAGTTGACCGATTGAAGTTTATAATATAACAAATTGGTTATTCCAGTATAAATGGTTTTTGACGTATTGCTAAAAAATGCAAAAAGTGTTACAACTGTCCCTGGTCTCCCCTAGCTTCCCCAACACTGATTATCGCATATATTAAGTTCTGCATTTATCTGCTAAATATTTAATTTGTGCTTAACTTTATCATCTTATTGAAGCTTGAATATGTTGTCATACTTTATTGTATTAAACATTTTTTCTACGGACTTGCGGTGACGTGAAGACGTTTATCTTGTGAAGGTGTTGAAGTGTTTGTTCCACGTTCCTCTGTTATATGCATTGTTTGTGAGTTAATGTTACCTTATAGTTGAGTTTTTTTTTTTTACGTTGAGATTATTGTGTGGTGCTTTCATCCCTTTTAGAGACATGTAACGTTTCAGAGAGGTGACTCATTACCTGAGCTGCAGCAGTGCAACATGTGCTGCAGCTATTACCACTGCTCTTTTTGCTCGGCCAGTGTATTTAAGCCAGCCAAACTAGTCAAATTAAAAAGTCATGTTCGAATCCACTTCAACAAGGCAGTTGTCTATGGAGGTATGAATATCTTGAATTATTTGTTTAATACATGTACACCCAATATATTATAGCATAATAGTTTACTGATTTATTTTAGGCTTCACTATACACAGATGTGGACTGGGATGTAGAACAGCACTGCATTACCACTGCCCATTCTGTGATACTACAGTTTTAAGGAGAAGGGATTTTTAGACGCAGGTACAGGTTTGCAAAAAAACCCCGCTTTCAACTTCAACCACAATTTTATCACCAGCCACTGCAGCGCTGACCACACCTTCTCCAGCCACTGCAGCGCTGACCACACCACACAGGGTTCGTGTGCAGCCTGTGATAAAAAAAAAAGCCCAGTTTGCAATATCCTCCTTAATAGAAAAAACTTAAAAAAAACACACGGACTGCAAACACACAGAACAGCCAATACAGGACATTAACATTCCATCTTGTAAGCCAGTGCATTGACAAAACAAATGGCATTTTTACAGTCCTTAAAGTTACCAAGGGTCACAGTGTTCCTCTTCATATTCAGCTCAAGACATGGGCAGAACACCATAAGCTAGGTCATCTGTGAATCACATGAATGTCAGGTCAACATGGAAGTTGCACAGAGGAGTGGCCTGTCATCATATCAGTGCAAACACATCCGCTCTGTAACTTACTGCACATCTTCTGCAGAACCAGTCTCCCTAAAAGAGGAGATTTTAACCGAGATGGTAAAAGCAAAGTGGTTTAGTAATGAAAAGAAGAAGATATGCCTTACTCACCAGCAACTTGCCAACAGCAATTGCATACCACTCTCTGTTCAAACTTCGATTGGCACCCCTGAAACAAAGAAATTAATTTCAGTATTTGAACCCAGTGTCTCCTATTACAGTCGGTTGGGACGTGTAATGGTCGTGTATGACTCAAAATTAAACACATGGCATTGTGCCAAATTGAGGCGTTCAAGTGTGCACAAGTATATTGCAAAATGGCACCTTTTTCAGACCCAACGTGAGTTGTTTCGAACAGTCTTCAGCAGAGAAGAATCACCACTCAAAGGGCCACATGCACAGTCTGAGGAGAAGGATTTCAGAGAAGACAGTCCTGTTTATCCTCCAAAAGATCTGGGGATAAAAAATATGGTATCTTACATTCTTCAGCATAAGAAGATACCCGTTGATCTACCAGATGATGTGCATGTACAATCACCAGACAAAGACTACCCAAGAAACCTTTGTTCAGATGAAAGTATCTGTCAGAGTTGTCCAGGTGTTGTCCCCCTCAGTGATCCCATCCTAATTACAAAGAAGGCTAAAATACTCACAAACTGGTCCATAGAAGTGGTCCATTATTGAACTGGTCCAAAATATGATTTGGTGTTATGTAATTGTGTGTGTGATATTCAGCTAAATTGTCCTCTGATGTATTACTTGTTTAAATTTTAGACGTTGCCACCTACTGTAAGCAGTGCCCACTTTGTGGAATGTTCTACTGTTACCAGGAGTGGAAAGACCACCTACATCACTTCAATGACCACGTCATCCTTGCCATACCCTTATGCCTAACCTTGAGAAGCCTTCTCCAGGTAACTTTTAATTTAACACTATGGTGTATTATGTATGTTACTTAAAACAGATTTTGTTTATTCCGGGTGCATACTTCGGTGTGCAGAGCCGTTGATTTTTTGCAAGATTTGACCAGTTTAAAGTTTCCGTCAGCACACACGGTGCTGCATGCCTATATACACTTTGAGGCCCTTACAGACCATGAGTACAAGTATTCATGCGTTACCTGTGGTGATTATCCCCATGTTGTGATAATGGATCTACACAAAAAGGGTGTTTTCCAGCTTTCTGGTATGTTTATTGTAATCATGTTCACTTCAAAGTTTGTTTTATTTATTTATTTTCTGTTTCTATTATTATTTCTATTTTCATGCCTCTGGTGAGCTTAATTGCTGTTTTGTCTGGTGTTACAAATATCAGTAACAATCAGAAGCTTCCAGAGAGCCCTTTCTATTTCATTTTGTGTTCAGGGATGACATGGAGTTATTTTTGCAAGAATGTAAGGACAAAATGGGCCTGAGAGTGAGTTCCTCATTTGATACATTGTAAGTTAAATTTATACAGGATTGCCATGATAAAATGGGCCTAGGGGTGAATTGGTCATTTGTTGTATACATTTTTATTGTTTCTTTTAAAACAATGCCTAATTTTCTCTCTCTTTTTTAGATTTTTGACGTTATTTTACATAAAGAAAAATGCATGGTGCACATGTTCTTGTGAAATAAACTATATTTTATATAAAATGCCCATAAGTTTCAAGCATTATTTTTCACCATCATGATCAGGAAGTAACTCATAATACAATGAAACGGATAACTATATACAATTATATTACACAAAATCAATGTTTTAAAATGCTTATTGTACTGTACCTTAATGTATCATTATAACATACGTATAAAGTATGACGTTTCGTGTGTAATAAAAGCATGCCGTTTCGTGTCCAAGCAAATTACGCTCCAAAACGTTAGGTGGCGTTACTCGGTTTAGAACGTAAGCTTCTCCCCTCACCTCCGGTCCTGGCGCTGGTGTTAGAACGTAAGCTCCGCATCTTACTTCCGGTTCTGGCGCTGGGGTTCTGAAACTGGTGGTGCTGCGGGTATGCAGCTGGATATTATTGCTTATTTTTGGATCCGGAGATTCTGTACTCTTTTAGAAGATGTGTAATAGCACCCCCTAGCGTATAACAGTGAAAACACAGATTGCCAGAAAATCACATCGATTGCGGGGAAAGGGTAAAGTAAAATAAAGCAAAAAAAAAAAAAAAAAAAAAAAAAAAAAAAAAAAAAAAAATGTTAATGAAAGAAAGAAATGACATGCAGACAAAAAAAGAAATACTAATATTGTATAAAAACTCGTTCCCATGAATTATTCATTTGGGTTCATGTTTTATTCATTTGTTCTCTCATTTTAGGTAAATCATGGCCAAGTTGTAGCTACTAATCCGTTGACTCATTTTAATATAGTCACAATTGAATTAAAATGTGGGAACAAATTAGTACAACGTGGTAGTACAACTTAGGGGTGAAATGGCTAAGTGGTTAATGATCTGTGCTAGTAATCCAAAAAGTGTAGGTTCAAATCCCAAAAGGGGGATTCATGAGCTGCCACCATTGTACCTTTGAACAAATCACTGAACCCCAGCTAACTCAACAGGGATTTTTCCTGCAGAAAAGGTTCACTATAGATCTGGTTAAGAAACTGTTGCTAAATTAAAAGCAATGAAAGGTGAAATTCAGCTTTCCGTAAAGTGTTGCACAAATCTTGAAGCGGAAGTTACGATAATCTTTTCTTCCCTCTCATGCTGTATATCTGAGTGAAAGCTTCTCAAAGAGGAAAAACATGTGGGGTGGGACTATTGCAATATTACATGAAAAATAAGATTTGCAGATTTTGATTTTATAATGAGTTTAAAGGGATACTCCACCGTTTTTTTCATATTAAACTATGTTATTCCCTTAACTAAGATGAGTTGATACATACCTCTCTCATCTCAGTGCGTGCACTTAATCGCTCTGGCGTGCGATACATTTTGATAGCACTTAACTAGCCCAGTTCATTCATTACGATCCAAGCAGAGAAGCGACCAAACACCTCCACGTTTTCCCTATTTAAATACGGTTACACTAGTAGTGTAACTCGACCAAGAATGGTGACACGAAATAAAACGTTGTGCTTTTCTAAGCGTGTAAAGTGGATAACTATGGCGGTATAATGTATACCAAAGCAAGTGCTTGGGAGCACTTCGACTCGGCGCAGTAATATCATCACTCGTGAAAAATCCTCTCCCTCTCCGGAGTAATGATATTACTGCGCCGGGTCCATAGATATGCGGCGAGTCGAAGTGCTCCCAAGCACTTGCTGTGGTATTCCGTCATACATTATAGTTATCCACTTTACACGCTTAGAAAAGCTTAGTCACCATTCTTGGTCGAGTTACACTACTCGAGTTACTCTACTCGTGTAACTGAGTTGAAAGGTGAAACTCGTGTAACTGTATTTAAATAGGGAAAACGTGGAGGTGTTTGGTTGCTTCTCTGCTTGGATCCTAATGAATGAACTGGGCTAAGTTAAGTGCTTTCAAAGTGTCCCGCGCGCCAGAGCGATAGAGACGAGAGAGGTATGCATTAACTCGTCTTAGTTAAGGGAATAACATAGTTTAATATGAAAAAACGGTCGAGTATCCCTTTAAGAAAACAGTGTTCAAGAAACACGTCACTGAATAGTCATACAATACAAGTAGCCTACACATACATGTTCAATTTGAGTCACGCTGCTCTGTGGATGTGCACTTAATCCCACATCACTTGGCATTATTAAAAACCGCTTACATCCCCACACTTATTTAAACAGACACTGAGCTCTGGAATCAAACTTCATCCATCATCCAGTCAAATACTAAGGCTCTCAAATGTTAAACCATGAACTTCACCAGTAATTTGTTCTCTGTCACAGCTTAGTCTCTGTGTGTATAGCGAACACACATTTCCGTCCAATTAGCTAAATGTCACAGGATGGTTTTGATTAATGGCAGCAAATGTAGCTTGATTACTGTATGAATGTTCTCTTCAATTAGAATATCATAAAGCCATAAACAGAATTGATGTGTTTGCACATGTGAGAATCTGACGGTTACAAGATGCTGCAAAAAGTGGGAAAAATACACAGTTTTTCATGATAGAATTGTTCTATTCAGTTGTAAGGAACAATACCATACCCTAGAAATACAGAACTCTATCACTGTAAAATCACAACTGCATGGCTTCTTGTGACTTGAAGTTGTGACTTGAAGTTTGTAATTTCTAGGGGTGTACAGTCAAGCTGTTATATCAGCTGAAATGACAAAATTATCTTTATCTGTATTCAGATGCAATTAAACCTGAAATGAGTACTATATAGTTTCAGCAGAGTGGGACTTTATAGTAAAGGAATATTGCAGCTGCCAGTCTCTGCTTTAACCGAGGAGTTTAAGTGTGCCAAGGTCAGACTGGAAATTACCTTAGTAGAGTCACGCGACAAATGTGTAAGGGAGGCAGCCCCTGTGTTAAAAACTGGTAGAAAGTGGTCAGCAAAGAAATCTGTAGTAGAGGCAAAGGCTGACCTTCAAATTGGGGATATCATGGGACAGGTACAGCATGGAAGAGGGGGTTTTGGGCTCAGTTTAGCTCCTCCTAAATGGCACAAGGCAGGCCCAGCTCAAAGGAGGAAGCTGGTAGTCAACGAGGTGCGAAAGCAGCAGGAGAGGATGAGGTGTATAAAGGCCATTTCCCTGGCCAAGCAGGGAGATTGGATGAGATGGGAGAGTGTGGAACAACGCAAGATGGGCTGGCAAGACCTTTGGTCAATGGAAGAGAGTAGGATCAGTTTCTTTATCAGGTCAACATATGATGTTCTCCCATCACCAAAGAACCCAAACCTCTTGGTAGGAGAGGATCCCTCTTATCCTTTGTGTTCATCACCTGCCACATTAAGGCACATTCTGACAGGATGTAAGGTGGCTCTTAGCCAGGGTCGGTTTACTTGGCGCCATGACCAAGTACTGCGATGTTTGGCTTCAGCATTGGAAGGCAAGCGTAACATAACCAACAAGTTGCCACCTGTTCTAGCAAAACATTACACACAGAAGACAATATTCCTCCGCCCAACAATATTCCACCGTTGCCACTGAACCTACTTTAACGAAGACAGTGGGGCTCGACAGCCTTAGTCAAACGGGTTGGCGCGTATGGTTGGGTTGCGGAGAGATTGTGAGATTGTGGTTAGGTCACAGGTGAACTACGAGGAAGGAGCAACCTCAGCAGCAGGAGGGATGTAAAGGTCAGTAAGCTGGGCTGAGTTGAGTGGGGGACAGAGGGGGGTGACTCTGGGACGCCAGAGTCACTGTCGAGCCCTCTTGAGGTGTCGTGGGCTAGTCGACGAAACACTGAGGACGGAAGGTGCCCACTTGAAGACCCTAGAGATGTCCCCTACTCGGCTCAATCCAGACGGTTGTTGTGCTGGTCCACTGGGGAGACCACACTGTAGTTGCAGCCGTTGTGTGTGCTGCCGCGCCAAGTACACTGCAGCCGTTAACGCCGGACAGAAGGAGATTCACATCACCATATGGAAAGAAGCGTAAATGGATGGAGAAGCATAGGTTACTGTAAAGCTACGTCTTAGTTTGTGCTTATCTTATTCCTTTTCTTCCTTGTAGGCCTGAAACGAGACTTCAAGAGATTTCCACGACGCACACGCGCGAGAACTTAACTGAAGTAGTTGAAGGAGATCGCAATTCTCACGCATGCGTTATGGAAATCTCTTGAAGTCTCGTTTCAGGCCTACAAGGAAGAAAAGGAATAGTCGAATAAAGTCGTTATTTTTGTTTGTTTTTTCGCACAAAAAGTATTCTCGTCGCTTGATAAACTTATAGTTGAGCCACTGTTGCGACATGGAATATTTAAACATTTTCTTTAATGACTTTCTGGGCCGTCAAGTTTCATTCCCTTAGGGAGCCTATGGAGGATTGATCAACCTCTCAGATTTAATCATAAATATCTTCATTTGTGTTCCGAAGACGAACGAAGGCCTTACGGGGTTGGTACAGCATGGGGCTAAGTAATTAATGACTTAATTTTCATTTTTGGGTGAACTAACCCTTTAAGGCACATTTTGACAGGATGTAAGGTGGCTCTTAGCCAAGGTCGGTTTACTTGGCAACCATGACCAAGTATTGCGATGTTTGGCTTTAGCATTGGAAGGCAAGCGTAGTATGACCAATAAGTTGCCGCCTGTTCTAGCAAAACATTTCACGTAGAAGACAATATTCCTCCGCCCATGCGAGCAACCACCAAGAAAAGGTGCTAACACCAATTCTCGCCCAGGACAACTGGAAGCTGCTGGGGACTGGAAGATGCTGGCTGATCTTGATCAACGGCTTATTTTTCCACCTGAGATTGCCACCACTAACCTACGACCAGATATTGTTTTGTGGTCTCACGCATCAGCACGCATTGTTCAACTGATAGAGTTAACAGTGCCATGGGAGGATGTGTTAGATGAGGCATATGAGAGGAAGAAACTGCGGTATGCTCATCTGGCCGCTGAAGCAGAACAGCGAGGATGGAGAGTCCAGGTTTATCCAGTGGAAGTGGGTTGTCGAGGTTTTGTGGCACACTCTACAACCCGGTTCCTCAGAGACGTCGAATTCAGTGGCCAAGAGTTGTGTCGCACAGTAAAGAACTTTTCTGAAGCAGCAGAAAGGAGCAGCAACTGGCTGTGGTTGAGATGGAAAGATTCTAGCTGGCTGTGTACAGGCCGCCACGCTACGGTTTCGTAGAATTCTTGAAAACTTGAAGAGTCTGTTGGTTTACTTGTATAGGTTGTATAGTATTTACAGTCATTATGTTCCTGTGTATATTGCGTGAATGACGGGTGGTTGGGCAGATATTGTGTTTTTGCGGTAGGTGGTATGCCATACGGAACCGTTGCCACTGAAACTGCATATTAACGCCACCAGTGGGGCTCGACAGCCTTAGCCAAACGGGTTGGCACGTATGGTTGGGTTGCGGAGAGATTGTGAGATTGTGGTTAGGTCTCAGCAGCAAGAGGGATGTAGAGGTCAGTAAGCTGGGCTGAGTTAAGTGGGGGACGGAGGGGACGGCAGAGTCACTGTCGAGCCCTCTTGAGGTGTTGTGGGCTAGTCGACGAAACACTTGCCAGGTGTTTTAAAACACCAGAAGGTGCCCACTTGAAGACCCTAGAGATGTCCCCTACTTGGCTCAATCCAGACGGTTGTCGTGCTGGTCCACTAGGGAGACCACACTGTAGTTGCAGCCGTCGTGTGTGCTGACGCGCCAAGTACACTGCAGTCGTTAACACCGGACAGAAGGGGAGTCACACCACCATATGGAAAGAAGCGTAAATGGGTGAAGCATAGTTTACTGTAAAGCTACGTCTTAATGTTGCTTATCTTGGCGAAAGCCGAGTACAAATCAGAATGAAGTTTTAACATCTACTCTCGTGTAATGGAAATCTTAATCTCATATAGTTTAATCTCATTCTCTATTACATTTGCAATCCCATATCCTATTTGATTCTTTGTATATAAGTAACTTTTCTGTAAAATAAAATGCATACAACTCACTGCATTGATTGAGCCATAAGTTGTAGGACCTCTTAAACATAATTGCCTGGTTTCACAGACAGGGGTTGGATTAAACCAGGATTAGGCCTTTGTTCAATTAGGACATTTAAGTAGTTTATGTCTTAGAACAAAAAACATTACTGATGTGCATCTTGAGACAAAACAATGGCCCTGACATATTTTAAGATAGCTATGTCAGTGCAAGTTGCTTTCAGTTAAAACAGCTTAAACATGCAGCCTGGTCTGTGAATCTGGAAAATAAAGTTTTAAAAGCTTCTCAGAGCCATGGGGCCCTATCACACTCTCATGGCAATGCAAGTTTTTTTTGCTAGTTTCATCCAGATGCAGTTATCATTTTCACGTCCTGCGCCACATTGTTTAAATAGCAAATGCATTTGCGCCCATCTGTTCGCACATGGGCGTGCTGGTCTGAAAACGAGGTGTGTTGTTGGCACGTTGATATTTTGAGGCAACTGAAATAGACTGCACCATTGACCAACAAAAACCTGGTCTAAAGGGCAGTATTTTTTTGTTATTTAAGGGCACATTAGTAATATGCGCCAATAGGCGGGTCCACAATTTGCGTACACTCTGCTTATTACACATCAAATATTATAAATAAAAGATTATTATTGTGTACATAACGATATGGTGGAATCCGACTTGTTCCGTAGATGGTCTGCTTGCACGCTTTAACCTCACGCACGAGCAGATCCGTTTCCTCGCTAGAGAAGCATTCAGTCTTTCTCGTTTGTAAATTCCGCCATGTAAAAAGCGAATCCCCGGCGCGAGCGCAACTGGCTTTCAAAGGGAATGAGATATGTGACTCTGATTGTTTTATTGCATGTTACGCCCAAATTACTCATTAAGAAAATAGGGACAACCCTTTTAGACCATGCGCTGGGTGCGCCAAGTATTGTTCCCTTCATTAAACTAGCAAAAGTGGATTTGGACACACCCTAAGTGCAATTGCGTCGTGCGCTTTAGACCATGTGATTAGAACGTTAAAATAGGGCTCATGGTGTCTCTCACCATATGTATAACTTGCTTAGATTTCGCTGGACATAATAGCAGAAAGTCTTTACACTTAAAGGGTTAGTTCACCCAAAAATGAAAATTAAGTCATTAATTACTCACCCCCATGCTGTACCAACCCCGTAAGACCTTCGTTCGTCTTCGGAACACAAATGAAGATATTTTTGATTAAATGTGACAGCTGGATCACTCCTCTCGCCTGAAACGAGACTTCAAGAGATTTCCACGACGCGCACGCGCGAGAACTTAACTGAAGTAGTTGAAGGAGATCGCAATTTTTGCGCATGCGTCGCGGAAATCTCTTGAAGTCTCGTTTCAGGCCTACAAGGAAGAAAAGGAATAGTCGAATAAAGTCGTTATTTTTGTTTGTTTTTTCGCACAAAAAGTATTCTCGTCGCTTGATAAACTTATAGTTGAGCCACTGTTGTGACATGGAATATTTAAACATTTTCTTCATTGACTTTCTGGACCGTCAGGATTCATTCCCTTAGGGAGCCTATGGAGGAGTGATCCAGCTGTCACATTTAATCAAAAATATCTTCATTTGTGTTCCGAAGACGAACGAAGGTCTTACGGGGTTGGTACAGCATGGGGGTGAGTAATTAATGACTTAATTTTCATTTTTGGGCGAACTAACCCTTTAAGAAAAACAAAACAAAAAAAACCCCCAGATACTTTGTCTATTCCTCCCTCGTTCATTCTCACACATATTGCCTTTGTTACACATCACAGCTAAAATAGGTTGCAGCCATATAGTTAACAGAAGAAAAGATTAGAATTATCTTGCATTTCCACCTGTCGGGTCTTGGCTCTACATTAGATTACTCAGGCTGCAGTCCATCTAATATAACAGATCAATGTTAACACACAGGGAATTCAATCATATAAATTCATGAGTTGACTAAATCTCCGTTGGGACTGTTTACTGAAGCGTTGAATACTGAACTATTTCAGGATCAATACTCAGGCACCAGGGAACATAGAATACTTTCCACCTCTGCCTTCAGGTATACATATCATCTATTATTTAACTGCAACAACAAAAAGAGTTTTAAAGTGTAAAGATTGAGTGATGTTTTGAGATGAAAAACTGTCCATCCAAATTCTCATAAAATATTATTGTATTTAATGTATGCGATCTATCTATGAAAAATCTATCTAAAATCTGTTTATCCCATAGAAGCTTGCGAACTCATATGACCTGAGAAGCATTATTTGATATCTGATTCTAAACCGTTATTAAAATGAAATCGCCTTACCTTGTTTTGACAGAGTTCCCTTTCAAGGGAACTTCGAGCTGCATTTGAGACGCGGTGGGAACGCTCTGCGTGATTACGTCGTGAAGCACATGTAAAATCAGTCCAATGGAAGCCCGAAACGTCATAGGCGGGTGACGTCATAGACCAGGAAACTATAAAGCACCCCTGAATTCAGACCGCGCCAGCTTCTGTACCTTCAGCAAGCGCTCTCTGTGAAATCTGTCCTTGTCTATTTATTGTTTTTTTTCAAAGCCCAATATATATCACTATCTATCATTATGGCGAGCAAGCAAGATTATAGACGTTGTGTTGTTCCCTGCCCTCGTTACATCACGGGTGGGGACACACATAAGCTTTTTGTTGCTGTTTGGGAGTGGAGCATGCCAACAGTCAGTTCTCGAGGGAGCTGACTGTGAGCATTGCGAGAAGCTGTCCGTGAGGACGCTCCACTCCCGCCAGGCGTTCTTCGAGGAGGATAGTTCAGTTCGGTTCGCGTTCCCCGCGCGGGTCTCCCTGTTGCCGAGGCACGGGGACGACTCGCATTTCGGGGTTCGCAAACGGATCTGACAGCGGGGGTTGGGACGGGCTCCGTCCTATCTCAGCTTTCACATGCCAGATCTAGTGTGCTGCGATTTCCAGTTCCGAGGAATTGGTATCGTTAGTGTTTTGTTTTAAAAAGAAAGAGAACAAAACAAATACAAATATTAAGAAAAAGGCAGATGTTTGAGTTTTCAATGAATAAATAAATAGTTAGCTCATAACTCTGCTGAATAAAGAGGAGCTTTTAAAAAAAAGGAGGTTTTATAGTGCTGTTGCCAGTTAAATATTTACTGGCCAGCTGAACATTATGAGATTAAAATTAAAAAGAGTTTGTTAGATGAAATGTATCTTAAAACAGGA
Organism: Tiaroga cobitis; assembly: GCA_030578255.1. Lineage (NCBI taxonomy): Eukaryota > Metazoa > Chordata > Actinopteri > Cypriniformes > Leuciscidae > Tiaroga > Tiaroga cobitis. The sequence continues at coordinate 12,519,723 of CM060591.1, forward strand.
AAATTCTGTATCACAGCCTCCTCGTCGGGGACCGCGTTTTTTTCCCCATCTCCACACTGAGGTTTCGAGATCGTGGAATAAACCGGTTTGTATTTTATGTGTTTAATGCCCAGATGTCTAACTATAGTAATTTTGGGGAATTAAGTATCATAGTATGACAGTGCCTCGGGCTTGCGAGCTTTCTCTCTCCCGAGTCTGCGTCATCGTTATTAACCCCGACGCTACCCACCAGCCATCTTAAATAATGAATACATTTTTATTAGGCAGCGCTGGTGTGGAAAGTATATAAGGACATGGATGAATGTGAGGGGCGACTCTCTGAGGAGGGTCGCAGCGCTGGCAATTCGGTTGTTTCCTGCTGGTGGCCACAGAGTGATATATATGTATGTATATATAACTTTTTCTGATGTAAAGATGAAGGAAAATAAAGATATAAATATGTCTGTTCTTCTGGACGCTCCGCTTTCAAGAAAACTAAGAAATAAACCATTCCGCGGCGGTCCAGAGGTTTCTTCCTCACCAATCTAATGTTCCTGAGACTGCTGGGCGGGAGCAGTCTCGGCCTATTAAGCTCCTCGCAGCAAAAAGTGCAAAACAGAGCGTCGCCATTCGGGCTCCTCCGCAATTAAGAGGTACCTGGGTGGCGGTCAAAGTCTAGCCAGTTAGAGACATGCAAGATCTGAGGACTGTTTTATCTCTAAAATAGCTTGGACAAAGAAGAAGCCCTGACGCCGAGGCGATCAGGCTTCTAAGGGTGGTCCCCTCTGGGTTAGGGACGGTTTTGAGAAATCGTTTCTCCTCAGCGCCCTTTGGGGTGCGACTCTCTGAGGAGGGTCGCAGCACTGCCAGTTCTGTTTCCCTGCCGGTTCGCCGTTTCAGGGCACCAAGGTGTCAGTGTCCCCTAACGAGCCTCCAAATAAGAAAAAAAAGAAGAGCAGTCAGTTCGGTTTCCCTGCTGGTTCGCCGTTTCAGGGCGCCGAGGTGCCTGCTTTTTCCAACAATCCTCCGAGGAGGGTCGTAGGAACTAAGCTAGTTAGAGGTAGGCAAGATCTGAGGACTGTCGTCATCTCTAATAAAGCTTAGACAAGAAGTCCTGTTGCAAAAAAAAAAACGAGGCTATAAGGCTTCTGAGGGCTCCTCCAGGGCAGGGACCGTTTTGAGAAATCGTTTCTCCTCGGCACCCTCTGGGGTGCGACTCTCTAAGGAGGGTCACAGCGCTGCCAGTTCGGTTGTTCCCTGCCGGTTCGCCGTTCAGGGCACCGAGGTGTCAGCGTCCCCATACGATCCTCTGAGGAGGGTCGTAGAATGGTCAGTTCGGTTGTTCCCTGCCGGTTCGCTGCTTCAGGGCGCCGTAGTGACTGTTCAAACAAATCCAGAGGCCAGTCTTGAGAGACTGGTTCCCCTAGTAGAATTTCTGGCAGCGTGGAAACTACTGCCACATATTTCTCAGTGTGTCCTGCACACTATAGAAAAGGGTTTCAGAATTCAGTTTCAGAATTCAATTCCGCCCAGATTTCTAGGGGTCCTCCTCTCTGGTGGACCCCGAGCAGACTTTGGTTATGGAGCAGGAAGTACTGTCACTTCTGCAAAAGGAGCTGTAGAAGGGGTTCCTCCTCCCAGCAGACAGCCATTACTTCATTGTTTCCGAAAGAGGATGAGGGAGGTTCCTGAGGTTTGCTTTCAGGGGCGAAGCATACCATTATCGGGTTCTTCCATTCGGCCTAGGTTTATTACCCCACACCTTTACAGTATGCGTGGATGCAGCTCTGGCTCTTCTGAGACTCCAGGGCATTCGCGCATTATACTACATTAACCCTTTAGGCGCCAGAGGTTTTTTCCTAAAACGTTCGATTTTGACATCTTAATTTCAAAAGGCTATATCTTAAAACTGATAAAAGATAGAGACTTTCTGTAAATTAGAAAAAATATTAAGGATGACCCAAAGTTTATGTAGGGATTACCCATCTAATTTGCATATTATGACGTCATATGGTGGTGGCAATCTTGGATTATAGAATTTTCATGAAAAGTCACATGTTTAAATGATCAAATGCAGCACTTATTTCCCCCCCAAAATGTCCATCACCTTCTGTATGCTATATTACACAATACTGAATGCTCAGGTATATAGTAAGTAGTAAAAAAACTGTGTAAATCAATACTGATAAATGGTAGAAACAAACCGAATGCATGTAGTGGTTGGCCTTTTGCTGTAGAGATTTTCCATTTACTAAATACAGTAGGCACTCTTATTCCATGTATGGGGCACATATATATTATTCATATGACATACAAACACAAGTAGACAAGACCTGTTTAGTTCAAACGCTCACTCACACAGATCATGAGTGACATGATACGAGCAGCGCGGCCAGATCTGCCTCGCGCGCGCGCCGAGTGTGCACAGCTCGGACTACTGTCGTTGTCATTGCGACTCCCCAACCTGCCTCCACGTTGCCTCCACGTTGCCTCCTAACTGTCCTATGAATACTTCGACCTCGTCTAACATAGCCAGTGGCATTAGACAAAGTCTCCACCACAATACTGTCGCCGCGATTGCGGAGAGGCTCTGATAACATGGCTCACTCGCACACTAGCTCCGATTTTGACCGCACTGATTCAATGCGCTCTAACTCGAACATTTTGTATAGAAACATGACGTTTTTTTGATTTTGATGAAGTATGACATGTCTGCCATCCAGTGGAGGGGAGGTCGAATGAAATTTGACACCCAATTTGACAAAATCGGCCGTTTTGTTCAGTGCCGCATCTTGTCGAGTAAACTCGACCGTGGCGCCTAGAGGGTTAATGATTGGTTGATTCTAGCTCAATCTGAGTTTATGGCATTTCAGCATCGAGATGTCGTTCTGTCTCATTTAAAGGTTAACTAAACCCTAAAACAACTTTTTTTTAGTTAATGATCTGTAATACTGGGACTTTATTAATGCTGTTAATTGATTCAAGTAATTTTTTTGACATTTGGGTTTAAAGTATTTTAATTCTACAATATATGGTGTAAAAACGTCTGAGTGCTGCCCTCTTCAGGTTGAACGGTGGCTACTGCAGTTGAATTTTCCTATTGGAAGTTGTGAAACTCTGTGATGTCAGAGAGTACCAGCTAACCACGCCCTTGCCTACAGAGAGATGCGTCTCAGGTGCACGCCCCCCTCCGCTGGGCTCTGCCCACTTTTCCAGCATTTTTCAAATATTGCCAGTGGGTGGAGTTAGGCTCTGACCAGGGGTTTAGTTACCCTTTAAGGATGTTGGGGTTGCCTCTCAACGCCAAGAAGAGTGTGCTCTGAGGACCACTTTTCTAGGTGTAGCGATTCTCACAGCTGTATTGGGGTATATCTAGGCCAGTCACTCACTGTGAAACAGTTTCAGACTGGTGGGTCTCATGACAGCTGCGTCCAACGTAATTACTTTTGGCCTTCTGTACATGAGACCCCTGCAGTGGTGGCTCAGGACCAAGGGGTTTTCTCCGAGGGGAAATGTGTTTTCGCATGATCAAGGTCACGCGGCTATGCCTTCGTGCCTCGGTCATATGGAATAACCTTGGTTCCTCGTCCAAGCCCAGTGTTGGGGGCTTCTTGTCGACGCATATTGCTATCGACGGATGCTTCCCTCACAAGTGATCATGAGTGGTCGCTCGGCGAATGGTGGACAACACACTGATGGTCTCGTATATCAGAGCAGATATCCTGTTGAGGCAGGGGCTGAGGCCCAGGGATTGGAGACTTCACCCCAAGGTGGTGGAGCTTCTTAGGGAGAACTTTGGTCAAACTAAAGTCAAGTCGACCTTTCACATCGTTTGTACAACGCATTGCTCTATTTGGCTCTCCCTCACGCATCCAGCTCCGCTTGGACTGGATGTGATGTATTAGGTGTGGTTGACGCTACACCGGTACGCATTTCCCGATATCTTTGCTCCCGGGAGTTCACCCTCATTTGGAGTTTGGATACTGTGGGCTCGGCCTCTGAGGGGGCCCGGCTCATAGAATCCGGTCTCTCGACTGAGGTCGTTGAGACCATTCTCCAATCCAGAGCTCCTTCCACGAGAAAACTATATGCATTGAAATGGAAATTATTCTCCACCTGGTGTGGTGAACGTCATTTAGATCCTGTTAACTGCCCTGTTGGTTCAGTTCTTGATTTCTTGCAAGACCGTTTCTCTGCTAGGTTATCTCCTTCTACCCTAAAGGTTTACGCGGCGGCTATATCTGCCTACCACACCCCTCGGGGGGGGGTACTTCTATCGGGAGTGATCCTCTTTTTACTCGTTTTCTCTGTGGTACACTGAGGTTGAGACCTGCACTGCACTCTAGAGCACTGGCTTGGGATTTGGCCATTGTACTTGAGGGTCTGGCTTTGGCTCCCTTCGAGCCCATTGAAGAGGTTTCAGAGAAATTCCTCACTCTAAAAACTGTATTTCTCCTTGCTATTTCGTCTATCAAGCGATTTGGAGATTTGCATGCCCTGTCGGTTGCTGCTCTATGTCTGGAATTTGCACCTGGTATGGTGAAGGCATTTCTCTACCCTAGACCGGGTTATATTCCTAAGGTCCCAGTTAATGTTGGGGGCCTTATAGTGCTGCAGGCCTTTTATCCTCCACCTTTTAATACCCCAGATCAGGAACGACTGAACCTGTTATGTCCAGTTCGGGCATTCGATGCCTACGTTCACAGAGCTGCCCTGTGGCGTAAGTCTGAACAATTGTTTGTCTGCTTTGGCTCACTCAAAAGAGGGTGCCCTGCATCTAAACAGGTAATGAGCAAATGGATAGTTGAGGCTATATCATTGGCTTATGAAGCGGCCGGTCAGCCTTCACCTACCGCTGTACGGGCCCATTCTGCAAGGAGTATGGCGGCCTCTACGGCCTTAATTTCGGGTGTTTCCCTTCTTGATATCTGTAATGCGGCAGGTTGGTCCTCTCCACATACATTTGTCAGGTTTTATGACCTTGACCTCTCCACTCCAGGGGCGGGGTTGCTTGCTTCTTAGTGTGCGCAAGGACTTCACGCAGAACGGGCATTTGTCACTATGGCTTAGTGGGAATGGGGTTCCCACCGCGTCTCAAACGCAGCTCGAAGTTCCCTTGAAAGGGAACATCTCAGGTTACGTATGTAACCATGGTTCCCTGAGAGGGAACGAGACGCTGCGTTTACCTGCCATACTTCCTGCATGCCCTGATCGACTTGCTTCAGGTTTTTTCAGAAGCTGGCGCGGTCTGAATTCAGGGGTGCTTTATAGTTTCCTGGTCTATGACGTCACCCGCCTATGACGTTTCGGGCTTCCATTGGACTGATTTTACATGTGCTTCACGACGTAATCACGCAGAGCGTTCCCACCGCGTCTCAAACGCAGCGTCTCGTTCCCTCTCAGGGAACCAGGGTTACATACGTAACCTGAGATGTTCTTTTTGGATAAACGCTTCCTCTAGATTAGAAAACCAGATTCTTGCTGTATGATTTGTGTCAAGATGTTTTGCGCACATAGCCTAACTTTTTAGCAATGTTTGTTGCATATATCATTGTTCCTGTGAATTATGTATGACTGTATTATAATGAGAAATTATAAGTTTAGATGAGTTCTCTTAGAAGTCGTATTGGTTTTATTGCCTTTTTACATTTACTGCACAGCAAATGAGGCCTACCTTTACTTATTCACATACACAGAGTTAGAGGAATTGTTGTATATTTAATCAATGTATCATTGTGAGGGGCCGAGCAGTCAAGGGCAAAGGACACAGGATTTCCAATCAAAAATTATTTAATTAAATACAAAAAATAAAGTTACAAAATCAAAATAACTGAAAAACTGAATAAAAATAAAGTCAGGTCTGGGCCCATAAAGAAAAAGGGTCAACTGAACAGAACCAAACAAAAATCAAATCAAACCAACATGACCTCCCTAATGACACACATGGGGAACTTATATATACAAAGGACTAGTCCATTAAACACACAAGGGACACCACAATCATCACTTAACACAATTACACTAAATAAAATAATAAACTTCAAATTTATCCATAAAGCGATCATACAACAACTTACTCCAGTAATTATAATAAACAAAATGTAAATAGAATAATAAACAAAACTAACATATAATCAATCATACCCCCCCCCCCCCCCCCTTCCCCCCCCTGCTAATTGGCAACATGGATTAACCCAACAGCATAAAATGGCAGCCACTGACGCCAGCCTGTTCTTTATTGGAATGGACCTTCACCGGAGCTCTACGTCACAGGCAGCGCCAAACCTCCACTTTCCACATGCAGGTAACTTAAACTCAAAGAAAATAATATTAACACAATATACCACCAATAATTAGAAAGTGTGCACCCAACCTAGTCATGTATGATAACAGTGAAAATGATAAATAAAGTAAATGTAATGAACCAAATCTGTGTCTGTCGTTATTATGAAATGTATATAAGGTGATCTGTAACAAAATATTGAATGACTTAATGTATTAAAGGATAACCAAAATAACAAACAATCAAAAGAAAAAGATGCATGTTTTTGCATGGGTTAGTTACCGCCTTGCTATGTGGCCACGTTGTCGGCCATCACATTCCCCCCCACTTCAGAAATCTCCCCAACACAGCGAGAGAGGAAGTCAGCTGTAACATTATCTTTTCCGGGAACATACTGGGCGATGAATCGGAAGGGCTGCATGGCCAAGTACCACCGAGTGATCCTGCTGTTAGTGTCCTTCATCCTTTTCAACCACTGTAGAGCCTTATGGTCAGTTTCCACAATAAACTCTCTCCCCAGCAGATAATATTTCAGGGAATCCAGAGCCCATTTCACAGCCAAGCACTCCTTTTCGATGGTAGAATACCGGACCTCTCGCGGGAAAAGTTTACGGCTAATACAAGCCACCAGTTGTCGTCCATCACCTGTCCCTGGCAGTAGCACCGCTCCAATGCCTCGTTCGGAAGCATCCGTTTGCACAATAAAGGGTTCATTAAAATCAGGATTATGCAACACAGGGTCCTCACCCAGGGCAGTCTGGATGTCTTGGAAAGCCATCTTTGCTCCCTCTGACCACTGAAGTTGACTGGGGAATCTGGAACCCACCATATCTGTCAAGGCTGCTGCTCTGCCAGAGAAATTAGGAATGAATCGGTTATAAAAACCTGCCATACCAAGGAACGATCTCAGTTCTTTCAGTGTTTGGGGTATAGGACACTGTTGAATCACTTGAATCTTTTTTACCTGGGGTCTGACCACCCCTTTACCAATGACATAGCCCAGATATTCAATTTCAGTCCGTGCTATAACACATTTGAGTGGATTGAGGGTAAGACCAGCTTGCTGTAGTCGCCGCAGAACTTCTTGTAGATGTTGTAGGTGCTGTTCCCAAGTGTCACTATAGATAATGTCATCTAGATAAGCGGCCGTAAAAGACAAACCATGTAATATCTGGTCCATGAGCCTCTGAAAAGTGGCTGGAGCCCCATGCAGGCCAAAAGGAAGAACCTTAAAATGGAATAGTCCCCAGGGTGTTCTAAAGGCAGTCAACTCTCTGGATTGTGAAGTGAAAGGAATTTGCCAATATGCTTTGGCGAGGTCGATGGTGGTCAGATACTGGCTTCGACCTAAACGGTCAATAAGGTCGCTTATACGGGGTCTTGGATAGGAATCAAACTTGGAAACAGAGTTCAAGTATCGGAAATCTATGCAGAACCGCAAGGTTCCATCCTTTTTGGGGACTAAAACCACCACTCACCACCACCACTGGCACCACTCACTCTTAGACGGTTCGATGATTCCCAACGTCAGCATCAAATCAATCTCTTCCCTCAAAGAGACTTGTAATCGCTCAGGTATTCGATAACTCATTCTTTTGACAACAGCATCATTTTTCAACACAATCTCATGTTCAATCAAGGTTGTGGCTCCCGGATACTCAGAAAAAAGATCAGAGTGACAAATGGCTCTCACTTTGGATTGGCGATCCTTGGGCAAATGCTCCAGATCAACACATTCCGTGACCGGTTGAGGCAAATATTGCTCCTCTAGTTCCTCCTCCTCCCTCACCTGTTGAATCATCAAGACTTGTGACTCCTTTTCAGGATGAGGAATCCACTCTTTCAGCAAATTAACATGCAAGATTTTACTATGCGGCCCCAAGGCGGGTGTGGAAATTTCATAGGTGGTGCGTCCCAGCTTCCGTTGGATCTCAAATGGACCTTGCCATTTTGCCAATAATTTGCTTTCCTGACTTGGTAACATCACCAACACTTGCTGGCCAGGGTTAAAACTTCGTTCACATGCAGACCGATCATACCATGACTTCTGAGATCTGTGCCTCAGCCAGGTGACTTTGAGCCAGTTTTGCCATCGTTCCCAACCGTTCCCTCATCTGCATCACATAAGAGATCACGTTTACCGAATCCTCGTTACCTTGTGTTCCTTCCCACAGCTCCCGAAACAGGGTCAAAGGTTCTCTCACCTCACGTCCATATAATAACTCAAAGGGAGAGAACCCCGTCGAGGCCTGAGGAACTTCTCTGTATGCGAACAAGAGATAGGGCAACCACTGGTCCCAATCCTTGCCTGACTCACTGACGAACTTGCGAAGCATTTGCTTGTGTTTGATTGAAACGCTCTGTGAGGCCATCGGTTTGCGGATAAGGAGTGGAGCGTAAACTCTCAATACCCAAAAGCTGATATACCTGCTTCAAGAGAGTTGACAAAGTTAGTGCCCTGATCAGTAAGGATCTGACAGGGGAATCCAACTCGGGGAAAAAAGTTGTATTAAGCATGTTGCTACGTAATTGGCTTTAATGGACTTCATCGGGAACACCTCAGGATATCTAGTTGCATAATCAGTGATAACAAGCATAAATCTGTTTCCAGCTCGACTCCCTTTCTACAGGACCTACAATATCCATCCCCAGTCTCTCAAAGGGTGTACCCACAACAGGTAAAGGTTGTAATGGAGCTCTGGAAGGACTTCTCATGGAGACTTTCTGACACTCAGGACAACTTTTACAGTATCGAGTCACATCCCTCCTTAATCCTGGCCAATAGAAGTGTCTCTTGATACGGGCCAAGGTCTTGTGTTTCCCTAGGTGGCCAGCCCAGGGAATCGAATGACCCAACTGGAGGATTACCTCTCAGACACATTGCGGCACGACAAGCTGGTTTGTTGACTCGAACTGACGATAAAGAATACCTTTCTGAAACAAATACCTTTCGGCAGAGTCAGTGTCATCCTCATTGGCTGTAGCTTCCTGTTCCCCTTTCTTGAGGTACGGAGCTAGACTGACGTCCTCCTGCTGTAACTGGACCATGTTAATAGGCACCTGAAAACTTTGAAACGAGTCACACGAGGCGTTAGTCGGTGTCTTGGAAACATTAAATGCAAGTTTGTCTCGTCGTTTTTCACTACGGGACTTTCGTGACTTTGAAGGTTCCACTTCAAAATCCACATCAAAGAAAGGCAAAGTACTGAGTGTTTGTGCCGGTTCCTCTTTCTGCTTCTTTTTGGCCCTGGTTACCACAACATTACAAAGCTGTTCTGACTGCAGTAAATCCAAAAGTACTGGTAGATCATGCCCCAGAATCACCGGATACGGTAAATTTTCTGCAACTCCCACGTCCATGAGATAAGTCTGTCCCTGTACTTTGATGTAAAGACCCGCGTTAGGTAACAGTTTCTCATCGCCATGGACACAGCATATCAGTCTCTGGTCAGTAGAATTAATCAAGGCAGGTGAAACAAACTGTTGGTGTACCAACGTCTGGTCGCTGCCAGTATCAACCAGAGCAGGAAGTTCTTTACCGTTCACTTCCACAGTGGTCATCTTTACGGACAATTCGGGCTTCACCGGAGCTGCATTACTTCTGGGCACATAACAGACTTGAGAAAGCTTTACAACGTTCTTCGGGCAAACAGGTTTGGCATGACCCTCTTGGCCACACAGGTAACAAATAGGCACTTTCTTAGGTGATTTAAGAAACACTGCTTCAGCTTTCCCTGCTACAGGAGGCTTACCAGAGTGGTAGTGACGGGGCGGATGAAAGACATGGGGCTTTCGAGAATCTCTCCCACCCCCCAAGTCCATGGCTGGTTCCTTCCTCGAGCAGCAACGAACACATTCGCCAGTGATGCAGCCTCAGCAGCAGTATCAGGGCCCCGCTCCCGGATCCATACCTGAAGCTCAGGAGACAGCATTTGCAGATACTGCTCAAGAATAATTATTTCTCCAATTTTCTCAATAGTTTTACCTTTATGTCGAATCCATTTCCCATACAGCTCCTTCAGCCTGGCATACAGTTCATTGGGACTCTCAGATGATTCAACCTCCAGAGAACGAAATATTTGTCGATAAGTTTCTGAATTAATGTCGTACTTTCTCAGAATAGCCGACTTAACACCCTCATAATCCAGCGAATCATCAATGTCCGTAAGCACATATGCCGCTCGGGCCTTACCGGTCAGTAGGAGAATCAGTCGGAACGCCCAGTCAGCCTTAGGCCAACCACATGCTGCAGCAATCCTCTCAAAGGTTATCAGAAAATGTTCTATGTCATCAGAGTCACTTAACTTTTCTAATCTGGGTTCTTTGATCCAGGACTGACCTCTGTCTTGGTCCACGTGGTGAAGTACCCTTTCCCTCCTTGCCGGAAATGGTCGATCAAGATCAGGGTCACCATCCTGCCCTTCCTCTGGACTTGGATTCATAGAACGTGGATCAGGGGTGGGTGGAGTAGGAATACGAGCTTGTACCTCCATCTGAAGTAAGCCAAACTGGTGCTGCAATGCCTTAAATCGTCGTTCTTGTTCCCTTTGTTCTTGGGCCCTCCCGGCCTCCCGAACATCCATCTGCGCCATGTGGGCCCGGAACAAACTCGTCAAATCTGCCAGCGTTGGCTCCTGCCCTCCAGACTCCTCTGGCACAATCTCCTCACCATTCCCTGTGGTCTCCACCTCTCCTTCCTGTACTTCCCTTGGCATCATCCTTTGTGCCCCTCTTTTTCCAGGTCGACTCATGGCTAAAAAAAAAAGACAAGGAGGACAAAAAAAGGGATAAAACAAAAAATAGGAAACCTGCGTCCTCTGCGGATCCCACTTCTGACACCATATGTGAGGGACCGAGCAGTCAAGGGCAAAGGACACAGGATTTCCAATAAAAAATTATTTAATTAAATACAAAAAATAAAGTTACTTAATCAAAATAACTGAAAAACCGAATAAAAATAAAGTCAGGTCTGGGCCCATCAAGAAAAAGGGTCAACTGAACAGAACCAAACTTAACAAAAATCAAATCAAACTAACCAAACCAACATGACCTCCCTAATGACACACATGGGGAACTTATATATACAAAGGACTAGTCCATTAAACACACACAAGGGAGACCACAATCATCACTAAATAAAATAATAAACTTCAAATTTATCCATAAAGAGATCATACAACAACTTACTCCAATTATAATAAAGAAAATGTAAATAGAATAATAAACAAAACTAACATAATCAATCATACATTCAATACAGAAATTCTAATGGTTTCTATTAAAATACCAATAGGAACCATTGGCTTTTACCATTTAAACCACTACAGAATTATTTTTTGTAGTGTGTTTGGGACATATTCCATCAGGATTTAATGCCCCCACCAATAGAACCCAACACATATCAGTAGAGACCCACAGAGACCACTATAATTCCCATTACAACCAATAAAATTCCCATGAAGTTTGAAAATGTAATGGTTAATTCAATATAATTTCTGTAATGGTTTCTATAGTTTTTTTTTAGCAGTATCATGTGTGAAAGCTTTATCTTGTTTATCTGCGGGAAGCAGAACTCTATAACTTGTTAACTGGTGGGACTGATATTTTTGTATGTTGAAAAGGATGTGCTTGTGTAACTGGTTGTACTTGTAATGTAGCATAGGGTTTTTGAAGTTTCTGTCTTTCTCCATATCATTCACTACATATGTAAAAATATTTGTATGCAGAACTGTCAAAGAACTAAACTTATCCGGGGAAATAAGTTTAAAGTGTTCCCAAACTTGGGAACGACTTCTCTTTCTCGGGTCCATCACAATACTGAAATAAACTCAATCCACTCTCCTCAACAATAACGCCAATCCAAACACCGACTACTACAACCCACGGTGTTGCAATGGTTTGGCTTCACTTTTATAAGAAATACAGCCGCCAGGTTTCAAATCTGTCAACACTGGATTGGGCTGTCAAAGCAGTCAGGTGGTTCACTACAGGAGTGAACCAGTGTGTTTGCTTCAGACGTCATTTTCACGTGACTAGTGACGTAATGATACAAGCTCCGAAGCAGTGGTTCATTGCAAGGACCGTTCGAGTTTGAAGCAAGCTTCGGAGCGTCGGTGTCAGACGTAACATCACTACAGGCAGCGCCAAACCTCCACTTTCCACATGCAGGTAACTTAAACTCAAAGAAAATAATATTAACACAATATACCACCAATAATTAGAAAGTGTGCACCCAACCTAGTCATGTATGATAACAGTGAAAATGATAAATAAAGTAAATGTAATGAACCAAATCTGTGTCTGTCGTTATTATGAAATGTATATAAGGTGATCTGTAACAAAATATTGAATGACGTAATGTATTAAAGGATAACCAAAATAACAAACAATCAAAAGAAAAAGATGCATGTTTTTGCATGGGTTAGTTACCGCCTTGCTGTGTGGCCACGTTGTCGGCCATCACAATCATGTTATGCTCATGAATATTTACATTTGAATATTAGTCTCTAACATTCTTGAATATTTATTATTAATCATTTTGAGACTTTCTCTTTTGACCTTTGGCCTGCTGAGAAATTACCATTCTCAAGTACAAAATACCATTGGATTGCGTTGCCTTTCATTATGTGGAAAAAAGATCTATGAATCTGATCAAACAGATCTCAGAAGATTATTTATGAATGTGTTGTTTACATATATTACATATACATTTCAATGTGTGGAAGTCTCATTCTGATCAATAACAATGGCAATAGCTCTCTGCTTGTGTCTATTAATAAATATAAATGTGCTCTCTCTGCAATGAACTCAGTCATCAATTTCTTCTCTTTACCATCGACCAGACTTCACACACACATACACAATAGCATACAGACTCTCCAGAGTACCCACTGCTTTTTTACCGGCAGTTCAAAGCAAAGGCAGAGATATAGACGTACAGAGGCATGTTGACAGAAATTAGATATGGCTGAATAGGAGGAGATCTGTGCTAGCTAATTACAAATGCCACTGACCACAATCACTTTTAACAAAGACAAACATCAATTTACCATTTTCTCCTTTAAATGCAACTGTCAAACATGATTTACATGAATTATGGAATGTTACGAGTCCTTTAATCATTTGACCCTAAACATTTTTACAAGGATTTTAATTTTATATATGTTGACATTTCTCAGGATATTATTGACTTGAAGGTACAATATGTAAGAGGTTTGTATCAAAATATCTAAAAACCACTTGCACAGTGTTGTATATTCCTTTCAATTGTGTACTTCATTATCCTAAATGTTTCCAAGAGTTTGTAAATTCAGAGAAATTCACAATTTTAAATAGTGTCCGTCCCTTGTAACTTGTCGCCTGTCGATGATGTAATATCCGCGTTATCCACGGTTTCCGCTTGTACTGCCATAGTAACCATGGCGACAGATGTGGACAACTGCGTAGTGTGTAACGTCTAGCAGCACGCTGTTGTTGTTGTTTCGTTCAAAGATTATGGGCCATGGCAATCAGACTTTGGGACAAAAGGAGAACTAAAACAAGGATCAATATCAGTGTGGCGTTTTCGAGATGCCGAGAGCTCCACGTCCGCGACTAACTTCGACTTGACAGAGCTTCACGAGTCACGACTTGACAGAGACGCCACTCTTGCATGTACTTTATTATACAGGTGAGCAAATGTACATAAAACAAATCAATGTTATATAGCTCAACATGATGAAATGTTAGAATATGATCAGTATGTTATTCTATTGTTGATCTAACTTACTGCTAGTCTCATATAGCAAACAAACTAACACATAGAATAACATTATAACTTTCAACACACTCAAATGCTGTTTAGTATGATGGTGTAACGTTAGACCAAATGAAACAGCGCTGCGTTACCTTACAAGTTTAATTCGTCAAATAAACTGACCTGTGTGAGTAGTAATTCAGCACTTGCGGGAGTTTGGTAGTTTGGTAGAATTAAATGTCCTTATTCCTTTATATCCGTGGGACTCGCCTGTGGCGCTAATATCTGTCTCTTATTAGCAATCGCGACCTGCTTCATACCACAGTCATGTTAAAAAACATGAATTTTTTCACTCATCCATAAACATCATTAGATCCATCAGCATGACAGCAAGTCCCATCATTCTGCTTATCACTGCATCATCAACCTACGCCTTTGTTATTGTAAGAGGTTAGTGACCCCTAGTGGTGAAAAAATTACATAATGTAGCTTTAAGCATGTGACTTTGTGTAGTGGGAGTTGTGTCTGTTTATGGTTGTGTATGAGAAATGGTAAAAAAGAGCAAATTATGCTCGGTTTGAGTGGTGGTTTCACTGACAGTCAGTGACAGATTTAATTTGTATCTCAGTGACGCCCAGTGGGTGGTTGATGATTAAAGATGTTCATCGGTTCACAAGCACACTCTTCTTTCTTTTCTTTTTTCTTTTTAAATAAAAGTATGTTAAAAAAAACTCCTTTATCATGTAATTCACATCATCGTTGAATAGATTGTATTGTTTCTGTTTTACTTGTCTTCTTTTTCATGTCTTAGTGAGCTGTCATTTAGCACCACTTTCTAAATGACAGTTTACCAAGATTGCCGCACATACCTGTGGTCACATACAGCCACCCTTCCTCACAATGCCCATGTCGCCGACAATGCTGCAAATGAAACTATAAACAGTACATATTACAACAGAGCAGTCCAGCTTGCTGCAAAATGCTACTAGCCTTAACATACCTGCAAACCACCGTAACGGGAAGGAAATGCCGGTAGGGGGAGCCTGGAATCAGCAAGACACATCGACTGACAACAAAATAAAGGTCCTTAAATACTGAAGGTGCTACCACCTCATTGGTCTTCCACCCATCCACTAATAAGCCAATAACCTAGCTCCTTTAATCCTGTCACATTCGTATATATAAGTTCCTCCTGACATTTAGTTCATGGTCTGGTATCGTTGTGTTTTGCATGCTGTCTCATTGCTAGTTACCTGAATTTGTTTTATTTAATAAATATACTGTTATTTCTAAACCCTGATCTTCTCCATCTTCATTGAACTTGATTAAAATGTTACAAATAGAGTTTTTTTTGGGCGGTGGGAGTTTTTTTAAACTGAAAAAGAAGATTATGCAGATCCAGTCTCAACACAATCTTGTAGTCCATTCTCTGTAGATTTGCAGTACAGAGGGTGTTGTGTCCTATACTGTAATTCCTAATGCGACCTTTAGAGACGCTGTGTTGTAAGAGGTTAGAGGAGGGGTTGGTAGAAGAAGGAGAAGGGTTAGGCATGAAAAGTTACGGTCAACACATGTGAGGTTAAGATGGAAATAAATACGAGTCATTGAAGATATACGGTGTCGTGCTTACTATCCACCCAGAACATAACAAATTGGCGACGAGGATACTAAGTTTGGTATAAAGTTATTGATCAACCATGTCCGTGCATGTCTCTGCACCGTCAATGTTCCTGGCTTGCCCGGGAGAGCCTACCATGCCATTCGACATGTGGTTGCGCATGTTTGAGAACTATTTGATGGTAATCAACGCAGTGGGTGATGCATGGCCTGTAGCTAGGAGGAGGGCTACATTACTTCACTGTTTGGGCGCAGAGGGCCAACGGATCTTTTACGCATTGCCAGACACCGGTGAGACATACGATTCTGCTGTTGATGCTTTGAAAAGACACTTCATGCCTAAAATTAATGTTGTCGTGGAACGGCATACGTTCAGAAAAAGATGTACAAGCCTCGCACGAAAACATACAACAGTATGTTGCTGCTTTGCATGCACTTTTCGCGAACTGTGACTTTGGTGATAAAGGGGATGATATGATCCGCGATCAATTGCTGGAACATTTGCACAGTGATGATATTAGACAGAGACTGTTACTCGAGCCGGACCTAACATTACAGAAAGCAACTACCCTTGCAACACAATTAGAAACCGCGGCTGAGCACGCAAAGAGAATGACGGCCGATAGAGATGCTCCAGTGCGAGCTGTACAAGTCAAGTCACAACACGCGAGCGGGAAACCCTGGTCACATCCGACTGCTGCTCCCGCTTCTTCAACCCGTAAGTCATGTTTCAGATGCAGTTCAGACAGACACCTAGCTAACTCGGCACAGTGTCCAGCTGCAAAGGTGTTTTGTAAATTATGCAACAAGAAGGGACATTTTGCTTGTGTGTGTCATTCAGCCTCAGCAAGTGATGTGCGCGAGGTGCAAGTACATGACGTCACAGTGCTGTATCTAGAGAACTCTGCCGAAGTGCCAAAGAAACTGCATTGCAAAGTGACTGTCAATACTCCTGCTTCATCTGGCACCACAGTAAAATTCGTTGTGGATACAGGTTCTTCTGTGTCTATACTGCCTCTATATCTATAAACATCACTTCAGTGCCACACAATTATCAACACCTGCCATCCGTCTGGTGACTTATACACAGGAATGCATACCTGTACTCGGATGCCTGCAAGCACAAGCGTGTGTATCAAACGCGTCAGCTGCTGCCACATTCTTCGTTGTGGATAAAGGGACTGCTTTGTTAGGCATGGACTTGATTTCTGCCCTACAACTTCAAATAAAGGGCGATAATGCCTGCACTTCTGTCATGGCCACCAATACCACATCCCTGACGGATACTGAAATAGGATGTGTAAAGAACTTTGCCCACAAAGCAAAAATTGACCACACAGTAAAACCTGTGCGTCAGAAATTGCGACGCTTACCTTTTGCAGTCAGAGCGTCTGTTTCAGCTGAATTAGACCGTCTGCTAAAAGCAGGTGTCATCGAACTTGTGGATGCTTCAGCCTGGGTGTCCCCCATCGTTGTTACTGGGAAGAAAACAGGTGGAATACGAATGTGTGCAGACTTAAGAGGAAGTTAACAAAGCTGTCATTACTGACTGTTATCCATTACCACACATTGATGAAATGCTTACCAGCCTTAGGGGTGCTACAGTATTTTCTACTATTGATCTGGCTAATGCATACTATCAGCTTCCCCTGCATGAGGATTGTAGAGATATTACAGCTTTTATCACTCATGACGGTCTGTTCAGATATTGCAGGGTTCCCTATGGCCTGGCGTCAGCACCCTCTGCTTTCCAAAAGATGATGGCAACCATCCTGGAGGGCGTGCCAGGTGCAAAAAATGACTTGGATGATGTTATCGTGTATGGAGAATCGGCTGAGGACCATGACTTCAACCTCAGTACTGTACTGCAGAAATTGAAAGAGTCTGGGCTGGTGTTAAATGATAAAAAATCCAATTTCAAACAGACTTCACTGCGGTTCCTGGGCCATGTAATCAGCGCTAATGGAATCCTACCTGATCGAGAGCATCTGGATGCGGTCCGTGAAGCTCCGCCCCCATCTGATGCAGCATCTCTTCAATCCTTTCTAGGATTAGTGTCCTGGTACTCAAAATTCCTTCCTGGGTTTGCGACAGTGGTTGCCCCAATGCGTGAGTGCGCTAAAGAAAAGGGACAATTTTCTTGGACGCCTGCTGCTCAAAGCAGTTTTGAGAACATTAAACAAATGCTTGTGTCCAGTTCAGCGCTTGCCATTTATGACCCCACACTGTATTCAGTCATTTCAACGGATGCCAGCGACCACGGGTTGGGCGCAGTGTTCACCCAAGTGCAATTAGACGGAACAGAAAAACCAGTGGCTTTCGCTTCTCGCACACTCAGTGATGCTGAAAAGAAATATTCTACAGTGGAGAAGGAGGCCCTAGCATGTGTGTGGGCTACTGAGAAATGGCGAACGTACGTGGGGGGCCATCGCTTTACACTTCGCACAGACCATCAGGCACTCACCACCTTACTCACTACAAAAGGCATGGGGAGGGCCGGAATGCGGATTGCTCGTTGGGCGGCACGTCTGCTATGTTTTGATTATGACGTTGTCTATAGGCCGGGCTCCCAGAACCACACAGCAGACTGCTTGTCTCGTCTTCCCATTCCGTCATTTAATGATGACTCTGCTGATTTAGAGCCTGAAATTGTTGCATTAATTTCCTCCACATTATGTTCTCTTTCACTGACTGACTTTGAAACTGCCTGTGCTGCCTGTCCTGAACTGGAGATGCTGCGAAAGCAAATTACACATGGCTGGTCACCCTCCATCAAAGCAGTGAGTCAGGACATGATTCCATACTTCAGAGTGAGAGATGAGCTTGCAGTGAAAGATGATTTCATTTTCAGAGGAACAAGGTTGTTAGTTCCTGTAGCCCTACGACACACCTTGATTTCCTTGGCACACGAGTCTCATCAGGGAATAGTCCGCACAAAACAGAGGTTGCGGGATCTTTACTGGTGGCCGCAAATGGACTCTCAGGTCCAGTCAACTATCGCTTCATGCATTCCCTGCCAGTCCAATGACAAATCTGCTGTGACGCATCCAGCACCTCTGCAGCCAGTTCAGTTTCCTGAGGGTCCGTGGAAAAAACTGGGTCTGGATGTAGTCGGACCATTTGAAACCGCCACCCCTGCTTGCAGATATGCTATAACACTCACAGACTATCACTCCAAGTGGCCTGAGCTTGCATTTGCTAGTAGTGCAACTAACTGTGGATGTTATAAAATTTCTGAGTACAGTTTTTAGTCGTCATGGCAACCCAGAGGGTATTGTTACGGACAATGGTACACAGTTCACCTCAGCTGCCTTCGCTGAGTTTTTGAAGGAACGAGATATTAAACACATCCGTACATCTGTGTACTATCCTGCATCTAACGGTGCTGTTGAAAGATTTCACCGTGCACTGAAAGGTTGTATCCAGACAGCCATTCAACACTCACAACCATGGAACAAATCCGTTACAGAGTGGCTCCAGGTGTACCGTGCAACCTCTCACGCTACTACGGGTGTGTCACCATATGAGCTCTTATATGGGAGGAAGATGCGAACCAAGCTTAACATCCTGCCTTTACAGGGGGAGGGCAAATGTGATCTCGCTGCGGTCCGTGAAAATGTAAAAAAGAAACAGGACAAAATGAAACTATACACTGATCACAGACGCGGTGCTCGCAATCCTCTCTTTGGTGTGGGAGGGAGAGTGAGAATAAGACTTCCTCATGCAACCCCAAAAGGTCATCCTAGATTTTCTGCTCCGGTAAGAGTAGAGGAGAGAGTGGGAACCAACACATTTCTGCTCAGTGATGGAAAAAAGTGGAATGCTGCTCACCTGTCATACTCACCTGAATTGAGTGACTGTGCCAGTAACACAGCGCAGCAAACACACAACACTACACCTAGTGCTGTGAAAGTCTCGCGTATGAGACGTAAGCCTGTTTGGCACAAGGACTATGAGATACACTAAACAGGACTGTTTACATCCAAGTTGCGCAAGTATAGCTCAAGAAAGAAAAACTGTTCTGAGAGAGTTAACCACGTCTTGGTTTATAATAGTGGTTGAAGTAACAGTAAAGAAAGGTTATATTATTCTACAGGGATCTTTGGATCCTTAACCAGGCATGCAATTAATTAAGTTTTTTTGTAGTAGCTATTATTCAAATAAATATCGAACCACGGTGCTTCGTGGTAATGCTGCTAAATTAAATAACATTTATAGAATAATTATGAACTTAAATGAAACAGTATCGCAACATTTCGGCAAATAAATTATTTGATCTGTTTTTACATTTTAATTCAGGGCGATTTAGCCTACAAAATGGAGCGAGATTTTCAACCTTGTCTTGTCATTTTCTCATTGGGAAGCGCTTACATTGAGTATAGATCCTCTGTACCTCTCGTTTTCATATGGATTACATAATCAGATAACATTTATTAGCCTAAATATTTAGACATTTAAAGACTTTAGACATAGCCGATTTCTTATCGTGACTGAGCTGAATCGGCTTTTGGTTCATTTTTGTGACGCGCAGTTCCCGGAGACAGAGACGACAGATATAAACTGTTGTCGTTAGCCTAATAATATGAATACAAGTTTACAGTTTTGAACGATGTAAGCTACTCTACTCTTATCTGTATGACCAAAAAATTCGCCTATTAAGTTATTTTAGCTGTAATGAGAAAAATAAATTGCCAGAATAAAACCCGACTTTAGAAAAATGCATAGGGCCACTCGGCGTGGTGTGCCAAAACACTTATAAACTTCAATATTTCATTCAAAATAATCTCAAAACGCTTTGTGAAATTTGAAAAACCGTGCATGCATTAGGCCACTGGAACTAATGAACAACTGAAACGCTGGTTTTGATTTTATTGTTTGTCGTTTAAACGTGCCTGTTGCATATTTCTATTTTATATATTTAATATGGTCTATTGGTGAAGTAGCCTAGCATTGATTAGCTACTGTGGAGGGAGGGGTGTGGGGATTAAAATAATTCAGCAGAAGCAGGGATGTTTAGACCAGAAGGAAATCCCCGTCCCCCCTGGCAAATCACACTTTACTTAAAACCATTTTTTTTTTAAACTCTAGGTTGCAGGGAATCAAAAAAAAAAAAAAAAATTAAAAAAAAAAAAAATATATATATATATATATATATATATATATATATATATATATATATATATATATAGGCCTATATATATATATATATATAGCCTATATATAAAATTATTTTTTTTTAACAGAACTGCTTTTGAAATTACGATTGGTAGCCTATTATTATACAGATGCAAAGTCGTTCTGTTGGATTTGTTCCTTAGTGTAAAATGGAAATGCATGGTAATTTTATTTGATAAATATAAGCAAAAAACTGTATGGTGTAACAGAGTTTTAGAGCTAGACAAATCTCTCTGCATTAATGAATATAAAATTTACAGTGGACCATGTTTGATCGGGATTCTAACCCGTGTCATCTTGATGGTCGAACCTTAAGTTCTACCGCTCGGCTATGAATTTACTCACTAAGAATTTCCCAAACTTTCTCACATGAGCGAGAAAACGTTTTGTCGTTAGCCTGTGAGTGTAGGCCTATAGCCTACTGCATGAATAAAAGTAGACCTTTTACAGTTTTAAAAGATGATATCTTATCTGTATGACCAACAATTACGGAGTAGGCTTTAGCCTATTAAGTTCTTAGCTGTTATGAGAAAAATAAATTCAAATGAACGCGCCGCCGCGTTTGTCAAACTCTAATTCAACATGCCAGAATAAAGCCAGATTTTAGAATAATGCATAGCGCCACTCGGCGTGATGTGCCAAAATATCCTAATTATAAACTTCAATATTTCATTCAAAACTTCAAAACGCTTTGTGACATTTTAAAAAGCCGTGAATGTATTAAGGCCACTGGAACCAGGATTGTAACTGAAACGCGCTGCATGTCTCAATACAGGAGCAGAAGCGCTGGTTCAGATTGTATTGTTTGTTGTTTAAACGTGCATGTTGCATATTTAAAAATATTTGTTAAAAATAAATGTTTGTTGTAGGCTTATTTGGAAATGACCATAACTTGTAGTATTTCATCCTTACTGTTAATTGCCCTACTTACGTTTTGCTAAATGTCCCTTTGCGCCAACTGGCGGTCATTTCGCGAACTACTTTGAAATGCGACTGGTTTATTTTTACGGCGGTGGATTCGCCGCGGCGGTAATAGGCATTCTGGTTGACTACCTACTGTACTTTAGTAAACGTTATTTTTACATGTACACATACAAACTATATTGCTATAGCCCACTGAGATTTCTTCTAATCGCGATATACTAGTGTCTGTAATGACAACATTTCGTTGACTAATTTTGGATAGATTATAACGTTTTTACTATAAAATAGACATCAAATAAGCTTTAATTAGACAGTTTCTGCTCATATGTAAAATATATAGGATGTTTTGTCACAAATAAACTAATCAACTGTTATAGTGTTTGTTCCAATGCAAGCTATATCAAAATAATGAATCCTTAACTTTGAAATATGTATGATCAAATCTATTGCCTACTTTTAAAAATAATACTTTATAAGACATTTATGGAAAAAGACAATTTTATTTTCAAGATGTTTCCAACTCAAACTTTGAACCAGTTCTGCAGAATTGCCCATACAACCTATTTGACCAGGATTTGTTTCCAGGTATGACTAAAAATGTGCTTTTGGCTTTCATTTATATTTTGATTGTTTGTATATATATATATATATATATATTTATTTATTTATGTATTTATTGTCCTTGCATTCTTTCTTGTGTGACACCCCTGAATGAAAGGCTCATTATTATGCAGGGTCATTGTCTGCTCAGGTGAGAACCACTTAATTATTCATGAAAGGGGTTGGGCCGTTCACGCCCATCCGCATATTGCCTTTGCAAACAAAAAAATGTTTTTCACAATTTAAAACAATCTATTGTTTTATGTGAATGATTAGACAGGATGATTTTCAGATCATTTTGAAGCCTAAACTCTAGGCGACAAGATCCATTAGTCAAAACTCTTGTGGACACATATTTAGTGTGTGTTTTGTGGCCTTATTTCAGAAACTTTATTTTTTTGTTTTTTCAATAACCATGCATAAACAATATTCTCTCAAAAATACAAACATGTACAACCAGGTTGCTAACATATTATGGTAGCCCTGTTTGTGCTAAATAGAGTGTAATTACACCAGTGCCATTAATATGTTTCTAAGCAACTGAAAAAAGCACAAATGTCAGGGCATGTCAAAACATCTCAAGGACCCCAAAAACACCTCAGACCTCAGAGGGTTAAGATGTTCCAATGTCAACTGACTGTTTATGCTGACCGTTCTTGTATTATGTTGTGAGTTAGGTAACCGATATGTCACTGTTTTATATACATTGAATATAATATACGGACTGTTACTGGATAGTTGTCTAGGTTGTCACAACTACTTTATTCAGAGTACATGTTTCCTTCTAGTTGGGTTAAGAACAATGTTTTCACAAAAGAGGGGAAATGTTGTGTCCTATACTGTAATTCCTAATGCGACCTTTAGAGACGCTGTGTTGTAAGAGGTTAGAGGAGGGGGTGGAAGAAGAAGGAGAAGGGTTAGACATGAAAAGTTACGGTCAACACATGTGAGGTTAAGATGGAAATAAATACGAGTCATTGAAGATATACGGTGTCGTGCTTACTATCCACCCAGAACATAACAGAGGGAGAATGATTGTTGTTTAATCACAATAGCCTTCTTAATCACAATAATTTTCTAATTAGAATGTATTTCTTGTTTCTGTAAAAAATATTCAAACTTACTTAAAGCTACACTGTGTAACTTTTTTAGTTTATTCTTAGCTAAAAACACTCAGATCTTTCAAAAATATATGTGCTCATTAATGTATATTTACTTCGTTAAAGTAATAAAGTATTCTCATGAGTGTATAATATGCCATTGAAAATACATATGGGTAAGGGGTTCTAATGTCGGTAGCCAAAGAGGGACATACCCGTTAATTCAAGCTTCGCCTTTCGCGTTTTAACACTCAATGGCACCGTGTCGAATGTGAAGAGGGGGATTGCTTGAGAGTGATATATAAAAACCTGAAAGCCTTTTTGAAAGTCTGTTGCTGATGGAGGATCACTCTTATTCTCGAGGATACATATCAGAGTCGCCAAGGAAGTGAAAAAAGAGAATTAAGACAGCAACGCAACAGGCAAATCAACAAGACAAAAGTAAATATTGGAGTGGCCTTTCCAAGATGGAAAGAGCTCATGACGAGCAACGATTTTAAAAAGGACGCCGATGTTGCCTGCTTTCTTCTCGACAGGTAACGTTAATTAAGCCTATTTGTGTATATTGGAAGTTTTATTGTTGCTTGGCTAATTATATCATGGTGTGCTGTGCAGAACGCTAGAACGACATCTAGGATAGGTTTCCTCGCGTCAATGATGAAAAGTATTGTTTACCTTGTAACATAAATCCGTGTTCTATGACGGATAACATGTGATTAATATTTTAAAGGCGCTATAATTTGTAGGCTATAAGTTATATGTAGGCACTTTAAATTTGAGTTATTTTTCATTTATTTTACTTTATACACAATTAATGTAGCCTAATGTGATAATGCAGTTGTCAAGGGTTTGACTGCCGTTCCAGTGCACTTTCACGGGTAGCCTATAAGGTTGGAAAAACACGGGTTACAGGTTGCCTGGAACGCAGCATTAGTTAGCTGTTTCATACATACAGAATAACGATAGCACTGATAAAAGTTACTTTACTAAGATTAGTTTGCATTCATCTGGGAACCTGATAACTGATGTTAGCAACGAAATGGTAAAAAAATCACGAAAACATAAAACTATTATTCATTTTACATAGATGTCATAACCTATATGTTACCTGACAAATTCAATTACTGCAAATTATAATAGTTTTCTAAAATAACCTCATCACTTGAAGGAACACTCATGGACGAGGTCGAACTGGAAGCAATGTTAATCTTGGACTACATTGGCCACCGTAGGAGTTAAAACAAAATCGGAATTGAGAGGAACAAAAACTAATATTCACTAGATGGTCATATACCTATTCACCGCTAGATGGGGGTAAAAATCACACAGTGTAGCTTTAAAAAAGATAATTGTGTACTTTTTATGCATTAAACATGTTATTCTTAAACATGTATCTAAACATGTATCTTTTTCAGTTTTGCGTTTTAACTACATTTATTTTGGTTTATGTTTTTGTCACTGGAAAACAAGACAAAACGTCTCAGGTTACGATTGTAACCTATGTTCCATTAAAACAGGGAACGAGACACTGCGCCAAGCGCTATGGGGAATGCCTCAGCGTGACTGATGAGTGAAACACTGTAAATCACGACAATCCTATTGGCTGGCGTCAGCCATGACGTCATGCTCTAGCGCGACCAGGAAGTATAAGAGGAGCGCCTAGAGAGCATGTCATCCACTTCTTCGTCTGAAGGGACTGTAAAAGCAGACCAGAGGCATGGCGACAAGACGCAGTGTCTCGTTCCCTGTTCTCAGGGAACAAAGGTTTCAGTCGTAACCTGAGACGTTCCCTTTCGAAGGGAACTCGAACTGCGTCAAGCACTATGGGGAACGAGATACCCACGTAGCCATGCTGAGGGGATGCTTCAGCAACTATGGCTACAAGCAAAAACACATTAACTCAAAGTTAAAGCCCCTTACTGCTTAGATGTCAGGCAAACTCTAGCACTACTCCCTACGGCCACTGCCCGAGCTCCATGCTAAGCGAGGGGAACTCTGTGATTCACACAGAGGGCTTGCCAGCTCGAGGGCATTGGAACCACAGCCCGACTTTCAGAGGGGGGTCCCTTTAACCCTCTGGGGTCCAAGGTGTTTTTGGGGTCCTTGAGATGTTTTGACATGCCCTGACATTTCTGCTTTTTTCAGTTGCTTATAAACATATTAATAGCAAAGGTGTAATTACACTCTATTTAGCACAAACAGGGCTACCATAATATGTGAGCAAAATGTATGTACATGTTTGCATTTTTGAGAGAATATTGTTTATGCATGGTTATTGAAAAAACTAAAACTTAAAGTGTCTGAAATAAGGTCACAAAACACATACTAAATATGTGTCCACAAGACTTTTGACTAATGGGCATTGTTGCCTTGAGTTTTTGCTTCTACATGATCTGAAAATCATCCTGCCTAATCATTTACACAAAACAATACATTGATTTAAATTTTATAAGACACCTGTTGTTTGGAAAGGCAATATGCGTGGAGGCGTGTTCACACCTGAGAAGACAAAGGCCGGATAATGTGCCACATACATAATGAGCTGCATATTAATTAGCCTGGCTTTCACACAGGAGTGTCACAGGGTTCCAAAGAATGCAAGGACAAAATAAATTATCTATATATATTTTCCAATTAGAAATTGTAACCAATTACAAATAGGTTACAATTACAACAACAATTACAATTTTAACAATATTTCAAGTCTATTCTTTCTTTGTAAAAAGTATACATTTTATCATACGTATTAAAAAGGTAAGGATTAGGTAAGGTAAGGATTAGTTTGAATATTGAATATTGAATTTGAATATAGAACAAACACTATAATAACATCTTAGTTGATAATTCAATATACCTACTTTATTTTTGACAAATGATCATACTATAGTATATTTAACATATGAGCAGAAATTGGTGAACAAAAGCTTAACTATTTAATGTGACAGTAGTCTTTTTTTTACAGTCAAAACTTAAATCTATCCTAAATCTATCTCTTATAATCTATCCAAAACTAATCACAAATCTTGTCTAAACATTCATATTTAGTCTATAACATATTGTGTATGATATATTAGCATAGTCATGTTAATTTGTAGTTTGTTTCTTATACAGACATTTTATTTCAACATATTTTAGTCTATTTTTACATATCTTAGAAGGCTATAGCAATATAGTTTGGATGTGTTCATGTAAAAATAACGTTTACTAATGTAGATGCAAGAGTGAATGAACGGTACAGACACGCGCTGTATAACTGAAGTAAACAACGCGCGCGCGTCTGTGCCGTTCATTCATCATTTAGCCTACACACAGACAAGCAATTCATATTTAAACAGTCTTTTTGCAGTTTACAGACACTATCCAATATCGCGATTAGAACAAAGCACTTAAGAATAAATGACTTACTACATCAGCTGGATCCGTTGCTCCTCGAAATGAAACTACCAGCACTTCTGGTACATTTTCTAGGGTTATTAGATAGTATTATTCCTCACAGGTAGCAAGACGAGGTAAAGTACAAGTTTTTATCAAACATGATGTGTTTTATAAACCAGCTGGTGGGCGTTGGCATGTTTGAATGGCTTGCCTTAGATCATTTGCGTTTGAATACCGCGCGCTCTCCGTGTGCGTGTCACATTAGCAGAATAATGAGCTAAGTGAAAGATAATGAGATCGGCTGACACCTCTCTCTTTTTTTATAGATTACATAAACAGAGAATATTTATTTTAGTTTTGAATTAGATATTTTAAAGGTACAAACTTAAATGATTATAAAGATATACTGCTCATGCTTGTGTGAATAGTATTCGCTGAGCTTTGTTTAAGTTTAGAGACGTGCTCCAGAAAAAAAGTTAACGGAGACGGAGAGACAGAAAGCACACCCTGTTTATTTTCTTCATTTTACAAAAGCACACGGTTTTGATGTTAATGTGAGTGTACACAAAATATGTGTACACAAATATGTGTACACAAAAAATGGATTGATTTTATTTATATGACCAAAAATGACGGAGTTTTTTAAGTCTATGTTGCTGCTATGTGGAAAAAAACAGCAAAACGCGCCGGGGCGTTTCTGGACCCCAGAGGGTTAAAGGAGTATAGCCCGGAGCCTATGGGCCCAAGCCTGCTACTTTCGGGGGGAAAGTGTCAATCCCCACACCAGGGAGGCTATCATGCTTAACGCTGAAGCCAACAACCTGTTTGGGTTTATATTACTCAACCACAGTCTCTAGCCAGAGACGAAAGCTCCTTCACGATGCTATGGGAAGCGAAGTCCTCAGCAGGATGATTCTGAGATTAGAGGATTCCTCATAGGGTGAATAAAGTTCATGATGCAGAACTCAGGCAGTGGGGGGCCTAAACAACTCTCTGTTAGTGAGATGGCCCTTTTCCTACTACCTGCAAAGCTTGTTTGCATGGAGGCCTCAGCAGGATGAGGAGAGGAGGCCTGACACATGCTATAAACAGATAACACAGCCTAACTGAATATATGGAGGCCTCAGCAGGATGACCCTCAAAGGAGAGGACGCCTGACACATAGTTCAGAGAGCTAGCTCGACTATCACCAAAGCTCCGGGAGCGAAGGGCCTGAAGCACCTTCTCAGAAAGGGAGGGGCCACTTCTCAAGCTCCACCTGCAACGTCTGTTTGCATGGAAACCTCAGCAGGATGACTCTCACAAGAGAGGTGGCCTGACATATGCTATAAAACAGATCAATCACAGCAATATATATATATATATATATATATATATATATA
Source organism: Tiaroga cobitis (assembly GCA_030578255.1). Lineage (NCBI taxonomy): Eukaryota > Metazoa > Chordata > Actinopteri > Cypriniformes > Leuciscidae > Tiaroga > Tiaroga cobitis. The sequence goes on from CM060591.1 coordinate 12,547,893, forward strand.
TATATGGAGGTCTCAGCAGGATGACTCTCGAAGGAGAGGAGGCCTGACACATATTTAGTAGAGCTAGCTCGACGATCATCGGAGCTCAGTGAGCGGAGGGCCTGAAGCACCTCTTCAGAGAGAGAGGGGCCACTTCTCAAGCTCCACCTAAAATGCTGTTATCATGGAGGCCTCAGCAGGATGACTCTTGAAGGAGAGGAGGCCTGACACATGGTTTAAAGAGATAACACAGTCTAACTGTACGTATGGAGACCTCAGCAGGATGACTCTCAAAGGAGAGGAGGCCTGATACGTATAGTCAGGAGAGCTAGCTCGTTACTAAGCACTCTATAGAAACACCCTGCTAACTAGCGGAGTACTACGTCATCCTACTCTAGAGGAGCGACTTGACCACTATCTCAAATTCAGAGACGCATACTGCCTCCACAGGGTTATGGGGAGCAGGGGCCTAGCAGAAAGACTCTAAGAAGAGGAGGCCTGCCATACTCGCACCCAAGTGGTCTTAAACTAGTCTTTTAAAAAAAAAAAAAATTTAGCTTTTTTTTTTTTTTTTTTTTTTTGGAAACAAATATATTAAATAAATCCAGCTCAGAGCCCGAGAGGCGGAGGGCCAGGAAAACCTCTCTTGACGACTTAAGAGAGTGACTTAAGAGGAGACCTAGATCTGGGCTACCCGAATCTCAGTGAAAAGGAAGCGACAGAGTCCCTATAGCAATCTCACCACACCGTAAGGGAAACCCATCCTATCCAGGATCCAGGGGAACGGAGGCCGTTAATTACAGCCTGTCTACGTTCGTTTTAACTGGAGGAGGCACGTAGTGTCAACTACTCTGTTAATGGTGTCTGGTAGGGTGTGGCCAGAGAGAAAGTGCTCATCAAGAGTTTTTTTTTCTTTTTTCTCTCTAGCGCTTCCCATCTGACGCGCTGCTATGGCAATACTCAAGCCTGGCGGGCACGTTCAGTAGAGCACTGACTGTTGGACCAGAGGATGCGTCAGAGCACGCCTCCCCGCCCAAAAGTCCCTTCTCGTCACCCGCCGACGAGTTTGAGAGATTCACTCCTCTCTCAAACTCGTCAACGAGCTCCCTCTGAGATCCCCGCGATCTTAGTCTCCTCTCGGCCTCGGCATGAGCGGGACCCGAACCGCGAAGCAAAGATGACTGTCAATCCTCCCTCGAGAAAAAAAGACAGACGAGAACGGAGCGTTCTCATTGAGAAAAACACTCACGATCGGCGCACTCTATCCCCTCGAGAACCGAGCGCGTGTGCTCTTCACCCGGACAAAGCCACAAAGGTAGTGAGTGCCACCAGGTGTGAGAAACCTCTCACACGGGTCGGCACACTTCCCTTGTTTGCCATAGTTTCGTTTTACTCACAGTATCAGTGAAACAGTCCCTGAAGACGAAAAAAGTGGATAACATGTTCTCTAGGCGCTCCTCTTATACTTCCTGGTCGCGCTAGAGCATGACATCGTGGCTGACGCCGGCCAATAGGATTGTTGTGATTCTACAGTGTTTCAGTCATCAGACACGCTGAGGCATTCCCCATAGCACTTGACGCAGTTCGAGTTCCCTTCGAAAGGGAACTACTGATTTAAAGTTTTCTTTTCTAAATTGAACTTGTCTCCTTCCTTGACCCTGAGTGCACACCAGGGGTGCGTTTCCCGTACAATGACGTAACTCACTGCTTCACTACCATAGTACGATGCATCGTTGAAGAAATCATTTAGCTAGACTGTTTCCCGAGACCATATTGTCGCAAAGTGGTCGTTCAACCACGTTGGTTTATGTATGTGGTGGAGTAATAACTTATTTTAATGAAACTGTTTGAGATCGAATTAATGCTAGATGTTTTGATCTAAATTACAGACATGGCATCTGAGGAATATTTAAAAATTTTCTCAGTTATTTCGCTTTATTTCCAGATTCAATCATAGGCTAGTTCTTACATAGATGAGCACGTTCGCACATGCATAGTCTTCAAAAACTGTGATTTAAATCTCTTGACAAACTCAAAGACGTAAATTACATGTATGTATTCTAAATAAAAGACACAGGTTGTACTGAATGTCAGCTTACTTATTTTGCTCAAGATAAGGATTTATTAAGGAAGCCGCCAAAACTGAAAGGCTGAAGCGAACAGAAGGTTAGACTTGAGTATGTGCTTCACAGTCAGTGTTTCGAACACCTTTTCTTCCTTTTGCTCAGTGGAGAAGACAAAGTGAAAGGTATTAGTGGATGACATGGATGGATGTTGATAGGAAATTTCCAATTTTCATTTGGATCATTTCTGTTTTTTCAGACCTTTGGAGCTAAAAAGTGTAATATGCCTGTATATTAGTAGTTCATGGAAGTGTATCTATAATAGAATTTTTGAAATATGTTCTGATCAAGTACAAACACTTAAACTATATTTATTATATATTCTTGGATGTAATTTAAAAGCTAGAGTTTGCCACTGCTTAGTGAGAAATTTGTTTCAATGTTGACATTTTCATATCAATTTCTCTAATGTTATTGAAATTGATAAGAAAGTATACATTTTAAAGTATGATAAACCAACTAATACCATAAATCATGACAAAAATCCTAAAATCCATAATTAACTGAATCATTATCATTCAAAAAGACTGAACCATTAATCATAAAGATTGAAGTTAACTTCTCAGATATTGTATTGCCTTTTTATTTTATTTCCTCATAAGGCTGATCTTTTTGCTCTTGCACTGGCTGTATCACAGCACAAGTTTAGAAAGGCCTATGCTTATCTGCCCAGCTGATTTATTGCAGGAACCTGCAAAGAAATTCTTACCAACTTACAGGTTATGGGGTTCATGAAATGATAATAAAACGCAATTTAGAGTTCAGTAGTTCCAACCAGGCAGGATCCTTGTGGGTTTCAAATTTTTTTTGTATAATTTATTCCACAGAATTGTATGAATTATTAACTTTTGTGAGAGTAGAGAGAGAGAGAGCAAATTATCAATTATGCATTGTGAATTATTGAAATCACAGTTATCAGTGTTGCCCTACCAAGCAGCTGATTTCTGTTCACGTCAATATCGTGTTGCCTCAGTGAAATGACCCCCACTATGCTGGGTAAAAATGCAGTATAAACAATGAAATTACAGATCCGCTAATGACAGACTGCATGGATGTCTTTTAAACGTCTGTGCTGTGGAATCACTGTTCCCTTTCAAAAGCTTCTCTCAATGCTGCACTGAGTTAGCGCTTTGGGAACACCTTTGTGTTTGACCGCCTGTGAAGTATGTGTGTGAACACGCCAAGGAACTTAGCCTTGAACTTGGGAGCTTCTGACTATGATGTCATTGGAATGAGTGCTGGTCAGAGGCTATAATTAAATGTGCCACAGGTGCATCTTTAGGTTTCTTTGTCTTCTGAGAACGCCGTACTGTGTATGTGTGTGTGTGTGTGTGTGTGCAAGCTCTCTGTCTGTCACTCTTTTTTTAGGAGTTAGATCCAAGGGCAAGAATGGATGGATGTCAAGTTTGCCGCCTCCGTGTATTGCTCCTGCAATTACAATGCGCAAGAGGAGCTCCTCGAGGTGGTCACTCTAAATTAATTGACAGATTTCTGTCCGGTGGGCAGGAGAAGGGACCTAAACATTGGTCTCTCCCCTTTTCTGAGGACCTCCATGACGAGTTATCTCGTTTATGGGGGAAGCCTTATGCATCGTATGTGCGGTTATACGTTGATGCCTCAGGTTGAAGAGATGCTAGCGGGCTATCTCTCCCCTAGTTTTGCATCATCACTGAAGAAACCAACTCTCCCCCCACCAAGCGGTACAGGACCACCTCCACCTAGTGGGGAAAGTTACAGGCATACCAGGCTGACCTGCTGAAGGACCTGAGTGTGGATGGCTCTATCAATGAAGAAGCTTTCTCTGAGCTTCATTGAGCCACAGATCTGTCTCTCTGCGTGACTAAGCAGATGGCCCGTGCCATCAGTCGTACAATGGATGCGCTGGTTGCCCTAAAGCGCTGACTCTGTGCAGCATTGACAGAAGCTTTTGAAAGAGAACAGGGTTACAGTCAAATAACCAGTGACAATTTAAATGTAAGCACTAATTTTAAAGGGTCATGAAACTCCAAAACACATCACACTTATCCGCATTACTCATGAGAACGAACTCTTTAAAACCCAATCACTGAGCTGTATTACGCATGAGATCGCAGTACAGCAGAGAATTCAAATGTCCCGAAAGACCATTTCAGAGCTGTTCCTTCACCTCTGCCTGTTCAGCGTTGTGTTTGGACACATGTGCCGTAATGTATGTTTCTTCAGAACAGTAGCACAAAAGTGTTGTTTAATTTTCCCCAAGATGCTGTCAGAGCTGGAGTTTGACTGCCAACACGTGGAACATATGACTGTAACAGTATGTAACAACATGCGGAGCACGCATGAGAACAGTTTCTGCACGGGACACCATTGAGTTTAAAGGGCCCCTATTATGGATTTTTGAAAATGACCTTTCATGTAGTGTGTAACATAGCTCTAAGTGAATGAAAACATCCTGCAAAGTTTTAAATCTGAAAGTGCACTGTATATTAAGTTATTGTCTTTCAAAAGTAAGAGTCGACTTTAAGTCAATTAAATTAATCGTTTTTCAAACGAGTCATAAGCCATTTTGTTGTGACTTCAAGACGAAACATTAGTATATTTCCCGCCCACGAATTGCACGCGCAGACACCAGGGAAAACTTGAACCTCAAACCGGCAGCTTATTCCTGTGGATACTGGACAGCAACATGTCGAGAAGACGGCGCTCTGCTCGATAATGTGAAGGTAAAGCCAGTTTTTTTTGTTCACTGCCCAAGGACGAGCATGTGAAGAATCAGTGGTTAAATTTAATCTTTACCATGATTTCACAGCAGTATAATCCTAAACTTATGCTGTGTTTCCTTTATTTTACTGACAACTGCTTCTCAAATCTCGGAGTTCAATGCAGGATTCGCAAACCGCTTGCTCTTGAAAGATGGTGTTCAAAAAACGCAGTTTTGATTTTTATATTGTGTAGGTCTCCTGCTAACAGGCTAACTCACATTATTAACCCTCTAGGCGCCACGGTCGAGTTTACTCGACAAGATGCGGCACTGAATAAAACAGCCGATTTTGTCAAATTGGGTGTCAAATTTCATTCGACCTCCCCTCCACTGGATGGCAGACATGTCATACTTCATCCCCGAATCAAAAAAACGTCATGTTTCTATACAAAATGTTCGAGTTAGAGCGCATTGAATCAGTGCAATCAAAATCGGAGCTAGTGTGCGAGTGAGCCATGTTATCAGAGCCTCTCCGCAATCGCGGCGACAGTATTGTGGTGGAGACTTTGTCTAATGCCACTGGCTATGTTAGACGAGGTCGAAGTATTCATAGGACAGTTAGGAGGCAACGTGGAGGCAGGGTGAGGAGTCGCAATGACAACGACAGTAGTCCGAGCTGTGCACACTCGGCGCTGGCCGCGCTGCTCGTATCTGTCATGGCGGGGAACAGAACACTGGAAGCAATAGCAAGTATACTCAGTTTATTGAAGGTAACAGACAAACAATGACACGGGCGTGGAACGATGGCGCAGGGACTTCGATGGTCAGTGGTGAAAGACAGGAACCGTGAAGTGGTGAAACACTGAAGACGGAATCCACGAACCCAAACGATAATCCACACAGAATGACGAATCCACGAAGAAACACGAACACCGGACGAGCGGGATGACAAGACTGGAACACCGACACAGGAGACATCAAACAACGATCTGACAAAGAGGACAAAAACCGGTGAGTATAAATAGGGTGAGGAAATGGACTGCAGCTGGCGGTGATAATGACGATCAGCTGGAGCGGATCAGGTAATGTCACAACACTCACGCCCACTACACACGTGTATTCATACAACAACATAAACACGAGACGAGAAGGAACCAGAGAATAGTATACCGTGACAGTACCCCTCCTCCTAAGAACGCCTCCTGGCGTTCTCAGAACTCCTTACCTGTCGATTGAAATCATCGATAAGGGAGTGATCCAGGATGTCTCTAGCAGGTACCCAACTTCTCTCCTCCGGACCGTAACCTTCCCAGTCCACCAAGTACTGGAATCCGCGTCCCCTCCGCCTAGAGTCCAGAATACGGTTAACCGAATAAGTGGTCTCCCCATCTACGAGTCGCGGCGGGGGGGGAACCGGGACTGGCGGATTAATGTGCGAATGAAACACGGGCTTAATTTTGGACACGTGGAAGACGGGATGAATTCTCCTGTACGCCGGAGGTAAATTGAGGCGGACTGCCACCGGACTAATGATCTTGGTGACAGTGAACGGGCCAATGAATTTGGGAGCAAGCTTATTGGAGACGGAGCGGAGAGGAATGTTTCTGGTAGAAAGCCACACTTTTTGACCGACGATGTATACGGGAGGCCTTGACCGGTGGCGATCGGCCTTGACCTTGGTGCGCGCCCCCACCTGGAGTAGAGTCTCACGGGCTCTAGTCCAGGTACGGTGACACCTCTGGACGAAGGCGTGAGCAGAGGGGACCGCGACCTCGGATTCCAGACTAGGAAAAATAGGTGGCTGGTAACCTAAACTACACTCAAACGGAGAAAGGCCCGTGGACGACACCGGTAACGTGTTGTGGGCGTACTCCACCATGGATAGTTGTTGGCTCCATGAGGAAGGATTCTTGGAAACCAAGCACCGTAACACCCTCTCCAGGTCTTGGTTGGCTCTCTCAGTTTGGCCACTGCTCTGGGGATGGAACCCTGAGGACAGACTAACCGTCGCACCCAGTAATCTACAAAACTCTCGCCAAAATTTGGACACAAACTGGGGTCCCCTGTCGGAGACCACGTCCACCGGGAGGCCATGTAACCGAAAGACGTGATCTACGACAGTCAACGCTGTCTCCTTAGCTGAGGGTAATTTGGGTAAGGGAATAAAGTGAGCCGCCTTCGAGAACCGGTCCACCACGGTCAAACGACTGTGTTACCCTGGGAGGGCGGGAGGGCGGTAATAAAATCTAGCGCGATGTGGGACCAGGGTCTCGAAGGGACTGGCAGCGGTTGGAGTAACCCGTCTGGGGGTCGATTAGAAGTCTTACCAGTAGCACAAACTGAGCAAGCCAAGACAAAGCTGTGAATGTCACGAGCCATAAGTGGCCACCAAAATCGTTGCTTAACCAAAAAACTGGTTCGGTTGACTCCTGGATGACAAGCCACGTTGGAGCAATGACCCCACTGAATGACGTCGGACCGTAAACCCTCCGGCACAAATAAACGATTCGGTGGGCAACCGGGCGGAGGCGTTACCCCTTCTAAGGCCGACTTGACCTTCGATTCGACCTCCCATGTGAGTGTGGAAACAAATATGGTTTCGGGTAAAATGCACTCGGGAGTAGACGGGCGTTCGGAAGGCTCAAAAATACGAGATAATGAATCGGGTTTGATGTTTTTAGAACCCGGGCGGTACGAGAGAGTAAAATCAAAACGGCCGAAAAAAAGTGCCCACCGAGCCTGCCTGGAGTTCAGTCTTTTAGCCGTTCTAATGTATTCTAGATTCTTATGATCAGTCCAGACGATAAAAGGTACCCCCGACCCTTCTAACCAGTGACGCCACTCCTCCAACGCTACTTTGACTGCCAACAACTCCCTGTTACCGATGTCGTAATTACGTTCGGCTGGGGACAAGCGATGAGACAAAAACGCGCAGGGATGCATCTTGTCGTCTGTAGGAGAGCGTTGGGATAGCACTGCACCTACCCCCACCTCTGACGCATCAACCTCCACCATGAACTGACGTGAAGAATCAGGGGCAACAAGGATGGGGGCTGAAACAAAGCGGTCTTTCAGTTTGGCAAACACAGCTTCCGCTGTGTCTGTCCACCTGAACGCAGTTCTGGGGGAGGTCAAGGCAGTCAGAGGCGCGGCTAGTTGGCTGAAATTGCGAATAAAACGCCGGTAGAAATTGGCGAAGCCCAGAAACCTCTGTAGGGCCTTACGGGAATCTGGGCTTGGCCACTCGACCACAGCCTTAACCTTCTCAGGATCCATACGCACTCCTTCAGACGAAATGATGTGCCCTAGGAAAGGAACAGACTGTGCATGAAATTCGCATTTCTCCGCCTTGACAAAAAGCCCATTCTCTAGCAACCTCTGAAGCACTCGTCGGACGTGCTGCACATGTTCCTGGAGAGAAGATGAAAAAATCAGTATGTCATCCAGGTAGACATAAATGAACTGATCTATCATATCTCGCAGCACGTCATTGACGAGTGCCTGGAAGACCGCAGGGGAGTTGGACAGCCCGAACGGCATGACCAAGTATTCAAAGTGCCCCCTGGGGGTGTTAAACGCAGTCTTCCACTCATCCCCCTCCCTAATGCGAACCAAATGATATGCGTTACGTAAGTCCAATTTCGTGAAAACGGAAGCTCCCTGCAACCTCTCGAAGGCTGAAGACATCAACGGCAAAGGATAAGTATTCTTTACCGTGATGTTGTTCAACCCCCGGTAATCGATACAAGGTCGCAGAGAACCATCCTTCTTCCCTACAAAAAAGAACCCCGCCCCCGCTGGAGAAGAGGAAGGGCGAATGAACTTGGTTGCTAGAGAATCAGAAATATATTTCTCCATGGCCTCCCTCTCAGGAACAGACAGTGAGTATAACTTGCCCTTAGGCGGAGACTTACCTGGCAGTAAATCTATGGCACAGTCATAGGGACGATGCGGAGGAAGAGAAGCAGCACGAGACTTACTAAACACTTCCTTCAGGTCCAGGTACTCCCTGGGCACGTTAGACAAATCCCCCGCTTCCTCCTGAAACATAAAAACAGGCACAGACGAACAAGCAGACACAAGACAGGACTTATGACATTCCTTGCTCCACTCCAGCACAGTTCTTTGCTGCCAGTCAATTCGGGGGTTGTGGTGGATGAGCCAGGGGTGTCCAAGAACAAGGGGTGCGAGGGGTGAATCCAGTATGTAAAAAAAAATAGTCTCAGTGTGGTTGCCAGATGTGATGAGGGTGATGTCTTCAGTCGTGAATGAAATAGTGGGAAGTTCTTGACCGTTAAGTGCGTGTACTGCAATCCTGTGAGTGAGGGGTTTGAGGGGAATCTGAAACTTGAGTGCAAATGATTTGTCCATAAAGTTACCTTCCGCCCCGGAGTCCAAAAGTGCTCTGCAGTCGTGCTGGTGGACTGACCATCTTAGTCTTACCGGGAGGAGGGTAGATGTGGATGAGGTCTTCTTGGCGGAGATCCCACCCGATAGTAGCCTCATACTTACTATCGGGCTTGACCTTTTACCGGGCAGTTGTATGCGAAATGTCCCGTACCACCGCAGTAGAGGCAAAGGCCCTGGGACCTCCGCCTTTCCCTCTCCTCCCGGGAAAGCCGAGCTCGCCCCACCTGCATGGGTTCGTGATCGTAGACGGGACTGACCGCGTCCCTGCCGCTGGACCTTGGACCCTCGGCTCCTTCCAGTGTGCGGGTGAACGCCCCTCTTCGCTCGACTCGTGAGAGTCGAGCGTCCACCCGCAGTGCTAGCTCAATCAGTCCATTTAAAGATGTAGGAAGGTCCAGGGCGTAGATCTCCCTCTGGACGCGGTCAGCCAACCCATGCAGGAACATGTCCCACTGCGCCTCCTCGTTCCATTGGCATTCAGCCGCCAGGGTCCGGAACTCGATGGAAAAATCCGCGACCGACCTCTCTCCCTGATGCAGGTCGGCCAATACCCTGGCGGCCTCTCTCCCCGCGACGGCGCGATCGAAGACTCGTCGGATTTCGGTGGAGAGTGTCTGGAACGAGGCGCAGCATGGGTCTTGGTTCTCCCACACCGCCGTTCCCCATAGCGCCGCCTTTCCCGTCAGGAGAGTCAGAACGAACGCTACCTTTGCCTGTTCGGTCAGAAAAGTTCTGGGTTGTAGCGCAAAATGCATCGAGCATCGTGTCAGGAAGGCTCTACAATACTTGGACTCCCTGGAATAAGCCTCTGGAACCGGTAGGCGGGGCTCAGACTGATGGTGGACCTCTGGTGGTGTGGGGGGAACGGCTGGTGCGGGTGGCGCAGTGGGAGCTCGTAGCTGTTGGATCTGCTGGGTAAGCTCGGACACCTGCGCCACCAAAGATTGTACCGCACGACCCGTGTCATTCAAATTCCTCTCTTGGGAATCCATCCTTCGTATGCTGTGCCGAACGAAATCTTCCAACGAAGTCGATGGGGCACTCGCTGCTTCCATGGCTTGGTCAGATCGTTCTGTCATGGCGGGGAACAGAACACTGGAAGCAATAGCAAGTATACTCAGTTTATTGAAGGTAACAGACAAACAATGACACGGGCGTGGAACGATGGCGCAGGGACTTCGATGGTCAGTGGTGAAAGACAGGAACCGTGAAGTGGTGAAACACTGAAGACGGAATCCACGAACCCAAACGATAATCCACACAGAATGACGAATCCACGAAGAAACACGAACACCGGACGAGCGGGATGACAAGACTGGAACACCGACACAGGAGACATCAAACAACGATCTGACAAAGAGGACAAAAACCGGTGAGTATAAATAGGGTGAGGAAATGGACTGCAGCTGGCGGTGATAATGACGATCAGCTGGAGCGGATCAGGTAATGTCACAACACTCACGCCCACTACACACGTGCATTCATACAACAACATAAACACGAGACGAGAAGGAACCAGAGAATAGTATACCGTGACAGTATCATGTCACTCATGATCTGTGCGAGTGAGCGTTTGAACTAAACAGGTCTTGTCTATTTGTGTTTGTATGTCATATGAATAATATATATGTGCCCCATACATGGAATAAGAGTGCCTACTGTATTTAGTAAATGGAAAATCTCCACCACTACATGCATTCGGTTTGTTTCTACCATTTATTAGTAATGATTTACACAGTTTATTTACTACTTACTATATACCTGAGCATTCAGTATTGTGTAATATAGCATACAGACGGTAATGGACATTTTGGGGGGAAATAAGTGCTGCATTTTATCATTTAAACATGTGACTTTTCATGAAAATTCTATAATCCAAGATTGCCACCACCATATGACGTCATAATATGCAAATTAGATGGGAAAATGTAATCCCTACATAAACTTTGGGTCATCCTTAATATTTCTCTAATTTACAGAAAGTCTCTATCTTTTATCACTTTTAAGATATAGCCTTTTGAAATTAAAATGTCAAAATCGAACGTTTTAGGAAAAAACCTCTGGCGCCTAAAGGGTTAATGACTTACTGTAATACTTCTGCTGATCAGCTGTGGGCCACTGTTACCTATAACTGCGTCTATTAATGCAGATTGTCTGTCGTTCTCACTAACGTTACTTTGAGGAAATATTTGTTTTACCAACGTTTATGTTACATCAGATTATTCACTCTAGATCTCGGACAATGTACATTGCACACATTCGCTGTTATTGATACAGTTTCCACGTATTCACCGCAATATATTAGAAAAATACTCAGTAAATAAATTATTACAAGTAAAATAATCGGTTTGTTGATGGACATGCACTTGTTAATGCTGATGGCTGATGGTGAGGAATTACAGTTGCAACATCTTATAATGTGCCTCAAACTGAGTAGTGTATCACTGTAAAACATCCTGCTCAAGTCTTCCTTGCGATGGAGGTTCAGGCTGAATAACTAGCTCTTCCAGTGTTTCATCATCGGACTCACGCTCGCATTGATATGGTCAAATCAACGTCATTGTTCGTTACTGTGTTTAGTTTACAGTGTAGGAAGCCTCAGTACAAGCAGAGCTGATGTTTTTATGGCAATGGGCGTTTTTGTTTTCGACGCGCTGTACATGGTAGGCCAATCACAACAGACTGAGCTGTCTGGCCAATCAGAACAGAGTAGCTCGTGGAAAGGAGGGATTTAGAGGGATTGATTAATTTGACGAGTTGTTTGAGAATAATTGAAAATGTGATGATGTGCAAATGTATATTCCCATGACAGAGGTACAGCTCCCACGCCACTCTCAACATCAAGGCAAATCTCATGTCAAGTCAAGTCAAGTCACCTTTATTTATATAGCGCTTTTTACAATACAGATTGTATCAAAGCGCTTCACAGTGATAACATGAAAACAATATAACAAAGTTTGTTTCTAAAAGATATTGCGTCAACGTCCACCTTAAGTAAGGCAGATCAATAATATTGTTGAATATTAAATGTCCCCAACTAAGCAAGCAAAAAGCCAAGGCAACAGTGGCAAGGAACCAAAACTCCATCAGGGACAGGATGGAGAAAAAAACCTTGGGAGAAACCAGGCTCAGTCGGGGGGCCAGTTCTCCTCTGGCCAACGAAGGAACAGTGCATGATTCGGGCAGCATTACAAGTCAGATTGGATCAGAACATTTAGAGTATTTTTTGGAAGTCCAAGTATGCACGCCGGTCTTAAGACGAGTTGTTGAGGATCAGTGCCGTCCACCATAGAGAGTCCATATCGCCCGTGTTGAGTCGTCACTTCATAGGCTTTGTGATTGGAGCATCTGAAGTCTCCGTGAGAGGCTGGATACAAACTGGAGCTGACGAACGCCATTTTCTTGGGACTCGCGTCCCGAGATAACAGCAGAAAAGCAAAGGGAAAATAATTAGCGTAGCTGCTGTTCATAATGATGATTTCCATAACACAGGCGTAAATGACAAAACATGAAGACAGTGACTCTTGCGTCCCAAAATCACCCCCCTCCGTCCCCCACTCAACTCAGCCCAGCTTACTGACCTATACGTCCCTCCTGCTGCTGAGACCTAACCACAATCTCTCCGCAACCCAACCATACGCGCCAACCCGTTGACTAAGGCTGTCGAGCCCCACTGGTGCGTTAAAGCAGTTTCAGTGGCAACGGTTCCGTATGGCATACTACCTACCGCAACACAATATCTGCCCAACCACCCGTCATTCACGCAATATACACAGGAACGTAATGACTGCAAATATTATGCAACCTATACAGATAACCTACAGTCTCTTCAAGTTTTATAGTATTAAATGCATTTGATCTGATTCAGCAGTATTATAAAAGGTAAGCATTATGTAAATGCTTGGCTGAAGAGATGCGTCTTTAATCTAGTTTTGAACTGGGACAGCGGGTCAGAGCCTCGAACAATATCAGGAAGGCTATTCCAGAGTTTAGGAGCTAAATGTGAGAACGCCCTCCCTCCTTTAGTGGACTTAGATATCCTAGGAATGACTAGAAGCCTCGAATTTAGTGATCTTAAAGAACGCGGTGGATTGTAGGGCGATAGAAGGTCCATTAAATACACAGGAGCTAAACCATTTAGGGCTTTATAGGTCAGTAGTAGTACTTTGTAATTGATACGGAACTTGATAGGTAACCAGTGTAGAGATGATAAAATTGGTGTTATATGATCATATTTTCTTGACCTAGTAAGAACTCTAGCGGCTGCATTTTGGACTAACTGTAGCTTGTTTATTGAGGATGCAGGACAACCGGCTAATAAAGCATTACAGTAATCTAGTCTCGAGGTCATGAATGCATGAACTAACTTTTCTGCATCAGAAACAGATAGCATGTTACGTAATTTAGCAATGTTTCTAAGATGGAAAAAGGCTGTTCTTGTTACATATGAAATATGATTTTCGAAAGACAAGTTGTGGTCTAGTATAACTCCCAGGTCTTTTACTGTAGAGGATAAAGTAACAGGACATCCTTCTATATTAAAGTTGTATTGTAAGTGGTTTTGTGGATAGTTTTTTGGACCAACAAGTAATACCTCCGTTTTATCTGGATTTAGAAGCAGGAAATTATGCGTCATCCAGCATTTTATATCTTTAAGACACTCTGTCAATTTTGATGAGTTAGTGTTTTCATCATGTGCATATCATCCATTGGCACAATGGACACTGTTTACCATCACGTCCCATGTTTATGATTCTGAGTATCTGGACTTGTCCAGTGACCGCTGTGAAAGGACAGCTGACAACATAGGAAAGTCTGTGTGACAGCTTGGAGAGACAGCTGACTGGAGGGAATAGTCCCCACTGGGGCTGTCATGGGCTAGCTACCCATGGCGGCAGTCTCCGACACTGCTTCAATTTGTTGGAGACACCCAGAAAGTGAACAAAGGAACATACCCCTAGAGCCTGCGAGAGCGGGGGCGCAAGATGGCTCAATGACGGACAACATGGTTACAGACCCAGGAACGGACATGACTATGAGCAAGAACACGGCACATGAGATAACCACAACAGAAGCTGGACACTCTCTTCAAGTGTGCACCTGTGGCTGGGAGAAAAAAACATCATACAGGGGGTTGAGGACCCACCAAGGAAAGAGAGGGTGCTTGAGAGAGCAGAAACAAGGGCCTCGCATTGACCAGTACTTCTTACGAAGCAACCAGTCAAATCAGTCGATTGAAGCACAGCGACGGGATAAAAACCAAAGTTCGCAGAGCATCAGCACCATTGTCACTGAGGATGATAACAAGCACAGAAATGCTGGTGGAGGAACCCACTCAACCACAGAGACCTCCCAAGGAGGAAAAGATCAAAGGGCACAAATCGAGTTTGAAGTGGCCCAAAGCTGTTGAAAAGAGAGAGTGGGAAATAGTCAACAACGACCTGACAAAAATCCTGGAGCAACAAGTGGGCACAGCAGAAAAAAAGCTGGAAAGGATGGGTGACATCATCTACCACTACGGAGAAGAACACTTTGGAGTAAACACAAGGAGAAGTGACAAAGCAATACCAGCACCAGCCAAATCCAGGAGGCAGCAAGAGATCGAAAAGCTGGTCAGAGAGAGAAGGCAGCTGAGAAAGCAGTGGAAGAAGGCCTCTGATGCAGAGAGAGAGGGTCTCATGCTACTCCAGGGGGACAACAAGTGTCGGTTGGCAACCTTGCGAAGAGCAGAGAACCTGAGGAAACTTCGCAAGAAGAAGGAACACACAAGAACTAGGTTCTACAAAAACCCCTTTAAGTTCGTTAAAGATCTCTTCGCTAAGGAAAAAAGCGGAATCCTGAAAATTCCAAAGCAGGAACTGGAAGAACATCTAGAAAAGGCCAACCATGACCCAAAAAGGCATGAACAAATAGTTATCCCACATGACATCCCACCTATTTAACCTCCCGAATTCAATCTGGAGACTGGCCCTCCAAAATGGAAGGAAGTAGAGAGTACAGTACAGCGCGCAAGATCAGCATCAGCCCCCGGGCCGAATGGAGTACCGTATAAGCTCTACAAGAACGCACCAGATGTTCTACGCTATCCTTGGAGGCTCATGAGGATAGTGTGGCAGAAGAGAATAATACCTAAGGTGTGGCGAAGGGCTGGAGGGGTGCTGATTCCCAAGGAGATGGATGCGAAAGACATTAGTCAATTCCGGCCAATCTGCCTTCTCAACGTCGAGGGAAAAATCTTTTTCAGCGTGATAGCACGGAGGTTGTCTACCTACTTGGAGAAGAACAAGTACATTGACACATCAGTACAGAAGGCCGGCATTCCTGGGTTTGCTGGTTGCTTGGAGCATACCAGCATGATCTGGCACCAGATCCAAGCGGCGAAGAGAGACACGAGAGATATCCATGTCATCTTCCTTGACCTGGCCAATGCCTTTGGATCAGTTCCCCATAACCTCCTCTGGGAATCCTTCAAATTCTTCCACGTTCCATCATCCGTCACTAGTCTGGTAAAAGCCTACTTCGAAGACCTGCAACTATGCTTTACAACAGCCGACTTTACAACATCATGGCAGCGCGTGGAAGTAGGCATCATAGCAGGCTGTACAATCTCACCCCTGGCCTTCACAATGGCCATGGAGGTCATCATCAGGGCCTCAATATGGGTGGTGGGGGGGGGGGGGGGGAGCGAACTAAGAATGGGATTCGCCTTCCACCTATCCGAGCATACATGGATGACATGACCACCGTGACCACTATTGCAGCATGTGCCAGGCGGCTACTTGGAAAACTGCAGGAGAACATCAAGTGGGCCCGGATGAAAATCAAACCAAACAAGTCACGAAGCATCTCAATAGTTAAGGGACAGCTTAAAGATGTGAAGTTCTGCATTGGTGATGACCCAATACCAACAGTGTCTGAGCAACCTGTCAAAAGCCTGGGTAGATGGTACAATGCAAGCCTCAGGGACAAAGACCAAGTGCAGCAAGTAAGGCAGGACATTACCAACAGTCTAGAAAACATCAACAGTACCCTTCTGCCAGGGAATCTCAAGCTCTGGTGCCTGCAATTTGGACTTCTCCCTCGGGTAATGTGGCCACTCACTATTTACGAGCTCCCAATAACAACTGTCGAGAAGATGGAGCGAACCATGACTTTATACGTGAAGAAATGGCTCGGCGTCCCACGCTGTCTGACTAACATCAGCCTCTACGGCAAAGGGGTCCTTGAACTTCCTATCACGAGCCTCACCGAAGAGTACAAGTGTTCTAAAGTGAGACTCCAGATGACTTTGAAGGACTCCCGAGACCAGACCATCAGCAATGCCGTTCCATCTCTGTTAACTGGACGGAAATGGACACCATCCGACGCAGTGTAGCAAGCTACATCAGCCCTGAGGCACAGCGACATTGTAGGGCACGTCCAGTTGGGAAGAGGAGGCCTTGGCCTTACGGCAAGCAAGCCAACTTGGCGTAAGGCCTCAACATCAGAGAGGAGGAAAATGGTGGTCGAGGAAGTGCGCCGTCAGGAGGAGGCTGTAAGAAGTGCAAAGGCTGTCTCTCTTGCCAAGCAGGGACAATGGATGAGGTGGGAAGGCCTGGAGAGGAGAAAGCTTAGCTGGAGGGAGCTCTGGGAAATGGAGGCAAGCAACATCAGCTTCATCATCAGAGCCACCTATGATGTGCTCCCATCTCCAAAAAACCTCCACCAGTGGTATGGCGAGGACCCAACCTGTGCCCTCTGCCCAACTCCAGCGACTCTTAAGCTCATCTTGGTCGGTTGTAAGACCAGCCTCACACAAGGTCGCTACACCTGGAGACACAACCAGGTCCTCAAGAGTCTGGCAGCAGCTCTTGAGAGCCAGAGGAATACCACCAACTCCTTGCCCCTGAGAGCAATCAAGTCCATCACGGCCCCAACCTTCATCCGAGAGGGACAGAAAAAGTTCAACCATCCCCCTACCAAACCAGAAGCTGGACAGCTAGCCATGGCCCGTGACTGGAAGATGCTAGTCGATATAGGCCAGCAACTAATCTTTCCACCTGAGATTGCAGTCACCACTCTTAGGCCAGATTTGGTTCTCTGTTCCCCTTCATTGAAGTCTGTTTACATCACTGAGCTCACAGTCCCATGGGAAAATTCAACAGATGAGGCCTATGAACGCAAGAAACTGCGCTATACAGAACTGGCAGCAGACGCTCATCAACGAGGATGGAAAGCGAGCGTCTATCCGGTTGAAGTGGGATGCAGAGGTTTTGTGGCTTCTTCTACCATCAGACTGCTGAAAGACCTTGGCATCCGTGGACAGGCTCTGCGACAAACAATTAGATCAATCTCTGAAGTGGCCGAAAGAAGCAGCCAGTGGATATGGATTAAGAGGAAGGACCCTTGTTGGGCTCAAAGAGCATCAACATGACCCACTCACTAATCCCCCACCCTATAACCCACTTGAGAACCCATGTCACAACCCTCCATGAGGAGGCTGAACAAGGTATGCGGTCAGCCTTGACTCAGGGAAGAGGACGCCTCCTGCCTTGCATAGTCCCTTTGGCAGCGCCATGTAACAAACCAGGCAATTTAATGATTGGGCATGGGACACAAGCTCAGGTTTGATCACCCTGTAGCTGGCCACCTTTGATGAGGGTGTCTAGTGTTGAAAGGCCGAAACACCCCTTGATTCAAAGGTACATTACTGATGATGTGTCCCGAAATTTACATCTTTCCCATGACAGAGGTACAGCTCCCACGCCACTCTCAACATCAAGGCAAATCTCATGTGCATATCATCCATTGGCACAATGGACAGTTTACCATCACGTCCCGTGTTTATGATTCTTCTATGAGGAAATTAAACTTTTTTTACCTTTGATGCATGTAAACTTGTTGTAGGAGACAACGTCAGATCAACTCTACAGATAAAGCGTTTTTGAAAATCCGGCTCGCGTACCCCGAAGTGATAAAATAAAACAAAATTCTTTATCAAATGTATAGGCAAGACAAGTAGTTTGTTTAGGCATAGTTTGTACGGAAATTACAAACCTGCACACATATATTCAAACGAATATAACTATAGAATCAATTTTTAATGTGAACACCATCAGGTCACAGGTTCACGTTTAAAGTCTGTTTAGAGAGAACGCCGTCGTCTTAGTGGCCCCTAATGTAATAACAAATGATAATTTTGCTGGAAGTGAATCAATCAAAACTAACTTTAGCTGGAAATAACATTATTCAAAAATCGCTATAAAGCCAAAACAATCTCTGTTACCGTAAATTGTATTTTTATCTCTGTAAAGCTGCTTTGAAACAATCTATATTGTTAAAAGCGCTATATAAATGAAGATGACTTGACTCCACAACAACATTAGGAAACTTTAAAATAGCATAATAGGGGCCCTTTAACAACGCTCGCAACGTGGACCATAGATCATATATGGACTGTTTCAAGTTTTTATGGACATATTTCATATACTCTAGTGTTTAGCATTGGAAGGCAAGCGTAACATGAGCAATAAGTTGCCACCTGTTCTAGCAAAACATTACACACAGAAGACAATATTCCTCTACCCAGGTGAGCAACCACCAAGAAAAGGTGTTAAAACCAATTCTCGCCCAGGACAACTGGAAGCTGCTAGGGACTGGAAAATGCTGGCTGATCTTGATCAACGGCTTATTTTTCCACCTGAGATTGCCACCACTAACCTCCGACCAGATATTGTTTTGTGGTCTCACGCATCAGCACGCATTGTTCAACTGATAGAGTTAACAGTGCCGTGGGAGGAGGATGCTGTAAATGAGGTATATGAGAGGAAGAAACTGCGGTATGCTCATCTGGCCACTGAAGCAGAACAGCGAAGATGGAGAGTCCAGGTTTATCCAGTGGAAGTGGGTTGTCAAGGATTTGTGGCACACTCTACAACCCGGTTCCTCAGAGACGTCGGATTCAGTGGCCAAGAGTTGCGTCGCACAGTAAAGAACTTATCTGAAGCAGCAGAGAGGAGCAGCAACTGGCTGTGGTTTAGACGGAAATATTCTGGCTGGCTGTGTACAGGCCGCCACGCTACGGTTTCGTAGAATTCTTGAAAAACTCGAAGAGTCTGTTGGTTTATTTGTATAGTTTGCATAGTAATTACAGTTCCCTTTCGTTGTCACTCCGAGTTCCGTCGGATGATGACGAATGGGGTTTCGCTTAGAAAGCCTATCGACTTCGAGTATACAAAAACGAGCCAATGGCAAAGAAATCCCATGGGTCTGCGGAATTTGCATAGCGTATCTCAGCCTTACCTCGTGGGTATAAAAGGAGGACGCCGCGATATGCAGATATGTTTTTCGCTTCAGAGCCAAGAGCATCTCTTCACTCCACAGCCATTTCTGACTTCACTCTACGAGACGAGCCACTCTCTCCGGTGTTGGTGTGACGGCGATCTGCAGAGGAGTTTTTTCTCCTCTCACAAAAGAGCTTGCACGCGGCACGTCTTTTTAAAGACGGCTCGCCCGTGCATTTCTGGTTGCGGTCGACTCATTTCCGAATATGATGGGCACATTTTCTGCTCTGCGTGTTTGGGCTTGATCACGCTAGAGCAGCATTTGTGGATGACTCACGTTCTCCCTGCGGGAACGTGATCATCGCGTCATTACGGTCGAGACTCAATGATCTTGTTAGAGAGAGAGTCCCCTCATCCACACCCCGATCTAACACTCTCCACATGAGGTGCTACTTCGGCTGGTGGCCAGGGTGACCTGAGGGTGAGAGTGTGGAACAAACCGCCAACTTTTTGTCCATGGACCACGCCCCCCTCTTCAGTGACGCAGCCCACGAATGTTCAGGGGATTCCCCGGGTTTATTTTCGGATGCCCCGCGGGTTTCCCTTGACGCTCCAGAATCGGATCTGTTGTCCATCGCAGCATCACAGGGCGGGCTAGAATCTTCAGGAAGTGAAGATATGACAGTGCTGCCACTTTCGGGTGTGCATATGGCATTTGTCGAGTCAGATCCTGAGATGACGGCCATGCTTTCCCGGGCCGCTGCGAGCATCGGACTCGAGTTGAACCTTTCACCCTGTCCTGAGCGCTCGCTGCTGGGCGATTGGTTTTTGGGTGTGGCTGCTGACTCCTGTCAGCGTCCACTCCAATACCTTTCTTCCCGGATGTGCATCAGGAGATCTTGAAATCCTCGAAGACCCCCATGTCTTCCAGTGATCCCTCGTTGATCTCCTCCGCCCTTCCTTCCCTCGACGGGGCCGCTGCCCATGGGTACACTGGGGTCCCCCCGGTTGAACGCTCTGTCGCGATGCTACTGTGTCCTCAGAGTGCTTCTTCTCGGCGCGATCCTAAGCACCCGCCCGAAGCCTGTAGTTTTTCGTCTACACTTGTGGCGAAATCCTATAGCGCTACAGGACAGGCAGCCGCCTCACTGCATGCCTTGGCCATTCTGCTGGTCTACCAGACCCGGATGCTCACGAACATGCACGAGGGCGGGACTGACCCAGGGCTCTTCAATGAGCTGCGCGCCGCCACTGACCTTGCTCTCCGAGTGACGAAAGTGGCCGTATGCTCCCTGGGTCAGGTGATGCCCACTATTCTGTGGCTGAACTTGTCCGATGTGCAGGATGTCAGGTGGACCCATCTGCTTGACACCCCCATATCCCAGGTCGGCCTCTTCGGCGGTACGGTTGAGGGCTTTGCCCAACAGTTCTCAACCACCCACGAGCAGACTGAGGCTTATTCTGCCCCGTTCACCCGGGCTGGCTCTGGAAGCCGCAGGGGAACGCCACACCCCTCTCTAGCCCCGCCCCCCGCTATACGCCGGGTTAAGCGGCAGTCTTGAGATGGGCTGCTCAGAGATGGGACTCAGTTCTCTCCAGGAGCTGGTAGCAGGGCCACTCCTTTCCCTGGTGGAGGGCCGGGGGAGAATCCTTATTCTCAGAAAGAACTGACTTTCCCGTCTCTGAGCACACAGAGTTCTCGGACGACACGATGCACCGCCCCCGAGCCGAGCACCCCTCGTCCTCCTCTGTCCCAGAGCCGGATGACAGTGCACGCCATCCCCAGACCGTGCCGCTCTCATCCTCCTCTGTCGCCAGCCTCCTGGCAGAGCAGACCCCAGTGGAACGTTCGTCCTTCCCTGGTCTCCTCTGTCAGGACGTGGTCTATGACTCTGCCCCCACACCGGGCCGCTATGCCGTCCACGTCCGGGCCAGTCATACCGCCTCGTTGACCCACCGACGGGAACTCTGTGGTTCGCATGACCCCGCTGGTACAGTCTTGGGAGCCTGGCTAGACCTTCCCAACCTGTCCCGCTGGGTCGCACGATCAGACTCGGCTACGCGATTCAGTTTGCGCGGTCTCCTCCCCGCTTCAGGAGAGTCCGCTCCACTATGGTCGGTGGCAATGCCCCTATCTGAGAGCGGAGGTTGCTACCCTGTTGGCGAAGGGTGCGATCGAGACTGTCCTTCCAGCCGAAATGCTTACGAGCGAGTGCGCGCAGTCACTGCTGACTTGCCTGAGACAGTTCGAGGGCAAGAGTGCGGTTCCACTGAAACTTTTTAAGAGGCTCCTGGGGGCATATGGCATCTGCAGCTGTGGCAACGCCGCTCCGATTGCTTCATATGAGACCGCTTCAGCTTTGGCTTCGCGACCGAGTCCCGAGGTGGGCATGGCAACACGGCACCCTCCGAGTACCAGTTACTCCGACCTGCTGTCAGACCTTCACCCCGTGATCGAACCTCAATTTTCTACAGGCCGGAGTGCCCCTGGAACGAGCTTCCCGGCATGTTGTTGTAACGACAGATGCCTCTGCCACGGGCTGGGGCGCCATGTGCAATGGACGTGCTGCCGCGGGCTCCTGGACAGGACCCCACCGCCTATGGCACGTCAATTTCCTCGAGTTGCTGGCTGTACGTCTTGCTCCACGTGAGCACGTGAGGCTTTAAAAGTGCTTAAGAAGAAAGTATGGAATTATAGAAAGAAGATTTAAAGGAAAGTTGAAAAAGATGTGTAGGTTTCAAGTAATCAAAAACTTAAGAAAAGAAGAATTGATTTGACAGTGAAAAGTTTGAAATGTTTTAAATATTTTAAATGCTAAAGTTGCAGTGAGGATGAATTATAAAAATAATAAAAATAAGAATAAAATAATAAAAAAATAATCTAATTTAAAATTTAAATTAGATCTCTAGTTTCAGTTAACTAAATCAGTGACACGAGTGCAATAAGCTTATTTGCGATATCAATAACAAAAACAATATTTAAACAATAAAAAAAATATGAATATCCTCCCCTAAATGATTGATATTGCAATTGTATGACATTTTAATTTCTACCTATTTCATGCACACAAAGTCATCCTCTGTTACTGTATCATGTCACATATAGGGTTGAATATATTTGTGAGGACCCATATGTCTTTAATATTATTGTGAAATATCATAACAAACAACTGTTTATGTATCCTCGAAACTGATCTACAGATAACGTCTCGGTTACATATGGTAACCCTCGTTCTACCAGAAAGACTCGGGAGAATAAATACCGTAACAATTATACGTTTATCAACAGCCCAGCAAGCAATATTATGATATAAAGTTCCTTGGCGTAGGCCCCGTCCGTAGCTCGCAATTTTAGGGTACGGACTCTGCATTTCCTGCCTGAAGACGAAGGCAGGGGCCCACATTGTGAGGCATGGGAAGGGACTATCCTGGTGGTGGTGGGGAGGATAGAGGGGAAGGAACCCTCTTAGTGGTGGTGGGGAGGATAGAGGGGAAGGAACCATCTTGGTGGTGGTGGGGAGGATGGAGGTGAATGAAAGCGTAAGCATCTCCAAACTCAGACACGTGTAAGTACAGATCTTTTATACTACAAGTATTAGAACACGATTGGATAGATGAGAAGGTAATAAGTGACGTAACAATTGAGTCTTCCCGGCTGAACTTATGCTAAAGCTTTCATTTCCCCGCCGAGGAAACGGAGACGTACTTCAGAGGTGATTCTGACGAATTAGGGATATTGCTTGAGAGACCAATCCACTTCGACTGTAACTAAACACACTAATGCACATTGGCCAGCTGCTGTGCATCGCGGCGCGTCGCATCTTTGTTTTTCCGATGAGGAGCCGGACTTAGTCGGCCGTACAGCGGAGGCTCAGTCTCCGTTCACTCCTCTGGGAACAATGGTTACCATACGTAACCAAGACATTCCCCTTCGTCAGTCACTCTCTACGTACGTACGTCAGAGGTGATTCTGATGAACTGGGGATATCTACCAACACGCCACTGCTGCTGGCCCTTCCAGTGCTCCGCTTGAGTCTACTGGCCTGGCCGCAATGTTGGGCAGAATGTCGGAGCTCAAGGGAATGCTGCGGAAGCCACATCCTACCCCGGAGGGAGGTACTGTGGCGCATACACATATGGACTAGCCGAGCAGGGTAGTGCAACATATGGCAGTCTCTGGGGTGGAAAGACACAGGCTCGACCGCAGAGCTGATGATCGTGGAAGAATACACATACGGGGTCATCACAGGGACCACTACATATGGACACCCGGCCTAGCACAGCTTCCACAATGTATACAAGTCTAGAACTGGGGTCAGACGCTCCACAACGTCTGACTGCCGCAGGGGTGATGGAGGAACTCAACAGGGTTAGCCATTTCTGGGGAACACTACTGGAGCAAATAGATGCATTTATCCGGCCCAGCGGGCGGGAGTGGCATTGCAAGCTGACATTAAGAACGGGTCCTTCTCGCTACTGGCCACTGGGGGCGAGTACACAGGAAGATACTGGCTCTACACGAAGGCTATAGAATCTAGCGAACATGTTGGGTGTCGCCTAGCCCGCAGCTCTACATCTGTCAGCGAGGCGCATTGAGTCTGCACCCAGGGGGAAGCAACACTTCTAGTTGAGTGTGCTCTCAACTCGAATGGGCAAGGCATGTCTTGGGACTGATATGCCAAGACAATAGCGTCCACTATCCAGTGGGCTAACCTCTGCTTGGAGACAGCCTTTCACTTCTGCTGGCCTCTGTTAGAGAAAAATAGCTGGTCTGAAGTCCTAAAGTTTTGTGTTCTGTCCACGTATAACCGCAAGGAGCGGACAGAGAAAAGCCAGGACTGGGTCTGCCTCCTCCGAAGGCAGCGCTTGCAGGTTCACTACCTGATCCCTGAAGGGAGTGGTAGGATTCTTGGGCACGTATCCAGGCCAGGGTCTCAGGACAACGTGAGAGTTCACGATTCATTGTCCGAAAATGCTTGCAGGTCCCCTACCCACTTGATGGAAGCCAGAGCAGTCAGGAGCACTGTCTTCCGTGACATGATCTTTAACTAAGGTCTCTGCAGTGAGCTGAGTACCAGAGGCAGGTCCCAAGAGAGTATGGGAACCTCAGGCTCCCCTCAGGTCATGCTTTCCCAATGACTTACCTTCAACTGCATCGTGATGTGCGGCAATAGCGGCAACATACATTTTGAGAGTGTAGGGAGAAAGCCTTCGCTCCCAACCAATCTTGCAGGAGAGAAAGCACGACTCTGATCGGATATCTTCAGGGATTTTCCCGGTGTGAAGAACATCATTCAACGAACAGATTCCACTTCAGTGCATAGAGGCACCTCATAGAGGGGTCTCTAGCAGAAGGGATGTTGTCTACCACCGCCTGGGGTAGGTCACCTAGAACCTCTACGTCCCGTCCAGGGACTAGACATGGAGTTTCCAGAGGTCTGGACATGGGTGCCATGGAGTGCCCCATCTCTGAGAAAGCAGGTCCTTCCTCAGAGGATTGGGCCAAGGAGGGGCTGTCGTGAGAAGGATGAGTTCTGGGAACCAGGTCCGGTTGGGTCAGTATGGCGCAACTAGCAAGACCTGCTCCTCGTCCTCCCTGACTTTACACAGTGTCTGTGCGAGAAGGCTCACTGAGGGAAACGCATACCTGCGCAGAGCCTGGGGCCAGCTGTGTGCCAGTGCATCCCTGCCGAGGGTGCCCTTGGTCAGGAAGTAAAACAACTGGCAATAGGTGGGTTGAGGGAAACAACAAATCTACCCATGCGGGTCCAAAAAAGTCCCATATGAGCTGGACCGCCTGGGGATGGAGACACCACTCTTCCGGAAGCGTAGGCTGCCGTGAGAGCTCGTCGGCTGCATGATAGAGCACGCCCGGGATGTGAATGGCACGAAGCGACCTCAGATGCTTCGGACTCCATAGGAGGAGATGGCGGGCGAGTTGGGACTTGGCAGTAGCAGTACATGCATGCCATGTAGCGGCCCCTTGAGGTGGCCCAGCGAAAGGCGTTCTGCAAGCAACTCGAGGCAATTTTTGTGCCAATGTAGTTGGGGCCCTCCACAGACCCAAGACTACATGCCCGTTTTACGTGGCCAAACGGCGCTACTGTGGCTATGGCTGCCATATGCCCCAAGAGCCTCTGAAAGAATTTCAGTGGAACCGCTGCCCTGCTCTTGAACGAATTCAGGCAGTTCAGGTCGATCGCTGCTTCTTGGGTACAATGAAGTAGGGGCTGTAGAACCCTGTCTTCATATCCGCTGGAGGATATGTGAAGAGTGTATGCGAACTATCCATTAAGACTCGTGGGACTACCAGTTCTGTGATTCTGGTTTTCCTTCTCGCCTACCATCTTTTATTTCACCTGTGCAGACTGCAAAACCTCTGACAGACATTACATGTTCCAAAACTGCATGACTTTCTATCTTCTGTGGAACATAATGTTTTGAAGAATGTTGGTAACCAAACAGTTGCAGTTCCCATTGACTTACATTGTATTTTTTCCCCGTACAATCGTAGTCACTGAGAGCCAAAACTGTTTTGTTATCTTGGTTAATCTTGTTCTGTAAAAGAAAGAAATGCATACAGTTTGGAGCCGCATGAGTAAATGATTACAGGATTTTAGTTTTTTTGGATGGACCATCCCTTTAAGTCTACTTAAATGGCAATAATTAAATGCCTGTAATAACCCCCAAAATATTTCTGTTTACTAAAAAATTTGTCAGCAATGCTGTTTTTATTTTATTTTATTTTATTAAATTGGTTTAATTGACAATAAAATAAGTGGTATCACTCATCCCTACCTATGAGAGTCAGTCAGAAAGTGTCACTCCAAAGTGTCAATGGGCCTAAGCACAAATCTACACAGAGGTTAGAAGCCAATTAATCCCAAGCAGGCGTGTTTGTACCAATGTGCATGTGTTTGCGTGAGAGCATAAGCTAAAGAAAATAAGGTGGTGTAATCTAAGAAGAAAGTTGTATTTAAAAACAAATCTGAGCAACACCATGTTACAATGACAGCTCATATGCAACATGTTCACAGTAGTGAGCCAGATGCCTTGAGCAGTCCTTGTGTCAGGTTTATGGAGAGCTCCACCTGTTCCCTCCCTCTCCCCAACATGGCGCTGACATTTTGTGATATTTCAGCCAAATGTCACGAGACAGACTCCGATGAACAAGCGTACGGAATGTCCCACTGAAAGAGATACGCATGCAGTTGTACTCAAATGAAAGTTCACATTGATTCGTTGTGCTTGGGCACTGATACGTGACACCAAAGAATGTGGGAGATAGGGTCGTTATGCTAGCGAGGTTGGAGAGTAGAGAAAATCTGGCTAATAAGGTCACACTGTTTGATGCTATCTGGTTCTCACAACCCTGTGTCAAAGATGGGAAGCGGCAAAAACACAAGAAAAATGCCATCTTAAGGAACTATGACCGGGATGCTCATAGCCGCTAAACACATAGTTCATGATTCTGATACACAACCAGGGTTTCCTTTTCTAACCTGCTGCATTCTGTGTGTGTAATATAAAACATACTGAAAATTTCAGTAAGAATGAACAATGTTGTTCATTAGCACATGCTGTCTGCTTTGTTTTAGCACCAAAACTGAATTTGCCACACTACAAGCTTGGAATACTGGTCTCAAACATGGGATCCCAATGTCAATTATTTTACAGATCTATTTTTTTCTTCAAAAATGCAATGCATGCAATGATGTTATTAGTCTTTTAACTAAATATGTATTTTTGTAAGTAGTTTGAGGGGTCTATTATTATTATTTAATAGAAAAACATGTGTCATTGACACCTTTCGGATTTCCCTAGCAAGCTTAACTAGCTTAACCAGCAGCCATGCAATAGAAAGACCAAGCTGTTTAACCAACTAATTTTGGTGAACAATATGGCTATGCTTGTCCACCAGCCAGCACCAAATGAGCAAATGTATGCACGCAGGTCTAAAATAGTCTTTTCAGCAAAGGTGCTGCAATTGCTTAGTGAAATTGCCCTGCTTACGTTTTCAGCCTTTTCAAGTTAACTTATAAAACCAGAGGAAGATTCCTTCTAAGGCATTCATTATTGTCTCTCTTCAGGCTCAAAAAGACTTTCAAAACTTTGAAAGGCGCTGCAGAAAAAGCCTTCTTGAAGAGAACACCTCTCCTCACATCTCTCCTTCTTTTTAATTTGTAGTATGTCTGCTTCAAAAAGCAATCCAATTATGAAGCGTTTGATGAGTTTAATGACAGTTAATTTTGTCGGGCCTGTCCTCAAAGGAGAGATGGACATTAAAGGGATTTGAATTGTATGAAAAGTCTAGAAGATATCACTTTTGACCCACCAGACGTTTGGGAATGGATCCCAGCACAGGCAGATAAGTTCTGGTTGAGTAAATTGTTTTTGTTTCGGATTAGCACAATAGTATAATTAAAAGTATGTTCAATCTGCAGTTGCTGTCACTGTTCATCTGGCCTCAAACATCTGTACTGACCCCTGGACATCAATGCCAATGTCTAAAACATGTCATAAAAAATGCCTTTAATGCTGAATGTGATAATACTTGGATAGATGGAAGAGTGTTCACTGTTCATGTTAAATTAAGGGTTGTTTTTCAAATTCAGATTTTTTTTTTTTCTGAATCGCTTGCTAACTCATTCTTAGTGTCTGCTAAATGCAGAAATTATATTTACATTCAGCATTAAAGACATATTTTATGACATATTTTAGACATTGGCATTGATGTCCAGGGGTCAGTACAGATGTTAGAGGCCAGATGAACAGTGACAGCAACTGCAGATTGAAAATACTTTTAATTATACCATCGTGCTAATCCGAAACAAAAACAATTTACTCAACCGGAACTTATCTGCCTGTGCTGGGATTCATTCCCAAACGTCTGGAAGAAGGGAAAATTAGAAAAAAAATTTGAAACAAAGTGCCGAACTTGAAGGTACCTAAAGAAATGGTTCATAGGTAATCCATACAATGATACCATTGGAATACAAATCAGCAAAACAACGTATACCTTTGTTATGCCATGTTAAAAAAGTAGAATCAAGAGATGAGGGAGGGAACAAATGATTCCTACACAGTGGACCAACTGGAGATGATGTTACAAATTTTAAATGTTTCCTGAATTGATACCAAACTGAATTGATACCAAGTGCATGAGGGCAGATATAGAGGAATTCGGAAAGCAAGAAAGGGCTTCCAGTCTGCACCAACCCAGCAGGCACAGTACGTCAATGTGACGTCAGGAAGACGTTGGACTCCAACTAATCCAACGTCAGTCAGACGTCATATTTTGGTTGAAAATGAAAATCAGGTTGACGTCTAAACCCAATGTTTGTTTGACGTCAAGCTCCAACGTCAGACAGATGTTGAATTTTGGTTGGAATAAGCACAGCAAAAAAATGTGACATGTGTGGCAGCACATTAAATCTGTGAAGATCTCAGCAGAGGAGGAGTAAACAACTCAAACAGCATTACCAGCTTCACTTATTACTGACCGGATTTACTTTATTTTATTTTCTGGTTTAATGAAATTAATAGTTGTATTTTAAAGTCACCATTATAGTGGTTAGCGTTTGCTTTAGTTGGACACCTGCCCCTTGACTTTTTAACATAAAATTTTCTCTGGCTGCTATAATTGTGTGATTATAAAGCACATTTATTGTAGCAAATAAGCCATGAGATCACGTGATGTTGGCTGTTTATTGATGATCATCATCATGTAATTGCCTGAATTCCTGATCTTAGTCATTGTCTAATGTTTAGTTTATATTGGACTTGTGTTTTTAATGTTGTTTTATAACAGAAGCCATTTTATTTTGCAGGATGAGAGCAATGTTGTTTACCAAATAATATAAAGGATTTAAAAAACCTTTAGTGCATTAATCTTTTTCCTCTACATTATTACTTAGACATCAAGAATCAGTGTATGACTCTCAACAATGGTGACAATCAATGAAATGCTTCATGCTGCAATGCATGCTGGGTACCACCAATCAAAACTCACCCATATCTCCCAGCATGCATTGTGGCATGAATAAATTATGCAGCTGGATTTTGTGTAGCTTGTTTTATGCTCAGAGTTGATCTGATTATCTGGATATTTTGTTTGATTGTCACCATTGTTGAGATTCATATGCTGTTTCTTGATGTCTGTGTGCGTCCAAGTAATGCCATAGATTAAAGGTTTTTGTGCACTAAATAGTATTTAAAAAACAAGTATATTATTTGATTAACACACCGTACAACAACAATGCTGTAGAATCAAATTTCTATTATGAATAAAGCAATATTAAAACCAATATTAAAAAAGTCCTATATAATCAAAGCAGCAGACACTGAATAAAATCAGGGATTTAGGCGATTACATGATGATATCACCAAAAAAAAGTCAACATCACCTGATCTCATGGCTTTTTTAGCTACAACAATTTTGCTTTATAAACACAAAATTATAGCAGCCAGAGAACATTTTATATTAATGTGTCAAGGGTCAAGAGCACAACTAAAGCAAATGCTAACCACCACCATGGTGACTTTAAAATACAAAATATGATTTCATTAAACCGGAAATTAAATAAAGTAAATCTGGTTAGTTTTAAGTTAAGCTGGTAATAAGTGTACAGCCATGCATTTCACCTTTTTGTTTGGTTTATTCCAACCAAAATTCTACGACTGCCCAACGTTGGAGCTTGACGTCAAACAAACATTGGATTTAGACGTCAACCCGACTTTCATTTACAACCAAAATTGGAGTCTATATCCTGTGCCTGCTGGGAAGG
Organism: Tiaroga cobitis; assembly: GCA_030578255.1. Classification (NCBI taxonomy): domain Eukaryota; kingdom Metazoa; phylum Chordata; class Actinopteri; order Cypriniformes; family Leuciscidae; genus Tiaroga; species Tiaroga cobitis. The sequence continues at coordinate 12,578,134 of CM060591.1, forward strand.
TGAATAAGGAAACTCATTCCAGCAGCGTATTTTATGAATATGACTAGCCTAGTAGTAAAATTGGAAGTTCGGTAGAGCAAGACCACCACCAAACTTACATTGCTGAAGTAATGACTTACGGACCCGTGGAGACTTCGCACACCATATAAAGGAACTTATCATTTTACTTAAGGAGTCAAATAAATATTTAGGTAGAAATAGAGGAATTGATTGAAACAAAAAAAGAAATTTAGGTAAAACGTTCATTTTAATAACATTGATCTTCCCAATAAGGGAAAGAGTTAGATTATTCCATCTCTGGAGACAAGATTTAATTTTGGCTAAAAGTGGGGAAAAGTTAGCAGACAGAAGACCAGAAAATGTCCGTGTCACTCTAATACCAAGATACTTGAAGCCAGAGTGACTGATATTAAAGGATAAGTCAATTTTTTGAAGTAAAACAATCTGCTGTATTGATGGGATAACATTCACTCTTTTGTAAATTAATTTTATATCCAGAGAAAGAACTAAATGATTTAAAAGTGAACAAAATAGTTGGAAGACAGGATACTGGGTCGGATACACATAACAATAAATTGTCCGCATATAAAGATAAACGATGTTCGACGTCATTGCGAAAAACACCTTTAAAACAGGTTGAGTGTCGTAACATAATGGAGAGCGGTTCAATAGCCAAGGCGAACAAAGATGGTGACAGAGGACAACCCTGACGCGCCCCTTGCTCTTATGGAAAATATTCAGAGTGGATGTCATTTGTTTAAACACAAGCTTGTGGTGATGTGTATATAATAATCTCACCCAATTTATAAATTTATCTCCAAAGGCAAATTTTTTCAATACTGCAAATAAGTGTCCCCACTCTACCCTGTCGAATGCCTTCTCAGCATCTAATGATATTACAAGCTCAGGTAAGTCTGTTGTTTGCGCCGAGTAAATTATGTTTAATAGAGTACGAATATTATAAAATAAATGGCATCCATTCTGTTCTTCAGAAATAATACTAGGCAAAACCTTTTCCAAACGAAGAGCAATAGTCTTAGCCAATACCTTTACATCAACATTTTGTAAGGAAAGAGGTCTATAAGAGCCACAGAGGTTAGGATTCTTGTCAGGCTTCAAGAAAAGAGATATTGATGCTTAAGTAAGTGTGGGAGGTAGCAAACCGTTTTCCAAAGATTCATTATACATCTGCAAAAGTAAAGGGGCCAATTTATCACTGAATTTCTTAAAAAACTCTACTGTAAATCCATCAGGACCAAGGGCTTTTTTTGACTGCATTGCTTTGATAGAAAGCAGTAATTTTTCCAAGGAAAGCGGAGCATCCAATTCCTTCACACGATCACAACCAATAGTAGGATTTTCAAGGTTATCCAGAAACTGATTCATCTGGGTGGTATTTGTCAGAAATTCTGATTTGTACAAAGCAGAGTAAAATAACTTAAACAACGCATTAATTTCCTTAGGATCTGTGACGGGTATACCAGAAGAATTCTTAATTTGGGGTATGAGACGTGAGGTGGATTGTTGTTTTAACTTGTGTGCCAATAACGGATTTGCTTTATCACCGTGTTCATAAAAAGTACCACGAGTTAATAATAACATTCACTCTGCGTTTTTAGACGAAATTAGATCAAACTCTGTCTGGAGATCAAGACTAGGGATGCACGATGATATCGGGACAACATCGGAATCGGCCGATAAAAGCTTAAAATGACCATCATCGGCATCAGCCGATATGAATATTTCTGCCGATGAGCCTTGCCGATAGGGTGGCGTGTTTCCTAAGCGCACGTGACGACCGCGAACAAAGCATGAGCGCCAGCAACTTAAACTTCCAACTAGGGGTGTGCGTCTCACGGTTTTTGATCATGGACGATTAAAATGTCTCCACGATCTGCTTTTGAAGAAAAATCATAGTATCGTGCATTCTATCAGTTCAATTCTGGCGCCTTCATCTCAACATACTGTACAACGCGACGTACATTCACATCACATGTAAACGCAGAGGTAGAGTTACACTCACGGGACACCGCAATTCACAAAAGTTCATTATTTGCATGTGCGTCAAAGTCTTGCTAGGTAAACATATCATTCACGTGCTGATGCGCTGTTCTAACATCGCTGTTTCTGAGCGCGTTACACCCGACGCTCACAGGAACTAAAAGCCCGTCATAGCGCCTGCATACTGGACTAATCTTTCGAGTCTTATTGCGCTGATACTGTCAAATACACACAAGGTTTACATAAACAAAGTTGGTTATGTCTAAAGTGAAAGCAAACAGAGAAAATCTGCTTGTCAAATGCGTGTATATTAGACGCGTCGCGTGCAGCTCTTAAAGAGACAGTAATAATATGCTGCCGCTTGTCCTTAAAGAGATTCTGCACCCAGAAATACAAATTCTGTCATTATTTACTCACTCTAATGTTGTTCCAAACCTGTATTCATTTCTTTCTTGTGCTTAAATATACTATGGAAGTCACTGGAGTACAGCAACTGTTTGGTTAGCCACATTCTTCCAAATAACTTTTATTTTCAACAGAAGAAAGAAACTTGAGAGAGTAAATGATGACAATTTAAATTTTTGGGAGAACTATCCCGTTAATGTTAATAAAACAACAAAACACAGAGGAAATCACTCACTGCTCTTGACTGAGAACTTTAATAGAAGCTTTAATAAGCTTTTTTTGCACTAAAAAAAAACAAACAAATATATCGGTATCGGTATCGGGCAAAATTAGTTTGAAAATATCGGCATATCGAATATCGGCCAAAATCCAATATCGTGCATCCCTAATCAAGACGCTTCTTAAATAGCTCTTGGAAGGGGTCAGATGCAAATTCTTGATCAAGATTACGATAGCTAACAAAAGTTATGACAGCCATGTTTTATGTTTTTTATTGGAGTAGGAGGAGTATGAAATAATCCGTCCCCTGAGAAATGCTTTCAATGACTCCCAAAGCAGTGAATATGATGTAGCCTCATTCTGATTAAAAGAGAGAAACTCATCAATAGAATTGGAAATAAAATCATAACATGTTTTATCTGCCAGGAATAAAGAATTTAGTCTCCAAAGCGGCGCAGTATATTTATGTATGGATAATTGAACATCAAGAAACAATGGAGCATGATCGGATATTAGAATGGATTTATAATCAGTGGAAACAATACAACGATTAATACTATTATCTATAAAAAAGTAATCAATTCTTGAGTGAGACTGATGTACCTGGACGAAGAAAGAAAACTTTTTGGCTGAGGGATTACGATGCCTCCAAGGATCCACCAAACCACTCTGAGTCATGAAATCAGCGAAGGATTTGGACATAGATGATTGGGACATTGTGCGGGGACTAGATCTGTCCAACACTGGGTCAAACACACAATTCAGATCACCTCCAAAAATGAACAAATGGGTGTTTAAATGAGGTATGCTGCTAAGTAGTCTATTGGCAAAATCAACATCATCAAAATTAGGTGAATAAACGTTGACTAGCAACACCTTGGTCTGCATTAATGTGCCTGCCACTATGAGATATCTGCCATTTTTATCTGCAATAACCTCACTAGATAGAAATGTAACTTTTTTACCAATTAAAATAGCAACTCCTCTGGCTTTGGAGTTCAAATTGGAGTGGTGGATCTGACCTATTCAGGAAGTCCGGAGCCTGTGATGGTCCTTAAGTCTAAGATGGGTTTTCTGCAAAACAATGTCAGTGCTAAGTCGCTTCAGACGGGTAAAAACCCTGGATCTTTTAACAGAATTGCTCATATCTCGTATATTCCAAGTAAGAAAACGAATTGGCTTGCCCGCATTGTGATTCAAATTAACATTAGCAGAACACATTTAGAATAAATAAGAAAACCAGAAAGCCAGGGTGAGTGACCTCCCCAAATTCCCACCCATACACATACATAACCCCATGTACACACCAAAACAAAGTCTCCATAAGGGAGACAGCAGTGCAAAACAGGGAAAACTGTCGCCACAAACAGTGACAACTCGGAGAATCACTTAGCTAAACCTAAGAGACACTCCCACAGAGTCAATTGGCATTAAGGCTCAGCTAATACTGATATACCCCATAACGGGTCAACCTAACAACAATAATAAGATATAAGTCAAGTGTGTTTGCAAAACTCCCTTTAAGCAAACAACACATTTCTTTTTATTTGAAATGCAGCTATTAAAAATGTTATTGAAGAGGCCTCTTCCACGAAGTATGATTTCTGAGCCTTCAGAAAATGTATAAACATGCTGATGTTTTTGCACTGCTTAGAATATAAACATGCAATTTGTTATATATTTAGCAACAGAGATGCTAAAAGACACATTTGTATACCTTAACTGATCGATTTTTTTCAGAAAAAATAGATACATTTCTTATAAAGTCTAACATTTTTAATTAAATTAATTACATGAAATGTTGAGTAATAAATTGATCACATACTGTATATCAATATTTGCTGAGAAGCTGTGCTGATCAAGGTACTGCTATATTTTTAAGGTGCAAGTCATATTAAATGTATTTCATGATACATGGGGGAACCCTTCTATATTATTTTTTATGTTCGTTTTCATATGTAAACCTATACATTATTTTATGGTATTTCATACCAACTTTTTTATGTGTTTGGACTCTCCCTGGAATTCCATGAATAAATATGAGCCCATTAACACATTTTAAAGTTGCTGCTTTGCACACATACACTCTTGTCATTACTATGCAAATTAGTCTGGCCCTAGTTGGTAAACAGAAAGCCAGTAAGGAGAGGTGCGAAACAGGAGGAAATGAAATCCAGTAGTTACAGAGCGGTGTACTAACAACATTAAGCATGCCTGGACTTATCTGTCGCGTTTACATTTCCAGACCCGACTGGAGAAAAACGACTCTGCCATTACGGAAGCTGTTTGCGTTCAGTCAGAGTTTTTGGCAGAAATTGCTGTGTATGGCATTCGTGATTATAATGAACAGTAAGGCTAATGATGGTTCACCCGCAGGTTGATGGAAAAAGTAACAGCATCATTATTCAGACAGTGGATGAATGTTTTTAGCTTCACAGGCCTGCAGTTTTAATGCAGGTTTAACTCATATTTGCAGCCGTGTGAAGGGTTGCCTTCGTCAATCACAGTAGAGTCCTTTAAGAGGGGCAAGAGATTTTAATTAGATCTTCAGGAGCGGAGGTGATAACAAACTGATCGATGATATCGGTACCCGTGGGCTTATCTAAGAGTGTTTTAGACGCGATCGTCTGCCACTCTGGAAGAAACTTCCACACTTCTACCGTTTTACATGTTATGGGTTGGTTTGGGATTTGGGTTGGGTAGCTCATCAGTATAAACACTTTCTCAGTGATTGTCAGCTGCAGCCTTATCAGCACCTTAGAGGATGTGAAGCATCACAGTGAAGCATCAGCTTTGTACTTGTGAAATGGATTTTTGCATTCCTGCGAAAGTGTGAGTGTATTTGTATGTGTCAAAGTGTGATACGTGATATACAGTTGTAAATAAATTAAACTCCATTTCAGTAAATCTGTGTTCCTATACTGTGTACATCTATACTGTCAAAAAAAGCACTGTCCTTCGAATGAGACGTTAAACCGAGGTCCTGACTCTCTGTGGTCATTAAAAAAAATCCCTCGAAATAGAGTAGGGTAGGGGTGTAACCCCGGGATCCTGGCCAAATTTACCCCTTGGTCTCTGTCCCTCATGGCCTCCTAATCATCCCCATATACTGATTGGCTTCATCACTGTCTCCTCTCCACCAATAAGCTGGTGTGTGGTGGGCGTTCTGGTGCAATATGGCTGCCGTCGCATCAGGTGGATGCTGCACATTTGTGGGTGTTGGGGAGATTCCCCATTCCATGTAAAGCACTTTGAGTACCCAGGCAAGTGCTATATAAATGTAACGAATTATTATTAATATGGTTGGGTGTCTCTCGCTCTCTCTGTCTTGCGCGCTACGCGGTTTGGAGCTCGCGAGCTCTAGATTCCGGGAGATTTTAAGTAATTTGCGGCCATCAGGGAGCCGAGCATCAATATAAGGGTGACTTCGGATGTCTGCAAACGTTCGCCGGGCGCTGCGTCCGTTGGCCAAAGAAGATCGCCTGTTTGGGCCTCATGTTATTTTAGACCAAATATATATTTTAAAATTATTATTATAAAAATTACAGACATTTATTGGGGGTGCTGGGCGGGTGCTATGGCTATTATAGGGGGAGCTACAGCACCACCTAGCTCCCCCCTGGCGCCGCCACTGAGTAATGCACAGATCATCTTGAGTTAATGTCTGACTTATGAAGAACTAAACCATTCAATCATGAATTAATCTGTGATATTTAATTAATGGAAATTATCAATTAATTATATTGTGTTTATGATCAATCAGATGTATGTTTTCAATCTCATTTATTATTTTGAAATTCTAACATTTCATTCTGTTATATGATTTCTGGAAGCAAATAGTTTCAAAGGATTACATAACGTTAAACAAGACTACACCTTAAAATAAAAGTAAAAAACATTTCTGTAATTATTTACTGTAACTATTACTTATAATGATATATTTTATTTTGTTTGCCGTGGTACATAAAACAAGTTCCCTTTCGAGGGAACTCCAACTGCGTCGAATGACACTTTGGGGGAACGCCCCTCAGCGTAGCGTCTCTGAAGTATGAATGAAACTAAGCCAATCTCCGATTGGTGTTGCGTCATGACGTAATGTGTGACGGCACATAGGCACATAGGAAGCTACAAAAGGAGCCAGCACACATGAGATGTCAGCTTTTTCGGTTTTTAGATTCGGTCTACTCTGCAATAAAGATTCTGTGTGGGTGCGAGGCATGCACAGTCAGCTCCTGAGCGCGCTGGCTGTGTTCATTGAGAAATATCTCGACGCACACACAGCCGTGTGTTCGGGTGTTTCAGCCTCGCGCCCATTGACTTTCTTCTTGAGAGATGAAAGCCAAATATATTGTGAATGACTCGAATCTCGCCGTTGCCGAGGCAGCGCGTAGATTACGAGTCTACAATAATAGGGACACACAATCATGAGAAATAGTACTGTTTTGTGCGAGGCATTCACAGTCAGCTCCTGAGGGTGCTGGCAGTGTTCATTGAGAAATATCTCGACGCGTAGGCCTACAAAATAAACCATGCGCTGTCGGATGTTTCAGCCTCACACCTGTTGACTTTCTTCTCGAGGGATGAAAGCCAAATATATTGTTACGGCTCGATTTTCGCGTTTGCCGAGGCAGCGTGTAGATTACGAGACTGTAATAATATTAAAACAGTATTTTTTGGTGAAAGAGTACCGCTTCTATAGCCCCTCCTCAAGGAGCTTGGGGGCATAGACGGCACTCTCAGGCCAAGCCTCAGCCTAAACAGGGCGACCTGAGGGATTCAATGGGGTGGTCTGGACTCTAGTCAACCCAGTGCAGGGTCGGGTATTGGAACAGGAAGTAAACTCCCTGCTGGCAAAGGAGGCTATAGATCGTATTCCTCCACCGGACAGGGAGTCCGGGTTTTGCAGCCGGTACTTCATAGTTCCCAAGAAGGATGGGGGGTTGCGTCCAATAATAGATCTCAGGCACCTGAACCGTTCTCTGAGGAGATTCAGGTTCAAGATGCTCACTATTCCCATTATCGTGAGTCAAATTTAGTCCGAGGATTGGTTTGTCACGATAGATCTAAAGGACGCATACTTCCACATATCCATCCTTCCATCTCACAGGAAGTTCCTGAGGTTCACTTTCGGGGGCGAAGCTTACCAATATCGGGTTCTTCCGTTCGGCCTAGCTCAAATGTATGGATGCAGCTCTGGCACCGCTGAGGCTTCAGGGCATCAGGGTGCTCAATTATATCGACGACTGGCTGATTTTAGCGCAGTCGCAAGAGCTGGCGGTTCGGCATCGAGATGTCATCCTCGCCCACATCCAAAGCCTGGGGTTGAGACTCAACACGAAAAAGAGCGTGTTGACACCAGCCCAGAGAACTACGTTCCTGGGAGTGGTGTGGGATTTGGTCACGATGCGGGCACAATTGTCTCCTGCACGGATCAAGTCCATCCTGACCACAGTGTCCGGGATAAAGCTAGGCCAAGCCATCACCGTAAAGCACTTCCAGAGAGTGTTGGGGCTCATGGCAGCAGCGTCCAATATCATTCCATTCGGCCTGCTGCACATGAGGGCCCTTCAGTGGTGGTTAAAAACCAAGGGGTCTCCCCCTGAGGGGAAACCCGTTCCGCATGATAAGGGTTACGCGCAGATGCCTTCGTTCCCTATCTATGTGGAAGAAAGCTTGGTTTCTGTCCCAAGGTCCAGTGTTAGGAGCGTCATGTCGCCGGAGAACCGTTTCGACAGACGCCTCCCTCACGGGCTGGGGCGCGGTCATGGACGGCCTCTTTACGACAGGCCTATGGCAGGACCATCATGCCTCCTGGCGCATAAACTGCCTGGAGATGTTGGCGGTGTTCCGAGCTCTGAGGAGCTTCCTGCCGGACCTCAAAGGCTATCATGTCCTTGTGAGGTCAGACAACATGTCGGCAGTGGCCTATATAAACCATCAGGGGGGTCTGAGGTCTCGCCCTCTATGCAGACTGGCGCATCAGATCCTCCTGTTGTCCCAGGGGAAACTGTTGTCTCTAAGAGCAACATACATCCCGGGGAGTCAGAATCAGGGAGCAGACATCCTGTCGAGACAGGGGCTGAGGCCCGGGGAAAGGAGACTCCACCCCGAGGTGGTGGAGTCAATATCTCAGAGGTTCGGCCCAGTGGAAGTGGACTTGTTCGCGTCTCGAGAGAGACGTCCCATTGTCCACTGTGGTATTCCCTCTCCCATCCAGCCCCGCTGGGGTTGGATGCCATGGTGCAGACGTGGCCGAGGCTACGTCTGTACGCATTTCCCCCGATCGCTCTGCTCCCGGGAGTTCTAGAGAGAGTCCGTCGCGACGGGATCAGTCTACTGTTGGTAGCCCCGTTGTGGCCGGCCCGAGTATGGTTCTCAGACATAATTTTGCTCCTGGACGGCCCTCCTTGGGAGATTCCCCTCAGGAGGGACCTGCTGACACAGGCAGAGGGCTCAATATTTCACCCTCGGCCCGAGTTATGGAAACTGTGGGTCTGGCTCCTGAGGGGGCACGGTACCTAGAGGCCGGCCTATCAGCTGGAGTAGTGGAGACCATACTCAGCTCTAGAGCTCCCTCCACGAGGAAATTGTACGGTTTAAAGTGGAATGTCTTCACCATTTGGTGTAGAGAGCGTGAGGTGGACCCAGTTAACTGCCCAGTGGCTTCAGTGCTGGAGTTCCTCCAAGATCGCTTCTCCACTGGTCTTACCCCGTCCACACTCAAGGTGTACGTGGCTGCCATTGCGGCTTTCCACGCTCCTCTGAGTGATGGGCCTCTGGGGAGACACCAGCTGGTCGTATGTTTCCTCCATGGGGCATGGAGGATGATACCTGCGGCTCGTAACAGGGTTACCACATGGGACCTGGCAGTGGTTCTTGAAGGGTTGGCTGAGGCCCCCTTCGAACCGCTGGAGTCGGCTGAGGCCAAGAACCTGTCGCTGAAGGTCGCTTTTCTGTTGGCCATTACTTCTCTGAGGAGGGTAGGAGATCTCCAGGCGCTCTCGATATCTAACGAGTGCCTGGAGTTTGCTCCAGGCAACATTAAGGCCATTCTTCACCCTAGGCCCGGCTATTTGCCTAAGGTGCCGTCCAGTGCGGCACGGCCTACGGTTCTGCAGGCTTTTCATCCTCCACCTCACGTGACGGCGGATGAAGAGAGACTTCACATGCTCTGCCCTGTCAGAGCACTGAGTATTTACATTCAGAGGTCCTCTTCATGGCGGAAGTCAGACCAGTTGCTGGTGTGTTTTGGGTCGCCCAAGAAGGGTCGTCCCGCCTCCAAGCAGACCATTAGCAACTGGATTGTCCATGCTATTTCTTTGGCCTACCAGATGCGCAATCTGCCTTCACCTTTGGCCGTGAGGGCTCACTCTACCAGAGGCATGGCGTCCTCTAGAGCCCTCCTCTCGGGGGCCCCTATCCAGGAGGTCTGCGATGCAGCTGGATGGGCCACCCCCCATACCTTTAATAGGTTTTATAGCTTGAACATCTCATCAACACCTGGCACTCTTGTGCTCTCGTCCTAGTGTGCCTGTGAGCAGCTTCACACTAGGACAGGCAGGGTACGTTGTGGCGTAGTGGGTACTCGTTCCCCCAAAGTGTCATTCGACGCAGTTGGAGTTCCCTCGAAAGGGAACGTCCTCGGGTTACGACTGTAACCCTTGTTCCCTGAGAAGGGAACGAGAACTGCGTCCCTTGGCCACGCCTTCCCCTGCCTGGGAGCGCTTGCTTCATCACAGAAGCTGACATCTCATGTGTGCCGGCTCCTTTTATAGCTTCCGCCTATGTGCCGTCACACATTACGTCATGACGCAACACCAATCAGAGATTGGCTTAGTTTCATTCATACTTCAGAGACGCTACGCTGAGGGGCGTTCCCCCAAAGTGTCATTCGACGCAGTTCTCGTTCCCTTCTCAGGGAACAAGGGTTACAGTCGTAACCCGAGGACGTTTTCTCAATACATTATGGCTCAAAAAGTGATCCATATTTTACTTTTTTTGAGGAACAGAGCAAAATTCAAGTCCTTATTCTCCGATCTTCCTCTCCATTATCAGTAGCAACCACAATCATCAAATCCAGCATTTGTTACAAATTCAAAATTGCCACCTCAAGAAGCTTTACGACCAATTTTTTTATCTCAGACTGCTGCGCCACTGGTACAAATGTGCGCCTTAGTACCTGAAAATATTATGTACAAAAACCTAAGTATAACAATGAAATGAATCCGTTGTTACAATTATAATAACTTCAGTACAACAGCATTCTTTCTTGTGTAAAAAAAGTGAACATGTTATTCAACGTCTCCTCATGTTTTCCAGTCGGAAAGGTGACTTTTTCTGCTGCTATGATCCTTTAATGCAATATTTTCTGTCCTGCTGTGCCGCCTTCATTCTCCTGAGCTTACTGACCCACTGAGGTCACACTGATGAACCATCTGGGTCTGAAACACACTGATACACACACACACACAAGGGGTATTAAGGAGAAATACTCATGCCATTGACTCCTTCAGTCACCCGTGCTCTGCTGATCTCGGCACAGAGGAGCTACTTTTCTGTTCACTACCGTTTCTTTTTCCTGATTAAAGGAGGCTATTAGTTTTGGATGTGGACTCAATACAAGCTGACAGGCCATGAACAGTACTTTTTCTTACACTTCTCTACTGGTTGCTGAGATATAGGCTTCTAACATATGTGAATCACACATGTGATTCACAGAATCACAGATTATTCTTTTTGAAAGTATGACCAAAAGCATTTTCACCGGAAAATGTCATCTGAACAAGTAAGAAACATCCACCTTTGTTCTGGTTCTGACATTGCAGCAAATCACGCTGATTAAATCTAACAATCGCTTATAAGTTATCATATCACGCAAAACCGTGCAAATTATACTTTGTTCTCAAATTGTTAATGTTAACAACGTCAGCATTGCGTGACTACATGAAATGTCCTTCCGATATGTATCCATGTTTTCGCATGGGTCCGATTGCAGTCTCTTTTTTTCTGTAGCCACTCCATAGCCTGAACAAAGTCTTTTGCATTTTACAGCGGGTGAATCTCTAGTTGTCACTGGTGATTGTCGTTTGAACCTTTCTGGATCCGCCATCAAATTGATAAGTTTAATTATATAAAGTGCAGTGAGAAAAGGCTATAAATCTCCACCTCCAACGTCTTCACACACAATATAGCCTACTAGCTGAGTATCTTTTATGTGTATAGATGTGACGTAATGACCCAAAGACATGCTCGAATCTCCCGCGGAAATCCACCAGTACCACTTGAATTAAAAACATTATTACAAGCTTACCGCTTTGAATCGAGCTAAGGGAAGAGGATAGTTTTGAACACTGGCTGGTTATGTATTTTCTCAAATATGTATTTTGGATAATTTTTAACCCCAAAAAAGCTACGGACTCCAGCTTTAAGTTAAAAAGCCCACCAATGTGATTATACATAAAAAAATTTAAGGCAGCAACTGAACTTAAGTTAAGTTGAAATAGGTGGAATTTTTTTACAGTGTACTTTGTTACTATCAGGGCTGTGCTTTGTTTAGCTGTCTCTTCGATCCTTTGTGTTTTGTTTTTTGTGCTTCAGTTCAGGGGTGCGTTTTCCAAAGCCAACTATGGTCGCAAGTTCCGTTGTTACCAATAGAGTTCAATGGAAATTGCGATCATAGTTGGCCAACGATGCTTTTGGGAAACGCACCCCAGTTTAGTCTTGATTATGTCCTAGTTAGTAGGGCTGTCGCGATAATATTGTAATATTGTAAATTGACAACCGCAGCAGAGGAAGGCAACCGCAGAGGAAGGAAAGCAACCGCAGAAACCGCGGCAACCGCATGCAGTGTTCAGCTTTTTTGCATATTTTTTTTTCTCCATGTGTCTGTGGCATTCTTGTTTTACAATTCGTCACTGTGCATTTAATGTTAAATAAAATAATAATGATACATGATTGTTATGACTGCCATTTTCCCGCGAACTGTTTGTAGCCTTATCTGGTGGTTCGTTTATTTTGAATAGGCCTACTGAAACGATGGCAGGCGCTCTCGTCCGAAAACCTAAAGCCACGTCGCCAGTTTGGTAACATTTCGGTTTTCAACCCAATGAAAAGGGCGAGCCAGCGAATTTAGATGAGCCGATATGCAAAATTTGCGGCAAAAAGGTTCCTGTGACACGCGGCAATACATCTAATTTGAGGTGTCATCTCGCTACCTGTCATCCAGCCATTGAAGCGCAGCTGCCCCCTCAAGCATCAGGTCGCGGAGGAACACCAAAAAGAACAGCTGAGGCCGGTACCAGTCGACAATTAGGAGTAGCTGAAGCCTTTGCGAAATCTGTAAAGTACAGCCGTGAAAGTAACCGGCATAAATGTCTTACAGACGCTGTTACACAGTATCTGGTTCATGAGATGGTTCCATTCAACACGGTGGAGAAACCTGCATTCAAGTCAATGCTTCAAAAATTTGACAAGCAGTACGAGTTGCCGGGCAAAACCTACTTTTCAGAAACTGCTGTGCCGAAAATGTACAGCACGGTAAAGTCATCGATCAAAAGCGAGCTTATGAATGTCGACTACTTCTCTGCCACAACCGATATGTGGTCAAGTGTCAATATGACTCCTTATGTGACTCTAACAGTTCATTATCTCAGCATGGAATGGACACTGAAATCACGTTGCCTCGAAACAGTGTTTATGCCTGAAAACCACACGTCCGACAATATTTCGGATGCTCTCCGGCACGCATTTGAAGAGTGGTCATTGGATGAGAAGAAGCTGCCCTGTATCACTACAGACAACGGGGCCAACATCGTTGCAGCAGTCAAAAAGTTGAACTGGCCGTGGCTGAACTGCTTTGGTCATAATTTACATTTGGCAGTTACAAACGCAATGGCAAGCGTCAAGGACCGCACAGCCCGAGCAATGGGCCTGTGTCACACATTGGTCAGTACATTTTCTCAGAGCTGGTTGAAGAGAAGAGATCTAGCGAAAGCATAAGTGGAACTTCAAATTCCTGAGCATGGCCTCATACTGGTAAGTTATAAAATGTAAACTATTTGCTAACTTATTGATCATGTTATTAGACAATAAATAAAAATGAAATGATAAAAATTAAACAATATACGGTTAAAATAGCATACTTGTCTTCTGTTGCTGGATTAAATGTATTTTTCGTTTAAAATAAATATTTTGAAACGAAAATTATTTAAAAAGGTAAGACATATTGAAGAAAAAACATATTTAGGCTAACTTCAGCTCAATTTAGCGTCCATATCTGTCTATGCACATTTAGCCTGCGCATTATTTTGCAGTCGGGATAATTAAAATGTATTTTTGTTTAGTAAAAATATATTGAAACAATTAAATAATTTAAAATGTAGCCTAGTCTTTAAATAATTTTGGTAGGCTAATTAGTAGATGTTGTCCTTGGATAATTTATATTCAATGATTTAACGGCCAATACTCTGTTCAGGACTGCGCTACGAGATGGGGCACCAAACAGAAAGTGGTGGAAAGGGTTTTGGAGCAAATCCCGGCTATCAGAAGAGTTTTGGATGACCGGAGACACCACCATCTAAATCCAAGCTGGCAGGACATCGCTGTCCTTGAGTCCGTGAATGCAGCACTTAAACCCGCGGCTGAGTTTACGGATCTGTTGTCTGGCGAGAGCTACGTTACAGTGTCTTCAGTCAAACCCGTCCTGAAACTCCTGACAGAAGAAATGCTTAAACCATCAAATGAGGATACCACCCTAACATCGGACATAAAGCATAAAATGTGTAGTGTTCTACAGGGGAAGTATGAACCAGCTGCCTTACAAAAACTTTTGGCAAAGGCATGTTTTTTAGATCCTCGCTATAGGGGCGATCATAATGACACGGAGACAAAATCCGCACTCATCGAAGAGATGGTGGGAGTGGAGGATGAAGAGACCGCTGCCAGTGCGTCAGTGGTTGGAGACGAAGGGCAAACGGTGGTGCCACCTGCAGCAAAGAAAAAGACTCTTGGAGACCTGCTGAAGTCACGGACAACCTCCGCGTCAGCGCCCATACCCAAGAGAGCGCGAGCAGATAACGAGCTCATGCGCTATCTGCATGAGGAGTGCATCGACGCCAACGCGAATCCGCTGTCATGGTGGCGCGATAACCAGTCTAGATTTCCGCTGCTGTCCAAAGTCGCGTGCAAATACACGTGTATTTGTGCAACGAGCACACTGTCGGAAAGGGTTTTCAGTGCCGCGGGGAATATTGTTACCCCCATGCGATCCTCCCTGAAACCACATAAGGTTAATATGTTGGTTTTCCTAGCGCGAAACAAGGACATGATAACCTTGGTCTAAATCACATTCGTAAACGCTTAAGTAATATTTAGTTTTATTCTCTGTATTTCCACTTAGGCCTACACGTTGTTTTCGTGTGATACTTTTGAATTCTTTCATTTTTCACATTAGAAAAAGGCATTTTCTTACTGCTTGTTATCATATGATAGGTTTAGAACTCTTTGATTCCTTTTATTTTTTAAATTGGAAAAGGCATGTTCTCGTTGCTGTTTGGCATTTAACAATAAACAAAAATGTTTTAAAACGTGTCTCTCTGTCAGTTAAAAAGCAACAATATATGCTACATAATAAATCAACAACAGAGCTTTGTATGCAGTAAAATCAGGTTTGAAAAATAAATAAATAAATAAATAAAACGGCGGTATTACCGCATATCGCGCTATTGAGCCACCCATAATAACCGCAAGGGAAATTTCTTAACCGCGACAGCCCTACTAGTTAGTCTTCTTTGTTACTCACTATGTTCAGCTGTCTATCATTATGTTTCCCCGTGTATTTTTGTCCAGTCCATTGTCGGTTCTTGTCTTTGATTTGAGTAGTTAGGTGTTATTATTCTCGTTGTATTCTCCTGTGTATATTCTCTGTGTTAATAAAATAAGTTATCGTTAGATATTCTGCATCATGCATTTACTAACTAACACGACAGTTGTGACAGTTACATTGTATATTGTGTTGTTGTTTGTTTCTAGGCAAGGCAAGGCAAGTTTATTTATATAGCACATTTCATACACAATGGCAATTCAAAGTGCTTTACATAGATGAAATTAAAATAATCAAAACAAATAAGAATAATTAAAACAGTTTAGAATACAAAATAAAATAAAGTAGTACTGGTCCACCCCTATTTGAGATGGAAGAGATTGAGCCGGTTTACGGTGCCACTGGACCTCTAGCCCAGGGACGTACTTTGCTGGGGTGGTGCTACACCAGTAATGCCCAGCGGGGCCCCCACAGAGCACGCTTCACTCTCTGCTGCCGTTACCCTTAACGACGCTCTCAGCGACTTCATATACTCTCAGCAGTATAACTAACTTACTCCTTCACTCGCCTCATCGGAGTGAAGACTCCCGCTCTCCCTCAAAATCTCTTCCAGAGATTATAAAAAAAAAAAGAAAAAAAAAAAGAAAGACAAAACCAGTACAGTAAAAACAGTCCGACGAACAGTGGCACAGTGCTCATTCAGTAAATGCATAGCTAAACAGATGTGTTTTGAGTCTGGATTTGAATGTACTGTAACTACTGTATGAGCACATCTGATCTCAGCTGGAAGCTGGTTCCAGCTGCGGCTGGCATAATAGCTAAAAGCAGACTCTTCATGCTTAGAGTGAATCCTTGGTATTTCTAGCTGATGTGATCCTAATGATCTGAGTGATCTGTTAGGTTTATATTCAGTGAGCATATCTGCAATATATTGAGGTCCTAACCCATTGAATGATTTATATACCAGTAATAATACTTTAAAATCAATCCTAAATGTAACTGGGAGCCAGTGTAAAGACCTGAGGACTGGTGTGATATGTTCATATTTTCTGGTTCTGCTCAGAATCCTGGCAGCAGCGTTCTGTATGAGCTGCAACTGTCTTATGGTCTTTTTTGGAAGGCCAGTAAGGAGTCCATTACAATAATCCACCCTGCTGGTGATAAAAGCATGAACAAGTTTCTCTAAGTCTTGATTGGAAACAAAGCATCTAATTCTTGCAATATTTTTCAGATGATAGTATGCTGATTTAGTTATTGCTTTGACATGACTACTGAAACTAAGGTCTGACTCTAGAGACACACCAAGATTCCTGACTTGATTTTTAGTTGTTAGACCCCCAGCGTCAAGGTATGTATTCACCTTGAGAACTTCATCTTTGTTTCCAAACGCAATAACTTCAGTTTTGTCTTTGTTTAACTGAAGAAAGTTTTGGCACATCCAACTGTTTACTTCATCAATGCATTGGCACAGGGAGTCAATGGGGCTGTAGTCGTTAGGCGATAGGGCTAAGTAGAGCTGTGTGTCGTCTGCATAGCTGTGGTAAGCAATTTTGTTCTTTCTCATTATTTGGCTCATTGGGAGCATATACAGGTTGAATAGGAGTGGTGCAAGAATTGAGCCTTGAGGGACTCCGCATGTCATGGATGTCCACTCAGACTTATGGTCTCCTATACTCACATAATAACCTCTCCCTTCTAAGTATGAGCTGAACCATTTTAGGACTATCCCAGAAAGCCCCACCCAGTTTTCCAGCCTGTCAAGAAGTATGTTGTGATCGACAGTGTCAAATGCAGCACTGAGGTCGAGTAGTACCAGTACTGATAATTTCCCTGTATCAGTATTTAAGCGAATAGCGTTTATTATCTTTATGAGCCCTGTCTCTGTGCTGTGATGCGATCGGAAACCAGATTGAAAATTGTCAAAGTATCCATTCGAGCTTAAGAATTTGTTCAGCTGATTGAAGACAACTTTTTCAATGATATTGCCTATGAAAGGAAGATTTGAGATCGGTCTATAGTTGCTTAAGATGGTCTTATCCAGATTGCTCTTTTTCAGGAGGGGCTTGACAACTGCAGTTTTCAGGGAGTTTGGAAAACTCCCAGAGAGAAGTGAGGCATTTACAACTTCTAGGAGATCTGCTTCTAAGCTGTTTAACACACTTTTGAAAAAAAAAAAAGATGTGGGAAGAGCGTCAAGGGCGCAGGTTGATGTTTTAAGGTGCTGAACGGTTTCTTCCAAAATTGTGCCATCAATTTCTTCGAAACCAGACATAGTAACTACTTCGCAGGTTGTGGTCTGATCTGCCTGACCCCAGAGCAACTCAAGGATGTGCTGATCACCTTTCTGATATTATTGATTTTCTCAGAGAAGAAAGAGGCAAACTCACTGCACTTGTTGTCTGAGAGCATTTCACTGGGAATCTGACTTGGGGGGTTTGTCAGTCTCTCTACAGTAGCAAAAATAGTGCGTGTGTTGTTTAAGTTTCTGTTTATAATATTCGAGAAGAAAGTCTGTCTAGCTTTGCCTAGTTCAATACTAAAAGCATGGATGCTGTCTTTGTAGATAACGTAGCCATGATCAGATGGTCAGATCTGCCATTTTCCTAAACTACTGGTTTTGCATTATTTTAATTCAGAGACTATGACAAAAGTAGGTGTCCTGGGACTGTTAATTAAGTTACTGAGTCACTCACAAAGCCCCTCTGTTTGTAGTTTGCCACACGAAACGGATGGTGCCTGGACTTGATTGAATTACTGATACTGATGCGCTCATGAGGTCCTTGTCTCTGATTAGTAAACAAAAAGAACTACTATGGCACATGTGACTCATCACCATTAAGCTAAAAGTCCAGTGACCCCCCCCCCCCCCCCCTGGGGTTTTTCGCTTACACACACAGAAGAGAATTGTGCAATAAGACAATTGGCAGTTGTAGCAGATATTAAACTCATCAAATTCGAAGCACACACACACCCAAGACACGGGACTGCAGATGACCAGGAGTTCATCCGGCCACCATCGTTCAATGAACTCTGAATACACATACATACATACACACGCACACACAAAGAGACAATCATTTGTGACCACGTGTGGTGAAAAGTAACGTTTCAAATGTATAAAATGTTTTCTGATTGTGCCTCATGGGTCCCTTGTGACCAAATCTGTATAACTGTAAGTTTTATAATATGTGACCAATTGGATATTCATTTAATCACGAAGAATCATGTATCTTACTCTCACTAACTCACAATCACGCCGTATTTGGGACGGTTATAATCAGAGAAACCAAAGAAGATTGAATCATTAACCCAAAATGTAATATGATGCATTTTTTTTTTATTAATACCAGTTTAGAAGTGTATTGTTGCTGAAAGTTTTATCTGCTATGCACATGACCCGTAGGCGTGTACTTCGCGGACCACAAGGTTTGCCGACACTCCTCCTCCAAAACGATTGGACTAGACATGTAAGAGAGGCGTGTCTCGAGCTCCTTCAAAACACACCGATAGAGCAAAGCGCAGAGCAGTAAGCAATACTGCTTTTCTAGAAAATTGCGTCATCGTCCACCTGAAGTAAGGCAGATCAATAACATTGTTGAATATTAAATTTCCCCAACTAAGCAAGCCAAAAGCCAAGGCAACAGTGGCAAGGAACCAAAACTCCATCAGGTGACAGAATGGAGAAAAGATCCATGGGAGAAACCAAGCTCAGTCAGGGGCCAGTTCTCCTCTGGCCAATGAACGAACACTGTATGATTATGATTCAGGCAACATTACAGGTCAGAGGTCAGATTGGATCAGAACATTCACAATATTTATCCAGGTCCATCTGGTTGGATTGTGAATAAGTCAAGGCTGAAGGGCATAGCCCCTTTAGCCGTGACTTATTCACGGTACAGCACTGTTGTGAATTAATTAGAAAATTTAAATTTAAATTTTAAATAATTATCTTTAATAATAACAGAAACAGTGTTGTCATTTATAAGGTTGTTCAGCTTTAAGAAAAGTCTACCCAAAATGCATAGAGGGCGAGAGAGCGCAGATAGAACGAGAGAGAAGAGACATGAGAATGACTCCATGTTTGTGCGCTGTATCAATGTGTAATCCTGTTCATAAACTTCAGTAAAAAGTTCATTTTATTTAATTCAAGTCGTCAGTGGTCATTACTGCTTGTTAAGGAAGAAAAGATACGACAAGCACTAGCCTTGAATACCTTATTGCTTTTATAAAATGGTTATCACACAATACATATATTAGAGCTAAAAAATATGTATCAATGCAACTTTCATGAAGTAAAATCACTAAAAGCCTTACTGGGAACACTTTTGATGGTCCCTTTTGAATATTCTGTTAACTATAAGTAACTTTGCAACTACATGTCAACTAACTCTCATTAGAGTATTAACAGACTGTCTGCTTAATATCTGCAAACTCTTTATTTTGATGGTCCTCCAACAGACACTCTATTGAGTATAAGTAACTTTGCAACTACATGTCAACTTATCAGTGGTGGAATGTAACGAAGTATAAATACTTCGTTACTTTACTTAAGTACATTTTTCACGTATCTGTACTTTACTTAAGTAGAATCAATAGTGCATACTTTTTACTTTTACTTCGTTACATTTTGCAGCAATTATTATACTTTCTACTCCAGTACATTTCTACTATATTCTGTGACATTTTCGTTACATTTTCTGAACAGTTTTTCCTGCCAAAACGTCATCCTGACCGTCCGTTCGTCGCACGTTTGTCTCACCACTCACCAGTGAAGTTTGGTTGCCATAGATATATGAACCCGGTCACACTAAATGCGTCTCTATAGCACGCAGTGTTTATCGTGCAATTTATACGTGAAAATTATTTTTTTACGTGCATATGGTACGCATGGGTAGGTTTAGTAGTGGTGTGGGGTGCGTGTGAATTATACGTTTGGTTAGGATTAGTATGGCAAGGCAAGAGGTTCAGAATTACGCCATATATTAATCGCGTTTACAGCCAAACGCCGTCAAATACTAGTATATAGTAAGGATATAGTAAGCTTGATGTGTGTATTGCCTAATTGCAAGCTTGTTCAGAAATGGTGACAAAAACTTAAAAAATAAATCCATCATTATTGAACATCATTATAGGAGTAGGCTATTAGGTTGAATGAGTTAGAATGAACTGTTTTATTAATCATTAGAATATACATTAAGAGAAAAAAAAAATTATGCAAGTACTTTTACTTTTAATACTTAAAGTACATTTAAAATCAGGTACTTTTTACTTTTTACTTAAGTAGGATTGTCATTGTGGTACTTCTACTTTTACTAAAGTAAATATGTCTCTGGTTATTTGTACTTTTACTTAAGTACTGAGACTCAGTACTTCCTCCACCACTGCAACTTATTCTACCCTAACCCTACCACTCTACTAATAGGCCTACTCTACTAGGTGTTAAACATAATGTGTTAAAGGGACCATCAAAATAAAGTGAAACCGCCTTACTTCTGGAAAAAAATAGTCCCTGACCGTGAACAGCAACAGAAGTTACATTATTTCGCCATTAGATTGCGGCAAAGACTGTCTTTATTAGTGAGTCAGTCAGTAGAGAAGACTTTTATATTGAAAGAAATGAAACTTGTGAACACAGAGAAGCAAGACGCAACTGACAAATGACTAGTGTGTCAGGGCATGGGAAAACCCCTTAACTGTTAAAAGGACACGGTATCGCAGAGGACATTCAAACTGATTTTTTATTACGAATATAGGACTAAACTGAAGGAAAATTCCATATTTACTGTAAATGCAGGTACACTCACTTACTCGATCTCTTACAATACTCTACTCTAGCTTCAATGAACAATATCAATGAGAACATATGTTTAGGTTGTTAAGAATGGTTGCTGTAGGTACTGGAACTAACCATTACATTTTTTTTTATAAATTATGATAAACGATTAATCAAATTATTTGCATATACTAAATCAATCATTTTTGAGAAATCCCAAAATGAAGAAAATTAGAGGTGTGAATATTAATTCGGACTTTGGTTTAATTATGAATACTTATGATTGCGATTATGATTACTTATTTTTGTGATGCATGAGATCTGAAATTGAATCAGAATTGAATCATTAAACCAGTTATTTTGGAATCATTCATTTTTATTTGCAAAAATATGCTAAACTGTAACTCGAGAGACAATTTGCACTACAGATAAGCTTTACATTCACAGTCTCACTGTTACAGGTCTGCCAGGTTCCTGCAGTACATTTCCCATCACTCTCCTCTGTTCCCACCTACATGTCATTCCTGATCACTCACACCTGCACCTCATCATCACAGTCATCACTCCCTACTAAAGTACAATCTAACTACTTAAGCACTCATTTCACCACAGTTCACTGTCCGGTCTCGTTGGTTGGAAAGAGGACTATTCACCTTGCCTTCCATGATCTCCACCAGCGTTCTCCAGGGATCCTGCATCTCATTTCTTCACGTCTCCATCGATCCACCACCATCCCTGTAAGAAGACACATTCCTTTCACTGCCAGCACACCACTCTCCAATCCAGCATTGCACTTCCCACTCACCTGCTTCCCGTTCACCAGCCCTGTTGTTGTCAATAAACTTCCTGTTTGCATTTCATCTCTGTCGCCCGAGTCTCATTCCGTAACACTCACACATTTTTTGATAAAAAACGAAATGTACATTATTTATACAATAGACTTTTAGATAATTTAAAAGACATTAAAAATAGTGCTTTTACATGTCAAATATTGTTTTATTTCCATATCAATGAACAGAAGCCTGTCACTGACCTCCAGTCCATTTTACAATCAAGTTTAATTCTTTAATTACTCATATTCCATTTTTTTATTTGTAGTGTTATAGATTTTAAGCAAATCTACCCAACAACAAATCACAGGGATTACATTAATAAATCATTGAATGTGCTACAATGTATAGATTAACTAGACTGATTCACACCTGCTGTAAAACAGATGATGAGGAAATCACGACACAGGGGAAGAAGAAGAGATGAAAGGGACTATTCTGTCAACCTTTATCAAACAGTGTAACTCTCTAGAGAGCCCTAAATTCCATGGGTTACCATGTTAGATAAATATGGCATGCTCATGGGTGGTCCTGAGATAGCTGGGAGTCTTTCATGTGTGTTTACACTATCGTCTACAGCTTAAGTTCAACCAAACAGGCACTTTGGCTTTATTTAAAGGGACTTAAAGTTAGCTCTCAGGTTGTTGAGGACATCAAAGCCCAAAGTAGTCCATCACTAAAACACTATTAGTTTGTTCCCTGGATTCATAATTCAGATTTTCAAAGAACTTGGGGAATTCCAGATTTTAAACAATGAGTATTTTCCTTGGAATGTACTAACATAAAAAGAGAGTGTAATTTTGCAGTTTCAAGCAAGTGTGTTAAAAATCTCCAAACCTCTAAATTAAACTCCATAAAAGCACCACCATTACTACCACACATATGCAGATAAAAATAGTTAGATTTTTAGTTAGCTAGACTCTAACTGTTCTGTTCATTGCACTCTTTTTTTCCTATTAAAAGCAATATGTCTTAGCAAAGGAACTCATCTGATTGGGGTCAGGTGAACCAAAAAGTAGCCTTACTAGAACACTGTTTTAGTCATTCAGACAATCACCCTGACTAGTCGATCACAAAAATATGTACTTTTGGGTCAAAATAGCCATTTTTGGATAGATGGTTATGAGCTATTCTGCAGTGCATAATGAGTCTCGTGGGCTAATGTGGGGTCTGATGTCTGTGGAAAGACTGAAAAGCACACATTTTTATGCAGTTTTGAGAAAAATAGAGCAGAACAAATTTCAACTAATATTATAATATAGAAGTCGCATCATTAGACGTATTAGGAGTTTGAGGATTTGCAGTGTTGACAAATTTTTTTTTCAATTTTAATCTTGTCCTAATCCTCGCTAAAGCATGGTTGTGTTTCATGCCTGCTGGCATGTTGTTTCCAATGCTATGACTTGTGTAGCCAGTGAAATGGTAATCCTGCTGTCAGAACATTGCCTCTGTTTTTTTCTCTCTTTCTGTCAAGTGCTCTCGAGAAGCCCTCAATAATAACAGACGGGCTAGGCTGTTCCTCACCCCAATGAAAGAGCATCTTCAGCCCTCTTCACGTGCACAAATCCCCCCGGAACAAACCACCACTCTTGGGTATTAATCAACTGCCCCTTTACTGATACCACACGCCCTAACCCAAACTCTCTTTGTGTGGGAGTTCATTCCAGCACTGCCATTGCTGCCTGTAAGGGCGCTACAGCTATGAATAATGGGCCTCAAGAACATAATGCTGATTTATGCAAATAACAGGTGAGGAGATCCATTTCCTTGCATAATGTTCCCTGAATAATATGGAACATGATATAGCCTGCAGTGGAATTGTGGGGGTGGGGGGAAATGGTCCATTTTCTCATAACATGTTGCACTGCAAATTCCATCTTTCAACCCTTTTATAGTACAAGCACTAGGATAAGACCAGCACTGAACTGCATGCTTTCCATTTCAAATTGTGACTTATTCCAGCGCTCTTCGACTTCTTTCTTTTAAAGACCACATTATTCAACTGAAAATATTGATTGGGGCTATCATTTTTCAGAGTCATTTTCAAATCTTAGCACATTCGTTGGACACATAAATCACAACTACGGTACTGCAAGCTTTCCAGTTCAAAACAACACACAAACTAGAGTTTTTCAAATACTTGCTTACAAGTGACATATTATTGTCAGATTTTAGGGGGGGTTCATAACTTTCACCTTTTGTGCTGTGGACATGAATGATACCTCAAAAGTGTGTCTAGTAGGAGAGGTGTGCTATTAAACTTTGGTCTGGCAGATGACAAGCTAAAAAATTACATAGAAGGAGGAACCTGAGCCAAACCTAGAGACCAGAATATCATACAGACTTGACAGTGGGCTCTTTTAGAGTAAGCAAACACTTAACTGCATAGCAATGCAATAACAGGCACTCAGCACACATTAGCAACCACATAACAACGCTCCGGCAACAATCCAGAACACCCTAGCAGCACAGTGGCAAGTTTTGCATGGCTAAGCACCACTCAAATTTTCCTCAGAAAATTTCAAAAAAGTTTGGTTTTACTGTTTCATGTGCTCTATTTAGGCCAGTTTTTTCCAACTGCTTACACACTAAATCGTTTCATGTCACACGATTTTTTAAACATCTCACTCAAAGAGCAAAACTACACACCAAATCTCCAAAACCAAAAGCTATTTCTCAGACTTTAACACAGTTTTTAATTGCATAAAACACTTTTTCAAAACACTACACACAATTCTCTACCTAAAACACAAAAATCTAACAGGAAGTGACTTGCTTTCCTTTTCCAATCACAACCAATCAAAATGCTACACTTATTGACCAGGTCACACACACATTCCTCACATATGCAAACACTAATTGCTTAACTGATCACTTACCAATCACTGCTTTACTGTATAGGCCTATAAATAGGTCAAAGGTCAGATTACCTGTTTTGAACAATGGATGCCAATAATGGACAGAGCAAGAGGAGTAGGAGAGAGAGGGAGAGGAGGAGGAGGAAGAAGAAGAGGACGAGGGCAAAGAAGAGAAGGAAGGAGACCCATCTCTGATGAGATTAGGGTAACACTTGTTGATCATTTGATCAACCACGGTTTGACCATGAGAGAGGCTGGACTGAGAGTCCAGCCCAACTTGAGTCGATTTACAGTGGCGTCCATAATTCGAACCTTCAGAAATAAGAACAGGTATGCAACTATCTAATGACAATTTTAGCATTACAGTAATGTACTGTAAAATACGTATGACTGCATAGTATTGCATACACATTTGTAACTCTAAGCCATCCATTCACTGCACTGCATTGAATGAATGAGGTTAGTTAATAGCTGTACTACCTTTTTTTGTAAGTTGCTTACAGTTCCTATGCTGAACACATACTGGCCCTCATTTATCAAAAGTGCGTACACCAAATTTACAGCATACACCCGGCGTACACCCAAAACCACGGTGACTTTGAGATTTATCATTGTGGACGTTGGCGTTCGGCACACTCAAATCCTACGCCAGCTCAGGAGGTGGTGTACATGTACGCACTTTTTGAGTTAGTGAGGAAATGCGCAGAAAAACAATTCCTAACACCACAAAACGCACTGATAAACTAAAAGATATGATATATTATGACCCACTGTAAAAAACCAACAACATAGTAATTATAAACTTCAGTGTTTATTTTTGTGCAACATGGACTTCAACGTTTAATTTGTGAGACTTTACCAAAGCATTTGATTTTTAGGCATATGCATTCCTTCAGTTGCGAGCCTGTGCGCTTTACCTGACGTTTCAGGGTTAGGTCCGGCAGGTGCGCACGGACTGGGTTCAGAAATGAAAGGCTTTCAATGACCAAAAAATAATAATAAATAATAATAAAAATGACATATATGTCAATAATGACAATAATAATAACGACATTCTTCTTCTAAATAACAATAAGCGTCATTAATAATAAAAAACATAATAATAAGAATAAGAATATTACAAATTGTCATGCAATTATTAATGTGAATGAATGGTACTCCACATCACATCATCATCACTATTGCATCATCCAAACAGCTATTTAAACTGGATTTCCACCGTACACCAATTCTCAATGATGGCTGACCTGGTGCTTTTAGAAGACACATATGCACCCTTGAGAAGGGAAAGAGTATTTCAGGGGGGCGAGATCTTCTGAATGAATCAGATGAATGGCTGATGAGCAGATCCGTCTTCCAAGGCATCTTCTACTGGAGCTGTGCAATAACCTGGAGCCCTACCTCCAACGTGAGACCTGGCGGTCAAGGGCCTTACCTGTTCCAGTCCAGGTTCTCTCCACACTGGCGTTCTTGGCCACTGGAACCTTTCAACGGGATATTGCTGACAGGTCTGGCATATCCCAACCCACCACGAGCCACATGCTGTCATCCATGCAGGCTGCCATCAGGACTCTCATCCCACACTACATCCAATTCCCATTTGACAATGTCCAGCAAACAATGATTAAAAGGGGGTTTTATGAGATTGCTGGGATTCCACATGTCATAGGTGCAATTGACTGTACCCACGTGCGTCTGAAACCACAATCGGTTAATGATTACGCATACATCAAATGCAAAAAATATCATTCAGTCAATGTGCAAATTATTTGTGATGCCAGACTCTGCCTATTAAATGTTGTGGCACGATGTCTTCCTTTTTGAGCACAGCAGCGTGCGCAGACGGCTGCAGGTGGGCGCATTGAGGGGTCATGGTTATCTTTTAGGTGAGTACTAAGAGCAATAATATAACAAAATATATTTGTTTCCTAACCTCTCTTTTCCCCTTTAGGTGACAGGGGTTATCCTCGTTTGAACTTTTTGATCACCCCTGTGCCAAACCCCGTGATGCATCAGGAGCGCAACTTCAACCACGTGCACGCACGAACACGAGCCACTGTGGAGTGTAATGTAAACTCCCGGAATTATTTGTGATGTTACATAAATTGCATTATGTCCTTTTGAAATCTCCCTGGATTCTGTGGATGTATTGCTTAACTTAAAATATAGTAATAATGTGTAGAAAAGAGACTCCCAAAAAGCTTGTTACACTTGACCAGTAAAGTCTTCACAGTGAAATGGCCTGACAGCTACAGAATAAAAGGAGGTAATTATACCACTTTAGCCAGCCCCTGGTACCACTTAGAGAGGTCACTCTCTGAGAGTTTGGCATGGTAATGAGCATGACAATGTTAATGTGTTTGGTCTTGGCGGAATAGATCTGCTACGCTGCTGCTGCTTTTATTGCTGCTGCTGTTGATTATAGTTTCTGCTGCTGCAGAGAAAGTACTGATCTTGCCACTGCCAATACACACGACATGCTGCTATGAGCAAGGAAGACATGGTGCTGCTGTGCTGTGTACACGCATATGTCACGAGGTGACGAAGCGAAGCGGAACTAAGTCCCGCTGAAATGGTGTTTCCCCCCGGAACGACCTTACTGAAACACCAAGCCGGTTCCGGTTGTGTATCTGTCGCCATGGCAGCGGCAGGCTGATGACAGATCAGCCTCAGGTGTGGAGGATTTACGCGGGGATCTGCGATAGGGCTATGCAGACAAATGGAGTGTATAAAAGGAGAGGGAAGAGGCAATCGATTGTGGTGCTCCCCCGGGAGAAATCGTTTCTTTTGCAGTGACGCTGATTCGCGGAGATATCTGGGGAATACTGTGAGGATTCGGCTGAATTGAGGGTGCAACTGTGATACTGTGAACACGAGTTGAAACATCAAAGTATGGAATGTGAGTGAATTGTGGAGATCGAATCAAGACTGGAAAACGCCATCATCATTGAAAGGGAGATAAGTAGTATGACCTCGGATCTATGTGAAGGTATGCTCTGCCCCGAGCTGGATATAAAGTTGTGAAGTGTATTGATTGCGAGTGTAACTGTCACTTTAGAGTGTTTGGATCGGGTCATCATCGAATTTCTGCTATCTATCTCACACACTGCTCGATTGCTTTCACCTGCTCGATTGCTTTTGTCCGCCTCGCTGCCTGCTGTGTGAGCTGCGAGTTTGTTTGCGTCGTGGCTGTCTAAGCCTCGTATTAGCTTCGTATTTCCTTCTGTTTTTCCGTATTTCTCTCTTTTATTCTGTTCTGAACCATCATTTAACTCATAATTACAACTCGGACTGTTGGCCGGACGCGTCTCAAGCCATTATACGGCTGGAACCGCAAATACGGTTGGAACATTGTTTGCTGGTCGTAGAGCGAGACACTGCTTCACTGCTGCTCGCCCTGCGATCGACTGCTTTTGTCAGCCTCGTTTGTTGGTCATAGAGCGAGACACTGCTTCACTGCTGCTCGCCCTGCGATCGACTGCTTTTGTCAGCATCGTTTGTTGGTCATAGAGCGAGACACTGCTTCACTGCTGCTCGCCCTGCGATCCACTGCTTTTGTCAGCCTCGTTTGTTGGTCATAGAGCGAGACATCGCTTCACTGCTGCTCGCCCTGCGATCGACTGCTTTTGTCAGCCTCGTTGCCTGCTGTTTGTTTGTTTGCGTCGTGGCTGTCTAAGCCTCTTATTAGGTCGTATTTCCTTCTGTTTCTCCGTATTTCTTTCTTTTATTCTGTTTTGTTAAAATGGTGAATATATCAGGTGTATGTTATCTACCTTTTGCTGCAGATGAGAACAAATCTGATTTGCTTGCGGTGCAGTCTGAATTAGAAGCTGTAGAAAAGCAGATCTGTGACCTTCTAGAGAGACAAGCTGAGCTGAGAGACCGGCGTTTAGCTCTTGAAACATCACGCGCTGATGCACACGGATCAGTGATTAACGTTAGTAACCCTCTGACGCCGACCTCGTCTACTCCGTGCGTTTCTCAGCATTGGTCCCGAGCGTCCAGGTCACGATCAGCCATGGTTTCATTCACTCCGGCTCCAACACACCTCCACGAAGCCTGGGTGGTTCCGCGGAAGCCGCGAGCCAGGACATGAATCTTTTCGCCCCTCCCGGTGTTCGAGATCTCCACTCAGAACCGCTTCTCCCCTCTTCGTGAAATGGAACGCGATGCTGTGATCATCGGCGATTCCACCGTCCGACACGTCCACGCTACGTTAGGTAAAAGTAAGGTGCACAGTCACTGCTTTCCTGGTGCTCGTGTTCTCTATCACTGCGCGGGTAACTGAGATCTTGAACGGTGACGAGCGCGTCGGAGCTGTGGTGCTGCACGCGGGAGCTAACGACACTAGGCTGCGACAGACGGAGGTTCTGAAGAAAGACTTCAGGAGCCTTATCGATACGGTACGCAGTACATCGCCTGAAACATCGATTATTGTGTCTGGACCGCTTCCTACGTACCGACGAGGGCATGGAAAGTTCAGTAGATTATTCGCGCTAAATGAATGGTTATTGTCATGGTGCAATGAGCAGAAACTGCTCTTTGTAAATAATTGGAATCTGTTTTGGGAGCGACCAAGGCTCTTCCGCGCTGATGGCTTACACCCAAGTAGAATCGGGGCAGATCTTCTGTCGGATAACATCTCCAAAATGTTAAATACCGTTTGACTAGTATCCAAAAATCCAAATCACAGTCTCTACTGCACCAATTTAATTGATATTAATACTAGTGTAGAACATTGCATAGAAACTGTGTCTATTCCTCGTTTACTAAGATCAAATAATAAATCTACTGCGGGATCTAGAAAAAATCTAATTGTTATTAAAACAAAAAATCTCGCTATTAGTGAACAAAAACAATTTCTAAAGCTAGGTCTTCTAAACATTAGATCGCTCACACCTAAGGCGGTTATTGTAAATGAAATGGTCACAGATAATAATTTCGATGTTCTGTGCCTTACTGAAACCTTGCTTAAACCAAATGATTATTTCGGTCTAAATGAGTCTACTCCGCCAGGATACTGTTATAAGCATGAGCCCCGTCTGATCGGTCGTGGCGGCGGTGTTGCAACAATCTATAGAGATATCCTTAATGTTACTCAGAAAACTCGTCATAGGTTTAATTCGTTTGAAGTACTTGTGCTAAATGTTACGCTCTTAGATGTAAGAAAAAAATCCCTATTATCTCTAGCATTGGCTACCGTATATAGACCTCCAGGGCCTTACGCCGATTTCCTAAAAGAGTTTGCTGACTTTCTATCAGATCTTTTGGTCAACGTCGATAAAGCATTAATTGTTGGAGATTTTAACATACACGTAGTTAATTTAAATGATGCGTTAGGGGCTGCGTTTACAGATTTATTAAACTCCTTCGGGGTCAAGCAAAACGTCACCGGACCAACTCATCGTCTTAATCATACACTCGATTTAATTATATCATATGGAACCGATCCAACCGATATAGATATCATTCCACAAAGTGATGATGTCACTGACCATTACATGGTAACTTGCATATTAAGTACTGCTGTAATATGTCATGCTGCGCCACGTCATCGACCAGGTAGAACAATTCTTCCATCCACCATAGATCATTTCTCAAATAGCTTATCTGATCTGTCTCAGCTGCTGCCTGAACCCAAACAAACAGATGAACTAGATGAACTAACTAGCACTATGAGCACCATTCTCTCTAGAACATTGGATATTGTTGCACCCAATATTAAAATATTAAAAAAGGTCAGAGAAAAAAGTATAGCACCATGGTACAATAATACTACGTATGTTTTAAAGAGAGAAACCCGTAACTTAGAGTGTAAATGGAAAAAGACTAATTTAGAGGTCTTTAGAATCGCGTGGAAAGACAGTATGTCACGTTATAAAAAGGCCCTTAAAACGGCCAGGGCTGAGCACCTCAGCAAATTAATAGAAAACAACCGAAATAATCCAAGGTTTTTATTTAATACCGTGGCTAGACTAACAAATAAACAGACGTCGTCTGAACAAAATACCTCGTTACAGTTTAGTAGTAATGATTTCATGAACTTCTTCACCGAGAAAATTGAAAGCATCAGAATCAAAATCGTAAACGTTCAATCTTTACTCGCGCCTTATAATTCAGCCGCAATTATCACCCCACAAGAACAATTACAATGCTTTACAACCATAGAACAAAAAGAGTTAAATAAACTTATCACTTCATCTAAAACAACAACGTGTTTATTAGATCCTATACCAACTGAACTACTGAAAGAAGTGTTACCTATAGTGGAAGAGCCTCTTCTCAATATTATTAACTCCTCTTTATCGTTAGGTCATGTTCCAAGAACGTTCAAGCTGGCTGTTATA
The DNA here is from genome assembly GCA_030578255.1 of Tiaroga cobitis. Classification (NCBI taxonomy): domain Eukaryota; kingdom Metazoa; phylum Chordata; class Actinopteri; order Cypriniformes; family Leuciscidae; genus Tiaroga; species Tiaroga cobitis. Next base: position 12,609,387 of record CM060591.1, read on the forward strand.
AAACCTCTTATTAAGAAACCACATTTAGATCCAAATAACCTAGCAAATTACAGACCCATTTCGAATCTTCCATTTATGTCAAAAATATTAGAAAAAGTTGTGTCCAGTCAACTCGGCTCTTTCTTGCAAGAAAACGACATCTATGAAAAGTTTCAGTCTGGATTCAGGCCACATCATAGCACTGAAACTGCGCTTGTTAGAATCACAAATGATTTACTTTTAGCTTCGGACCAAGGCTGTATCTCAGTACTAGTTTTACTTGATCTTAGTGCTGCGTTCGACACTATAGATCACACAATACTCTTAGATCGACTACAAAATTACACTGGTGTTCAAGGACAAGCATTAAGCTGGTTCAGGTCATACTTATCTGACCGCTACCATTTCGTCTACTTAAATGGAGAAAAATCGATCATAACTTCGGCAAACTATGGAGTGCCGCAGGGATCTGTGTTAGGCCCTTTATTATTCTCAATATATATGCTGCCACTTGGTAATATTCTAAGGAAACATGGAATTAGTTTCCATTGTTATGCTGATGACACTCAAATATATATTTCATCACGGCCAGATGAATACGCTAAATTATCCAAATTGACAGATTGTGTTAAAGATATAAAAGATTGGATGACGCGTAATTTTCTTTTATTAAATCCAGACAAGACAGAGGTAATACTTATCGGGTGTAAAAAACGTCCACAAAACCTTTCACAGCACGACTTTAACATAGTAGGATGCCCTGTTTCTTTATCCGCTACAGTAAATGACCTGGGTGTTACATTAGACTGCAACTTGTCTTTTGAAAAGCATATTTCATATGTTACAAAAACAGCCTTTTTCCACCTTAGAAACATTGCTAAGCTACGTAATATGCTATCAGTCTCTGATGCAGAAAAGTTAGTTCATGCATTCATGACCTCGAGACTAGATTACTGTAATGCTTTATTAGCTGGTTGTCCTGCATCTTCATTAAACAAGCTACAGTTAGTCCAAAATGCAGCCGCTAGAGTTCTTACTAGATCAAGAAAATATGATCATATAACACCGATTTTATCATCACTTCATTGGTTACCTATAAAGTTCCGTATTAATTACAAGGTATTGCTTTTGACTTATAAAGCTCTAAATGGTTTAGCTCCAGTCTATTTAACGGATCTTCTATCGCCCTACAATCCATCGCGCTCTTTAAGATCACTAAATTCGAGGCTTCTGGTCATTCCTAGGATATCCAGATCCACCAAAGGAGGCAGAGCATTTTCACATTTAGCTCCGAAGCTCTGGAATAGCCTTCCTGATATTGTTTGTTGCTCAGACTCGCTCTCACAGTTTAAAACTAGACTGAAGACGCATCTATTTAGCCAGGCATTCATATAAATTTTTTATCTTACAGTTACTGTAAATTCGGCCTCTAGTTCATAAACGCCAGAGGAGAACTGGCCCCCGACTGAGCCTGGGTTCTCCCAAGGTTTTTTTTTTCTCCATTGGGTCATCTGATGGTGTGTTAGGACACCTTTAGGTCACTGGATGGAGTTTTTCGGTTCCTTGCCACTGTTGCCTTTGGCTTGCTCAGTTGGGGATATTCAAATTAATTAACCAATCATACCATTGATCAGCTCTACCAAACTTGGATGTCTTTTTTTTCCAGTAATAAACAAACATTGTTAAGTTGTTTTGATTGATACTGTGAAGCAGCTTTGATACAATCTGTATTGTGAAAAGCGCTATATAAATATATTTGACTTGACTTGACTATCTTTCTTCTGAATGTGAGAGAGCATTGAAGAGGCTTGTCCCCCGTGTCCGTGAGAAGTCATCTGCATTCCTTCGTCCTCTGAGAACTGATTCAGCGCAACAGTGGAAGGATTGATCATTGGGTGAGTGCTGGCCTTATTGTACTGAGAGTGAGAGTGCCTGAATTGAAGTGTCACACAGGATTGGCTTGAAGTGAGGTTGTGGTGTGTGGGATTTATATACATATTAACTGCAGAGTATTCCCCAGCTCATGTCCTTGTCCGCTGTTACTGAAGAAGACCCCAAGAATGTGGGCACTTGTATAACCCGTTCTGTCTATTTAATAGAAGATTTCGCCGCTAATGTTCCCTTGTGTGATGCCTGCCTGAAGGAGAGACACACCCCGGCCATATCTCTGTCTGGTTTGCAGCAATGCCCTTTAGCCGTAAGCCCTCGTCTCCGTATTGAAGAAAAAGCGTGCATGCATTTGTATAATTGACCTAGCCATCAGTTTCTGTACCGGCCACGCTCGGACTGTTCGACGGTCCGAGAAGGTTTGCTCAACTGGACACTCACCTGTCCGCCCCTCGAAGATCATTCTCCATCACGAGACTCTGTCCTGCTCCGCTCCTTGAGAAGGTATACGTACCTGGCTATTCACCTGTCTGGTGGAAGAGTTCCCTCCTAGCCTCAGCCTCTGTACCGGTCTCGTCCTGACTATTTTACGGTCCGAGAAGGTCGGCTCACCTGGATACTCATCTGGCTGCTCAGTGGGAAGTTATCCTCGATCACGAGACTCTATCCCGTTCCAAGAAGGTCTACGTACCTGTATATCCACCTGCCTGTTCAAGGAAAAATTCTCCGAACTTTGAGACCCGTCCCGTTCTACACCCTGAGAGGTTCTACTTATCGGAATACTCACCTGTCTGTCGGACCAGCGGCTGACCCCCCTCCTCTTAGCCGTGACGTCTGGCACGAGTTGCCTTGAAGAGTTCGACGCCTCGACCGGGGTCAGGGGTCTGACTCCCGCACCTGTTGAGGGGCACAGGAGCTTGATTAAGACTTTTAAATCCATTTTATTCAATAAAACTTGTTAACTTGTATCTACTTGTCTGTCTGGTCTTTGGCACGTTCCTCGAGGTGGTCCTTTTTTTAGGGGTGGGTGCAGTCTGGCTTTGACCCCCCCGACCTGTGACATACATGAATAACCCCCTAGCAGATCTACACAGGTGGAGCTGGGGAAGATAGAGGGTTTCTGAAAGCATGCCGCAAACTGCTACAGCACATAATTTATGTTTTATTAATAAAGTTCGGGAGGAGCACGTTCAGATAATTAAACCTAATTAAAAACATGTGGAGCACATTCAGATATTCAAACCTAATTAGACATGAGTGGAGCACACTCTGTTAATCAACCCAATCAACGAGTTAAGCGGTATATATGTACAGCAAACTTACCTCCGTTCGTTGACAGTTTAACAGCATCCCTCCACCACCCCATCTCCTCACTTCTAGTCCTAATACTCTTACAACAACGGGGGGAGTACTCTGGGTTCGGGCAACAATTTACTTACTAAGTTACTAAAAAAACAGTAACTTAATCCAGACATAGCTAAGCTGCATTCCACCTAGCTGCTAGTTTAGTAACTGTTAGTGCTAACAATCATTTACACATGTACTTTTAACTATGTGTTTCAAAAGTGTAACTCTAGCTGTCAACCCTTCTGTTTCTTCCGGGTTTCTCACGTATTTGAGCTCTTTTCCCGCTGTCTTCCCGTTTTAGTATTTTCCTGTAAAATAACCCGTATTTTAATACTCTCATAACATTAACGTTAGGCCTTCCATCGGACCTGTCAGCCTCTGTCCTGTTGTCCTGTTGCTACCCCCTTGCCCTAAGCATCGCTTTGCTTACTAACTTAAGTTTTGCTTAAAACAGCTACTAACTACACTTTTGAAACGCATAGTTAAAAGTAGGGCTGGGCGATATATCGCATCACATTGTTATGCGCATCTCGTCAGTAAAGCGGAATAGTTTACTGTGTGTGTATACAGGATTAGAAGTAAATCGCCTTCACCTGCTTTCAGATGGAGCGGCATTTACTACAAAGAGCCGTAGTTAACTGACAAGCTGAGCCATATCGCATTAATATCGCGGGCGATACGTCCTTTGTAGTCAGTTAACTACGGCTCTTTGTAGTAAATGCCGCTCCATCTGAAAACAGGTGAAGGCGATTTTACTAATCAAGGAACTGACGAGATGAGATTACTGACGAGATGCGCATAACAATGTGATGCGATATATCGCCCAGCCCTAGTTAAAAGTACGTTACATGTGTGAATGGTTGTTAGCACTAACTGTTACTAAACTAGTAGCTAGGTGGAGCGCAGCTTACCTTTGTCCGGATTAAGTTACTGTGCTCCCACTGTTTGTTGGAAATTTCATATGGATCCAAACCGTTAAAAGTGCCGATTTTGTCCACATGCCGGTCCCTGGCTTCCCTATTTAACGTATCCCGGTAAATTCCACATCCTTTTAGGGATTTTAACATCTTTTTTCTTTTCTTTCTCCCAACTCTGTTGCTTCTCCTCGTTCGACTTGCTGTATGTTTACATTCGCGAAGCTATCAACATGGCACATAAACCTGCATTCAGGGTTTCTTTCCTGGTCTCTTTCTTTATTACCATTGTCCCTTTTCCATATTTTTTTTATTACACACACACACACTCTCTCATCTCTCACAGTCTTGTTAGCTGGCATCTCCTGAATTATTACTGTAGGTCAGTCTATAAACAGCTTTAAAATGTCTCTAATCTGTTTTCTCTCCATGTTTATGTCTCTAATCTGTTTTCTCTCCATGTTTATGTGTGTGTATACAGGGTTGCCAACTTTGGGACTTTGGCTGGAGTGAGACTGTAAAATTTCAGTGCGCGCGCGGAGAAATTTTTTGGTAACCCTAACCCTAATTTAAAAAATGTCAGTCCTTGTTTACTCAGTATAAATCCTGATTTATGCAACAAAAAAAAAAATTTTAATGGAAACATTTTTTTCAAAATGTACAATTAATTTATTGATTGCACTATAAAAAAAAAATAAAGATAGAGGTGATTAAATAACAAATAACAAACATGTAAAACAACAACATCTAAACAATAAGAAATCTCAAAACAAAAGGGACACATAATAGTTACTCCACCTCCCCAGAAAACCACAACACACAAGTTTCACAAATTAGGCCTGTCATATATGCCACAGTGGCAGTTTGGCCTGCTTCACTGCCTCTGCAAGAGCTCTGTATCTGAAGGAGGGTTCGATCCGTTCATGAACAATCCGTTCATTGCGTCTGTCACGTGACAAATTAACGAAAGACTCGGAAGGTAAAGTAATTATTTATGTTCCCTGTAAATTATTTTTGACTGCATTATAATGATTTCTTAATTCAGAATATGATAAAGACTGCGTAGGTGGATGTGTTCGGGGAATTTGGCTGTTGAAAGTGTAACATTTAAAGCCCTTTAAATGAACGAAATGACTCGAAAAAAGATTCGTTCATTTTAATGAACGAGATCGAACAAGCGAGTCAGTAAAATGATCCAAACTTCCCATCACAGTGTCCCATCAAGTGACAGTGTGTGTGTGGTGTCAGTCTTGTTTAGGCCAATAACTGAAAAGGTTCGCTCAGCATCCGCATTTGAGTGTGGCAGGCTCAACACAATCTGGACAACCTTTGATAATTTGGTGAATTTTAAAATGCCACTTGCCCGATTTGCCAAAATGTAATTTGTACCATGAGCCTATATTTTTATTGAGCAATTAGCTAGCCCACATAACGCACGTCAGACATTTGCAACTATTGCAACTATAGTTGAAGTCTGTACTCTCGGTACACAGACTGATAAGGCAAGGCTACGACACTAGTGACAAGGCACACCATTTTATTATCTGCTCACCTTGATTGTCATCCAAACTTTTAAACGTGCATCAGTCGGCTCCGACTCCGAACCTATGCTCTGAACTCTCTCTGAACTTTTCACACGCAACTGACGTATCAGGTGCAAGGTTTTCAGCGAATCAACGATCAGAGAATACTGCCGTGAGAACGTTGTATGCAGATGTTACAGCTGTGGGCCTTAAACTCCTCTTCTGTCATTAATACGCTGTGGTGTAGTCATAAACAGAAAATTAACGGATTGAGAGGGGCGAAAAATGGATTTTGGCGTGACATTTCTTGCGTGTGCGTGAGAGCGTGCGATTGATGCTGAAAGCGTGAGTGTCACGCCAGATGCGTGAGAGTTGGCAACCCTGGTGTATATCCCTGTTCTTAACAACAGAGAGACTGAGAGGAGTGCTCATGTGCCTTTACACCTACACAAGTAAGCAACAAAATGAAGCCCTGTGGCGCCAAAGGTTTTTCAACATAACCAAGCCCAACCTCTGCTCATTGTGTCCAAGACCGTAGGTCACGTGACAAGAACCAACCACAGCAAGATGGCAGAAGGGTAACTAAGAGCAGGATTACATTGGCTTTGTGTTTTCGTGCATCAATCGGAGTGTCTGGTAGATTAAAACAGTGAGAGATCGTGTGGCTGGCCCGACGCTAGTAAGAGCCACGAGACGCGCTCCAATACGGGCAAAGGAGCGAATAAAATATACGATAAGATGAAAAAATGGTAAATAAGAGATGGATTGCACTTTATGTGCTCTCATCGGAGTGTCTGGTTCATGTAAACAGTGAGAGATCTTGTGGCAGGCGCGACGCTAATAGGTGACGTGATGCGCGCTCCAAATGGACAAAAAGATATAAAATAAGATGACAAATACCCCTACTGTACGCAGCCCTGGATAATAGCGGAGACAATTCACGTTATAACACAGAGATTACCAGATATCATGGTAGAGATGTAATTTTTAATTTATAATTGCTGAATTTAATTTATAATTGTAATTTGGTTGTATTTAATGATGCTATATTTAAATAAAATTGCCTTTGCCATCATGTAAAACCCAGCCATCAATTTAGTATTCCGTCATAGTGACTAAAACAAACAATTCACTCTGTCTCAGTGTATTACAGTTGTTTTACTAAAACTTAATATCAATGCCAACGGCGAGAGAATTTAGTTTTGCAGTGGACAAATCACCTTACTTTGCACGGGGGTAAAAATAAGTCTCATAAGACACTTGAGTAAACGCTCGTGTGTTTTGTGTCTTAATCAACCTTTTCCACACACATAAATTATAACTCGTACTCATCGCTCTGTCCATTTCAGCAAATGACGTTTTGTGAAGGCCTCTCCTGTTGCTTTGGTGCTTGTCAACACGCACGTGCACCCCCTGCTGGTAAAGCCGACTACAGCAGATGGAGATTATGATCGGTGCTTTTCCTGCAGTTCCTGGATGTCGACGTTGAATTTACTGTCGAATTTGAACCACTGAATTTGTGGAAGCGAATTTTCAAGGCGAAATAATATGGACCGAAAATTGCCTGTTGAATATTATAGGTTGTATTTTTAAACAGTTTGAAAATTTTGGAAGTGAAATATGAATTGGATGAATGGATTATTGAATTTTTAATATTGAAAATGTGTTTGAAATGTTTTTAATTGAAATATTCACAGCTTAAATATTCAACCATGTTGAATTTCAGCCCATAAAAATGCAAGCCTTAAAAATACAATGGATTAAAATACAAGCATGGTTAACGCAATGCATATTTTTTTTTTCAATTGGTGCAATTCAACATGCTTTTTGTTTCAAAAACATTTGACATTATTTACCTTCCATAGGCACACAAACCCGAAAGTTTGACTGCGAAAGTTTGACTGCGACTTGCACTGTCTGTTTGCACATGTGCATCAATCGGAGTGTCTGGTAGATTAAAACAGTGAGAGATCGTGTGACTGGCCCGACGCTTATTAAGAGCCACGAGACGCGCTCCAATACGGGCAAAGGAGCGAATAAAATATATGATAAGATGAAAAAATGGTAAATAAGAGATGGATTGCACTTTGAGTTGCTCTCATTGGAGTGTCTGGTTCATGTAAACAGTGAGAGATCTTGTGGCAGGCGCGACGCTACTAGGTGACCTGACGCGCGCTCCAAATGGACAAAAAGATATAAAATAAGATGACAAATACCCCTACTGTACGCAGCCCTGGATAATGGCGGAGACAATTCACGTTATAACACAGAGATGACCAGATATCATGGTAGAGATCTAATTTTTAATTGCTGATTTTAATTTATAATTGTAATTGGGTTGTATTTAATGATGCTATATTTAAATAAAATTGCCTTTGCCAAAACCCAGCCATCAATTTAGTATTCCGTCATAGTGACTAAAACAAACAATTCACTCTGTTTCAGTGTATTACAGTTGTTTTACTAAAACTTAATATCAATGCCAACAGCGAGAGAATTTAGTTTTGCAGTGGACAAATCACCTTACTTTGCACGGGGGTAAAAATAAGTATCATACACTTGAGTAAACACTCGTGTGTTTTGTGTCTTAATCAACCTTTTCCATACACATATAAATTATAACTCTGTTCTGTCCATTTCAGCAAATGACGTTTTGTAAAGGCCTCTCCTGTTGCTTTGGTGCTTGTCAACACGCGCGTGCACCCCCTGCTGGTAAAGCTGACTACAGCAGATGGAGATTATGATCGGTAATCTACTGCTTTTCCTGCAGTTCCTGGATGTCGACGTTGAATTTACTGTCGAATTTGAACCACTGAATTTGTGGAAGCGAATTTTCAAGGCGAAATAAAATGGACCGAAATTTGCCTGTTGAATATTATAGGTTGTATTTTTAAACAGTTTGAAAATTTTGGAAGTGAAATATGAACGGTGAATATGGATTATTGAATTTTTAATATTGAAAATGTGTTTGAAATGTTTTTAATTGAAATATTCACAGCTTAAATATTCAACCATGTTGAATTTCAGCCCATAAAAATGCAAGCCTTAAAAATACAATGGATTAAAATGCAAGCATGGTTAACGCATGCATATTTTTTTTCAATTGGTGCAATTCAACATGCTTTTTGTTTCAAAAACATTTGACATTATTTTACTTCCATATGTGCCCCTCAACAGTGTTCGAGTTTTCAAAATGGCCGCCAGGTGAATAAGGCGAATGGGAAGGGCCTCCCGGGGCGCGACTTCTCTTATCTGGGCTGACCAGCCCGATCCTGCATTCCCCGAAGAGGACATCTTCGCGGGCAACCTCGTCGACGAAGCGGCCGGTTCTGGTGACAACTACTACGCGGATCACTCCACTCGATGTTTCAAAGAACTGGGGTTACAACAGTAACCTATTGTTCTTGTTCAGTGCTGACTCTGCACGCTTGTGAATCCTCTCATTATTACAAACAAAGTGTAGACATGATGTAAATAAGATTCATTGTGCAGTGTAGACGGCTTCATTGATTATAATAGCACTGAGAACGAATCAGACAGAGATCACTCCTTCAAACTGTGAAAAGAGACAAATTCCAAATCAACACCCAGGGCCATATAAATCAGAATATCCTGTCGGCTGATTCCCAAGATAGAGACTTAAAACAGCCCTTTTTTAAGACCTCCGAGTGACCTCTGGAATGCAGGACTCTCGAAAACCACAGAGACTGCCTTTACATATCAAACTGCATAATATCATTCCAAAATGATGCTAAGAGGATTTATAATCAAATATAAGTTCAGTGCATAATTCTACATACTGCCTGTAACTCACACGTTTGACTATCATGTTGTAATCACTCATTGTTTATGTCCTTTTTAGTATTTATTAATGGTTCATAGGAAGCATGGTGTCACATTCATGTTAGTTTGGAATCGTTATGTTTTGTCATCACCTGCCTACGTCACTTTTTTTTTTTTTGTCATTGACACTAATCACATCACCATCATTCACACCTGTATATATGTTCAGTTCTGTTTCAGTTCAGTGTCTGGTATTGTCTATGTTCAGTGTGTGTTGCTATCCGTTTGCCTTCCTGTTAGATCTTTAGAGAATAAACCTTTTGAATTTAATTGTATACGTCTTCCTCATCTATCTGCCAGCAACCACCCGTGGTTTGATATCAGCCTGAATGATTCCTCATTTCTTCAATTATGGAATGAATCAAATCCGTGTAAAGTGTATTGTAGGGGAGAGCTGGGCACAAACGCGGGACTAGTTGTTACACCCTTGTTTCAAATACTTCCACACATTCTAGCATAACGAAACTTAGTGTATTTACTAGTTGCCATAACAACACTATATAGAGAAAAAAATGTGCCAAAATTCAGAAATCTTTGGAAGATATCACTGATATAATTTTTGGTGTTTATTTTAAATTAGACAAATCTGATATTATTTTAATCTCCAATATGTTGATTCTTTAATGCTTCGCTAACCCAGCAGAAGACTCTAGCAGGGCATGTTGTAACACTGCATTACAATGTGCACCTATTAGAACTATGCTATTCTATTAAATACTTTTATGAAATCTATTGAGAAAATATGAGAAAAAGGTGAATAAAGACTGAGAGTCAATGTTCAGAAATGATTAATAATTATTATGTTTTTAACTATGTTGTATAGCTGTGTTTTCCAGTGTGTTCGTTGTCAAACTCAAAAATTATTTTATTGTAAAATTATTAAAAAATGCCATTATTTTATATAAAAAAGTTAATAATTGTATTTTGAGAAAATATTTTAGTTTGTCTTGAATATTTTTTTTTTTATTAGATCAGATAGCATTTTAAGCTGCCATATGGTCATGTTACAATGTACCCCACATGGGGCATGTTATCACATTTCATTCCATTCTTTTGGGGTATATCAAGAAAAAAGTATACACTGTATTAATAAAACAAAACCACATAATTGTACTAGACGTGTGAAATTAATGTGGGGAAAAATAAATACTCTGAACCCTAAGTAGATTTACACAAACTGAGAAAGTCAAAAAGCGTTAGGTTGTGCCCCGCTATCCCCTACTCACATTTAGAAATCATAATATTATCCCCTGCTAGAGCAGGAAAGCTAAGAAACCATGTGACTAATCAGATAACATAATTTATTTACGGAAGAAGAAAAAGTCACACCCTGAACCAAAGACGATACCTAATTAGTCAGTATTCCTCCAAAGGGTTGAAAGATCTGTGCAACGAACAAGTGTTATAGAAGTGAAATAAATTAAGAAAGGGAAACAGAAAAAAAAGTTATAGAAGTTTGAGTTTATGAAAATGTACAATGTAAAATATTTAATTATTCATATTTTATATAAAATATATATTTTCAAAACCTGGGTGACTCTAAAACTGCAAAAAAATCAAAGCCAAAAATCTGAACAAGTTGTGTTTCAAATTGTAGGTTGATATCTCAAAAAATGAGCTTTCAGTAAGATTTTGTTTGGGCGCAGTACCAAACTTTTTCACTAGATGACAACCAGACTCCATTACTGCCCATATAAGGGCGCCTCCATTTCCATATGTGTTTTGAGTAGTGCTGGGCAAGTTAACGCGTTATTATCGCGTTAACGCATTTATTAATTAATGCCGACAATTTTTTTATCGCGCGTTAACGCAGTTTTTTTTATTATTATTATTTTGAAAGTCCGTTGCTCACTGGCTCTGAATACACATAGGCCTACAGTCAAACCATGATCACAGGAGGGGTGGGATGTTGGTCAGCCAGCAAATAACCCACCCAAACAAGCAGTAGAGGGGCTTTGGCAGGTTCTCCCAGGTGAACAGAAAGGGAGACAGCGCTCCGCGAGTGAATGACAGGCGCTCTATGGATAGTAACCATGGCAACGGCTTCTGTGCGCTACGCAGCTGTAGTCTTTTTAACTTAAAATTATACATAACTTTACCTGATAGGCCTGCGTTTAGTTTAGCGGGGATGCTCTGCCATGTGAATTCCCTCCTGTTGATTTCCTGATAACTATTTAGATTCTGGAAACTCACAAACAGCGAGCCGAGGATCAGTCTCTCTTCCAATGATTTGTGCTGCGCGTCGTGTACAAAAAGTTAGACAATTCAACTTCGGCAACGCGCGGGCGCGTGCGTGAGGCGAGCATGACCGCAACAGTTTCACAGGAACGCACCCGCTTGTCGCTGCACCTGTGCTCGACCACTTCACCCTCTAGGCTGATTTATAATTCTGCGTCGGACCAACGCCGGAGCCTATACGCTATAGACTACGCGTTGGTTTTCATTATATATCTGCGTCGTTGTCCGCGTTGACGCGCAATTACACATGCAGAGGGAGTGTGAAACCCGGGGAGCGGTTCTAGCAATCACAGCGCTTGCGGTACGCGTAGAATTGACGTTACATTTTTGGAGAGATGCACGGGTACGCGCGCTACACAGCTACGGCGTGAGTTCGACGCAGAAGTATAAATTGGGCTTTACCTCTGTTTAATGTAATCCTACGTGGGAAACCATGGCATGCCATGACCAAACCTAAGCTGCTATCAGAGAAGTAACGTTGGTCGACTTATATCAGTAGTGATCATGACCCTTTTAGACTGTTTCTGCTGCTCCCTGATCCAAGATACCTGTTCAGAAAAAAAGAAAACTAGACTCGTTTTAACAAGCTAGCTAAAAAGTAATGCCCTGGCAGTGGCAAATAGCTTTGTTTAAATATTTGATTTGATTACATTAATGTTTAAGTTGAGATTTACAAGAAATATTTTATTGATACTGTGTAAAGGGAATACTGCTGGTATAAAAGCACCTTATTTGTTTAAAGTTTTTGCAAACCACATGTTATTGCACTTTTGTAGCAGTACATTTAAATCAAAAGTGCGCAATACAGTACTTTAGAATTCATTATTCAATTTTGCGCGTAACAACGCGATTAATCGAAAGAAAATCATGTGATTAATTTTTTTTATCGTTGCCCAGCACTAGTTTTGAGTGATATGAACCATTATTTCCACAATTTTCATAAAAATTATGAAGTAGACATCCAATTTAGAAGTAATATCAGAAGTTTGGCAGATTTTGATATGAATGCAACCTAAGAAACATAAAAATAACAAGTATGTGCGTTATAGATTGCTGCCACATCACAAATGGTGAATCTATAATTTTTTTCTTCATATTTAAAAAAAATTCAGAACTTTTTTTCTAAAATAATTGAATGGATGCTATCTTTTGAACTCTTGGCATGAAAACAAACTGAGGCTTACCCTTCTTTCATGATTTTTCATGTTCATCACTATTTCAAAATAAAGGTCTAAACAAGCCTTAGGAGTATGAAAATATTCTTGTTGCAAATTGATAAATTACGGCTCCTCTGTAATTAATATCGAAACTAGAGATTGTAAGCTTTCAAATGATATATTGTTTGTCAAGATTAGTTTAGGTTTAGTATGGGGTATTACTGTTTTAAAAATGTAATGGATTTGGGCCCACCGGTGGGCCCGTGACACTTAACAGAATGCTATTGAATTTAATAAATTCCCAAAAAAGTGGGAATAAATTCCCCAAAAAGTGAATTGAGTCTATGTACATCAGCATATTCTTTATTCACTGTCACAATCAATTACATCCATTTGTGATGCAACATTAGGCAAGGCAGTTTTATTTATATAGCACTTTTCACATACTTTGGCAATTCAAAGTGCTTTACACAGTAAGGAATTAAAATAATCACAAAATAAAAGCAAGGAAAATTAAAGTGCCCCAATTATGGATTTTTGAAAAGTACCTTTCATGTAGAGTGTAACATAGATCTAAGTGAATGAAAACATCCTGCAAAGTTGAAAACATCCTGCAAAGTTTTAATCTGAACGTGCACCGTATATATAAAGTTATTGTCTTTCAAACATAAGAGTCGACTCTGAGTCAATGAAATAAAGCGCTTTTCGAACGAGTCATAAGCCGTTTCGTTGTGACGTCAAGATGAAACATTAGCACATTGCCCGCCCATTTATTGCGCACAGACACCAGGGAAAACTTGAACTTGAAAAAATTATTTCCATTACACGAGAGTAGATGTTAAAAAGTCACCCCCCTCCGTCCCCCACTCAACTCAGCCCAGCTTACTAACCTTTACATCCCTCCTGCTGCTGAGGTTGCTCCTTCCTCGTAGTTCACATGTGACCTAACCACAATCTCTCAAAATACTGCTGCTAAGCAGCTGTGGGCCACTATTACCTAAAACTGTGTCTATTAATGCAGATTGTCTGTCGTTCTCTCTAATTTGAGGAAAGATTAAGCATGGAGCAAGGTTTGTTTTATCAACGTTTATGTTACATCAGTCATTCACGCAATAGCTTGGCTAATGTATCCACTGTTATTGATACAGTTTCCTAGTGTTCATCGCAATAAATTCGAAAAATACTCTGTAAATAAATAAGTACAAGTAAAATAATCGGTTTGTTGATGGACATGCACTTAAAGGGATAGTTCACCCAAAAACGAAAATTCTGTCAGTAATTACTCACCCTAATGTTGTTCCAACCCCATAAGACTTTCGTTCATCTTCAAAACACAAATGAAGATATTTTTGATTAAATCTGAGAGCTGGATATTACACGTTGTGTAACAGCGCAGCGCTTCTGGGCCGGCAAGTTTCAATCCCATAGAAGCCTATGGATGAATGATCCAGCTCTCAGATTTATTAAAAAATATCTTAATTTGTGTTCCGAAGATGAACGAAAGTCTTACGGGGTTAGAACAACAGGTGAGTAATTACTGACAGAATTTAAATTTTTGGGTGAACTATCCCTTTAACAAATGCATGTCCATCAACTCTAGGACTGACTCACGGTGTAACCTCGGGTTCACTGCCACATCAGTCCGCACCCCACAGAACCTCGATTTTAATAACACATAAAACGTACTACTCTACCACAGACCCAAGTCATCAGAATGGTTTCATCTCTCAAATTCCCCAATTAAGTAATTTATGTTTGTCTCTTACCCAATTCACAGTGCCATTGAGTTCAGTTTAGAATCAAAAAGAGAATTCAAAACTGAATTCACAACAAATCAAAGCAGAGATCATGACAATATGCAAAAAAAGCATGAAGCATGAAAAAGCATCCCAGTTGGTCTTGACTGGCCTGCATACCGGTAAACCACTGAAGGCTGATCTAAAAAAAACAAAACAAAAAACAAAACAGAGAAAATTTGTGAGAAATGGTCATGAGTTTACAACATGAGGGTTACTGACAGTAAAAAATTACTGACAGAATTTTTATTTTTGGGTGAACTATCCCTTTAATTGCCTGAATGTACAATTACGTAAAAGGTACACTGAGTAACTTTATAGCCCTTCAAACTAAAATCTGAAATAGAAAGCTTTTGTAGCATTACAACTGTCACTTTTGGTCAATGTAATACATCCTTGCTGAATAAAAGTATTAATTTCATTCAACAACCAAAAAAAAAAATTTACTGACTGAAGAGTAGTGGTCTCTATTTCAGATATCTTAAATGCTGTTCTTTTGAACTTTCTATTCAAAGAATCCTGAAAAAAGTGTACAACTGAAAATAATCAGAAATGTTTCTTGATTCACACAAGTGCTCCTAAAAATAAATGTAAGCGTAGAGCCCTTGCAAGTTATGCATTAGAATGTGTTAATCACATAAGGCATCTGATAGTTAGTCAAAACATATACTTACAAAGCCAAATATGCTCAGTGCTGTGGCTCTTAAAAGCTCCTGTTGACACAGGGAAAAGAGAGAAAAAGAAGAAACATTATTTTTCATCTATGATTATTGGCTAATATGACTATATGTTATGAACATGATAAATCACAGATCTAGGATGAGATTGATCACTTACACAGCCAATCAGATTACAGTTTTACCAATAATTGACATAGAATTTCGAAAATATGTTGCAATGAATATTTTTCTATTAATCTATTAATCTGCCTTTACATTGCTTTAAATTCGTTACTATTTTAACATGTCATATTTCTGTCCTGTGCAGTGAATCCAGAATGTATATGTAGCTGTCACATCTCTTACATCGTGTCTACACTTTGTTATGAGAGAGCGCGAGAGAGTGCCTTTGAGAAAACGCGCTAGGCCTAACGTTAGGTCCTACTTCAAAACACCAGACACATTTAACCGACAAGTAAAATATGTCATAACTGGTCGTAAAAAAGACGGAAAACCATTGTTCCCTTTCATAAGGGAACTCCCGCTGCATCGATAATCGACGCTTTGGAGAATGCCTTCGGCATGTAGCGTCTGAAGACAACTATGGAATCATTCCAATCTCGATTGGTGTAGCGTCCTTACGTCAGTCGTGACGTCGCATGTGACGGTGATCCGGAAGCTATAAAAGGTCACAGGAAACAGGAAGTGTTAGCTTCTGGTCTTCAGCAAGCGTTCTGTGTCAAACTGTCTGTCTTATTTGGTGTTGTCTGTCACTTGTATTGAGTAAAGTATTATGGTGAATATTAAGGAGAAGCTATTCAGGCAGTGTGCGTCCCCTTGCCCGCGTAATTTGAGCGCCTGCATTCATGGGGATCGCAAAGGGAGTTAATGGATAGTGCTGAGATGGCTTCAGCCCTTTCTCAGCACTCTGAAACTAGCTCCCAGGGTCCCGCGCAGGGTGCGGAAGCCCACGTAGCGGCTTCTTCCGCCCCTGGCACGTTCCTGGACCCGTTGCTCGAACCATCTGGCTCCGAGGAGATGGATATTTCTGGCATCGAGGCAGGACAATGTGAGGATTCGTCACCCCATTCTCCTGCCTCAGAGGAGCTGCTAGAGGTTGTGACTAGAGCCGTGGCCAAGTTAAAGATCGACTGGCCACAAGAAATGGAGGAAGCGACACAAAAAAGTAAACTAGATGAGCGCTTCCTGCAGGCTCAGCCACAGCCTCTATACGCCGGAGTCTGATATTTTTTCCCGATCTCCACACCGAGGTGTCAAGATCGTGGAATAAGCCCTTCTTCTCACGTTTATCTTGCCCGAATATGCATATATATTCAAATATATTGAGTGCCAGGGAGGAGGGCTATGGGATGATGCCCAGGGATGAAGAGACATTTGCATCACATATCTCCCCTGACGTGGCATCATCCCTGCGGGCTCCGGCGCTTCTCACCAAGCCCTGCCATACAACATCGGCCTTGGTTGGGAAGGCATATATGGCGGCAGGTCGGGCTGGTAGTTGTCCGCATTCAATGGGGCTGTTGCAGGCATACTAGGCTGACCTCCTCAAGGAGGTGGACGACAGCGGGGAGGTCGCCTTCGACGACATCAGGAAGATGCGTCGAGTGGCTGACTTGTCTCTCCGTGCTATCAAGGAGACAGCCCGTGCCATCGGCCGCTCCATGGCAGCACTGGTAGCCACGGAGAGACACTTGTGGCTGAATCTGTCGGGCATCGGGGACAAGGACAGGGCTTGTCTCCTCGATGCCCCGGTTTCGCCTTCTGGCCTTTTTGGCGACGGTTTCAATAACGTCGTCGATAGGTTTCAGAAGGCGAAACGACAGTCAGCCGCATTTAAAGAACTTATCCCCTGCCGTTGTTCCAGGTCTCGTGGGTCTGCTGCCAGGGGCAGTCCCAGGAGACCGCCGCCAGCTCCTCTCATCTGCTTAGGCAGAAGGAGAGTGTTGCCTCTCATGCTCGCTGCAAAAGGCTTGGAGCCAGAGACAACACCCTCAGCCGAAGCCTTCTAAACCGAAAGCAAATCTGAGAACCGTTATTATGGGGAGGAAGGCTTCGGCTAAGAGGACCGGATGTGATGCTCAAGCCTCTGAGGGCATTCCCCCCCGCGTGGGCTTTTTAAAACTTCGCTCCGCGGAGCCCTCAAAAAATCGATGTTGCTTCCCGCCGTCAAAGGCGCCTCAGGATGCATCGACTTCCAGCGAATGTATTGCACAGAGTGTTCCTTCAACATCTAGAGCCCTGAAACATTGGCTACCTCTCATGAGGCCTGTAGAAAAAAAATATTCGGTTAGTTCCTGCCAGAAAGCTGCTTCAGGTCACCGAAAAAATAATTACAATACCTGAGGTCAGTCCTGAGAGACTGATACCTCTAGTAGATTATTTAGACACCTGGAAAGGTCTTCAAAATATATCTGAATGGGTCCTGAATACAGTTGAGAAAGGATATAGAATCCAGTTTTGGTATAGACCACCTAGATTTTGTGGTATTACTCACACACTGGTATCTCCTGATCAGGATCAGGTGATGGAACATGAAGTCCAGTCTCTCTTAGCTAAGGAGGCCATAGAATATGTGGCCCCCCACGATAGGGAGTCCGGGTTCTACAGCCGTTACTTCATAGTTCCAAAGAAGGATGGTGGACTGCGTCCTACTATAGATTTTAGGGTGTTGAACAAATCTTTGAAGAGGTTTAGGTTCAAAATATTAACTATACCCATGACCGTTACACAAATCAGATCCGAGAACTGGTTTGTAACGACTGATATTAAGAATGGATATTTCCATCATCCCGCAATACAGGAGGTTCCTTAGATTCGCTTTTGGGGGAAAAGCTTATCAATATAGGATTCTTCCGTTGGGCCTAGCCTTATCTCCTCGCACCTTCACTAAATGTATGGATACGGCCCTTACTCCACTGAGACTTCAGGGTATTCGTATCTTAAATTATATGATATATGATAGATGACTGGCTCATTCTGGCTCAGTCGGAAGAGCTGGCAATTCAACATCGAGATGTTGTTTTGCGTCATCTGAGGTGCTTGGGGTTGAGACTCAATGTGAAGAAAAGTTCCTTAACTCCTCTTCAGAGGACTATGTTCCTGGGGTAGTGTGGGACTCAATTACGATGCAGGCTCAATTGTCTCCTGCTCGTATAAATACTATCTTAATCACAATGAAGAGTATTAGGTTAGGCCAGGCCATCACTGTTAAGCACTTTCAAAGAGTGTTGGGCCTCATGGCTGCAGCTTCCAACGTAATTGCTTTTGGTCTGCTCCACATGAGGGCCTTGCAGTGGTGGCTCAGAACCAAGGGGTTTGCTCCGCTGGGGAACCCCTTTCGCATGATCAGAGTTACGCGCAGATGCCTTCGTGCTCTTGTCATGTGGAAGAAACCATGGTTCCTGTCTCAAGGCCCGGTGTTGGGAGCACCATGTCAGAGAAAAACTTTGACTACGGATGCGTCCCGCACGGGCTGGGGTGCGGTTATGGAGGGCCGTTACAGCCGAGGTACTTGGAAGGACCATCATCTCTCATGGCATATTAATCGCTTAGAGATGTTGGTCGTATTCTTTTTCCCTGAGGCACTTCCTTGTAGACCTCAGAGACCATCATGTTCTCGTTAGGACAGACAATATGTTGGTGGTCTCTTATATCAACCGTCAAGGAGGTCTGAAATCACGCCCTCTTTCTAGACTGGCGCATCAGATTCTTCTATGGTCCCAGGATAAATTTCTCTCTGTTAGATCTATTTATATTCTTTGGGTTGATAATGTGTGAACAGATATCCTGTCGAGGCAGGGGCTGAGGCCCGGGGAATGGCGGCACCACCCTGAAGTAGTTGAGCTTATATGGAGAGAGTTTGGCCGAGCGGAGGTTGACCTGTTCGCCTCTCATGAGAACACTCATTGCCCACTCTGGTACTCTCTCTCACATCCAGCTCCTTTGGGCCTGGATGCCATGGTGCAGATGTGGCCGAGGTCACGTCTGTACACTTTTCCCCTGATCGGTCTGCTCCCTGGGGTTCTGGAAAGGGTCAGGAGCTACGGCGTGAGTTTACTCCTTGTAGCTCCGTACTGGCCTGCCCGAATTTGGTTCTCGGACCTTATAAGTCTCCTGGAGAGTCCTCCTTGGCGAGTCCCTATTAGGAGAGATCTTCTTTCCCAGGCCGGTGGTAGAATATTTTATCCACGGCCGGAGTTATGGAGACTATGGGTCTAGCCCCTGAGGGGGACCAACCCATAAATAGGTTGCCCTTTCCATCGAGGTGGTTAGGTCATCCATTCTAGAACCCCACTCTACTAGGAACTAAATATTTTTAAGAGGTTAGGTACGGCATTGAACCCAGTTAAATACTGCCCACTGGCTTCAGTACAGGTGTTCCATCCTGCTCTCTAACGGGACCTCCCGTTCATGCATCCCCTGTGGCGGCCTCAGTGCCCTCCACAAGCTTCCAAGGGTGAGCTCATAGGGGCATTTCCACTAAAAAACTCCATGTTCTTGTAGATTGGAGGAGGAATCCTGTCATCTAGCCTATTGGCATCAGGCTGACGGGTTATCCCTTGCACCCGTCATATCCTGTAGATGAGTTATATGATAATATGTAAGAATCTTTTGAGTCTGCTTCCTGTTCGTCCTACTCTATGGAAGAGCGGTGGCATTGCCCCCTCTTACTCGAGGGCGTGGTAGCCACTCTATCTTATCTCTGCCTCGGCACTGAGGTGCCTATAGGTAATATCATGATTCTCTGGGTATTTATCATATATATAATCTGTTTGAGTATGCTTCCTGCTCGTCCTGCTCCCTGGTAGAGTGGTGGTGCTGCCCCCTCTTACTTGTCAGCGCGGGGCTACTCTACTTTATTTTTGCCCCGGCATTGAGGTGCCTGTGGGCAATATAATGATTCTTCATGTATTCCATCCTCCATCGCATGTGTCGGATGGTCAGGGCCCATGGAGGCCCTTAGCTTAGGCCTCGGCCTGGGAGGAGTTATTCCATCTAGATATGTATCAAGGGCTAGGAGATATTCCCTTTATTAATTAGACAGTTGGTTTTCTGCGGAAACCTTTCATAGTTGATGTATGAGGTGCGCCTTTGCCTATGCCTTCACCTGGACACTTTGAAACGAGACTTCAAGAGATTTCCACGACGCGCACGCGCGAGAACTTAACCCTCTGGGGTCGGCAATCACGCCGGCGTGATCTGCTCACTTTTTTTCTTATCAGTGCAAAACAAACTCAAAATACTTTGTTGATTTTGATCTTACATATAAGTGTTACACATCATTCAATACTGTTAAATGTCTTCTTTTTTTGTGTACAGTTTTATTAACATCAAAACCTTGTGTTTTTGTAAAATAAATAAAATAAACAGGGTTCGCTTTCAGCTCACACTGTCTCCGCAAAAATCTTTCTGAAACGCGTCCGAAAAATGAACTGTAACTCAACAAATACTTGTCACAGAGACACGAAAGATTTCTATTTATGAAGCTGAAATTCTCTTCTTTTAAATGAAGTAACTTATATAAAAAAGCAACTATTCTCAGTTGATGTAATCTGTATGAAAAGAGAGAGATGTCGGTCTTTTTCCTTTCACCTTATTATAGCGTATGACGTGTTAATGTGACCACGCCCACTGAGAGCGCGCGCTATTCAAACGTTAATGTTGAGGCAAGCCATGAAAACGCCCACATCAGAACGCGCTAACCTTTATCTCGTCTTGCTGCGCAGTGAGGAATAATTCCTGGAAAAGTTAACTCAGTTACCTGTTTCATTCGAGGAGCACGGATTCAGCTGATGTAGTAAGTAATTTATTCTTAAGTGCTTTGTTCTAATCGTGTTATTGAATAGTGTCTGTAAACTTCACAAAGACTGTTTAAATTTTAAATGCGTTTCTGTGTGCGAATGTATGGACGAATTTACAGACGCGTGCGCGCTGTGCGTCCATTCACTCTCGCTCCTACATTAGTAAGACTACTGAGATTTGTTCTAATCGCAATATAGAATAGTATCTGTAAAACCAAAAAGACTGTTTAAATATGAATCGGGTGTCTGGGTGTGTGAACAAACGAACGCACAGATACATATAGCCTACTGTTACAGACGAAATATATTAGAAAGTTTTTACTATAAAATAGACATCAAATAAGCTTTAGTTAGACAGTTTCTGCTCATATGTTAAATATATAGTAGCCTATGTTTTGTAAAAAATAAACTAATCAACTGTTATCCAATGCAAGCTTATAATAGCCTACTTTATATGGAAAAAAAAATCTTTTCAAGATGTTTCCAACTCTAACTTTGAACCAATTCTATACAATGACCCATATAACCTATTTGACCAGGATTTGTTTCCAGGCATGACTAAAAATTGGTTTTTGACTTTTATTTATATTTTGATTATATGAAGAGTTCAGATGCAAAAGCCTCTAGTGCCATTTGAAAGTTTCTTCTAGAATGATAATTTTTATCAAGCTTGTACATTTTAAGTTCAGTAATTTCACTTAAATGACAATTATTAGGTAATCTTCATTGCCATTTAAGTGAAATTACTGAACTTAAATATACAAGCTTGATAAAAATGATCATTCTAGAAGAAAATTTCAAATGGCACTTAGAGGCTTTTGCATCTGAACTCTTCATATATATATATATATATATGTGTGTGTGTGTGTGTGTGTGTATGTATGTATGTATGTATGTATGTATGTATGTTGTCCTTTCAATTTTTGCTTGTGTGACACCTGAATGAAAGGCTCATTATTATGCGGGTTAGGTGTTAGGGTTAGAATCACCTAATTATTCATGATGGGGCCTGGACTGTTCAAGGCCATTCGCATATTGCCTTGGCAAACAAAACATTTTTTTTTTTACAATAAAACCCAATTCACAGTTTTATGTGAATGAATAGGCAGGATGTTTTTCAGATCATTTTGAAGAAAAAACACTAGGCAACAACATCCATTAGTCAAAAGTCTCGTGGACACATATTTATTATGTGTTTTGTAGCCTTATTTCAGAAACTTTCATTTTTCGTTTTTTCAATAACCACGCATAAACAATATTCTCTCAAATATACAAACATGTACATACATATTATATCACATATTATCATAGCCATGTTTGTGCTAAATATAGTGTAATTTCACCTGTGCCATTAATATGTTTATAAGCAACTGAAAAAAACACAAATGTCACAGCATGTCAGAACATCTCAAGGACTCCAAAAACACCTCAGACCCCAGAGGGTTAACTGAAGTAGTTGAAGGAGATCGCAATTCTCGCGCATGCGTCGTGGAAATCTCTTGAAGTCTCGTTTCAGGCCTACAAGGAAGAAAAGGAATAGTCGAATAAAGTCATTATTTTTGTTTGTTTTTTCGCACAAAAAGTATTTTCGTCGCTTGATAAACTTATAGTTGAGCCACTGTTGTGACATGGAATATTTAAACATTTTCTTTAATGACTTTCTGGGCCGTCCGGTGTCATTCCCTTAGGGAGCCTATGTAGCAGTCATAAACCTCTCAGATTTAATCATAAATATCTTCATTTGTGTTCCGAAGACGAACGAAGTCCTTACGGGGTTGGTACAGCATGGGGGTGAGTAATTAATGACTTAATTTTCATTTTTGGGTGAACTAACCCTTTAACGCTTTATAAATTTAATTGGTTTAGTTGTTTATTTTTGTTTTGTTTTCTTTGCTCATGTGAATTAATTGTTTTACAAATCAAACTTTCTTTTATGGTAGATCAGTTTCTGTGATATTATTATTATTATTACTATTACTTGTGATAATCAAGTGTTTGTGAACCAATTTATCCTATTTTTTACTTGGTGTAGTTTTTGTGAATTCATCTTTTCTTTTCTTTTTGTTAGTCAAGCTTTCTGTGAACTTGTTTACCATTGCATACATACACTCACCTAAGGGATTATTAGGAACACCTGTTCAATTTCTCATTAATGCAATTATCTAATCAACCAATCACATGGCAGTTGCTTCAATGCATTTAGGGGTGTCGTCCTGGTCAAGACAATCTCCTGAACTCCAAACTGAATGTCAGAATGGGAAAGAAAGGTGATTTAAGCAATTTTGAGCGTGGCATGGTTGTTGGTGCCAGACGGGCCGGTCTGAGTATTTCACAATCTGCTCAGTTACTGGGATTTTCACGCAAAACCATTTCTAGGGTTTACAAAGTATGGTGTGAAAAGTGAAAAACATCCAGTATGCGGCAGTCCTGTGGGCGAAAATGCCTTGTTGATGCTAGAGGAGAATTGGCCGACTGATTCAAGCTGATCAACATGACATCATGACTTTTGCGTAAACAGACACGCCACTTTCAAGTCAAGTGGCGTGTTATCTATACGCATTTTGAGATATCCGCGTGTATGCGTGTATGTCTACGCCATTAATGTCCAAGTGATTCCGCGTATATGTACACGCCATTAAATTTCCGAGCGAAACGAAGCAAAATGTAGATCTACATCTGGGGAGCGATATTTTTTTTTCCCTAGGATGGCAGGGGAAGACTCATAAATGCTATTAACCCCAGTGACGGGTAGGTTTAGGGACGGGGTGGAGGTAGGTCATATATTTATATATACAGTAATAACGTTAAGTCAACTGCGTTCATAAACACGCTGAAAAGCGATTGTGCGTGTTGATAGCACGCCAAAAATGGAAATACGAATTGGCGTGTCATACACACGCAATTTTATGAGATCAGTCTGAGCTGATAGAAGAGAAACTTTGACTGAAATAACCACTCGTTACAACCAAGGTATGCAGCAAAGCATTTGTGAAGCCACAACACGCACAACCTCGAGGCGGATGGGCTACAACAGCAAAAGACCCCACCGGGTACCACTCATCTCCACTACAAATAGGAAAAAGAGGCTACAATTTGCAAGAGCTCACCAAAATTGGACAGTTGAAGACTGGAAAAATGTTGCCTGGTCTGATGAGTCTTGATTTCTGTTGAGACATTCAGATGGTAGAGTCAGAATTTGGCGTAAACAAAATGAGAACATGGATCCATCATGCCTTGTTACCACTGTGCACGCTGGTGGTGGTGTAATAGTGTGGGGGATGTTTTCTTGACACACTTTAGGCCCCTCAGTGCCAATTGGGCATCGTTTAAATGCCATGCCCTACCTGAGCATTGTTTCTGACCATGTCCATCCCTTTATGGCCACCATGTACCCATCCTCTGATGGCTACTTCCAGCAGGATAATGCACCATGCCACAAAGCTCGAATCATTTCAAATTGGTTTCTTGAACATGAAAATGAGCTCACTGTACTAAAATGGCCCCCACAGTCACCAGATCTCAACCCAATAGAGCATCTTTGGGATGTGGTGGAACGGGAGCTTCGTGCCCTGGATGTGCATCCCACAAATCTCCATCAACTGCAAGATGCTATCCTATCAATATGGGCCAACCTTTCTAAAGAATGCTTTCAGCACCTTGTTGAATCAATGCCACGTAGAATTAAGGCAGTTCTGAAGGCAGTTCTATTTTTTTCAATTTACTGAGTACCTAATTTTAAAAGGATATGTGTGTGTGTGTACGTTTGTGTATCTAAATTGTAGTTCTGCTTCCTCTCCAGAAGTTGGGGTGACCAGGATTCGTGTGTGTGTGGACGAGCCCTTCTCTCTGCTTGGTGGTGGTCTCTTCCTCGTGCAGTGTTCCACATTTGGGATTGAAGTGTGAGTGCACATGTGTTTGCTGTGTTTTTTTCAGAGAATAGGTGAGCAGTCCCCAGCCCTGAGGTGGAGGCAGAAGTGTATGTGTGTGTGTGTGTGTATTATCTTTTTATACTTCGATTATTCCTACATGTTGTTTAATGGTTTCCATTAAAATTGTCTTTTTGTATTCACCTCTGTTTCGAGTCGTGACTCAGCTGTAATCGAACCTGTGTGCTTTATTGATTCTTATAAAAGGTGATTCCCCAGTAAATTTGCCTCTGGGGTGGCGTAGTCGGGTATCTTAGAGGTGAAGATCTTAAGTCTGCCCTCTGGGGGTTGGTTGCCGGTATAGGCAATTCTTTCCCTGGTGTAAAGTTTAAATTTCTCTTTTCAAACTATCGCATTGCCACACAAACAATTGAAGAGTTACGGTAACATGAATACAGCTTGGTTGGATGTGTTGTGACAACATACCCAGTTTAAAAGGGTTTACCTGAAGGTGCATGTGGCCACTATTTTGGCTTACCACAACCACATTGAAGGGGCTTCGTTAGGGAAACATGTCCTGGTGACCCGCTTCTGGTGTGGTACTAGACAGCTGAGGCCTATCTACAGACCGGTGCTGAAGCTCTCGATTGTATTAGAAGGGTTGTCAGATGCTCCCTTCAAAGCTAGCTCCCTGACTCTTAAGGTAGCTTTGCTTGTAATAATTACCCCTCTAAAAAGTTAAGGGGACTTGCAGGCCCTGTCAGTCACCTCCTCCTGCCGGGACTTCGTTACTGGACTGGTCAAGGTGCAATTGCACCCTAGGCCAGATTACGTCACGAAAGTGACTTAATCACTGTTTCATCCTGTTGTTCTTCAATCCTTCTCCCCTCCGCCATTTGAAACAGGAGCAAGAGAGGCTTAACAATTTATGTCTAGTCTGGACTCTTAGGGTTTATGTCAACCGTTTAAGCCAGTGGCATAAATCTGATAAACTTTTTGTCTGCTTTGGGGGACCAAACTGAGGTACCGCTGCTTCCAAGCAAACTAGATCTCACTGTGTTTCGGATACGATTTCCCGATTTTCGGATACGTCAGGGCCCATTCCCGGAGTGTGGCTGCTTCTCAAGCACTAGCAAGAGAAGCATCATTGCGAGATGTTTGTGCTGCGGCAGGCTGGTCCTCTCCACACATATTCATCAGGTTTTATAGTATGGATGTGGTTTCAGGTCCTGTCAGGGTTTCAGGTCCTGTCAGCGTTGATTCCTTCCTGTATTTACAGTTTTGTGCTTGTGCAAATTGTGATGCAGGTGACCTCACAGTTTGTTGGCTTGGGTATTGTTATTCCCATAGCGTCAACACCATGACACATCGTCAATGTTCCCTTGAAAGGAAACATCTCAGGGTTATGTATATAACCCAGTTTGCTGAGAAAGGGAACAAAACACAGCATCGCGGTGCCATACTTTCAAATATGTCAGTGCAGCTTCTTCAGACAAGTGATTCTGGTGACGATTTCGCACAGGTGTTATTTATTGATTTGATCACGCACAGCGCTGCGTCACCTGACTTTGTCTTTGGCCAATGGGTTGGCGTGTACTACACATGACCCAGACACCGGCTTACGCTGTGTCTCGTTCCTTTTCTCAGGGAACCGGGTTAAATTAATTGATTGAATGAGAAAGATGTCTTGGCTCAGTGATATGGAGTAACAGAGTGAAAGAGAGCAAGAGATAAAAGAAAAAAAGAGAATGTAGAACAAAGCAACATTGACTTTGGGAGCTCTGCATAGTGAGCCTATCAGCATGCAGGGCGAATGAAAGTTAGAAAAAGAAATCTGTATGAAATAAATTGATTGACCTTTATACCAACTCCATATAATATAGCAACTCTGTCCGCTGTTTCTGCTGTCCAGCTCCTTAAACGAAAATGGTATCGACTTCTGTGGGAAGTGAAATAATAACAGTCTGCAGGGTTGCTCATGATCGCACCAAGCTAATTTACCTCAGAAGGACACCCGCTTCGAAAATCAATATCTTATGTCAACTGAAGAAATAATAAGCAATTTAAAGAAATTCCTGTGATGCAACTGCAAGTCCTACGGGTCATGAACCTTGTCAGCACCGATGGAAAGTAAACGCTGCGCTCATGAATTGGAAATCAGGGAAGTCAGACAGAAGCTGGGGGATATGACTGTTTTGTTTATGAAGAGAATCGAGGAGGTTTTAAAATGGAAAGTGATTCCATTATAGGTGCTGAATAGAGGTATATCTCTGAGAGGAAGAGAGAATGAATGAAAGAGCACTGCATCTCAACGTATGCCCATCCTTCATCCTCATGACACCACAATTATCCTTCAGCACTACCATCAGCAAGGCATCTCTCTCTCTCTCTCTCTCTCACACACACACACTGTATACAATCAAGGGCTTGTTTGTCTCTCTAGAAGATCTCCAGAGAAGCATCTCACTCTGCAAAGTCTGCAATTCCTAATTTTTCTCACTTTCAAGGGTACATCGACTGCTCAATCAATGCTTTTATTAAAACTTTTCTGTAAAAAAAATGGTGAGAGTTAGAGCAAGGAGTGCAACACTCTTTCAGCTAAAAACACATCTTGTTCTCCAACAGATTCTGGAACTTCTAAATCAGCAAGGAAAGAACTTTAGAGTCTGAAGGGTAAATTCACCATTTTGTCACTTTTGTATGCTGTACTTTAACCACCCGCAATCCATCTTAAGGATGTTTTAAATGTCAGTAGCAGCAGCCTTTCAAGTTTCACCCTTTTCACTTGAAACGGGCCTCCGCTTCAGTTTGAAAAAGAGCCCCTCCATCACGCTGCACACTCAGCAGGGTCGGGAAATTAACGGGGGCTTGGAGAAAAAATGCCAACGAAATCAATTAAAATGCTCCCAAAATTCAAGATATATAGTGTAAAAATGTCACTGAGTTCTTATTTTTAATATTTATAATAGCCTATATTTATATGTTTATAATTCAGAGTAAACATGCTGTATATATATATATATATATAATTCAGAATATACATGGTGTATATATATATATCGTCGCTGCCCGATGAAACTCACGTATGTCCAAAACGGTTACTTTTCAGGAAGTGAAAAAAACACCGTAATTTCACAGCAGTTGAACGTAGCATTGTCATACTTGGTAAAGGCATCTTTAAATGTAACCATATTCTTGCCAGTGTAATGATATAATCCACATTTGACCAAAATAAAGTTTAAATGGACATACGTGCATATTTTACAGTAACGGTGGTCGATACGCGTTCTTCCGATCATTAATTAGAATGACCAAGTCGCGTTTCAGATGACAGGTGAATAGGCTATGCTCAGTTTATTAAATAGCCTACGTCTCAGTTTATTAAATACGCTCAGTTTATTAAATATGCTCAGTTTATTAAATGTCTCTTGCAAACTATAAAGGGACAATGAATCAAAACACTGACATGGCAATGCTAAACTGATACTTTGTTTGCAGTCATACCGTAATTTTGTCACTCCTCTCCACTCCTATACGTGTGTCTGTCGTCAGGGGGGAAACGTTTACCTCGATAAAGTTAGACCTACTGTAAAGGAAAGTCATTGTCTCACCAGGCTGTGTTTATTTGGCACTGTATTGCAGAAAATAAAAGTGAAAATGAAGTTGCAGTTCCAGTAAACTCTAGTTAATCAGTTCATGTTTATTCTTCAGGTGATTCAAGTAACGACTAATTAGACTAAATACTGCTACTACAACTACAGGTGGAATTATAAAATAGCAACAGGCTTTAATGCAATATTTTAATCATGTCTTTCCGGTCAGAATTGGCTGATAGGAAAGCCAAGAGTTCAACAGACCAAGTCATTTCAAAACATGCACATAAACAATTACATGCCAATATACAATAAATAGAACATTTAATTAGGTAAATCAGGACAGCCCATTCATCCAGGTAGTGAAATAGTGCATCACTCATGGTCAAGTGCATTGTAAAATGGATGAAAGTCCTTGGGTAAAACATGTTTCAGTTCTTGAAGGTGCTTGAACTTCAGGGCTTTAATTTTTGGGTGGGATGTATAGAGAGGGGCCACGATGACACACGTCTTCCTCAGGGATGGGGATGTGAAGGGTTGCCAGTTGTCAGAGTGTAGTAGTTTAAACTCCATACTGCCATCCACATTGTATCTAATAGATAGATTAAAGAAAAGAAGGGGGAGGGGTGTCGGGGAACATAGGACACAGAGATAAGAGGGAACCAAAAGCATGTTTATTGAAACAAAATATTTTAATATGATATGGATAATGTTTCATGTATTTGTGAAAAAAGAGTGTTTAAAAAAAAAAAAAAAAAAATTAAACACCTGACTGCTCGAAGGTCATGCACTGTAGGATCTCCAACTTTACTACCAGGTCGGACTGACTTGCAGATATTGACTTTGCTGAAGTCTTGGAAAAAGCTGTAACCAACATACTTCACCTCGTATGGTTTTGGACTGGAACGAGCTCCTCGAATAACTGCAGCATACTCAGCTGGAACATGTATATCACGGTTTCTCAATTTCCTCTCAATCACACTGTGCACAGAGTCACATTCCATTTGTGTGTGACCTCTTTCTAGGTACTTCTGTGTCACACGTTTCTTTTTCTCAGTAGCAAACTTTAAGAGGGCATTGCTCAGGACCAGATTTCTGTTTTGATAACCACACCCATCACTCCAAAGGATGAATTCATTGTAAGTGGGATGTGCTTCAAGGTAATCCACAATGCAGGAGGCGAACTCGTTGGCAGAGACCCCAGCTTCACCCTCATGCCAAAGGTAATTTTTTGCTTCATGTGATGCCATATTGTAGATGGTAAAATTATGGACACCAAGCTTCATTTTGTAGTAGAGGGCAGACGCTTGAAGCTTTGGGCACAGGAGAAGGCCCTGCAGATCCATGCATGCAACCAAGGTGGTGTTGTTTGCAAGTTGTTTGTCCTTTACCTTTTCTGCTCGTGCGTCGTCCTTTTTAACACAGTGTTCCTCCCACACGGCAGCCTCGATGTTCCCGGCTTTGAAGGCACAGCAAGTGTCACACTGATCTTTCTTCGGATGGAACAGAGAAAGATTTAAATCGTTGAAGGTGTTAGTGAATACTTGCCGTGACAGAGGCTGGATGCTGTGGTCTGCACATGATTGCTTATACTGTGTGTGGAGATGACTGATGGACCTGAAGAGAGGCTCCAGGTACATCTTTGATGAGGAGGACCTGCAGTAGTGCGATGGAACTTTTGGCAGATCCAGAAGGAAGGTCTTTAGGAAGTCCTGCTCCTCTGTCCTTACCCTCACTCTCGCCATCTTCTCAGGACTTTCCCCTCTTCGCCCAACCCACTTTAAAAAAGTCCACTGCTTGATGCCAAGTGTAGACAGGAACATCCTTTGACAAACTCTGAGCCTTTTACCATCTACACATAAACAACAAAAGAGAGATGATGACCTCCGAGATTCAACCGCTTCTGTCCGGCGCCGCTTGACATCACTCACCTCCACCGATGTTTTTACATACATTCTCCTCTCTTTCCATTCCAATTTCTCCCAAAAATACTTAAAAATTTCCTCCCTCTTCCCTTCATCAATTTCGGAGCAGTGTAGTTTGCTCGATTTCTGGCAGGACACAGCCTGGCACCGCCCGCCCATTTTTCTTTCTTCTTTGATGACAAATTCATTTTTTTTCCGTCCAAGATAAGATTGGCCCCTCATTCTTTTCCTTTTCTGGATGTTACCCTTCCAAGTGTCTGGCTTGGCCCTCTTCCTTGACCTTCCCCGATTTTCAATGGCACCTTTATATAATAAAAAAAAAAAAAAACGATGTTCTACAAATACACATTTCTCTTACATGTTTTCTTAGCATGTAGATATATGTGTGTGTGTGTGTGTGTGTCAGTGTGTAGGCATGCATTTAAGTTTGGCATTGCTTTGGCATTGGATTGCTTTGTGTGTGTGTGTGTGTGTGTGTGTCAGTGTGTAGGCATGCATTTAAGTTTGGCATTGCTTTGGCATTGGATTGCTTTGTGTGTGTGTGTGTGTGTGTGTGTGTCAGTGTGTAGGCATGCATTTAAGTTTGGCATTGCTTTGGCATTGGATTGCTTTGTGTGTGTGTGTGTGTGTGTGTGTGTGTGTCAGTGTGTAGGCATGCATTTAAGTTTGGCATTGCTTTGGCATTGGATTGCTTTGTGTGTGTGTGTGTGTGTGTGTGTGCGCGCGCGCGTGTGCATGCGTGCGGCTGAGCCCACTAGTAGCAAACAGAAATCTAATAATAATGACAATAAGTTACTCACCTTCATTGACAGGTGTGTAATCTGGGTCATTTTCTGGATTGTGTTCAAGTGAGTCTTAGAATAATAAAGAGGAACACATTTAGTACAACAAATGCACTGTTTACATCATTCAGATATAAGATTGCATTCATTTTGACTGGTAATCGATTAAATACACTAGATTTGTTATTAGTAATGGGCTATAGTTTTTTAAGTCCTACTCATGTGAGGTGGAGGCTGTAGTATAGTCTAATCTGAGAAGAAGAAGAGGACTTACGCTCACTGGCAGCTATTTCGGAATGATTTTCATTATCACTTTCCAGAGAATCTAACAACAATAAAGAAAAAAAATGCATTTAGCACACTGAATAGCCTACAATGTTTGAATAACTCAGAACTGAGCTTCCATCAGTAGCTTTGACCAGCAAATGTACAGTAACTATACATTTTGAATTCTCTATGATTAAAATGTTTTAATTTAGCCACATATAATTTGATGGGTTAGTACTTGGAAATGCAACAGCAGATTCCTTGATCAAGGGAACCAGAATAACATGTGTGACAGGCTTTCATCTTAATGTGCAACACATCAATAGGCTTTAGGTTGCTGTATAGGTATAGCTGCTACTGGGAGAAAATAATTTAAGCCTACAGTACCTACCCTCATTGGCAGCTGTCTGAGAACTGTCACTTTCAAGTGAATCTAAGAATGACAGAGAAGAAAACCAGTTAACATTTGAGTAATGAATACAATGTAGACTTAACTGTTTGGCTGACTTAATTATATTTTCCTACAAACCTTCCTCCTCATTGCTGACCCTCGCAATCGCCTCAACAACAGCCCTATCATAGCTAACATTCATTAATTCACACAGCTCCTTTACAGAGACAGACATCCTGAAGGAAGGGAGAAAAACAAATCAGAAAAAATATAGCGCTATGCCCAGTCAACATTGCTTCACTTCGGAAATCCGTGCGTTAACATCTCCACAATAAAAACGTAGCAAGATAACTAGTGCTGGAAATTATCAGCCTCTGGCAAGCTGTGATAGCACAGTATGAGTGAGGCATGTGTCTAGTGACAGTCATAACAGTAGCATTACAGGCTATAATTTGATCAGTTTGACAAAAAAAAAAAAAGTATAAATCTTATCAATCAGACCAAGTTTATTTACATACTAGCAAGCAAGCTAACCTGTGAAGAACCTGTGGACAATTACTTAATCTCTAGACCATTTACCGGTAAATAACAGTTGTAAATATATTATAAACTTGAGAACAGTTGTCAAAAACAAACGTTTGCTGATACTTTACCTCACAGTGTTATTCGGCTATCCAATGCTGAGCTTCCAGAGGCGAAACTTCACGTGACCGGCGAGGCGCCTCCACAGGGCGGGAGATACGCGGCGTGATTGACAACTTTGACAGCAAATGGATATACGTGGAAATCAGATGACATGATTTCACAACTTTTCATTGGTCATTTAGATAATGTGAAGCATACTGTATACGTAAATGAACCTGGACTTTCTATCCGTCGAAAAATCTCAAAATCGGCAAAATGGACATACGCGTTTTTCATCGGACAGCGACGATATATATATATATATATATATATATATATATATATATATATATATATATATATATATATATATATATATATATATATATACATGCCATTGCCATTTTTTTCAGTACAAACATGCCTTTCTTATATATAAATTAGTTTTGTTTTGGATTGTGCCTTACTGACACAAATCAATGCTAAATAATTGACCTATATGTCATTATAGTACTCTCACTAACGGTTGCAAGGAACACACGGTGGAGATCAGGTATAACATCTTTGATAATACACTCAGTAGGCAATACAAACAAGATGCGCAAAATAAGCCAACCGCTATGCAGAAACGTGACCGCACCATGACTGATACACACACAGCAACATAAAGGCAAGGCAAACGAGAGTAATTAGTGGCACACAGCTGAACTGAAAACGAATCATATCTGTTACCATGGCAACGAGTGGTGGGAAAACTGAACAAAGGAAACTGGTGAAAACAAAGTCCATGATAGTGAAACGTCTCGGTTACGTATGTAACCCTCGTTCCCTGAGTAGGGAACGGAGACGTTGCGTCGAATGACGACAAAATGGGTTTTGCTTAGAAAGCCTATCAACTTCGAGTATTACAAAACGAGGCAATGGCAAAGAAATGCCATGGGTCTGCGGATTTTGCATAGCGTTTGGAACTGAGAAAAATGACTTTAAAGATTTGTTGTTGTCCTGCCAAATTAATTATAGGTAGGACACTGGGAATCTGGCAATTAGATGTTTTAGTAATAAAAATATTCTACATAATAAAATCTTGAGCTCAAACTTGACTTTTGACCACTATTTTAAAGTTACTGTACTCTGCCTTTGTATTGTCAGCAAAAAGTGAGAAGTCATGCCAAGGCAAAAGGCAGTAACTTCCACATTATCAATATTTGGTTGCTGATCACCATTAACAAAATCATTATAATAACACCTGTATAAAATCATGGCATAGTATATATATATATATATATATATATATATATATATATAAAATCATAGTGATCATGGCATTTATTTTGAATAATTTACAATTACTTATAGACATCTACTTATTGCTATCCTGTGCTTTGGTTGCATTCTGGTGGCATTATTACATTAGACATGACAAAATGACAAGGTTGCGGCCAAAGCGGACACGACCCTTCGGGCAGACATGGTGGAGACGACCCTTCGGGCGGCCAAGTCGGAGAGGACCCTTCGGTTGACCATGGCGGAGAGGACCCTTCGGGTGGCCATAGCGGAGAGGACCCTTCGGGTGTCCATGGCGGAGAGGACCCTTCGGGTGGCCATGGCGGAGAGGACCTTTCGGGTGGCCATGGCGGAGAAGACCCTTCGGGCGGCCATGGCGGATAAGATTTTTCAGGCTGCCGTGGGCTTTTGGACGGCCAAGGCCAGGACGTATTGAACCGTTCTGTCCCTCTAACTGAACAGAGAGAAACTAAAAACAGACACAAATCAACAATGATGAGGTGAGCACAGGTGACAAGGATGATGATAACGATGAGCATGTGTGGGTAAATGAGGGAGTGAGTGCAGGTGTGGAGACGAAGGATTCTGGGAAGTGTAGTGCAGACGAAGACAGAATGGTGCAGGCGATGACTGTGACAGTGCACAGGCTACATCGTCATTTAAATTTTAATGGAAAGTAAAACAAAGGCAGAACACAGTACAATCTGAAAGGTAGCATTATTTGATAGAACACCGGCACCGTAACTTCATATTGACGCACGGCTAAACAAAGGCAGAGTACTGTAACTCAATATGAGCGTTCCAAAACTAAGCCAAAGAGCCGTAACTGGTGTTACGGTATTCTGCCTTGGTTTCTCATGGGCTTTTGGAAGTTACTGTTAAGACAACCCATTATTTTCTCGAAAAAACAACGGAATTGACTCATGATACTTATCCATATGATAAGGACCTACTTATCCATAGGTCTTGAATGTGCCAAAAATATCAATGACTCATTTTCAACCAAACACAAAGTTACGGTATTTTGCCTTTAAACGGAAGTGCAGCTCTGCAGATGTCTGTTAGCGAGGCACCATGCGCTAGAGCCCAAGAGGAAGCCACACTCCATGTGGAGTGAACTTTCACACCAAGGGGGCACGGTCGACCTTGCTGCTGGTATGCCAAAGCAATGGCGTCCACTATCCAGTGAGACAGCCTCTGCTTGGAGAGAGCCTTTCCCTTCAGCTTCCCACCATAACAGACAAAGAGCTGGTCTGAGGTCCTGAAACACTGCGTTCTGTCTACGTAAGCACAGAGGGTGCGTACTGGACAGAGCAGTGCCAAGGCTGGGTCTGCCTCCTCCAGGGGCAGTGCTTGCAGGTTCACCACCTGATCTCGAAAGGGAGTGGTGGGAACCTTGGGCAGATATCCAGGCCGGGGTCTCAGGATCACGTGAGAATAGGCCGGCCCGAATTCCAGGCACCCTTCACCAACGGAAAATCCGTGCAGGTCCCCTACCCTCTTGATGGAGACCAATGCAACCAGGAGCGCTGTCTTAACTGACAGGAACTTAACCCTCTGGGGACGGATTGGGCGGTACCGCCCAACATGGCATACTTTTACACATGTGTAAATATCTTAAAAACTATTAATGATAGAGAGGTGCGGCCTTTTTTACCGTCTTCCTCAGATTCTGCTGAAAACAGTGATAACTTACCCGGCTTGTAAATATACAAACTTCCTTGTTGCGCAATACCGCTATGTAAAAGGCCAATGAAATCTATGTTGTTTGGCATATTCCGCAAGCAACAACCAATGGAAAAATTGCAGATGGAAAAATATTTTTCTTACCCAATGAGAGGAAGGTTACCATTGCAGCAACATTGAGGTTTGCCTTAATTAGCTCAAATTATTCATAGGGAATTTTCATAATTAATCATGAATCTGATTATTATCTTGCATATTGTTCGGGTTCGTCCAGCGCGCGTGAGCGCAGCATGTTTGAACGTCCTTGGAGGTGAAGCTTGCCAGCTGAGGTCGGGCTGGGTTAATTTTTCTCGCGAGAAGAAATGAACAGGGAACGATGCAGGGATAGGACAGTGAGAGTTGCACAATGGTTCTCTTTGTGTTGCCGAGGAGAACCGCGTCTTGCGTGTGTGTCCTTAAGAAAGGGTGCGTGCTTTCTCAGCTCTTCCGGGCGAGCGTGGTCGCTGAAGATTCAAAGAGTCTCTTTAAGGTTGAAGTTGCCGATTACGTTCATTTCACTGAAACTAAGCGTAAGAAAAAGGTCCGAAGACGAAAATAAAGAAAGATTAAAGAAAACGGAGAAAGCTCCCTAACGAGCCATGGAACCGGAAACCTCTCACAGGGAAAAAGCTCTCTAGCAACGTAAGCGCTCACTCGTGGTGCTCTGTGTCAGTCTTTTATGGAGAGGAAGGGTTCACTCTGCTTCGCGTACGTGAACCAATTATCTTAGAGTGTCTCGAGCGGGAAAAGTTCTTCTTTGTCTTGTGGGGGATTCCCACTCACTGAGTCATGAGGAGACTGTATTTGAGCCATTTGAGCCCTAAGGGCCTGTTCTCTTCCGTGATCTTCGTCTCGAGTCACATAACCTTTTGGTCACATGTCACAAACAAAGCATTTCTTTATTCATTAGAGAAAAACGCTGCATGTGCGAATCAGAGTCAATGGTTTAATCAATTCAAAACACTATTCCCCTTCTTTCACCAAATGGAAGAAAGGGAGGGGAACTTTAGTAAATTAAATCTAGTTAATTTACTCCACATACCAGAGCTGGCTCGACTACCTATCTGATTATCACTACACCATGACGTATCTAGCAAATCAGAGGACTCTGTAGCCTTACAGGGGGTGGTACTATATAGTTAGGGATATGACGCTTATGGAGCGGATTATCAGAGAAATATGAGAGAGAGACAGAACAATTATAATTATATATATATATATATATATATATATATATATATATATATATATATATATATATATATATATATATATATATATATACATACATACAATTATAGCATTATTTATTGTTTTAGCACTTTTATGATGGCAAGCAGTAAACGATTTACGGTGGAACAATCTCTGGAACAATTACTGGAGAGTGACGAGGAGAAAGCATTGCTTAGAAAATTCTAAGCATTCCTAAGAAAAATGCCTTGGACTATTTGTAAATAAAGTTAAATTTTTCATTGTTCTTTACACATTTTATTTAACAATTACACATGTCTGTCAGGCAAAGGCTTTGACAAATATGTTTTTGTTCAAAAACTGTTCACTATTGTTGTGTGATGTGTGATTTTCAGAAATAAATGACAACAATCTAATTTCCGTTTTGGAAATTCTCTAGTTCATTGTAAATTTTTCACTCATACTTCCTTTATAAACACATTACATGCATGCTTATGTTAGCTTAGGGTCTTCTGAATCCATAGATACCAAACACATAGTGTTCCTTCTCCATTACGTATGTAAAAATAAAGAAAATGGACCAAAAAGGGCTTGGTCCCCAGAGGGTTAAGCTCCACTGATTGCAGAGGCTCAAGGGGAGCACTCTGCAGGGTAGTTAGAACCACTGAGAGGTCCCAAGAGGGAACGAGAGGAGGGCGAGTAGGATTCGGTCTCCTCGCTCCTCTCAGGAACTTGATGACCAGGTCGTGCTTTCCCATGGACTTACCTCAACTGCGTCGTGATGTGTGGCGATAGCGGCAACATACACTTTCAGAGTGGAGGGAGATAGCCTTCACTCCAACCCTTCTTGCAGGAAGGAAAGAACGACACTGATCGAGCACTTTCTGGGGTCTTCTCGGTGAGATGAGCACCAGTTGACGAAGAGGTTCCACTTCAACACATAGGCATGCCGAGTGGACGATACTCTGGCGGAAGTGATGGTTGCAACCACCGCTGATGGTAGGGTACTCAAACCTGCCTTGTCCTGTCCAGGAGCCACACGTGGAAGTTCCAAAGATCGGGACGAGGGTGCCATAGGGTGCCCTATCTCTGAGGAAGGTCCATCCTCAGAGGAATTGGCCAGGGAGGTGCTGTTGCGAGGAGTACAAGTTTGGAGAACCAGGTCCGGCTGGGCCAATGAGGCGCAACCAATATGACCTGCTCCTCGTCCTCCCTGATCTTGCACAGACCCTTGCACAGACCTTGCACAGAGGTTCACTGGGGGAAATGCATACTTGCGGAGGCCCTGCGGCTAGCTGTGCTCCAGTGCATCCGTGCCGAGCGTGCCCTCGGTCAGGGAGTAAAACAGGTCGCAATGGGACGAGTCGTGGGAGGCAAACAGGTCTACCTGTGCGTCCCCGAACTGATCCCAAATCAGCTGAACCGACTGAGGATGGAGTCGCCATTCTCCAGGAAGAGGCTGAGACGTGAAAGCTCGTCGGCTGCACAATTCAGGGTTCCCGGAATATAATAAGGAGATGGCGGGCGAGTTGCTATAGACCACCTTGTCGGTAGATGTACGTTACTGTCGTGGTATTGTCTGATTGGACTAGTACGTGCTGGTTCTTGAGCAACGCATGGAAGCGGTGCAGAGTGAGACGTACTGCCAGCAACTTGAGGCAATCGACATGCCAAAAGGCGCTGGGGTCCTGTTCAGGAGCCTGCAGCAGTATGTCCATTGCACATGGCATCCCAGCCCGTGGAGGAGGCATCTGTTGAGACAATAGCATGCCTGGAAACTCGTTCTAAGGGCACTCCGGCCCGTAGAAAGCTGAGGTTCGTCCACAGGGTGAAGGTCTGATGGCAGATCGGAGTTACTGGTACTCGGAGCGTGCCTTGTTGCCATGCCCACCTCGGGTCTCGATCGCGAAGCCAGAGCTGAAGCGGTCTCATATGAAGCAATCCGAGCGGCGTTGCTGCGGATACCATATGCCCCAGGATCCTCTGAAATAGTTTCAGTGGAACCACACTCTTGCCCTTGAACTGTCTAAGGCAGTGCTTCTCAAAGTCTGGTCCGCAAACCACTAGTGGTACGCAGGCTCCATCTAGTGGTACGCAGAGCAATCACTGAATTTTGCACGTAAGATCAAAGCGGTGTGATATTTTACAGTCTATTGTGTGATCAGTCTTGGCTGGTCCTTGGAGCGTACGATACGATTACACCGGTGTTAGTAGAACGGCCAGTGCATCACGTGATCAACTGCTAAATTCAAATGTGCTTTCGGAGTTGGCTGGCACTGAGCCAGAGACGGACGCATAATGTTTTAAACCACATAATGTTTTTAACCACATAATGTTTATTTTAGGTTTCAGACATTTAAATTCACATAAGTACTAAAAAAACAATACATTTAGAATTTGTAAAATACACACTGATGTCTATGGAAGCGGAAATAATAATAATTTCCATTATAATTAGACGACACGTTTTATTCATATCAGATAATGTTACACATTGTGTAAGTAACTTTAAAGTTAACTCTATTCTTCTCCCAGTTCACCGGCCACTTACTTTCATGTATTTCGGGAGAAGTGGATGAATTCATGTGCTGTAAATCCAACAGATCCGATTCTCTGTGAACAGTGGCACAAACTAACATGGAGGCGCATATAGCTCAACTAACGTGATCGTTATAAAGGTGTTTAAACAACATAACACTTCCACTTGCATATATTTGACAATCGAAATATCAAATATTTCATGCCATAGCTAACAAATTTGTGAGTATTTTAAATAAAAAAATGAAATAAAAGCAGATCATTAGTCATTCAGTGGCTGCGGTGTCACGTGACAAACCATTATGCATCACCATGGAAACAATAAAGTGATAAGTTCTAAATAATGATCGCCTTAAAAAAAATATTTTACACGTACGTTTCAAAAGGTTAAATATGAATACACAGCCTGTGTTTGTAGGCTACAGTAGTTTTTTTTTACTTAATATTTTAAGTACAGTAGGCTACAGTTTTTATTTCACTTTTAGGTTCAATTAAACTGCCTAATTTTTGAGCTGTGCATAACTGTAGCTGAATAGTTAGGCCTATTACGCTACAGTATTTTCATATTGGTCATTATGGTGGTACTTGGAGAGCCAAATATTTTCTGAGGTGGTACTTGGTGTAAAAAGTTTGAGAACCACTGGTCTAAGGCAAGTCAGCAGTGACTGCGCGCAAGCTGCTCATAAGCTGCGCGCACATGGCGACCGAGTCGATTTCCATACCGAGAAAAAAGATCCTCTGCACGGGGAAAAGTTTGCTCTTTTCCCAGTTGACCCGAAGGCCCAGACGAGCTAGGTGCCGGAGCACTAGGTCCCTGTGTTCGCAAAACTGGTCTCGAGAGTGAGCTAGGATCAACCAGATCAAGACGCTTAGGTCCAGGATTGGTCGAACCACCGGTTTTCTTGGGTACAATGAGGTCGGAGCTGAAGAAGCCGGACTTCATTTTGCCTGGAGGAATGTTCTCGATCATACCATTCGCCAGTAGGGTGACGACCTCCGTAAGCATGACAGGGGCATTGCCACCCACCATGGTATAGCGGATTCCCGGAGCGGGGAGGGGACCGTGCGAACTGAATCGCATAGCCGAGCCTAATGATTCTCGTGAGCCAGCGGGACAGATTGGAAGCTCCAAAACTGAACCAGCGGGGTCATGTGAACCACAGACGTACCCACGATGGGGCAGCGAGGCGGGATGGAGGTGGAGGTGGTTGGCCACCAGGTGGCCCAGACGTGGGAGGTGGAGCGTCCCGATGTGGGGGCATGGTCATATGCAGCATCCTGACAGAGGAGGGGCAGGGAAAAACCAGCGTTTCAAAGGGACCTGCTCTGTCAGGGGTCTGGCGACAGAGGGGGACGAGAGTGGCGAGGCTCATAAGCGGCGCGTACTGACATCCGCACCCTCTGGGGGCTCAGAGATGGGATGTCAGTTCTTTGGAGAAGAGGTTCTCCCCCGGCCCTCCACCGGGGGATGGAGTGGCCCTGCATCCACTTCCTGAAAGAACTGCAACCCATCTCTGAGCTGCCCGTAATGGGAGCGCCGCATCGCCTGGCATTCGGCAGGATGCAGGACTGGTACGGGCTGGGGCGCCTTCCTGTGACATCCGCACCTTCTGGGGGCTCAGAGATGGGATGTCAGTTCTTTGGAGAAGAGGTTCTCCCCCGGCCCTCCACCGGGGGAAGGAGTGGCCCTGCAACCACTTCCTGAAAGAACTGCAAGCCATCTCTGAGCTGCCCATAATGGGAGCGCCGCATCGCCTGGCATTCGGCAGGCTGCAGGACTGGTACGGGCTGGGGCGCCTTCCTGCGACCACCTCCACGCTGCAGCCTGGTGCTGCTGGGGCAGGGCGGGAGGGGGTGGAAGTGGCAGGAGGGCGCGTTTGCGGCAAGCGGATCAAGGCGTCTGAGCCGGCGGCTGGGTTGCAGCAGCTGGATGGCAGCAGCTGGCCGCGGGGTCAGAACATGTTTGGTAGCCTCAGTCTGCTTCTGGGCGGCCGAGAACTGTTGGGCAGTGTCCTCAACCACGCCTCCGAAGAGGCCAGGCTGGGGTATGGGGGAGTTGAGGAAGCGGGTTCGCTCAGCCTCGCGTATATCAATCAGGTTAAGCCAGAGATGTATGACCACGCATGAGGACATCACCTGACCCAGGGAGCGTGCGGTCACCTTCATCGCTCGTAGAGCGAGGTCAATGGAGGCAGGCAGCTTTTGAATGAGCCCTGAATCAGCCCTACCCTCGTGCATGTCATTGAGCATCCTGAAGGATGGCAATAATATGCAGTGAGGCGGCAGCCTGCCCCACAGCTCTATAGGTCTTTTGCCACCGGAGTAGACAAAAAACCTACAGGCATTGGAGGGGTGCTTAGATTCGCCACGCCAGGAGGAGGCACTGTGGGGACACAGATATGTTGCCACAAAACACTCCACACGGGGAACCCCAGTGTACCCTTGGCCGCGGCCTCTGCAAGGGCAGAGAAGGTGGAAGAGGCTGCTGAGCAGTCGCGAAAAGTCAAAGGAGACTCCCACGATCTCATGACCTCTTAATGCACATCCGGGTAGAAAGGATTTGGGTTCGCCTCCTCAAAAAACCAATCATCAGCCTTGAGTGCTCGGGACATGGCAGAGTGTTCCACACAAGCCCGATACTCGCGGCGGCCCGGGAAAGCATAGCTGTCAACTCTGGATCAGACTCGTTATGCTAGCACACCCAAGAGTGGCAGCACAGATGAGCCCTCATCTCCAGAGGACTCCAGCTCACCTTGTGATGCGGTGATAGACGTGAAAGAGGGGGGTGGGTACCGAGAATATTTCGTCAGTTTAGTTCCACACCAGCCGCCTCAGGTCACCCTGGCAACCAGCCAAAGTATTCTCTCGCGTGGAGAAAATAGATCGGGGTGTGGATAAGGGGACACTCGCTCTATTGAGCTCATCGAGTCTTGACCGTTACATTGCGATGGTCATGTTCACGCTTAGAGAACATGATGCATCCACGAACGCTGTCTGAGCGTGATCGAAGCCCAAACACGTCAAAACAGTGTTCGTTCCCATCAGCTGACTCTATCAGACTACCGCACTCAGAAATACACGGGCAGATCGTCTTCAAAAAGACGTGCCGCGTGCACGCTCTTTTTGTGAGAGAAAAGCTTGCAGCAGTGCTGAGGCGCCCAGGGAGAAACACACACGCTGTTCAGTTCAGCAGGCAGGAATGTGAAACTCGCTGGAACTCACCATCACACCAACACTGACTGGAAGCTGCTCGTCTAGAAGATTCTCGAAGATAGTCAGAGAACAGGCATTTCTTTGCCATTGGCTCGTTTTGTAATACTCAAACCTGCAATTCATCAGGTAAT
Organism: Tiaroga cobitis; assembly: GCA_030578255.1. Lineage (NCBI taxonomy): Eukaryota > Metazoa > Chordata > Actinopteri > Cypriniformes > Leuciscidae > Tiaroga > Tiaroga cobitis. The sequence goes on from CM060591.1 coordinate 12,652,082, forward strand.
CAGCGCCTGTCCCCACTATACCGTAAACTGCGCGTATATTTAAACGCGCAATTGAATGGGCCTCCTCCTCTTCCATCATGGATCAGCCACCTTGTTAGGCAAAACAGCGAAAACAAAAATTTATCGATAACGAGGTTGATCTGCTTGTTCATGAGGTAAAATTTAAACATCATTCAAGGCCTTTGATTTCTTCCAGTAACTGTAATATTGCGTAGCTGCTTAATCTGTAACGCTTAATGATTTCGTTTTCACTCAACTGAAAAAGTGTGATTCTTGTGGCAAAAATCTTTTCAGCTCGTCTCCATAGCCTATGTCTTCGTCTTTCTCGGATTACTGCTGCCATTTCACCAGGAGGCATATGCCAGGAAACCCACTTCCTAAGTTACACCTGCTTTTAAGAGGCGGAGAATTTATCGCAAAATAGAGGCGCGCTTTCACCGCCTTTTTCTGTACATAACGTGGAATAAATAATTAGGCGCATTTTACGCTCCCCCTCCCATCTCTTTATCTGACACTCCCACTTTCCCCTTGACCATCGCATGAATGCATGCATTACACGAAAAGCGCATTTTGCCATTTTCAGTTCCCGCGACAGGCAGTCTGCGCTTTCATCTCGGTGCGTCCCGTTCATATATACCTCGCCATGGTTTTCTGCGCACTTTGCAAAACAAATAAGCCTGAAGTGGGCGCAAAAGCATTACATCTTGCCCTGAGTGTCTGTGACAAGTATTATATAGCAAGGTAATTAACAGGATCAATTATGCCCCTTCTTATGATTGTGCTTGTCACACTAAATTTAGTTTGAAAGCAGGTTTACAGAAAACACTGCCATACTTCCAAGAAAGAAGACAAAGGCTATTCTTGAATTATTTTGGGTAGCAAGAAAGGAGATGCACTTTTGAAAAATATATTTTTTTTTCTCACCAGTTCTTCACAGACCCCCATCCCACTTTGAAAGCCCCAAGGCTAAAACACCAGACAATAGACGTAATCTATAATCAAAAGCAAACAAAGCCAGAGGTATCTCTGGATACAATTTCTAACAGTACGGACATGTGGTAGCCCAGATAAGTGATGAAATAATTCACAAAATTACCATTTTTTTCTGGATGCAAAACTAGTTCAAATTGTCAAATTACATTGGTCTGTCAGTTTTCAGAACAACCAACCATAAAAAAGCTTTTTTGCAGCATCAGGTTGCACCTTTTGGAGTGTACAACTCTCTAATTGAGAGAGAGAGAGAGAGAGAGAGAGAGAGAGAGAGAGAGAGAGAGAGAGAGAGACTTTTGACTTTACAAAGACCTTTAATTTCCAGTTAAAATATAGATTAACATGATTCAACAATTAAACACACACACACACAAAAAAAAAAATAAAAAAAAAAATAATAAATAATAAAAACATATATATTTTACAACTTCTTTTCTAAACACCCATCACTTATCTTGCATAACATTCCATTTACGCACCAAACTTCCTCAAATGTTACCAATTTTCCAACTAGTTTGTAGTAAGCAAATTCAACCGTTAAACGAGCAGAAATTAGACCTTTACATGTTAGAACAATATTGATGGAACCTTTTCCTTCAATCTTAGCTTTTCTTGTCAACCATATACTTAGTTTAGCTTGTCCATACAAATAATTAAAAAAACATCAACATTCCTTGATTTATAACGATACTAAGGACCATAAATAAAACCTTGTTGACTAAGAACATGACCCAACATATCACACCACTCTTTTAACATCTGGAAAAGTGGCTCTAATCTGTTACACTCCGAAAACAAATGAAAAATAGTTTCAATCTCTGAACAAAAAGGGCAAGTATCAGTTTCACTGGAATTCAAGTGAGCTTTATGCTTATTTGTGGTTAATATTCCATGTATAATCCTCCACTGTAAATCGCCAGTTCTTTTATCAGTGGGAATCTTATATAAAGTTCTCCAGCTGCGTTTGGGTGAGAAATCTGTTCCAAATATCTCCTGCCATTTGGACTCACGTACCAGTTTCAATTCTTGAACACGCATCACTTTCACACAGACATGATACATGGATTTCTTGCCCACCTCACGAAAGGATTTCAGTTCTGGAGTACTAAAAGTGAGCAGTTTTCCTTCCTCTTCCTGCCACGAAACAACACCAACTTTTACTTCCAGTTCTGGAAAGTCTTTAACTGCATCATCATCATTTTGTTCAGATAACTCTTGATCCAAGGCACATTTAAAATCAGAAGGTACAGCAGCCACAATTTCAGTTAAAAGTCTCTCAGAAAAACGCAAGGATTTACATTTACATTTTACATTTTACATTTATTCATTTAGCTGACGCTTTTATCCAAAGCGACTTACAATTGCTATACATGTCAGAGGTCGCACGCCTCTGGAGCAACTAGGGGTTTTAGTGTCTTGCTCAAGGACACATTGGTGTCTCACAGTGGATTCGAACCCGGGTCTCTCACACCAAAGGCATGTGTCTTATCCACTGCGCCACCACCACCCCAATTTCACACCAATCTTTGTCACAATACTTTCTGGTGCTATCCACCCGTCCTTTTCCAGAAAACATGACATCCTGGTGAGACCTGCTCTTACAAGAACATTTCTCATTGAAACAGAGTTTAAACTTTTCACAGACAGCACAGGGTTATAAATGATGGGTTCTTCTTTACCCCAAAAACCAATGACAGACTCTTGTTTTCGAGAGTTTGAAAAAACTTTCCAAACTCTAAGCATCGTCTTATAAAACGGTGTTAATGTTATGTGGGTGAGGAAGGATGAACCCAATAGCAGACAGTAGTCAAGGCAACACGATTTATTAAACAAATAACTTGCAAAACAAAGCCCACGAGGGGGCAAAACAGACAGGACTATGAGACTAACTAGACTGAGACAGATAACTATAGGGACACAAATTACTAGTGATGTGTCCTCCCGTATCGAGGCTTCGAAGCGTGTGTCGAGTAATCCGCTATGATTTCTGTGAAGCACGTACCGAGGCTTGTGTCGGTGACGTACGTAGTGACGTTTTAAGCCTCGCGAGCCGGCTGTACCATGTGACTGCTTCAGGAAGTGGTTCGCGGTTTTGGCAGGTCTATTTGAAAAATAAGAACCAGCAAAATGCAATGGATTCCCCCTTCACACTTTTCATTTTGACCCTGTCATTGTATCATAAAGACAGACACCATATAAAAGTTTATACTTTATGTATAAGCATCACAAACATCATTGACTAATTTATTCAATGCTTCAGACACCAAAGCCATAGTGTCATTATAATCACACTGCACATTTTACATTTATTGTCCACTTGATGGCACAATAGAGCAAATGAAGCACCATGAAGCTTCGGCACATGAGTGAACCAATTGGATGGAACGCTTCAATGCTTGATGAAGCTTCATCTCGCCATCACTACAAATTACTTTAACAGGCAAAAGCGCAACAGGACTAAAACTCTTGACAAGATACTCACAGACTCTGACAAGGGTTTGACAAGGATTAACACTCAGGTAACAATCACAATGAACCGACAAAAGACAGCAGATACAAGAGGATTAAATAGGGAACACTAATGACGAGGACAGGTGAAACTGACTAGACAATAATCACGAGACGAGGATAACAAGGGGGCGGGGTAACGAGACGAGACAACGCAAGCACATGGCCCAAACAAATGGCCATGTGCTGCACCTGAAACATGGGTCTGCCATGATCCTGCCACAAGACCAGTGAAAACAAAGACAAGATGGTAGAATCATGACAGAACCCCCACCTTAAGGAGCGGCATCCAGACGCTCCTCAAGGGGAAACTAAACACAAGACAAGACAGACTGTGACATAGATAAACACCAACAAAACATGGAAAACACTAACAATGGCAAACAGGAATAAACAATAACAGGGTTAGGGTGAAAAATCAAAAACAACATACAAGGCAAAGGAGGGGGAGGAAACACAGAGTTCATGGGGGAAGGTCCAGGGTGGATGGGAGGACTGGGGGTCTTGGGTCCACGGGAGGAGGGCTGAGTACGAGAACTCCGGGCAGGCTTGGACGGGGACACATGAGTGGAGGTCTTGGGAGAAACAATCCGGGGTTTAATGGTGACAGGGGAAACAGTCCGGGGACAAGTGGAGACAGGAACGAACGGTGAAACAGTCCGGGGACTAGTGGAGACAGGGACAAACGGTGAAACAGTCCGGGGACTAGTGGAAACAGGGACAGATGGGGAAACAGTCCGGGAAATAGCAGCAACAGATTCAGACGAGGACACAGAGGATGCGGAACCGGGACTCCTGACGTGAGACATAGCAGGCAAAGGGGCAGGACAGGGTACAGCAATCACAGCGGCAGGCTCGGGTGCAGTGCTCACAGGGATAGGATCGGGTGAAGTACTCACAGGAACAGGATCAGGTGCAGTGCTCAGAGAGATAGGATCGGGTGCAGTACTCACAGAAACAGGATCAGGTGCAGTGCTCACAGAGACAGGCTTGGGAGCTGAGGACAAGGCAGGACAGACAGGGGGTTCAAGAATAGCGACGAGACGAGACAGGTAATCGGAAAGGGTCTTGGCCGCAATGATGACGGGCATCTCCTGATGAGCTGAAACTGCCCGCAGAACCCCCTTAGCGGCTAGATCGGCCGCAACTCTCTCAGCGGGCTCTGGGACAGCGCTTGCTGAGGCGGGCTCTGGGACGGCGCTTGCTGAGGCGGGCTCTGGGACGGCGCTCGCTGGAGCGGGCTCTGGGACGGCGCTCGCTGGAGCGGGCTCTGGGACGGCGCTCGCTGGAGCGGGCTCAGGGACGGCGCTCGCTGGAGCGGGCTCAGGGACGGCGCTCGCTGGAGCGGGCTCAGGGACGGCGCTCGCTGAGGCGGGCTCTGGGACGGCGCTCGCTGGAGCAGGCTCTGGGGCGGCGCTCGCTGGAGCGGACTCTGGGGAAGACAGAGACGGAGGACAAGAGGCTCCCTTCTTCCTCTTCTTCTTCCTGGGTCGCGGTGCAGAGGACGTAGCCGGACTTGTGACCAGTTGCGGAAGCACAGCAGGGACTGCAGTCTCAGTGGAAGAGGACTCCGAAGTCGACTCCCACGACAGCCGTCTCTCTCGTTTGCCGAGTAGACCTTCGGGTCCGGATGACGTCACGGGAGTGGAACCAGCTTGATTCCCCTGGGAAACGACGCCTAGGACACGACCTAGGACAGGACACGACCCTCCGGAATGACTGGCAGCTTGACTGGTGGTGAAGACAAGATGGAACCCTGTGGCTCCTTACGATAGTGATGCTCCACCAACTCCCGGAATGGGCGAAGAAACAGTTCCTCCTGTTCGGACAGAGGAGGGGGAAAGGAGATCCCACCACTCTTCGGGTGGGAGCCAGACGGCGACCACCATTGTTCCCGGAGCATAAATTGTTGCTTGATAAGGGAGGACATACTGTCTACTGGGTCTACTGACATACTGTCTGCTTAAAAAAATTTTTTAAACCATCTCTACTCCATTTAACATTTCCAGGCAATGCTGGTATAGAGCCTGTGGTTCCGCACCATAGAGCTTCGCTTTTACCCCAGTTTATTTTGGATGAAGAAGCCTTTTCATAACACTGAATACAACTTAATATACTTTGTATATCTTCTTTATCCTTGATTATCACAGTGAGGTCATCAGCATAAGCAGAAAGTTTTATTGATTTATTCAACGTTCCTTCAATGTGTAAACCTTTTAAAGAAGTTCTTAATTTACACAATAATGGTTCAATCACTAAACTGTAGAGCTGGCCCGAAAGAGGGCAACCCTGCCTTATTCCCCTTCGGACTTTAGGCATGCTTAACCCTCCAGGCACTTTCACCATGAATTCAGCTTTTTCATAAATTAATCTAATCCATGAAATAAAAACATTCCCAAAACCATATTCACTTAAAACATCAAACAGATAAGAATGATCCACTCTGTCGAAAGCCTTTTCTTGATCTAGGGATAATATTCCTAAATCAGTATTGTTGGACATTGAATAATCAATAACGTCTCTTATAAGAAATAAATTATCTCTAATGCACCTGGTTTTTATGCAATATGACTGGTCTTTATGAATTAATACGCCCATATATTCATTCAATCTACTAGAGATACACTTTGAGAAAATCTTATAATCAGTTGTCAATAACGCTACAGGCCTCCAATTTTTAAGCAGGGTGAGATCACCTTTTTTTGGTAACAGAGACAGAATTGCTCTTCTGCAACTAGTAGGTAAAACTCCAGTTTGTATTGAAAATAAAATCATTTCATAGTAATCTTTCCCAATAATTCCCAAAAACTGTTTGAAAAATTCTGAGGGAAGACCATCTAATCCAGGGGATTTTCCTACCACTATCAATCCTTAAACACAGCATTTGTTTCTCTTGACACACTTTTCGTTCTAAATTAAAAAAAGAACGATGTTGGTCCATCAATATCTCTAATATGAGAAAAACGAGCTCTAACAAGAGCTCCCTTTACTTTTTCATGTAATAAGTTTTCTAACTGTAGTTTTTTTTTCACATATAACATTTTGTAATTGATTCTCATGTCTTTCCAACATTTTGTTTTCAATTTCAGGAATCTCATTTTCAAGTTCTTTAATCATATTTTCCATTTTTTGAGGAATAACAAGTATATTGTTGGCAAAAAACTTTAATTTGGGTTTTTCCAACTTCCCACCACTGTATAACATCTCTAAAGTCATGTTTATGCATCTGCCATGTCTGCCAAAATAACTTAAAATTTGTACAAAAAACTGCATCTTGTAACAGCTTCTTGTTAAAATGCCAGTATGAACCCACTTTTTGTTGTTTTGACAATATACAATCTATTGTAATCATTTATGATCTGAAATGATATTAGGGATAATATTGGCATTACAGACTCTATTCCTTGAGTTGTTCGAAATCGTCTCGGTTACGTATGTAACCCTAGTTCCCTTATAGGGAACGAGACGCTGCGTCAAACGCTGCGGGAACGCCCCTGCGTTGTGCGTCATGAAGCACCTATGGAATCAGCCCAATGGAGAGATGGAACGTCATAGGCGGGTGACGTCATCGATCAGGAAACTATAAAGCACCCCAAAAACACAAGCGCATCAGCTTCTGATAGGCTTGAAGGAGCGCTTAACGGGAATGCCGGGAGTATGGCAGAACGACGCAGCGTCTCGTTCCCTATCAGGGAACTAGGGTTACATACGTAACCGAGACTTTCCCTTTCAAGGGAACTTCGAGCTGCGTCAAACGCTGCGGGAACGCGAATACCCACGTCGCCATAGGACCAAGTGACCGTCATGTGAGAACTAGCGCACAGAGGACGAGAGCACCTGTGCCCCAGGGGTAGAACTTAACCCTCTGAGGTCGGCTATCGCGCCGGCGCGATAGTCTCGCTTTTTTCTTATCAGTGCAAAAGAAACTCAAAACACTCTGTTGATTTTGATCTAACATATTAAGTGTTGTACATCATTAGATCCTGATAAGTGTCTATTTTTTTGTGGATACTCACAATAAAAACAAAGTGTTGTGCTTTTCGCCAAATAAAGAAAAACAAACATGATGCGCGTTCTGCCTTCTCTCTGTCAGTGAAGTCCATTCTGAAACGCGTCCTAAGATTATTTTTAATTCCGCGAATACTTGTCATACAGGCACGAGTGTTTTTCCATAATGAAGCTTGAACTCTCTTCTTTTAAATGAATGAATTTATATAAAAAAACAAATATTCTCAGCTTATGTAATCTGTATGAAAAGAGAGAGATGTCAGTATTTTTCTTTCCAGCTCATTACACCTAATTACGCGTTAATGTGCCACGCCCACGGAGAGCGCGCGCTATTCAAACGCAAATGATCTAAGACGAGCCGTTCAAACATGCCAACGCCCACCAGCTGGATTATAAAACACATCGTGTTTAGTATGTATCTTGTACAGCTGTGGACACAGCGTATCCTTTCGCTGTGAGGAATAATACTATCTAATCCTGGAAAATGTACCAGAAGTGCTGGTAGTTTCATTTCGAGGAGCAACGGATCCAGCTGATGTAGTAAGTCATTTATTCTAGTGCTTTGTTCTAATCGTGATATTGAATTTGTCGGACTGGAAACCGCAAAAAGACTGTTTAAATATGAATTGCGTGTCTGTGTGTAGGCTAAATGATGAGTGAACGGCAAAGGCGCGCGCGCTTTGTTTACTACAGTTATACAGCGCGTGTCTGTGCCGTTCATTCACTCTCGCACCTACATTAGTAAACGTTATGTTTACATGAACAACACATACAAACTATATTGCTATAGCCTACTAAGATGAGTAAAAATAGACTGAAATATGTTGAAATAAAATGTCTGAATAAGCAACAAGCTGCAAATTCACATGTATATACTAATATATCATACACAATATATTACAGACTAAATATGAATATTTAGACACGGTTTTGTGATTAGTTTTGGATAGATTATAAAGTTTTGACTGTAAAAAAAAAGACTACTGTCACATTAAATAGGTACGCTTTTGTTCACCAATTTCTGCTCATAGTTAAATATACTATAGTATGATGTTTTGTCAAAAATAAAGTAGGTATATTGAATTATTAACTAAGATGTTATTATAGTGTTTGTTCCAATATTCAAACTAATGAATCCTTACCCTTTTTTAATACGTATGATAAAATGTATAGTTTTTACAAAGAAATACACTTGAAATATTGTTAAAATTGTAATTATTGTTGTAATTGTAACCTATTTGTAATTGGTTACAATTTCTAATTGTAAAATATGTATAGGCTATATAGATCATTTCTTTTGTCCTTGCATTCTTTGGGATCCTGTGACACACCTGTGTGAAAGGGCTAATTAATATGCAGCTCATTATGCGGCACATTATCCGGCCTTTGTCTTCTCAGGTGTGAACGCGCCTCCACGCATATTGCCTTTCCAAACCAAAGGTCTCTAATAAAATTTAAATCAGTGTATGTGTTTGTGTAAATGATTAGGCAGGATGATTTTCAGATCATTTTGAAGCAAAAATTCTAGGCAACAACACTGATTAGTCAAAAGTCTTGTGGACACATATTTAGTATGTGTTTTGTGGCCTTATTTCAGACACTTTAAGTTTTAGTTTTTTCAATAACCATGCATAAGCAATATTCTCTCAAAAATACAAACATGTTTCATAATTGTTGCTGAGAAATTCCGGTAGCCCCGTTTGTGCTATATTGAGTGAATTTACACCTTTGCCATTAACATGTTTATAAATAACTGAAAAAAGCACAAATGTCAGAGCATGTCAGAACACCTCAAGGACCCCAAAAATCCTTAGACCTCAGAGGGTTAAGTCTAGGTCATAGAACCTAACAAAAGTATGCGGTGAAGACCATCCAGCCGCATCACAGACATCACTCAGGGAAACCCCCGACAATAAAGCTTTGGAAGCAGCCATACTCCTAGTAGAGTGGGCTCGAACAGCCAAAGGTGAAGGCTGACCAGCCGACTCATAAGCAAGTGAGATAGCCTCGACCACCCACTTGCTCATTCTCTGTTTAGACGCAGGACACCCTTTCCTGGGTGGCCCGAAACATACAAATAGTTGTTCTGATTTTCTCCACAGGGCAGCTCTGTGGACATAAGCGTCTAACGCCCTAACAGGGCAGAGTAAATTAAGTTTCTCCTGGTCCAATGACATAAATGGAGGAGGACAGAAAGCCTGCAGAACCATAGGTCTAACAACATTAGTAGGGACCTTGGGAACGTACCCTGGTCTAGGATGCAGAAAAGCCTTAACCATGCCAGGCGAAAATTCCAGGCACGAGGGTGACACCGACAGAGCCTGCAAATCTCCAATTCTTTTTAATGAGGAGATAGCAAGTAAAAAGATAGTTTAAAAGTGAGAAACTTCTCAGGAACTTCTTCGATAGGTTCAAAAGGAGCTAGGGAAAGACCTTCCAATACAATGGCCAGATCCCAGGTCGGCACCCTCGTACGAACCACTGGCCTCAGCCTCAAAGTGCCACGGAGGAAACGAGTTATAAGCGGGTGTCTCCCAAGAGAAACTCCACTGAAAGGGACGTGGTAAGCAGCTAGTGCCGCCACATACACCTTTAGCGTGGAGGGGGATAACCCTGTGGAGAAGCGCTCCTGCAGGAATTCCAGCACTGCACCCACTGGGCAGTTAACTGGGTCCTGCAGGTGTTCTCCACACCAAGAAGTGAAAAGTTTCCACTTCAAGGCATAAAGCTTCTTCGTGGATGGAGCTCTGGAGTGAAGAATGGTCTCAACAACCTCGGTTGAGAGACCAGACTCTATGAGCTGGGCCCCCTCAGAGGCCAAGCCCACAGACTCCACAATTCTGGGCGGGGGTGACATATCGTGCCGCCCGCCTGAGAGAGTAGATCCCTCCTGACCGGGAGCTCCAAAGGAGAGCCGTCCAGGAGAGAAATCAGGTCCGCGAACCATACTCGGGCCGGCCAAAACGGGGCTACTAATAGTAGGCTGACCCCTTCCCGGCGAACCCTCTCCAGAACTCCTGGTAGCAGAGCAATCGGGGGAAAAGCGTACAGGCGTGACCTCGGCCACGGCTGCACCATAGCGTCCAACCCCAGAGGGGCTGGAAGACTGATGGAGAACCATAGATGACAATGCGTGGTCTCCTTGGAAGCGAATAGGTCCACCTCGGCGCGCCCGAAACTCAACCAAAGGAGCTCCACCACCTCGGGATGGAGTCTCCATTCCCCCGGCCTTGGCCCCTGCCTCGACAGGGAGTCCGCTACCACATTTAAATACCCGGGAAGATACATTGCTCTCAGTGATAGTAGCTTCCCCTGGGACCACAGGAGGATCTGACGGGCCAACTTGTAAAGCCGGCGAGACCGCAGGCCCCCCTGATGATTTATATAAGAGACCACCGATGTGTTGTCTGATTGAACTAACACATGATGGCCTCTCAGGTCTGTTTGGAAGTGTTTCAGAGCCTGAAACACAGCCAACATCTCTAGACAATTTATATGCCACAATAGATGATGGTCCTGCCACAAACCTTGGGCTGGGTGACCACTCATGACCGCCCCCCACCCTGTGAGGGAAGCATCCGTCGTTAGCGTTATGCGACGACAAAGGGCCCCCAGCACAGGACCTTTGGATAGGAACCAAGTTTCTCTCCACATGACCAGAGCACGAAGGCAGCGCCGCGTGACTTTGAACGTGCGGAGCGGATTTCCCCTCGGGGAGAATCCCTTGGTCCTGAGCCACCACTGTAACGGTCTCATGTACAACAGGCCGCAAGCTATAACGTTGGACGCTGCTGCCATCAGACCCAACAGTCTCTGAAACTGCTTCACAGTGAGTAGCTGGCCTAGCTTTACTTGTTTCACAGCTGAGAGAATCGAAGCGATGCGGGTCGGAGAGAGCCGCGCCCGCATCGAGACAGAATCCCAAACGACACCCAGAAAAGTGGTCTTCTGGGAAGGAGATAAAACACTTTTCTTTGCGTTCAGCCTCAACCCCAACTTTCTGATGTGAGCGAGGACGACATCTCGATGCCGAACCGCCATCTGCTCCGTCTGAGCTAAAATCAACCAATCGTCGATGTAATTGAGAATACGAATGCCCTGAAGCCTCAGAGGCACTAGTGCTGCATCCATGCATTTCGTGAAAGTGCGGGGTGATAAAGCTAGGCCAAACGGAAGAACCCTGTACTGTTACGCCTCGCCCCCGAAGGCGAACCTCAGGAACTTCCTGTGTTGTGGAAGGATGGAAATGTGGAAGTATGCGTCCTTTAGATCTATCGTGACAAACCAGTCCTCGGATCTGATTTGAGACACGATCTGCTTGATAGTGAGCATCTTGAATTTTAGCTTCCCTACCAAGCGATTCAATAGGCGCAGGTCTAAAATTGGACGCAACCCCCCATCCTTCTTTGGAACGATGAAGTATCGGCTGTAATAACCTGACTCCAAACTGGGAGGAGGAACCCGTTCTATAGCCTCCTTTTGAAGGAGCGTTTTCACCTTTCACATTACCAGAGCCTGCTCGGGGCCCACCACTGTGTACAGAACCCCTCTGAATTTTGGTGGACGACACCTGAACTGGATAGTATAACCCTTTTCTACTGTCTGCAGGACCCAATGAGATATTCTTGGAAGGCTTTTCCACTCTGCCAGAAAATCTACTAAGGGTACCAGTCTCTCGAGACTGGCCTCTGGTGTAACTTGAGCAGCAAACACAACGCCTTGTAACGGCGCACCGGCAGGGAACGACTGGTTTAACTGCTCTGAGACCCTCCTCAGAGGGGGCGAGCGTCCCTCGGGAAAGCGCTCGCTGGGACCGCCTACGCCCCGGCATGAAGGCGGGGTTGGCAGGACGGGCCCCTGAGGGCACCGAGGAAGAACGGGCACCGTAAAAAGAGGTGAACACCTTTCCGCCTCGGTGGGGACCACCCTCAGCATCCTGAACGCCTCGGCGTCAGGACTTCTTCTTAGCCGAAGCCTTCTTAGCCAATATAACTGTCCTCAGATCAGTTCTATTCCCAGATGGTTTCGGCTGAGAGTGCCGCGTCTGAGCCCACTGTCCAGCAGGGGGAACACGAGACGCGACACTCTGCTTCTGCTGCGCCCTATGTGACGAGCTCGTAGACGGCCGGGGCTGCTCCCGCCCAGCAGCCCCAGGGACGTGAACTTTTAATGGGATATATTTCTTAAAAGCGGCTGCTTGTTTTTTCTCTTCTTGGAATTTGTCAATAACAGAATTCACCGCATCACCAAAAAGACCCATAGGAGAGAGAGGAGCGTCTAAAAGAAATGATTTTTCTTTTTCTTTTAAATTAGTTTGACGCAACCATAAATGTCTCTCTGCGGCCACCAGGGCTGCCATAGATCGACCAATCAGTTCGGCCGATTCCCTGGTGGCACGCAGAGATAAATCAGCAGACTGACTCAATTCTCGAACCACGTCAGTGGAAACCTCCTCACTCTCGCTCACATCCCTTAGCAGGTCAGCCTGGTATGCCTGCAAAATAGACATGGTATGCAGACATGACGCAGCCTGACCTGCCGCCGAATACGCTTTACCCACCAACCCCGAAGTATTTCTCAACGGCTTGGTGGGTAATGTAGGTGCCCTAAGCGATGACGCCGCCTCGGAAGAGAGATAGCTCGCGAGCGTCTCTTCTACCCGCGGCATAGCGCCATAACCATGAGCTCTAGCCCCCACAATATTGGAATATGTTGAAGTCTGGGGACTAAAAACTCTATATGAAACCGGTTTCTTCCACGATTTCGACACCTCGGTGTGGAGATCGTTAAAGAACGGCAGGCACCTGCGTGGAGGCTGAACTCGTGACGGCAAAAATCTCTCATCCAACTTAGATTTTAATACAGACTCCTGTCTAGTCACTGGCCATTCAATGCTGAGTTTTTCTACGGCTCTAGTTAAAACCTCCATAAGCTCGTCACTTTCGGGAGTGTGAGGTGGCGAATCCTCCACATCTCCCGCAATACTAACAACATCCTGCTCCTCGGAGCTGGATAATTGCAGTACTGGTGCCTCAGCCCGAGCGGAAGAAACCGCAGCGCGTGCTTCCGAACCCGGGACTGAGGCACTGGATCTCACAGGTGAAGGGAGAGATAAGGCAGCGCCCGTCTCTAGCCCCGCTGAGAGATCCATCTGCGATCCCCACGTTAAGCGCCGCCGCTCTGCCTCGGCAGAAGCGGGACCCGAACCGCGGGGAGCGCGCACCGAACCGCCCTCCTCAAAGAGCGCCCGGCGGGAGCGGAGCGTCCTCAAAGGCAGGACCTCGCAATGCTCACAATCAGCTCCCTCGAGAGCTGACTGGGCATGCTGCACTCCCAAACAAACAGCGCAAAGAACATGTGTATCCCCGCCCGTTAGATAGCGCGAGCAGGGAGGAACACATTTCTTAAACTGCTGTTCGTTCGCCATTTCTCTCAATATATATATGATAAATTGTTTGTGTGGTGCAGAGTATGTAGGACAGACAATATTCACACAGGGACAGATTCACATAAAGCGCGACTGAAAGCACAGAAGCTGATGCGCTTGTGTTTTTGGGGTGCTTTATAGTTTCCTGGTCGATAACGTCACCCGCCTATGACGTTCCATCTCTCCATTGGGCTGATTCCATAGGTGCTTCATGACGCACAACGCAGGGGCGTTCCCGCAGCGTTTGACGCAGCTCGAAGTTCCCTTGAAAGGGAAATAAGACTTGTCTAATCTTGCAGCATGAACCGTTCCTTCTGAAACCTTCACCCAAGTATACTGTTTTAAAGAGAGGTTTTCAGTTCTCCATATATCATTTAACTTGAATTTCTTGATAATATTTGCCAAAACAGAGGAAGACTGATGGTGTGTTTCTTCATGATTTCTATCGATATTAAAATCTAAAGTACAATTAAAATCCCCTCCCATAATCACAATGTCATTTGATTTTAATGTTTTTAAAACTTCTTCAATTTTCTTAAAAAGAACACTTCTCTCAGATCCTTTATTTGCGTAAATATTCACAAAAATCACATTGTAAGTATTTAATTTAGCTTTTACAACTAGTAAACGACCTGGCTCTACCTCATGTTCAGATATAATGTTAACCTTACAGCTTGGACTAAAGCATATAGCTACACCCGAACTGACATTAGAGCCATGACTAAGAATATACTTTCTTTCCCACCATAGGCCCCATTCTACTTCGTTATTTTTATCACTATGGGTTTCTTGAAAGAAAGTAACTCCAATGTTTTTAATTTTTAAACTTTCTAACAGCAACGCCTGTTTCCTTCTATCTCTAAGGCCATTTACGTTTAAAGAAGCTACTCGCATAGGCTCCATGAGACAGAAAAGTAGGGAAAAACAGAAAAGAAAGGAAAAACAAAAAGACAGACAAACAGCCATTACAATTATGTAATGTATCCCCCAATTTCCTTCCCTACTCTTTTCCTTTGGCTTATCGCAGCTATATATTTCTTCAACCGAAAGCGTTTTTGTTGCGACAAAACAAAAAGATTATACGTTTTCCGCGCCCACACAACTGAAGCAACGAACTTATCAGCATCCGGGAAATAATCATCAACAATCACCTTCCTACCTTTAGTTTCATCCAGAAACTCATTAATCTCTTCCACAGTGTACAAGCCATCACCTACCTTCGGGCAATCAGATATATCAGAGCAACAATCGTCATCCTTATATCCATCATCATCCTCCTGACTCATTAATAACTCTGCAGAAACCACATCTTGAACCGTAGTCACCCTCTTTAAGGCTATTTCACTACTACAACAAGGCCGCTCTTCTGGCAAAACCTCAGCAAATTTACTAGATTTTGCACTCACCTCATTTGCTGTATCCACGACTCGACCTTCTGAAACTTTCCCTGGTTCCCGATTTTGATCAGCATGACTCTCCATTGCTGATTGATTCTGATCAACCTCACTCTCAGTTGTAGCTTCATTTTCCGCATCCCGAGTCTCCTCTGGTCTATTTTTATGCGGACACGAGAATCATTTATGGCCGATGTCACCACACTCAAAACATCGTAAGCTTTCAGTGCTCGCATATAACACATAAGAACTATCTCCATCATTTACTCTAAACGACACATCTAGAGTTTTATCCTGCGAATTTAAAAACATGTGAACTTGTCGTCTAAATGAAAGAACATGTTTTAAAGCTGGATTTTTACACCCCAAAGGTACCATCTTAACTGGACTGACCAATTTTCCAAAACGAGACAATTCTTTAACGATCGCTTCATTCTTAATAAACGGAGGGCAGTTTGAGACGATCACTTTTGTAGCCGGTGCATATAGCGGGGTTGCCGCCACAAACATCCCCTTCACCCAAAGTCCATTCTCAATTATTTGATTAACAAGCTGTTCAGTCTTCAAAAAAACTACAACAGTTTTATTCATACGCAAAGCCGAATTTATATTTTCGTGACCAACCTGATCACCGACTACAATCAAAACATCCTCAATCGAAGCGGTCGGCTCCGGTACACACTTAAACCCATTCCGGAGGGAAACCGCACTGGTTCCCCCCGTGGGAGACGCCATACCGACGCCGAAGAGGCCGCAAAAACCCTAAACTACCTTAGAAATACAGAAAGGTGAAACACACTCCCAGTATGTTTTAAAGACACAGAAAAAAAAAATAAAAATCAAGATAAATCAATAAAGAAAAATAAAATAAAATGAAACAATAAATCAGCTTGAAAAACACAAAAAACGCTCTACCACACGTGTCTCTCACACACGCACTCACTCCCAACATCCACTCCGACAGAGAGAGAGAGAGAGAGAGAGAGAGAGAGAGAGAGAGAGAGAGAGAGAGAGAGAGGCATCACTATTTCTGAGTCTGAATGAAGAAATGAAAATATTTGGAGAGAGTGCACCTTAACATTGTCAAATAAACTGGGTGCGCAATTGTAAGTGCAGGATAAATTGCCTCTATAGCATTTCTTCTATACACCTATGCTAGTGTAGTATCCTAGTTCTGAGCTTTTTTTCTTACATTCACATAATAAGCACAAATCGATAAAAGCACAAGCAAACAAAAGCTCACTTAGACCTCAAGCGTAGCTTGGAGCACACAGTCCCTCAGCTGCTAGTGGTGTTTATGTGTCTCTTAAACTAGCTGGGACTCCATCAGTCTGCTCTTTGAGAGAGCTGACTCGCATTTCGATGGCTTTTTGTACCCCTTCAACACCAACGAGGCTTATGAAATATCACCTTTATGGCTCACTCTGGACATGTGATTAGATTAGAGTAACATCACAGAATGCGTTGCTGCTGAAGGTTCCTGGCATTTAACATTGATTTGTTGTAAACAGCCTTGAGCTCAGAGAGCATTTGGAGTGGATTGGGTGGGACAGCATGCTGAGATGTAGGTGGTCATATAGGAAGAGTCCTGGTGGTTGTGAATGCTGATTTTGGAACTATTTGTGAGTGTGTGTGTGTAACCCTTCTCCTGTCTGGTCAGCGGCCAGAGTCATTATAAAGGAATGATGGGGAGCTGCCCAGCAGCATACAGTTGGAGAGCTGCTTACTCATCGTTCTTCCTCTGCTGTTTCTCGCTGTGTGGCAAAGGAAGAGTCTTACAGACAGGAAGTTAAGGGTGTGTGCATGTGGATTTGTGTTTATGTGGAGTGTAAGAGGAAAACATTCCTTGCTATGGAAGTAATGGCAACATATTTCTGGTCTGAAACATTTTTTATACCCCCCCAAAAAAAAACAAAGTACTTTAAACAGTAGTTTAAGAAGTCCAAATTTATAAAATGTGCACACATGTTAGCAAACATCATGAATTGTGCTAAATTGAGCTAAATTGAGCTTAATTCTGCCGGAAGGATGTACAAATTTAACACAAAATTAAAACTCATCTTTACTCACCCTTATTTTGATTCAGAGCCGTATGATTTTTTGTTTTGTGGCTCAAAGAGATCATTTATACCAGTTGAATGACACTCCAGCCATTTTACACTATTCTACAAGGTGGCATAAGTAGGTGAATTTAAATACAGTGTATATAATTAAAATAAGTTATACATTAACGACTTCGAGGCGATTATGGCTGAGCAGTATGTACCGGCGTCAGTTTGCACTTCTTTAAATTTATTGCTTACATTTACAAAACATCATAAATAAGCATTTTTAATGAAAATAAAGGTCCATGTTTAATAGAAATGTTCATGAAATTAAATGAAAATGTTAAATGAAATTAGAAAACATTTAAGAGAATATTTTTTTATTTAGTTTATACATAATTATGTTCTCATATCCATATATTTTGTTTGTCACATATTTTGTTTGTCACAAGTAATAATCTCAAGGTTTATAGGGTTTTACATGATTCTTTGGATGGGTTTGGTGAAGCGTTTTAAAAACAAACACCCCCTTTGTCTCAATGTGGATATATCCATCCTAAATAGTATGTGAAATTAGAATAAGTGTGTCCCAAAGCATAGTATGTTGAAAAGAGAATGCCAAAAGCCTCCTCTATTTTTGGTAGATTTTCATAGTCTAAACGGTATGAGGAGAGTTCTCCGCATGAAAGACCCATGTCTGGCGTGCTACTTCTTTTCTCTCCAGTACAGAAGGAAATACAATGAAATGAAATATGGAGGATGATAACAATGACAAGATGATTGACAGGCCAGTTTACGATGACAGGATGTGCGTAACTGTGCGACAGAGTGTCTGTTAAAGACACAATTTTATGACGTGATAGTAGCCGATGTCCCAAAGCCTGTCTACTCTTTTGGTACATACTTTTTTCACAAAAAGAGTACATACTTTTAGGGCGTAGTATAAAAAGGTGAATTGGGATGCAACAATAGTCATGTGTAGCTTATTTCTTCTCACCACTGCTTCCTGATAGAAGCACACACAGTCAGCGGAGGCTCACGATGCGAAAGTATAAACAAGGCCCTAGAATGCACTCACCGCTCAAATGCCAGAGTTTTTGTTTAGTGCAGAGTTCTGCATGCTCGCAAATACTCTCATTATAACAAACAAAATGTAGACATTATGTAAACGAGATTCATTGTGCAGTCAGATTGCATACATGCAATGAACTAAGACGACAGCTTTTTCGTGATTATTAGGGGCCGCTCTTTGCACAATTTATAGCCAATATATAATCAATTTAGATTTTTAATTGAACTTTTGTTTTTTACTCGTGACCAGCAGGCCACATACACGATTACACGTTGCAGTTTCGGGAGTGATATCCACTAAAATCATGAATTTGAGCGAATAATATTGTCATGTTTTTTTCTTCTCATTTCCCACAAAAAATGATTTAGTGTCTCATTTGATTGGGTGTCTCACTCAATCTGAGTGGGCCAGTGTCACCCTGGCCCTTATGTAGCCTTGCCACTGGTGTGTAGAGGTGACCTCTTCCCATCACTCTTTCTTTCAGAATTTGTGCAGTGGTAGCATTAACACAGTATATAATGCAATGAAGCATCTGCCCTGAATGGCAAACAAAAAGACAAGAGAAGAGAGGAGAAAGAGAGGAGGTGGAGACAAAGTCAGAGCGGAATGTTAATGCAATCACTCTCATTCGCTGTGACTTCAGTGTCATATTCAAATAAAGCAGTCAGCCATCATGATCAAACAATGAGGAAGAAACTGTGAAACAAAACTGTATTTGAGCATTTTCTATTCAGAGTGTGTGTCATTGTTTACTAATATTTAATGTTTATTAATATTTACTTATATTGTTTACTAATATTTAAGTATTAAGCTTTTTTTGTTGTTGCTGTAACTGACATGAATCATCTCTGACACTCTCACTGACTGGAACTCCAAGACCTGCTGCATCTTTTATGGAATCTTCTCCTGCTGACTGATTGGCGCAGAAGAGAACAAAAACAAACAGTCAGAGCCAATCACAGAGCATCTGTACCTGAGCTGTCCAGAGCCAGAACTCCTTAAACTATAGGTGTGTCCAAAACTGAACTTAACCCATCACATAACTGACAGCATTTTGCGTGAAGGGGACTTTTTTAGACTGCATTTCAAAGCATAATAATAACCTATAATGATCTTAAAGGGGTCATATAATGGTATATGCACTTTTACAAGTTGATTGTACTAAAATGTGTGTTGGCAGTGCCTGTACACAACCATCATATAATGATAAAAATCCATCCGGTTGTCACAGTCCTCGTCTGCACCAGTCTGTCTTTGTGTCTGCACTACACTTCCCAGAATCCTCCTCGTTTCCACACCTGAACTCACTCCCTCATTATCCACCTGTCCCTCGTTATCATCATCAGTGTCACCTGTTTTCACCTTGTTATGTTTGATTCATGCTTGTATTTAGTTTGCTTCTGTTCATTCAGTCTTTGTCGGTCGTTGTCTATGTATAGTTGTATTAGGGTGAGTTTTGTCTGCCCGTTTGCCTGCCTGTACCTGTTTTGAGTTTCTTATGAAGTAAATCTTTGCATTGGAGCCTTCTTGCCTCAGACTCTTCTTCAACCCGCACCACAACTGTGACAGAACGACCGACCTTAAAGAAAAGAAAAAAGGGAAGATGGAGATCTGGAAGCAAGCCTTTGTGGGAACCCGCCAAGCTGTGTTCCGTGGGAACCGTGGAGGTCACAGGGGAGGATATGGGCGATATAGTCCAGTTAAACCAGAACCAGTCATCTGCACAGTCAAGTTTATTTACGAGTTTGATGACTTCACCGATCTTCCTCCTTCTCATCGGTCCAGAAGTGCCAAAGCCCTCTTTGCCGCTGGTCCTGTCCAGCTCTAAACCCTCTTCGCCGCTGGTCCTGTCCAGCTCTAAGCCCTCTTCGCCGCTGGTCCCGTCCCGCTCAGAGACCCCTTCGCCGCTGGTCCCGTCCAGCCCAGAGACCCCTTCGCCGCTGGTCCCGTCCAGCCCAGAGACCCCTTCGACGTTGGTCCCGTCCAGCCCAGAGACCCCTTCGCCGCTGGTCCCGTCCAGCCCAGAGACCCCTTCGCCGCTGGTCCCGTCCAGCCCAGAGACCCCTTCGCCGCTGGTCCCGTCCAGCCCAGAGACCCCTTCGCCGCTGGTCCCGTCCAGCCCAGAGACCCCTTCGCCGCTGGTCCCGTCCAGCCCAGAGACCCCTTCGCCGCTGGTTCCGTCCAGCACCAAGCCCTCTTCGCCGCTGGTTCCGCCCAGCTCAAGACCTTCGCCGCTGGTCCCGTCCAGCAAAGAGCCCTCACCGTCTGTCCAGCCAGAGACCGTCCAGCCAGAGACCGTCCAGCCAGAGACCGTCCCCGTCCCGTTTGCCCAGCCTGGGTCTGCTCACTTCTCGTCTGCCCAGCCTGTCCCTCATCCAGTCACTCTCCCCAAGAATTTTTTGGGGGGGGGGCCATAGGTCTCCGCCATGGCCGCCCGAAGGGTCCTCACCATCCTGGACGCCCGAGGGTCCAACAGCTCCGCCATGGATGCCCGAGGGTCCAACAGCTCCGCCATGGATGCCCGAGGGTCCAACAGCTCCGCCATGGACGCCCGAGGGTCCAACAGCTCCGCCATGGACGCCCGAGGGTCCAACTGCTCCGCCATGGCCGCCTGGACCATCCTGGAGTCTGTCCAGCTGCACCCGGTCCGCCTTCCTATCACAGACTCCAGGATGCCCACCCTCCCACCCCTGTTCTACGGCGTGAGGTCACGCCTACTGGGAGGGGGGAGTAATGTCACAGTCCTCGTCTGCACCAGTCTGTCTTTGTGTCTGCACTACACTTCCCAGAATCCTCCTCGTTTCCACACCTGAACTCACTCCCTCATTATCCACCTGTCCCTCGTTATCATCATCAGTGTCACCTGTTTTCACCTTGTTATGTTTGATTCATGCTTGTATTTAGTTTGCTTCTCTTCATTCAGTCTTTGTCGTCGTCTATGTATAGTTGTATTAGGGTGAGTTTTGTCTGCCCGTTTGCCTGCCTGTACCTGTTTTGAGTTTCTTATGAAGTAAATCTTTGCATTGGAGCCTTCTTACCTCAGACTCTTCTTCAACCCGCACCACAACTGTGACACCGGTGTTTTTGTTTTAATCTCCTTACATGTTTTCCCCTGCCTCAAGTCGAGCCGTTCGACCATGTGACGTCACACGGTCGGACGCCCCTCCCACGATTGTTGATTGACAGCAGTGTTTCTATTGATACGCTTGAGCAGAATGGCGTCTAAGCGATTGTTGATTATTACACCCAAGAACAGAACACCACACAGCAGTCATTTTGATGTTCCTAAATCTGAACCGCTGAAGACGCAGTGGCTGAGTTTTGTTTTCGAAGGGAATATTCCCCAAGATCAACGTCAATGCTTTCATGTTTGTGCGAATCATTTCTCACCAGACTGCTTTATAAACGAGCGTCAGTATGAGCTGGTTTTGCTAAGAAGCTGAAAAAAAGAATCGGTACCAACTATTTTTGTTCCCTCTGCACCTCCAGAAGAAGTAAGTGTAAAATTGTATTAACCATTATATTAATCTTTGCATCTTTGTGGAAAAAAGTTTTTCATGACCATTTGTAACGTCAATCTGTCAATGAACTAACGTATACATCAGTAAACACATAGCGTTCGTATCTCACTACTCTACCCTGCCAGTGCATACAAAAATAGATCTAAGTGACATTACGTTAACCAACCATTCCTGTTCGAGCCTTAATTGTCGAACTTCTTCGGCCGTCCTCTTGTTCTGGGTCCGACTCCAGTTCAAATTGTTACGGTTGCACAGATGTGTCCTCAGTGACTCCCGCTGCCATTCTTTCTCCAAAATATACCCTCAATAGTTGTCAAGGCAACACTCCACGTGCGTTGTGTCAAAACGCCCGCAGAACAGAGGGACGGACTGAGCAAAGTTCATTATCATTTAAAGGCATATGCACTGAAACGGCGTGCTGAAAACAGAGCTGTTTTTGACCAGGTAAAATGAGTGTTTTCTTAAAATACTAATGAGAATTTTTGAAAGTTTTCATTTAGACCCTAAACATTCATATTAACTTGTACAAGAATGGCATTATATGACCCCTTTAATACAAAACCAAATTAATGTTAAAAGGGATAGTTCACTAATGGCGTTTCAAACCTGTATGACTTTCTTTCTCATATGGTACACAAATGAAGATATTAGAGAAAGGATTTATTTTTTATTTTTGTCCATTCATCTGAAGTCAATAACAACCAAGACCGTTTGGTTACCAACATTAATAATAATAAAAAAAAAATTGTACATCTTCATGAAATGCATACAGGTTCGGAACGACATAAGGGAAACCAAATGTTGACAGCATTTTCTTTTTTTTTAACTATCCCTTTAAAGGAATAGTTCACCCCCCAAAAAATTTAATTCTTTCATCATTTACTCGCCCTTAAGTTGTTCCAAACCTCTATGAATTTATTTCTTCTGCTGAACAGAAAAGAAGATATTTTGAAGAATGTCAGTGACCAAACAGTTAAACAGCCCCTTGACTTTCATAGTGTATGTTTGTGTCAATGGGGCCCATCAACTCTTTGGTTCCCCATATTCTTCAAAATATTTTGTGTTTAGCAGATTTATACAGGTTTGGATCTTGAGGTTAAGTAAATGATGACAGAATTTTCATTTTTGGGTGAACTATCCCTTTAAAGACTACAATGCTTAATTCTCAGAAATGTAATCACAAATTGAGGAAAAACAAATAGAAGTGTGAGCTAGATTAACTAGAAGGCATTTTAGACTGGATTTTACACAAATACTGGATTGGGATGTGCCTTCCTGCTTTCCTAACTCCATTTCTAACACCATCACTTTTTTTTGGTGATAAAATGTAAATTAATTTAGGAAATCTTAAGAATTTAAGACTAAATGATTCATTATCTCTCCCACAATAAAATGTATTTGGTAAAATGTAAATGTTCTGTCGAAGTATCAACAATAATTATTTTGCGGCAATTGTACTGTATATAAATATGTAAACATGTAGATACAGTCATACTGTACATATTGCAGTTTACAGTACATATTGCAGAATGCAAGTTGTTAGTAATTTTAACAGAATAAGAGGTATCATAATAATGGCATGTTATTTTTTATTTAGTACTGTCTTGAATAAGCTGGTTCACAGAACAGATATATAGTCGTCAAGACAATAACGGAATTTACACAATTAAACCAGCTAAAAAAAAATTACACACCCTTGATCTTGGTAATTCTTAATCTTGGTATTATTTGCATGTTTTATAAGCCAGGGTCAACATGTAACACTCAGTTTTATAGAAAATGTACATTAACATCATCTCTGCTCTATATTTTTATCCACAAAGGAGCTCTTGGCCTTAAAATTGTAGAAGATCACTGGCTTAAAGTTCTCTAAATTACACACATAGAAGTTCTTCTCTAGTTCGCCCCCTTTTCTGTGTCGATTTCTCTTTTTCTGTGACCTAAAGAATTAGTCACTCCAGCTAATGAGGAAAGAAACGGATTAAAAATGCAGCTGCACATGCAGCAGATTAATTGCATTCATCAGCTTTGGTAATAATGTGATAATGTGTTTTTCGGGCGTTAATGTAAACTATGGTAAGAACTTCTAGACTAAGACAAAGGGAGAGAGAGAGAGAGAGAGAGTAAAAGAGAGCTGGAGAGCTGTTTGCCGGTCTTGATTAATGGCATTGGGAAACTCTCTGGACTTCTGTCTGTGTTCCTGTGTGGTACGATGGGGAATATTGATGAGCTTAAAATATGTTGAAAAGCAGATTGTAAAGAAACGCACAGTCTTCAGAACTTATCGAATGCCCAAACCCAAATTCACAAACAAAACCCTTGTGTTCTTGTTGACAGACATACATAAGTAGCTCTTCAAATGCGGATATAGCGCATGAGATCACCTCTTTGATTTGAGGACTAACTGTATAAGGGCTCTTAGAGAAACAGTGTTGCCACTTTAGCACAATACTCTTGGAATGAAAGAAAACAACATCACAATATTAAAATGTTGAGTTAAAATAACTCAAATGTTGAGTGTTTATTAAACAACAAATAATTATATGGCTGTTTTATACTCTGGCCTTTGTGTTTAGTGCCCTGTGTTATTCTGTTGGCAGCCTGCTGACATTCTTTTTGTTTTAATTCCAGCACTCCACTATAGATTTAAATCACGGAAAATAAGACATTCAAAGTTAGCCAATTATATCATTAAAAGTTTTTGAATCGAAACACAACGTAAAAAGTCAAATAAACTGTATGATCATAATTTTTTCTCACCCTCACATCACTCCAAATCAGGATCAAAAATTTACGGGGGCTTGGGGTGACGATTTTTTTTTTCTTTTTAAGCTGTCATAGTTAAAGTCAAATTTGAAAATGAATGAAAAGTGTTGATTGCGGGATTTCATTTAGATCTGATCATGTTGAATCAGATTTTTTTTCACTCATTTTGCAGCATTGTGCATTATAACCGCTTATGAATGGAATGGCCAAACAGAATAGTTTAGATTAGTCACCTTTGAAACTGTTTTTGAAGGTTTGCCAAAATATAGGTATAGGCAAGTTTTTTTCAGTGAGGGTTGCTAAATATCCAAAAGAGTCCATACAATCTATAGACATGCTATACATTCTTCTGAAGCCAAAGATAGCTTTGTGGAACATAAAGAAATTAAAGAAAATGTAATTATTCACACAGACATCATGCCTAAGTACTGGCCACACTCTGTTCATGAACGTCTGATGCATATGGCACACAAAACCCCTCACTGTACATGTTATACCTCCGGGCTTTCAAATGCACACAGGAAAAAAAAAAAAAAAAAAATTATCCGTGACATCATTTCAAGGGGTAATTTTCACTTTAATGTTCAGTCTCAGCTTGTATGAAGGGTTATCAGAGTGAAAAGGGGTGTTTTAATTTGCTCTTCAGTCATCATAAATTTTCTGAAACTGTGCTGTGGGAAAGGCTCTTCCAATAGAATGTATTCAGCGATGAAATATGCCCACTATTTTTCATGCTGCTAAATTGTAAGGTAATCCTTCAAACTTGTCAGTAAGTTTATATTAGTTTTTTTTAACAGGAAATTGGCTGCTTGTAACATCTATTAACCTGATAAAACACATAATGGAAAGCATGTTATTTCCTTCCACTGAATTAAGATTCCAGCAATGTCCTGATAATATATATATATATATATATATATATATATATATATATATATATATATATATATATATATATATATATATATATATATATATATATATAATTATTATTATTTCTTTTATCCTGAGCTCCGGTTAACCTCGGACAAGGTCATTTATTTCAGCTGCCTATTGTAGGAGCATTTACCAATTTCAAGGTTGTTGCAGTGATGTATTGGTTTACGGAATCCTTTCAGCCTTGCTATTAACAGACTTTCTAATTATGTTCAATTTGAGCTGGCATATGGAGGTATGGCCAAGCAGAATGTAATGTGTGAAAGGAAGTAACAGGTATACGTAACAGGGGTAAAATGTGGAAAAGGGCAGAATGATCAGGAAGGGTGGAAGATCACCAACTCATGAGTTTAGCCAAGGCTTTTATCAATTCTTGTGCAATTTACACAACATATTCTTAAGCATTTTAGGCAGTAAATCATGTTAAATAATGAACGTCTCATTTCAAAATGAATGGAGCCTATATTATTATTCCTTTTTCACTATTTCTTAACATTTCAAGGTTCCTTAAAGTAATATGTCAGTATGATTGATGTGGATCTACAATAACAATGTGGCATTTTGACAACCAAAAGGTGTGCATTGGCAAGTTTGAGTGGCAGTTTATTAATTAGTTAATTAATTATTCACATTCATTTCTTATTCATTAACATAACAATTCAGCACAGTTCTCTCTAATGTCAAAGCACACAGGGAAACTATCAGTTAACACACATGAAAGCAAACACTCAATTAAATTACCTTTAAGTTTATTGGCTAACAATAAGATGTGAATGTTTTTTTCTGAGAATCTTTTTCAGCCTCAGCATTGATTTTGTTGGTGCTATTAAAACATTTCTAATATAAACCTTCACTGTGACTGAGGTTCTTATTATTCTTAGTCGGTTGTTTATTAACATGGTATAATTTCCTCTCCAATATAGAAGTCCAAAAGTGTGTTATCTTCTGTGTAAATCAGTGGCGTAGCCACGAGGGGGCCTGGGTGGGCCTAGGCCCCCTCATTTACATGTCCGGCCCCCTCAGATTTCTGATTGCTTAAAAAAAAAAATTAGGAGGCAAAATATTTTTTTAGTGATTATGTGAATTACACTGCGCAAACCAAAGTAATACCCACCGGATGAAGAAGAAGGGTTTCCTCTCAGTCTCCACAGGAAAATATTCATTTTATTTTATTTTATTTTATTTTATTTTATTTTATTTTTCGTGTTCGCATTTATGAGGAAAAAACAATGTTTACAGACGTGACAGTTCTCCGTTACGGACGTGAGCGCTCTGAAAGCGGCACTAAAATATGGTTTAAAACTTTCACATAGACATCAAACAGAAAGTACAAAACCTTTCTTTAATCTGAATTTTGTTTTGTATTAATTGTATCTTAATTTTAATCAATGTTTCATCAACCAATTGCCTGGATTTAATAAATAAATAAAGTAAATATAGCAGACGATAGATAGGAAACAGAGGCGCCGGCGCGTGAACTGGAGCTCGTCTCATAAATGAACCGAAACTCAGCATATAAGGTAGCCTACTTGCCTCACATGTCTACTTTTAAACAGAACAATTCAAAACGAAAGAAAACAGACAACAGACTGCTCTCTGCTTATGTAATCCTAATGAAATGTGCATTTCTCTCTGGCGCGTCCACATGAAGATCGCGAGTCAGCATCGTCAACTTCATCTTAGCCGACAAAGAAAACACTTGTTTTATTAATAAACAATTCAAATATCTACTTGCTATATTTTACATATTCATAATCATTACTTTTGCCGGTTCTTTTTGACAGCTTTTACAAGCCTTTTAGGTGCTTTATTGGCAGCGCCACCCTTACATGTTACATGAGTCACCATGCACGGTATCACGTCCGCACCCACCAGAATAGGCCTGTATAAAATTCTGGCTATATATATATATATATATATATAATATAATAGAAATATATATATATATATGTTGCCCCCTCATTTAAAGACGGGACCCCCCCAAAAAATAAAATTCTGGCTACGCCCCTGGTGTAAATCATATGAATGAGGGATGCAGGATACATAGTTACACCAGTAGGTGGCAGCAAGATTATTGACTTTATACTTGAGTCAATGAATCATTCACTCTATGACCTACAACACTACCTACAGTATGTTGCTCGATGACGTGCAATGGTAAACTTAAACATCCACACTTAGAAATAGGGCACATTTCACAGATTTCTTATTATTGAAACTTAATTATTTTTAGGTATTGTTGCACTTCTACCATCGAAATAAAAACAATGGCATATTTCCCCCATATTTACATTTATGTATACTAAATGTACTGAATAGATGTGAAGATTAATTCAATCATATTAATTATGATTAGACATTGGATAAGTAAAAACAAAAATGTAATGCTGGGCATGATGTAATCCTTAGCAAATGAACAGAATCTGAACAAATACAAGCCAAATGAGGATATGTTTCTCATACTCTTTAAATCAGGGGTTGACGTGGTTGATAGTGCTAAGGTCACAATATTAACAATAAGATGATATCACTACACAGTACATACTGTGCAATAGTTGATAGTATACAATTATACTATTATAATACAACATTTCAAGAACATCTAAATTCTTAACTATCTTAAGAATCATTGCAATCAAGTTATAGAAAGCTGGCTGAATGTTGCATTTTTTGTAGTGTTCCATATCTGTGTAACGGGTTCACAATAGGAATTCTATCTGCTTTGGCAATGCTGCTGCATAGCATTATTGTTGCCATAACAACTAGAAAAGATTGGGCTTTTCACACATGAAATTCATCACTCATGGATTTGAGTAATGTGTGACCTGTGAAACTTATCTTGCAAATTTATAAAAAAAAAAAAAAAAAGATATATATTATTCTACTATAAAATAGAATCCCTTCATAGGGGTTTCATTTCAGAAAATGTTTATTTGCTTTTGAACTGACAAGCTTTATGTTGTATTCTTAACCCTTAAGAGATAAAGAGATACTTAAAAAAAAGTAAAAAAAAAAAAAAAGAAAAGAAGAAGAGTAATAAAAATGGCACTGGCTAACTCAAGTATTATATCACACTCATTTATACAGTACAGTGTGCTCAGGGTCCTCGCAGTTTAGGGGCATCACAATATCAGAAGTATGTTGACATAAAGCGGTTGATTTTAGAACTAGCCCAAGGGGCTAAAATAAAAATATCCATTAGGATGGCTCCTACAGTGTTGTGCTTCATTATAATGCTCTTCTCCACCAGTCAGTTACTCTATCACCAAACTACATCACTGCATAATGATGTAGAGGTCTGTTACTGACAGTGAGGTGGAGAGGAAACAAGCACTTCCTGCTATACTCATTGGGAAATGGTTTTGGGATCTGCTGAAATGGAAAACCATTAAAGGCTTCAATGATCCTGCATCTAATGAGACTTGGTCAGGAGTTTTCCCCCCAAAAAATTTCTATGCCATGAACATACGATAATGAATGCAAAAATGTGTCCACTTTCCCTGTCCTCCCAAGGAGACAAGTAATTTATTCTGTTCATGTTTAGCCTGTGGAGTGACAAGATAACAACACCGTCATCACTCACATCGCTTGGGAGGATCAGAAGCGTCAGGTACAAAAGCACAGGTTCTGACACAGCTCGAAGCTGACCTGAACAGATTGAATAAGAAGGACAGTCAACCCACGGACAGCTAACCTTTACCTAAGCAATGAGCTTGCTTTTAAAAGCTCTTCAAACCTTAATGCGAAGCTTAATGTCTCACCCAAGAGCCGGAGATTTGCTGTGCTCCTAAATTATAATTGCAGAAAATTAAATGTCCTCAAGAGTGCTCATACAACATTAGGTGGAAAAGAAATATGAATGAAAATGGATGAGAAATACAATGGAGAGATCTTGAAAGTCATTATCATAGCTGTAAAATATTGGCATATTCGGTGGTATAATGATTATTCATTACCTCCCTCTACAATAGCACAATATTTGGCTTATTCTGTTTGCCAGAGAAAGAGCCATGGCAATATTCTCTACAAAGATGTCAGTTTTGCTGTGGAGCAGTGATTCCACAATAGTAAGAAAAATAAATAAATAAATAATAATAGAGCCATTTTAAGGCTGCTTAATGTCACTCCCACTCCATCTACAGTAAATGCCCCCTTCTAAAATCCATGAAATAATTGTTGTAGCAAATAAGCTCAAAAGGGAAATATGAATAATTCTTTATAACTTGTTATAATCAATTATACATATTTGGATCAGTTAATAGAATTAACTTGATGTAGCTGTATTCATTTTACAATCAATCAATCAATCTGTTCACCCAGCGAACACTCAATATTGATCGTCTATCATAACTCACAGAAATTATATTTTTTTGTGGCCACGGAAAAATTACTCTTTCTTAGTATGTAGCTGTGATCGCAATGTCAAAGGGACATTCAATTGCAAGCAGGGACCTGTAGCGCCTGATGAATAAACCAACAGATGCCTCAAGACTGTAACAAGCAAAGGTCCAAGTAGGCCCTTTGATTTTTTTGATAAAAAAAGCATTATTTATGATAATTTTCACAATATTAAATAACATATGAAATAAATGTGCACTGTTGATCACCCTAGACTAATTTAAATTTTCACCAACACAAAATGGCACAGAGTTACACTTGTGGTGTTCCAATGGGCCATTGAAAGTGAATGGGAGAGAATGAAAATAAGAGAAACATTTAGTTTTCAGGAGCATGTTCATTATGTTCATATAGACATATGTGCATGTGTGCTTGCAAACATCAAGCCCTTGGACCTGTGTATGTGTGGATACATGCATATACATGCTACCCAAACACACACACACACACACACGCACACACACACACACACCACATTTTTTTGTCTGAACCTGATAAAACAAATAACATAAAAGAAAGATTAGATATTTAGAAATTTCCCTTTAAAATTAACGGTCAGTTTGTGGTTCACACTGTTATTTGATTGTTTCGTTGTTGTTGTTTTCAAAGACAAACTCACTTATATTAAACAAATACATATATTTTTACCAACAAATATAGGCTATTTTGTGCTTTTTCCTCCGCTATCATCATGTCAATCATCTTGCTGTCTCACTCTCGCGGCTATGATTACAGTTACATTTTAATTTACCATCATCGGTACCCACGGTACCCACCACCATCAGCAGGTCTGGATTACAGTATTTGCAATGACCACCCCTTGTCCAAAACTGTCTAGCGCAACATACTGCATACAGCAACTCTGCACAGCTACTTAATACCGACTGGGTGCTGATCAATATTTAATATTTCTGATATAAATATTTCTGTGAAACGCGTTAAGTTGCACAGCCCTGTACAGTTTAAGAAGCGCTATGCAGAGACATAGGATTATTATTTTGTTGAACATACCTGGGGAATTACTGATGATGTCACAGGCTCAGATTTGCTTGACCAATCGGCTGAAAGGGGTGTCTCATGACCGCCCATGTGCAAAACACGTGTCATTTATCCGTTTTTGACCCGTAAAAAAAAAAAAAAAAAAAAAAAAAATGAATAAAGGTGCGTTTTCTCGTTTTTGCTTATTTTATTTCAAATTGAAACACAAACTATCAAAAAGAACACGGACCCCTCGATCTACTGCACTCCATGTTTTGATCATCATTCAGAATCCAATCCAGACATAGTCTTTGACAATAATGCAATTTTCTTTTTTTATGAAACTTACCCACATTCAATTTTGATAAAAAAATGCTGGTGCTTCCTGACAAATTAGAGAAAAAAAAAATTCTGTCGGGGAAAGAATGAATATAAACTCTACAAAGTAAAAACAAATCAAAGTTTCCTGTGATGCTAATTGAAGCTTTGCTGAACTAGAACTCTGTATACCATGGCAAGAGTTTGTCGGAAGAAGCAGACATTCAGTATACAAACAAACTTGAGAACAATTACTGAGGACAACTACACTTGTTGAGAGCATTCAAAAAACTTTGTGAATGATGTTCACATGTTTTTCCATCTTAGGGGAAAGCTTAAAATCTTATTTGTTGAAGGGACTTCAAAAGTTCAGGGAAAAGTCAAAAAGTTCAAGTTCAAAGTTGAGATGTCAAAATAAATCTTTAGCGTCATGTTGCCAGATTTTTGTTCAGTGCATAATCATATTTTGCTATGATATTGATCTAGAGCAAGGGTTCCTATTAAATAGGTTTTTAGATTGTACAGAAGAAGGGCAAGAAAATCCAGATTGAAAACCCATTTAAAGACATCTAATGTTTTAAACAAATTCACTCTCTTGCAAATTCTCTGTCTCCCTGCATTTCTGTCAGGAATTTCTGCCGGCAGCTGGTCTGTTGATTCTCCACAGTGATTCTTGGAAGCACTGGAGGGCAGATGTGCCTGGGAAAGACAAGCAGTCCTGTCTCTCAAGGCCCTGCTAACTCACCGCTTTGGGTTGGAGGTTGTCTCTCTGTGTCCCTGAAGCACAAATGGCCAGTGGCTGTTTAACTTTCCTGCTACGGTTCAGGAGCAGAAAGTAGCAGAAATGAGATTCGGCTGTAAATTGAGTAGCTTGTGTGTGAGTGTGTGTGGTATAAATCCCATAAATAGATTCATCACACAACATACTTTCATTTGCTTGACATTAAACGCATCACACGTGTGGATGTGTTACGAGTAGCTATTATTTATTGACCTGTGAAATAGGTCAAGCAAGAGACCTCTATATTTGCAGCTCACACTGTGAATGAAGAATAGATTAGTTTCAGGGACGTGCACAGGAATTTTGTGGGGCAGTTGCTCTGACCTGAAAAAGGGGCACCCCCTCCCAACCCCCCCCCCCCCCCCCCCAAAAAAAAAACTCACGGTGCTATATGAAGGATTATATTCAGTTGAATTTTGCCCATACAAATTGCCTTATCTGATCGTGTTTATGTCCAAACGCAATGCCACATATTATGGTCTTATTATTATTTATAAAGTTTGCAAAACGTCAGAGATGACAGGTTTATGATATACAACTTTGTAAACAGTATACAAAATGTATTAACAATATGTTAAATGTCACCAAAATACACATGAGAAAAAGAGTTCCTCATAATATTGTTTATTGTTTTTTTTATTATTTATTTTATTTATTTTTTTTATTTGAAAATAAATAATCTGGATTGAATTGACAGATGGGGAAAAACTTGCTTCTAATAAAAAATAAAAAAAAACGCTTAGATTTCGGGAAAAAAATTAAATAATTTTTTAACCTTTTGGCTTCCCGTACATTCAATTGTGCTTTTTGCTCGTATTCAGTTCTGATGGGACGTATGGTAACTGGGCAACTAAGCATGATTTGTAGTATGATTGCATAAAGGGAACAAGAATTCCATAGGGAACAGAATCGACTGCTAAACCCAGTGCCGATCCTGACCTCCCCCTGGGGCCCTAAGCAAAATTCTGCTAAGGGGCCCTCTACCTGACCTGTGACGCCGTGAGCTATGTAAACCATATGCCATTGCCACAGTCACACCTGACACTTCAATGCTCCCATACAATCCTCCCCCCTTTAAACAAAACAATCAAAGAATAAGTACAACAAACAATATTTATTGAATAGAGTATTTTCTATAGAATGTTAAGATAACAAGTGAATATTATTAAGTAAGTGAATATTAACGTAAACATAAATAAGAAGAAAATAATAAATTATTATAACCCTGAGCTTTGGCTTTTGGGATTAACTTTGGTTCTCTCTACAGCCTGGGCATTTTCGGCATCAGTATGATTTTTTTATTTTTTATTATGCATGTTGAAGCAATTCTTGATTTATGGTTATTATTTACTGAATGGGTGTGCATCCATATATTGACCAGTATGTCCAGCTAATCAACATTTTGAATTCAATATAGCCTATAAATCAATAGTCAATCAATGTCAAATTGTCAATACATTGCTTTCTATCTTGCATAATTAGTGCAGTTGTTTAGAGTTTTTAACTACACTGAGACTAGATAATCAGTGTCTTGTTTTATAATGTGTACTTTGATTGGGAGTGCCATCATTCACGTGCATGTATTGTACAGTATGTCTGGTCTCCACATATTTCTGCTTGAAAAATGCTTGTTTCATTTCGTGCACTCGCATATGAACACATGATAACACACACGACGCGGTTATGTTTTCCGAGCTGCAGTAAACAAACACCGTTGCACTTTGTCGTTTATCAAAAACAAACGTAATAAACAATTGTATTTTACTCTCACTTTTGTCAGGCACAAAGTGATGCAAGAGATGCACTGCCTGCCCAGCTAGGTTACCAAGACCAAAGATCAAACTTTGCTGACAAAGAACTTAAGAGAACACAAGTTTACCTGATTGTTGTTCCCACAATTCACTCTCATGTTTTTTTTCTTCTTCTTCTTTTCGTGACCAGAAGAATAGTTTCGCTTCATTTTGTCATGGATGTTGTACACATTAATTGACGCACTATGACACGAGATGGAGGCGGGGCCTTAAAGGGTTAGTTCAGCCAAAAATGAAAATTAAGTCATTAATTACTCACCCCCATGCTGTACCAACCCCGTAAGACCTTCGTTCGTCTTCGGAACACAAATGAAGATATTTATGATTAAATCTGAGAGGTTCATGACTGCTACATAGGCTCCCTAAGGGAATGACACTTGACGGGCCAGAGAGTCATTAAAGAAAATGTTTAAATATTCCATGTCGCAACAGTGGCTCAACTATAAGTTTATCAAGCGACGAGAATACTTTTTGTGCGAAAAAACAAACAAAAATAACAACTTTATTCGACTATTCCTTTTCTTCCTTGTAGGCCTGAAACGAGACTTCAAGAGAAGGTGAAAGGTGCATCATCAAATGTAATTGCAAGTTTCCCCGAACATTTTTAGGCTTTTATTGGTCAGAGAAACGGATGATCAAACTAACAGAGCCATGTTTTGATTCTTCTGCTACAAATGGTTTAGTTATAGTTGTCTACGCACATTAAACTAGGACTGGAGAAAGCAGTTTAACATCCCAAAAATTACATACTTCATCTTTAAGTATGATTATGTAAAGTTAATCGTCTCTTTTAAAAACAGGCCAAGATCTTAAGAACAGGCAAATAAAGGAGAAGCTTAAACACTATGTTCAAAAAGTAACCATGATTTACATCAGGAAAGGCAGGAAAGCAGTCTGTGCTTCAATTTGTAGTTGTTTTCTTTTACTTTAAAAATAAATTTTAATTTAAACACCAACTGCATAATGAATGACAGGATACAGCCAGGATGTCATCTAAATTTTTCTCTGAACGGTTCGCTCCTGACAAGAAAATAGCCCTGTGAGGACATGTGCTGTCTGAAACTATTTTTTTCTTCTTTCTCCTCCTTTTCGCTCTCCATCGGTGTGTGGTTTCCCCAAGTCAAAAATGAAAATTAATGGTTTTCTATTTTGAGAGGTTGTAATTATCTTTTCCCTCAACATTTGATGCAGGCCTCCACTCCATCGCTCGGCCTTAAGGGATTTTGGCTGGCAGTGTGCCGGCCAGTGCTGTCGGGATGCTGGCCTTACATTAGCCCTGACCCATTTTATTTGATTTATTTGTTACATTTAAAATTTATTTCAGTTTTATTGCTTTATTAAGTAATTTATATTTCCATTTAGTCCTATATCATTGATCTTCGTGAGGAAGGCCTTGATTCTTTAAAATAAAAGCGTTAATTGTAATTTGAAAACATACTATCAGAACTGTAAAGTCACCATGTAATCAAATTTGACAATTCTTATTTCTTTATGGAATATTGCAGTATTTATTATAATATTATAACAAAAGTCATGCATTAGAATTGCTTTGAACACCCCCAAAAAACACCTGCACAAAAAAACTATGTGTATGAGAGAAGGTCCAACATTTGATTGAAAGTGAGGTTAAAAAATCTAGTGTTTCCATCAAGTAGTTGCCTATTGGAGTTGAAGGATAGTACATCAAAAAGAGAAAAAGAGACTGACAGAAGAAGAACGAGAACAAAGCTTGAATAGTTTAATTCCAAGGCTGCTCCTATTTCCAACTTTACATGGTTCAATTCAGCCCCCATGAGGATATACAATGAAGAATGTGCAGTATTAGAACTTTCAATAGATTTAAATGTTTAATTCAATGAATTACATGATATGCTGATGCACTCATCTGATCTTTTGTCTAATGGAAAACTAATTTGTTGTTGCGCAAGCTAATGAAACAACTAGATTGAATATGTGCTTAAATTGTTTATAAATCCATTACGCAAATTATGGCATTGAAAGAATTGCACCAATTTACCTAAAATGGCTTTTGTTTTTTGTGTTTTTTGTTTTCTTTTGTGAAAGAGGATCAGTCAATGTACACCCAATATAGTTGTATACTTAAACTGAAATTAATGGGGTTTTTTTGTTTGTATTTAAGTCAATGGGGATGAAACTTTAAATACTAACCTCATTCTTAAGTGATTCACTTAATCTGCATCCCTTAAATCAACATCCTTCCTTAAATCACTTTATTATCAACTCCAGATTTTAATTAGGGCCTTTGACTTTGCACACAGCGCTTACTTGTGGGAGTCAATTGGACACATAATTAGTTAAATAGGTCTCACGGCCTTGTGAATCATTTTAAATCGTTGGTTGCTGCAGACTTCACCGTTATTCAATTTTAACTATTTAATTAAGATCCACATGCTGATAAAACTACAGAAAACAATACAATTGTATTATGATTTTAAGTTAAAGGTAGGCTACAATATGTTTAAAAAATAGGTAATAAAATATCCCAAAATCACTTGCACAGTGTGATATATTTCCTGCATGTGTGTATTTACAATATCCCAAAAGTTCCCAAAGATATTTAATTTCAGAGAAAGTCAATTTTAAATAATTGGCCGTCCCAGAATTTTCACTTGTCGCCTATCACTGACGTAATATTCGCGTTATCCCTGGTTTCCGCTCGTGCAGTACGATAGTAGCCATTGTGACAGACATGGACAACAGCGTTACGTCTAGCTGCCGTTGTTTCGTTCAAACATTATGGACCATGGTAAGCAGACTTTGGGAAAAAAAGGAGAACTAAAACGAGGATCAATATCAGCATGGCGTTTTCGAAATGCCGAGAGCTCCACGTCCTTGACAAACTTCGACTTGACAGAGCTCTTACATGTACTTTATTAGACGGGTGGGCAAATGTACATAAAACTAATCAATGTTATATAGTTCAACATGATGAAATGTTAGAATATGATCTGTATGCTATTTTAATGTTGATCTAGCTTACTGCTAGTCTCATACAGCCAACAAACTGACACATAGAATAACATTATAACTTTCAACACACTCAAATGCAGTTTAGTGTGATAGTGTAACGTTAGACCAAGTGAAACAGCGCTGTGTTACCTCACAAGCTTCATTCGTCTAATAAACTGATCTGTGTGAGTAATAATTCCGCACTTGTGGGTAGTTTGGTAGAATTAAATGTCCTTATTCCTTTATATCTGTGGCACTCACGTGTGGCGCTGAAATCTGTCTCTCATTAGCAATCGAGCCCTGCTTCATTCCACAGTCATGATAAAAACATCAATGTATTCACCCATCCATAAGCATTATTAGATCCCTAAACTTGACGACAAGTTCCATAATTCAACTGGAATTTTGCGTCATCAACCTACGCCTTTGTTATTGTAAGAGGTTAGAGGTTAGATATGTAAAAAAAAAAATGCATATTGTATCTTTAAGGGGATAATTTTACTAAGAATGAAATACAATCACCATTACTTCAAGTCAAAACCTGTTTTAAAAATCGCCAGCAGCATTTAAATATATGCCTCCATTGTTGGGGAAGCTATTTAAAACAGTGAATCATATCTTTTTGAATAGTTTTTATTCTAAAGGAATCAAATCAAATGATACGTCAATACTTTAACTGTTTTTCTCCTGAACATATAAGGGTTTATATTGTGATAATGATAATTAAAGGTACACTATGTAACTTTTGGCCCCATGCATTTTGCGGAAGAAAATTGTTTTGGTTGTGTTTTGGCTCTGCAAATGAATATGGTTATCCTACTGCTCATAAAACGTTTACTAGACATATCACCACTTTAGATAGAAAGGATCTCAAGCTGACTAGCTAAGGACGTTACTGTAGCTATACCCATTAATATATATGTTACTTCCTTGAAAATAAATCCCAGCACAGCACTACAACAACAATAATGAAATGACACTTCACAACAGATAATGCTTTCCAATGAACTCTGTTAGAGAGCTAAGTATGGCAATTTATTTGTTCAATGAAATACCTTACTAACCTTTTGTGTAATAAAATCTCTGTGTCGCTTTTACAACATTTCAAATCCCTCAGTTCTCACTATGTCTGAAAAGACAAGCCACTGTTGATTCTCAATTTATTTTTAATTATGACTCTGACTCAAGATTTAGTGTGCTGCAAGTCGACCTTTCTCGCTCGTTGTGACAACTAACCTTTGCCACTCCCACACCATACATGTGCCAAAGTAGCCAGAGCAACTTTTCTCCATTTACGGATATGTAGAGACATGGACGGGTGAGTGACATATACTGTACTGCATATGCAATTTCCTATGAAAACCATCGTCTATGTCTAACATAAACACTTACAATAGGCTTACCATATAGTGAATCAGGGACAAAAATGCATTTATTCTATTGACTCATTATTTAAATTTTGTTAATTTAAAAACAAAACTTTAAATATTTGTTTCCCTATATGTTTCCCAATACTCTGTCTTGTCAAATCACATGATCATGTTTGGAATACAAATGTTAGACAATGTTGTTGGATTTTAACCACTATAAAGTGTATTATGCAAGTTTAGAATGTCAGATAAAAATGTATTATTAATCCTCAATTGTAGGATCATTTGACCACTTAACTGAAGCATCATGCAAATTGCTGTGGGAATCATCTCGATGAACACGTTAATTATGATCACTGAGGGTCTCACCTACATGATGCTGTGAATCACATTCAAATGTGCAAGTGTGAATTGAAGCAAAATTAGCCTTACAGTTTCACTAGTAGCTCATACATCACAACCCTCCTGCAAGAACCCACTTTCAAGTATGTGGGTGGTACCTGGGTAAACATCAAAGCAGAAAAACAAACATTCACAGGACACATCTCTAAAATCCTTCGGCTTCCCGGATTGGGTCTTTGTTGAAAAAACAAATAAGGCCAGCAATAACAATGGAAAATAAGGAACATCAGCCTTGAAATATCTGAAAAAAACTCTAGAGGACAAACACAATGACACTGTACATTACAAACCTAACAACATACAAAAGCAGACACTTGTACACTTCTAGCAGCAATGAAACAAGAACAACGTTTTTATCTTTCAAGTGGATTTGCCTCACCAATGAAGTAGGGTTAGAGTATCCTTACGGAAAAGTAGTTTATTCAAGTGTGCTATTAGTATACTTCTTTTAAACTAAAAATAAGAAAGTAAATATTCAGTCTACTTTTTATTTCTTTCTCATAAATATAGGGGAGAGCCGGGACAGTTGAAACACTTTCCAGATAAACGTCATTTTCTAAGATAAGATTACAGATAGATTTTTTTTTGTTTTTGTAATCAACAACTCACATATGTGTTCTCTTAGTATCATGTGTTATTCGGTACAAATATATAATGATTTAAGTAAAAATTTACTTTGAACGGGAGTTGTGCTTTGTTTCAATCGTCCCGCCTGAGCGGGACGGTTGCAACACAGGGGTGGGACGGATGAAACATTACAGTTTAAACGGCAGCTATTCATCTAATGTTTGTTTTTATTAACAATACCTAACAAGTTAATTATGTACATAATTGTTACAAACATGTTTTGTAATTTATTTTAATTTAAAGGTTCATATTAACCATTTTGTTTTGTCGCCCAATAAACAATAGGCGATGAGCCGTGCGCATTTTGCGTGCTCTTTCTAATATGCTATTTTGACGAATCCGTTTACAATTCATATTCTTACATTCATTCCTTAAATCATATTGAGTGTTTGCTAGTTGAATAGCCTGTTATTATGAAGAAAACAAGGTCAACCGGTATATGATAAATTAAATTTATTGAAAATTGGACAATTAATGATTATTAAAGAGATAACATGGAACAGTAGCCTATATGAATTTATTAACAGTAGGCTATAGGCTGAATAAACAAATATGAAGAGTAGCCTATAGGTTAAAAAACGAATTAGGTTTTCCTATGTAAGAGGCGCTGTCGGGACGGTTGAAACACTTGTTTCAACCGTCCCGACAGCTCCTCCTGCCAGTTGAACCCGTTTTACACTTAAACTCTGATATTACACACTTAAGGATGTGTTGCAGTACTAATACACCTTCCATATTATCATTACAATGGCACATGAAAACATAAATACAACTTGTCAATTAAAAAAAAAGTGCTGCACGAAGGAATTCACTAACCGCACTCAAAAACAGCTTTCCGGCTCTAACTTTAAAACGGCATGACGTAAAGAAGAAATGTTTTCGCGGGTCTGATAGGCATTGCGTGCTGTACGTGCTGACGAAATTTGACGTAAATGACGTAAGTTGTTTTCGAGGAAATCGCTCTGTTTCATCCGTCCCGCGTTTCAATCGTCCCGGCTCTCCCCTACTCTATGTACGTCTCAGAAATATACTTAAAATTACACTTAAGTTACACTAAGTGTACTTGAGTTAAACTGACAAAAAAGTTAAACTATATGTGGCCTATACTTGTACTTAATCTTTTGATCGAGATGTATAATTAAGTATTCTAAGTATACTTGACTTGTAGTTGTTTACTCTTTTGATTTAATAGCCTATTAAATACTTTGTTTTACATTCTGTCTTATAAACTTAAATTATTTGAAATTATTGATTTAATAAAGAAAACAGATATGTTCCTAATTCCGAGTATCTGAATTTTTGTGTAGGTTAGTCCACTGGTAAAGTACATAGGAATTTACTTCAACTCTACTTTACTCTTTCCCTGCCTTTGACAACATTTTCCGTGAAAATTAAGTGATGTAAAGGTCAGTGTTTCATAACACCAAAATATATTGTAAATGCAAAAGTAAATGAATGCTCTAATGTCAATATATGCATTTTATGTGTTGTGATTACTAATTTTGCCATTCTCAAACACTAGATTCATTGTCAGATTATAAAGCAAAACAACTGTTTATGGAGATCTGAAATCAAGATCTAGATCAAACAATCAGTATAATAATACAATAAAACAATAAAACCATCTGGAAGGAACATGAATGGATCATGTTTGTCTCTTATTCAGTGATGTAAAATTGTTTGCCACCACAATATCAAAGAAAGCCATTTGGTCAAATGCTTCTACAAACATCCCCAAGCCCCCCTTTCCATCATGGGGCATTTGACCCAGGTCACTGAAAGAAGACTCTGATGCCAGCAACTCATGTTGCTATTCTTATATCCTGCATTTATTACATCTTAGCGCATTGGGAACGTCTTTAATCGTGATGGAATCGACCCGAAGGTAACAGCCTCGGTCGGTGACGTCATCGGCACGCACCCGTGACACGAGGCTATAATTAGATGAGCCAGAGGTGCATCGTCAGGATATTTTGTCTGAAGAGCAGTCCTGGGACATCATCAGCACGGCAATGCAGCGCAGCACCTAATTCTGCTTTTTTAGGGAACAGGGTTACAGTCAAGTAACCTGGAACGTTCCCTTTCAAAAGCTACAATCGATGCTGCGCTGCAAAGCGCATTGGTAACGAGAATGCCCACGCTGCTGTGCTTGAAGTTGTCTGGACTCCCTACGGTTGTGTAGGTGTGCTCACAAGAACGCAAGAAAGTCCTAGACATTAGCTTGTGATGTCGACTCAAGTACGTGAGAGCCTGGAGTGGCATGAACATCCAAACTATACAATATTATGAATGTGTGCGGAGAGGACCAGCCTGCTGCATCACAAACAGACTGCAAAGGGGCACCTCTTGCCAAGGCAGCAGAGGAGGCAACCCCTCTGGTGGAGTGAGCCCTTAGACCCATTGGCGAAGCTTGGCCGCGCGCCTCATAGGCAAGAGCAATATCATCCCTGACCCAATGTGACATGGTCTGTTTGGTGGCGGCAGCACCCTTGTTGCTGCCCCCATAACAAACGAATAGTTGCTCTGATTTACGCCACTGGCTGGTGCGGTGGACGCAAGTCTGAAGAGCATGGACTGGACGTAGTCTGTGAGATCTCTCCTTGCTTAAATCACCTTTCTTTCCCATTCTGACATTCAGTTTGGAGTTCAGGAGATTGTCTTGACCAGGACCAGACCCCTAAATGCATTAAAGCAACTGCCATGTGATTGGTTGATTAGATAATTGCATTAATGAGAAATTGAACAGGTGTTCCTAATAATCCTTTAGGTGAGTATATATATATATATATATATATATATATATATATATATATATATATATATATATGCAGGGACGTGCACAGGAATTTTGAGGGGCAGTTGCTCTGACAACCACCCCCCTCCCCCCCCCCACCCCCACCCGTCAGAGATGAGACGCATGAGAAAAAGAGTTCCTCATATTATTGTTTATTGTTTTTTAATTATTATTATTTTTTTATTTGAAAAGAAATAATCTGGATTGAACGGAAAAACTCGCTTGTAATAACAATAAAAAAAAACGCTTAGATTTCGGGAAAAAATACAATCCTTTTTTACCCTTTTGGCTTCCCGTACATTCAGTTGTGCTTCTTGCTCGTATTCAGTGTTGATGGTAGGCTATGGGCAACTACGCATGATTTGTAGTATGATTGCGTAAAGGGAACAGGAATTCCGGTAGGGAACAGAATCGACTGCTAAACCCAGTGCCGATCCTGACCTCCCCCTATGGGCCCTAAGCAAAATTCTGCTAAGGGGCCCTCTACCTGACCTGTGACGCCGTGAGCTATGTAAACCATATGCCATTGCCACACAGTCACACCTGACACTTCAGTGCTCCCATACAATCCTCCCCCCTTTAAACAAAACAGTCAAAGAATAAGTACAACAATATAGAACAGAATGAGGTTCAAACAAACAATATTTATTGAATAGAGTATTTTCTATAGAATGTTAACATAACAAGTGAATATTAACGTAAACATAAGTAAAAAGAAAATAATAAATTATAACCCTGAGCTTTGGTTTTTGGGATTAAATTTGGTTCTCTCAACAGCCTGGGTATTTTCGGCATCAGTATGATTTTTTTATTTATTATTATGCATGTAGAAGCAATTCTTGATTTATGGTTATTATTTACTGAGGGATGTGCATCCATATTGACCAGTATGTCCAGCTAATCAACATTTTAAATTCAATATAGCCTATAAATCAATAGTCAATCAATGTCAAATTGTCAATACATTGCTTTCTATCTTGCGTAATTAGTGCAGTTGTTTAGAGTTTTTAACTACACTGAGACTAGATAATCAGTGTCTCGTTTTATGATGTGTACTTTGATTGGGAGTGCCATCATTCACGTGCATGTATTGTACAGTATGTCTGGTCTCCACATATTTCTGCTTGAAAAATGCGAGTTTCATATTTCGTGCACGATATGAACGCACGATAACACACGCGACGTGGTTATGTTTTCCGAGCTGCAGTAAACAAACACCGTTGCACTTTGTCGTTTATCAAAAACAAACGTAATAAATAATTGTATTTTACTCTTACTTTTGTCAGGCACAAAGTGGTGCAAGAGATGCACTGCCTGTCCAGCTAGGTTACCAAGACCAAAGATCAAACTTTGCTGACATCAAACTTAGAGAGGAGAGAACACAAGTTTACCTGATTGTTGTTCCCGCAATTTAATCTCATGGTTTTTTTTTCTTCTTCCTCTTTTCGTGACCAGAAGGATAGTTTCGCTTCATTTTGACATGGATGTTGTACACATTAATTGACGCGCTACACGAGATGGAGGCGGGGCCTTAAGTGATTTGCGGGGTCTAACGCACAGGTCGCGTGCAGTCTATGGTCGCGTGCAGCGCTGCAGCCATGTAAACAGGTGAGCTGAGTGCCCGAATGGAAGTGAATGAGGCTTTGAGATTTTTTTTTATTTTTTTTTTTATCTAGGCCTACGTGAAATTCTGCATCTATTGTACGATTTATTTTATTTTATTTTTTTTTCTCGGAAGGGCAATCTGAGTCCAGAAGGGCATATGGGCAGTTGCCCGGGCAACCTGAGCAACCCCCCTGTGCACGTCCCTGTATATATGTATGTATGTGTGTGTGTGTGTGTACACTCTTAAAAATAAAGGTGCCAGGAAGAACCAAAAAGGGGGTTTCACAGCGATGCCATAGAAGAACCTTTTTTGGTTCCCCAAAGAACCTTTCACTGAAAGTGAGTGCCATAAAGAACCTTTCTTAGTGCCATAAAGAACCCTTTTCAGTACTGCAAAGAACCCTT
Source organism: Tiaroga cobitis (assembly GCA_030578255.1). Classification (NCBI taxonomy): domain Eukaryota; kingdom Metazoa; phylum Chordata; class Actinopteri; order Cypriniformes; family Leuciscidae; genus Tiaroga; species Tiaroga cobitis. Next base: position 12,696,208 of record CM060591.1, read on the forward strand.
CTCAAAGGTTCTTTAAAGAACCTATAGCAGTTCTTCATGTCACTTTATTAGGTTCTTTGTAGAACCATTTATGAAAAGGTTTTCAAATAATATCTGTAAAATAAAAATGCAGCTGTTATTTTAGGTATTGTGACATTAAAGACAAATTGCAGTAATTAACATTTTTTATACAGAACATTTATTGTATTTTTCATACAGTATTTTTTCTGTTTTCTTAAATTACATGAAAATGTATGAACATTACGAATATAATCTGTAATTAAACAGTAATAAAACAGTTAAATGATAAAATGGTCAAATGACTGGCAGCCCCCAAAAAACTGTAACATTAAAGTAAAACATCCTAAATTAAATAAACTGAAAAACACTGTGATAATTCAGGATATACCTGTAAAATAACAATTATATACCTTCAGTGAAAAAAAATCTTAAAAAAAGGGTCAAATGACTGGCAGCTACGGCTGCCAAAACAAAAACCATATAATTAAACTAAAATATCCTAATTTAAATAAAGTGTAAAAAAAACTTTAACAGAAATGTGATGTCACCATGATTGAGATCAGTCTTTACTTTAGTTGGGCTCATAACTCTTGAGTTAACACACAGACACACAGTTAAAGCAGCCAATGAAAAACTAATGTTAATATCTGAAGGGTCAAGACCCCAACTAAAGCCAACACTGATCTCTATCATGGTGACATCAAACTTTATTATTTTCAATAAAATATCAACTTCTAAACCTCTGTTATTTCTCAATAAGAATGTTAGTATGAAAGAAGTCTGTGAAGTGAAGAAGTGAAGTGAAGATGCTGAGATCTGTTAGTGTTTAATGTTCTGTTGGGATGTAAAGTGTTTCTGTATAGGGTGTTTTTATGTGTGTCACCATTGTGTTGAAGAGTAGAGACTGAGCTTCAGTCCAGGATGAGCAGAGTAACACTGATGAAATGTTGTGTGTTGCTTTATTTAACAGACAGTAACTGTGTAGTTGCTGATGACGTATAATCAAAATAAATCATGCATGTAGTTTATAGCAAGATATTTACTTTTTGCAGTGAATGTTTCACATATTTTTTTCAGTAAATATATATGTGAAATAACTGTGTTTCTGTTAAAAAGCTTAATGAAGATTTCTGCAATAGTATTTATTGTTTACATTAGGGTATTTTACGTTCATTTTATGGTTTTTGTATGGCAGCCATAGCTGCCAGTCATTTGACCCTTTTTTACAATTTTATTTTTTACAGTGTAAAATAACAGCTGCATTTTTATTTTACAGATATTATTTGAAAACCTTTTCATAAATGGTTCTACAAAGAACCTAATAAAGTGACATGAAGAACTGTTTTAGGTTCTTTAAGAGTGTATTGTCCTTGCATTCTTTCTTGTGTGACACACCTGAATGAAAGGCTCATTATTATGCGGGTCTTTGTCTTCTCAGGTGAGAACCACCTAATTATTCACAATGGGGTTGGGCCATTCACGCCCATTCGCATATTGCCTTGGCTAACAAAAACATTTTTTCACAATTTAAAATAATCTATTGTGTTATATGCTTTTCAGATCATTTTGAAGCAAAAACATCTAGGCCACAACTTCCATTAGTCAAAAGTCTTGTGGACACATATTTAGTATGTGTTTTGTGGCTTTATTTCAGAAACTTGAATTTTTTTTTTTTTCAATAACCATGCATAAACAATATTCTCTCAAAAATACAAACATGTACATACATGTTGCTCACATATTATGGTAGCCCTGTTTGTGCTAAATATGAGTGTAATTTCACCTGTGCCATTAATATGTTTATAAGCAACTGAAAAAACAAAAATGTCAGGGCATATCAAAACATCTCAAGGACCCCAAAAACACCATGGTCCCCTGAGGGTTAAGCCTTCACACACACTGTTAGATTCCAACGTTGGGCCAATAGGTGGTTCTTACAAAACCACTAAAAAGCCATGTTTTTCTCTCCCTCTACATATTGTCAACAGTTATTTATACTCATACGACGGTCTTTACGCAGGAAAAAAAGGCTGTCAGTTTAGAAGGAAAATGCAAGCCTGTTGAATTATGCTGCAGCATCACTTACTGCTTTTGTGAAGTTTCACTGCAGTCACCATTGTTTTCCATCATTTGCATGGTTATTAGAGACATGTGATATGAAATGGAACTCATAATGTTTTCAGATCAATAACGCAGAGAAATATTCAAGCTTGCGGCTCTCTACAGATCGTATAAATGGGAAAGTGACATGACTAATTGTTTAGGGAGTAAAATCCATTACCTACAGCCAGCAGAGAACAAAGCGATGCATGGAGGAATGAAACTCATGAACAAATGACACATCATCAACTACAAGTGAGAACTTACTGTGTTTTTGTTATATATATATATATATATATATATATAATTATATTTTGAATATCCATAGAGTCTTTTTAATTACTTTCTACAATTTCTAGATTTTTCATCAGGCATGGAATTTTGTACCACTCATTAAATGTGCTCTCTGTGAACCGGCCCTTATACAATAATTGACTTTTGCTCTTTTTTTTCAGATGTTGTTGAGAAAAAAAAAATACATTAGATTCAATAAAAAAAATTTATGAATAAATGCAATCAACTAATGTAATGGTAGCAGTCTTCTGGAATAAGACTGCATGTTCTTTTTAAAATGATATTGGTAATAAAGTACTGGTAAGGCTGTTTGTATTCAGCAATAAAGATGTTTATGTGCATTTTAAACATATGCGATGTGTGTACTGTATATTGTGTGTACTGAACATTTTCTCTCAGGCCCCCAGTCTGTCATGTCATTATTGCCTTTACACACACAACACTGTACTTGTTCTCTGTTAGTGCCTGAACTTTGGCTTGAGGGTGATTTATAGCCCTGTCATTTGCTGTTCTAGTAATTGCTCTAGAGTGTGACAGACAGACTGGAATTATATTATACAAACAGAAGCCGCCAAACAGCATCTTTACATGCATTCTGACAGATGAATGATGCACAAACAAAAGATCCAGATTTCCCCCAAGGGAATGTTTATAGTGCACAATTCTGTAAAAAATATGGTGAAGGTATAAAGGTACTCTTGATGACTTGGTAAATCCCAAAGGCCTGGGATAAGTGTCTCAGATGCTTGTTGGTGTGTGGTGACATGCAGGTATGTTGTAGAAGTGTCAGGCAAACAGGGTGGTCATGGAACGTTGGTCTGCCAAGTCTAGTCACTTCCTGAGAAAACTAGGTCTCCTGTGGGAGTAGTTGTTCACATGACTGGGACAACTTTGCTCTTTTTGTCTTCCATCATCTTGAAGCTTCAGTGGCAGTATAACAGATAAGTTCATGTGAGATTACAGAAAAAGACTGAAACACCATTAAAAATACACAAAAAGACTCTCTGAAAGTACACATGGCATCATGGGATAGCCAGGTGCATCCAAACAATTATAAATCTATTATAATAAACAACTTCACGAGCAAGGACCATACCACAAGCATGAATGTTGGAGAAGTATTTATTGAAAACAAAGTTAGGGATGTATAGGGAGAGGATGAACAGGAAGAAGGAAAGGGATGGTAGTCAGTTTGATCTAGGCATCTGGTGTTGGCGGCCGGGAGACTCGGAGTGGGGACATCATCTCAGTTAAATGTAGGCCGAGTGATTAGGACCCCCAAAGACTGGGAATAGCTGAGGTAGGCTTGTCTTGACAGAGGTCATTGAGATTGTTAAAGATCTAAGAGCGATATCGTTGTGAAGATTCAGATCGTTTCATCTGAGATACCTCATCTGTCCGCTGAGGTCACTGCTCCAATGCAGATGGAATATATTGAGTGGTGTTCTGGAGATTTGCCGGTGATATGGAGGATTTGATAGAAGTGCTTGCTGAACCAGGATCTGTGGCCAGTTTTCTGGTTTCAGTAAGAAATAGCATATGTAATTATGGTATGAAACTCCTAATTGGTCTGTTTTGCTTCCCCTAAGAGTGAATATGAAAGTGTCTAGATAGTGGTTAGAAATGTCAAAGATAGAGGAATGGATAGATGGACTGAATGCGGAGGAAGTAGTGACAAATTCTGAACGTTGTAGGAAGTCGAAAGGCATGCAGGAACATGGACTCTAAATAGCTTGAGCATAGAGAGGGGATGCGGAGGCCATGTAAATCGGTGGTTAGTTGAAGGTGTTCGTGGTGGTGTGATAACTTTTGAAACAGTTTCAGTTGGATAAATAAGCTAAAAGTGTGCTCGGGGCATGGCAATTAAGGAAGGCTTCTTGAGAAGCGTTAGTGAAATTTCTGATCTGCTGGGTAAGTTAAGATTGGTTGTCGAAAATGTCAGATTCTGGAGCCGAGAGTCTGAACTTCTGAAAAGTGAGTCGGCTATGAGATTGAGCAACTGGTGTTGAGCAGAAATTAGAGTGAGCCTGCTCAAGAATTGCATGATAACAGGTTAATCTATTTTAAGGATAGACCGGTTGAAAATAGAAATGGAGGTTGAAGGAGTCCAGACTCCCCTGTGTGTGTAAGAATCCGTGGGATGAGGTATCTGGACTGAAGAGTTGGCCATTTGAGAAATATCAGAGTACACAGGAGCCGTATTGCTGCCATGGTGGCTAAATTTGTGAGTGTAGCTGCTGAGACTGGAGAAGGGCGATCGACTGCTGAAGATGGCTGAGTAGGCGGCGCTGCTGTGGCTAAAGTATATGGGATGTTGCTAGATGGTAGGATGTAAGGGTGTTGGGGGGAGGGAGGGGTTGGAGTGGGGGATGGAGGGGGAAAAGGATAGACCAGTTGAAAATGGAAATAATTGGCCAGCACAAGGAATAATTCCTTGGGGCACCAGGTAAGGTATCTGGACTGAAGAGTTAGCTGTTGGACAATTATCTGAGTAAACAGAAGCCGCATTGCTGTGAATGGCTAAAGGAGGGGTGGAAGAATGAATGTTGGGATGAAAGGATGTAAGTAAGTGGGGTTTTCTGAGCAAATTGTGAGCACTGAAATTAAATAATGATGAAATTATTAGAGAAAGATCAGATGAAGTGAGTGCTGGTGGAAATACAGCCGCTAGGGGGAGCTAGAGCTGCAGTCTGAGGCTGTTGTGGAGGTGCATGTCTCATGACGTCACGAGTGACGGAGAGTGGCATGCTTGCAGTTGATGGAAGTGTTGAAGGCTCAGAGTTTGTTATGACAGAAGTTTTGGTGGATGCTGCATACAGTTAGAATAATCTTCCTTGTTATCTGAACGATTGAAGTGGATGACTTTGCTTTTAAGAGTGAGTTGAAGGCGAGCCGCCGTCCTGTTCCTGATGTTGTTCTCGTATCGCCGAGAAGGGTTAAAGGGAGGTGGCTGGCGAGGAGAACGAGGAAGCTGGTCTCCACTTCTAGTATGAGTATAGCGATCTCTGTTCTTGGGTCTTGAAGGCGGAGAAGAGGGAGCCTGAAATATATGTCGGAGTTGGAGAGTTTGATTGTCATTAATTCTGTGGAGACCATAACAAAGCTTATTAATTTATTTTAGAAATATGATGTCAGTTGCCTTATGGACAAAATTGTCTAAAAGTTTTAGATCCTGAATCCGTGATGGCTGTGTGATATTGAATTAATATATCTAGCATAGTTTTCACTTTTGCAGATCATTAGACATGACATTGGACAATTTCAAGACATGGTGGTGTCTAAAGATGAAGATCGCTTTTGTAGCTTCCGTGATTTAACAATAACGGGGAAAGCATGATTTTCAAATCTACAAGCACGCTGTCAGAAACCAACCACCTTCCCCAGCTCTACCTGTATAGATCTGCTACGGTTAATTCATGTACACTATATTGTACAGCAGCATAATGTCTTACTTGCTCACATCAGCGTGTCGTGTATGTATTGGCAGTAACAAGTCCCGTACTTGATCTGCAGCAGCAGCGTAGCAGATCTATTCCGCCAAGACCAAACATACAACATTGTCATACCCATTAACATGCCAATCACTCTAAGAGTTGTCATGACAGAAATGGCCATAATACATCTTCATCTAACTCCAACTTTAACCACCTTCATCCTCTCACTTACAGTAGGCCAGATGATGGCTCCACATTTCAAATCAATGGAGAGGGAGACAAGAACTAAAGACTTCAACCAGTGCTCTCACCTCTCCTTAATTTTTTTTTACTACTATTAACTTAAGACGAACAAATGAGTCTCTAAGGACGAAGGTGCCAGACATACAGTCTACCACATGCTTAAGTGGAGTTCAATGTGCTAGTGATCAGAGATGCCCATCCGGTCATGAGGTGACTTGACACCATATATCAATGCCAGGTCCAGTCTTCAGAGGGACTGAGATCATAGGTTTGTGGCAGGGGCAGTAAAATTACAGGACGTTTCCTCTCACATCTGTGAATAGTCTGTTATGAGACTCTAAAGATCATGGAATTGGCTGTGATAGTTATTCAGCAGGGAATAATGCAGTAATTCAGACGAAATAATGTCTCTCTAGAAGATTTAGCTCAGTTTTGTATCTGAAATGTATTTTATTAAAGGTCAATTTGCGCACAGAATCTCTTAAACTCAGTCTTGAGCCAGCCATTTGGGACTTTCGATCAGGGTTGTGTTTCCCAAAAGCATCGTAAGCCTAAGTAGATCACAGAGCCATTGCCACCAATGGTCTCTACGATCAATTTAGCTCACAATGCTTTTAATAAGCGCAGCCCTGTTCAGTAATGCCTGCATGATAAAACACACCGCTGTTAAATTAACTCTCTATATGTTAAAGCTGATGGCAAAATAAAAGCAGAACTCAGGTGGCATGCAAGTCATCCACCATTGCTCACTCGTTCATTATGCAACTACTCAGCCAAAACCCACACTCAAATCTCAACCAAGGTATGAGCGCTGAAAATTAAATCCATGTGGCATGATACATTACATGGTCTCAAGCATCATCATCAATCATGACGATGAAAAGCAAGAGAACATTTCTATGCTTGCTGGAGAACAAGAGATACATCTTTTCATGGCATGTTAATTGGCTGGCTGAGATAGGCAAAGCGCAACGGGATATAAATGGTTTCTTTGATGGCCCCTCAAACGTTAATCCAGCATCTCACTTCCTTCACCACTTGAGTAAATACTCAACATCCATCACTTATCAAAACACCCTAATGTATAAAAGATGTTTTCCTACTGTGACGTAAATTATTCCAAACAATGCATTTGAGAACTGTTACTGAACAGACTACAACTCTACCACACATTTGTCTGAACATGAAACCACAAGTGGAACATCAAGTTTTGAAATATGATGTTTTATTAGCAAGGTTCGGAAGGAGCAGGTGCAGATAATTAACCCAATTAGCACAATTGGAGATCAATCAGTAATCAACTCAGGACAAGATAAATAACAGCAGAACCCACCTTTGTTCCTTGACAATTTATCAGCATCCCCCCCTCCACCCCATCTCCTCACTTTTAGTTCCATCTCCTCACTTCTAGTTCCATCTACTCTTACCAACGGGGGGAGTACTCTGGGTTCAGGCAGAAATTCCGAGCTCGTAGCCTTCCACCCAGACAGCATGCCAAGTACGCATAACCTTTATGTTGTGTTCTGTGTAATTGCACTAGAGGGCACTAGTGAGTTCAAGAAAGAGAGAAGGAGGAGAGAGAAGGAGGAGGAGAATTGCGAATAGTCATGAGTTGATATGAGTTCGTGAACTAGTGTGAAATAAAGAAGTTAAACAATTCTACTTACCTCGTCAATACGTTCATGTCCTGGAGTTGGCTGCTTGCTTGCATTTTGGTATCAGATTACAACAATTGGCGACGATGGCGAGTCTTCCCACACCTGCTCCGTTCTTGCCATGTGCTTCTGATCCACCGATTCCCTTCTGCACGTGGAAAAGAATCTTCGAGAACTACATGCTGGCTATTAACGCGTCAGGAGATTCCTGGACGGCTGCTCGAAGACGCGTAGTTCTTTTACATTGCTTGGGGACAGAAGGACAACGTATTTTCTACACTTTGCCGGATACAGGTACGACTTATGATGAAGCAATGTCTGCTTTGGAAGAGCATTTCATCCCGAAAGTCAATGTGGTTGTTGCACGTCACCAGTTCAGACAGAGAGCTCAACGCGCGGATGAAACGATTGCACAATACACTTCAGCGCTGCGAGAATTGGCTGTCAATTGTGCTTATGGTACAGTAGAGGATGAAATGATTCGCGATCAGCTCATCGAGAAAGCGTACGCTACAACAGTGCTCGAGAAACTTCTACTGGATCAGCCCGCTTCGTTGGGGGCTGCTGTAACTGTTGCATGCCAGATTGAGCAAGCGTTGCACAACGTGAATTTACTCCGAGATGCTGCTCCGGTACAAGCGTGAGTTCAAAGACTTCTCATTATCAATCGACCACACAAAACAGACCTAAAACTACGCCAAGCAAGTTTACTGCGTCACAGCGTGCTTGCTACAGATGTGGTTCTAATAAGCACTTGGCAAATGCATCTGATTGTCCAGCATCGAAAGCTAAATGCAATTAATGTGGCAAAACAGGACATTTTGCGAAAGTATGCCGTTCGACAACATCCGTTCGCGCAGTTCTGCCCGAAGTGCAAATATGCAATATGAACTGTGACAATTCTGACGACAGGATTAAGTGTTGTGTGCACATTTCTACTGACACAGGGCAGTCTATGGAGACGGAGTTTGTCGTGGATACAGGCTCTGTGGTTTCGATTTTGCCAGAGACTGTGTATAGGCATCATTTCAGTACATCTCCACTGTCTGCGCCGAGTGTCCAATTGGTCACGTACATGAGAGGACACATTCCAGTTCTAGGATGTCTCACAGCTAATGTATCATTGCACGGAGTGTCTGCTACCGTTCCACTCTACATTGTGGAAAACGGAACTGCCTTATTAGGCATGGATGTACTTAAAGCACTGAAATGTACCATTAACCATGACTCTACTGTTACTGTTTCTACCTCTGCTTCAGTTCACAGTGTTGCGAATACTGAGCCTGTGGGGTGTGTGAAAGGCTTCATGCACAAGGTCAAAGCTCGTGATGATGCAGTTCCAGTTCAACAAAAACTCCGTCGACTTCCCTTTTCTGTACGTAATGCAGTCTCAGAGGAACTACAATCTCTGCTGAATCAAGGTATTATCGAGAGAATCGATGCTTCTCCCTGGGTTTCGCCAATAGTAGTCACTACAAAGAAAGGAGGAAAAATTTGACTTTGTGTTGATCTTCGTGAACCGAACAAAGCACTACTAGTTGACAAACACCCATTACCCCATATGGATGAGCTGTTGAGTGAGTTGAGGGGTGCAGCTGTATTTTCGACTATTGATTTAACATGCGCGTACCATCAACTGCCCTTACATGCTGATAGCCGTGACTTAACTGCCTTCATTACGCATGAGGGTCTTTTCAGATTCCGTCGTGTTCCTTATGGATTAGCTTCTGCTCCTTCAGCTTTCCAGAAAATGATGGAGACAGTGCTAAAAGGTGTTCCCGTGTACAAAACTATTTGGACGATATAATAGTTTATGCTGCTTCACAGATTGAACATGACAAAACTCTCCACACTGTCATTCAGAAATTGAGAGAGGCTGGTTTGACACTGAACATGCAGAAATGCACATTCAACAAGACTTCGCTCAAATTCCTGGGTCACGTGATCTCAAAAGAAGGTATCTTACCAGATACTGCTCACATCGAAGCTATAGTCGATGCGCCTACTCCCCACGACGTATCTGCTCTTCGTTCGTTCCTTGGATTGATCTCGTGGTACAGTAAATTCTTCCCAAACTTTGCCACGGAGGTGGAACCATTACGTGCTCTTCTGAGAAATGCTCCTGAAACTTTGTTCGACTGGACTGCGGAAGCAGACCGTTGCTTTAACAAACTGAAAGCTGTTCTGGTGGAGAGCCCAGTGCTTGCACTTTTTGACCCTTTTCTTCCTACGATCGTGTCAACTGATGCTTCGGACTATGGTCTTGGTGGAGTACTGACTCAAATGCATGCGGATGGTGTAGAACGCACTGTCGCTTTCGCTTCACGTACGCTTAGCACGACCGAGAGAAAATACTCCACAGTGGAAAAAGAGGCTTTGGCTTGTGTGTTCGCTGTAGAGAAATGGCGCCCGTACTTATGGGGTCATCACTTTACGTTACGTACTGACCACAAAGCATTAACTACTTTGCTGGCTACAAAAGGAATTGGACGTGCTGGAATGAGAGTAGCCAGATGGTCAGCCCGGTTGCTGTGTTTTTCGTATGACATTGAATACCGCCCTGGTGCTCAAAACCAGGCCGCAGATTGCTTGTCAAGAATACCCTTACCAGTGACGAACGAGCACACTGAGGAACCAGAAATGGTTGCCGCAGTCTTTTCAGGGTTACATTCAGTGTCCATGGAGGATTTCACAAAAGCTTCCGAATCTTGTTCTGAGTTGTGTTTACTTAGAACGCAAATACTGAATGGCTGGCCACACAACAAGAAGGATGTAGATCCAGCCTTATCATCATTCTTTTTCATTTGTGATGAACTGTCTGTATACAACGGATTGATCATGCGAGGTGAACATCGTGTCGTTGTTCCTGTTTCTCTTCGTTCGACCCTGGTGAAGCTGGCTCACGAAACACACCAAGGTTTGGTCAGAACCAAACAAAGGCTACGTGAACTGTACTGGTGGGCGAAAATGGATTTGTTAGTTAACTCAGTAATCTCAACCTGTCTTACTTGTCAACTTAATGACAAATCTGCAAAGACAGCTCCTGCTCCATTACAAACTGTGGAATTGCCGGATGGACCTTGGCAAAAACTGGGTCTTGATATCGTCGGGCCTTTCGAACATGCTGCATCAGGTTGTCGTTTCGCAATTTCATTGGTGGACTATTACAGCAAATGGCCAGAAGTTGCTTTTTCTTCACATATCACTACTGAGGTTGTTACTTCTTTCTTACATTCTGTGTTTGCACGAGAAGGAAACCCTTTGTTTGTTGTTACGGACAATGGACCTCAGTTTCTATCTTCAGCTTTTTCGGATTTCCTTTCTGAACGTGGTATCAAACACCTGCGTACAAGTGTGTATCACCCACAAGGAAATGGTGCAGTTGAACGCTGGAACAGAGTACTGAAAGAGTGTATCTTATCTGCGGAACAAATGAGAAAAGCTTGGAGACCGTCAGTAGTTGAGTTTCTTCAGAGTTACCGTGCTACTCCTCATGCTACTACCAGTGTATCCCCATCTGAACTTTTGCATAACCGGAAACTGAGAACGAAGGTAGACATTTTTCCTGTGAGGGGGAAAAGTGACAAATGTGCTGGTGTACGAGATGCTGTCAAGGAAAGGCAGGAGAAAAGTAAGAAATATACAGACAGGAAGAGGAGAGCCAAACCTGTTTCTTTCAAGGTCGGGGAACAAGTAAGAATCAGGAAGCCAGAGCACGTTCCTAAAGGAAGCCCTAAGTATACCTTACCTTTGTCGATTCGAGAAAAGATCGGACCAAGTTCATTCTTGCTCAGTGATGGAAAGAAATGGAATGGACAGAGACTGACTAAATTTCCAGATCAAATTGAAAAAAATGTTCAGGGATCAATTCCACCTGCTCAAAACTGCCCAACCATTCTCAGGAGGAGTGAAAGAGTTGGTGGATCAGGGTGGATGAAAGACTTCATAAAGTAGTGATGTCAAAAGACAACATGATTGTGAAAAAACAAAACAAAAAAAAAACACATGTACTGGTTCTAGTGTGTTAAGGTACTTGATTGTTATCTAGAATGGCACTTCTAAATAATACTGTTAGGTTAAGAGATTTAAATTTTGACTTGCAGTAATGCATAATGTTCTTATATGTTAAAAAGAGTTATTATGGCTGTTGTCTTAAAACATATATTGCCTTACAGGTTAAATACTGAATAAGTCACCTACTGACTTTATGTAAGGGGGGGGGATGTTGTGTTCTGTGTCATTGCACTAGAGGGCACTAGTGAGTTCAAGAAAGAGAGAAGGAGGAGAGAGAAGAAGGAGGAGAATTGCGAATAGTCATGAGTTGATATGAGTTCGTGAACTAGTGTGAAATAAAAAAGTTAAACAATTCTACTTACCTCGTCAATACGTTCATGTCCTGGAGTTGGCTGCTTGCTTGCATTTTGGTATCAGAATACAACACTTTACTGCACAAATTATATGTAGATGTGAACTCATGAAGGCAACTCTATCAAAATGGGTTCATATAGTTCAATTGCAATGTAGACAAATGTTTAATGTTTCACCGCATACTTCTCAGGAGCTATTGTGAACGTAAAAACCTTATGGGTCAATGACACAACAGACTTTTTTTTCTGGGTCTATAAATACATGTATTAAAACATGCATTAAAAATGCAATTCACACAGAACATACTGTGATATGGACATGTTGATGCATTCATAATTGTATGTTTCAATATCAAGAATTCAATCCCCCCCCCCCCCCAGGTTACTTATTTTACCATAGAATTTTGACTTTATAAATATCACAAATAATCTAAATGAAATTAACATTAAAATGAATTTTGATATTTATCTAAAGTCAAAATTCTATGATAAAATAGCTAGCCTGAAAAAAAAAGAATGTAATTCTTGATATTTACACATAAAAGAGATTACTCTACATTAATAACATACTGCAAATATCAAAATATGATTTATTATTTTCTGGACGGAGGGGGGTGACTCTGGGACGCCAGAGTCACTGTCGAGCCCTCTTGAGGTGTCGTGGGCTAGTCGACGAAACACTGAGGACGGAAGGTGCCCACTTGAAGACCCTAGAGATGTCCCCTACTTGGCTCAATCCAGACGGTTGTCGTGCTGGTCCACTAGGGAAACGACATTGTTGTTGCAGCCGTCGTGTGTGCTGACGCGCCAAGTACACTGCAGTCGTTAACCCCGGAAAGAAGGGGAGTCACACCACCATATGGAAAGAAGCGTAAATGGGTAAAGCATAGTTTACTGTAAAGCTACGTCTTAGTGTTGCTTATCTTTGCTAGAGCCGAGTACAAATCAGCATGAAGTTTTAACATCTACTCTCGTGTAATGGAAATCACCCATCTAAATTAGCCGGGTTTGAAATTGTGAGAATCGTGATGTCACAATTCCCTAACATGCGTCATCATCGTTTGTTATCAAGGAGGTGTGTTCTAAACAACTCATGTCTGTCCATCAATCAAAAGAGCAATAATGCTGTTGGATAAAGATGTCAAGTAAGACTGTCAAACGCAGACGTTGTGAATCAGTGAATGTAAAGAAACTGCACCTCCAAAAACTTTGCAGAGCATTACAAATGCATGGCTGAAGTTTATTTTAAAGATGTGCCTAAAAGATAAAGTTTTTGTTTGTTCTTTACAACTTACAATAGGCTGTTTTTTTTTAAATAATGCTCAACATAAATTTTATTTGAAAGATATAGTAGTGCCAATCATTTTGTCCTCTGCGGCAACCCAAGTCTCGCCATGTCTACACTGGACGCGATAAAGTGAATGCTCCTAATCCATTTGTCCTTTGTTTCAGAAGAAGCGTGAGCACTTGAAGTACATCAGAAATATAAATTTTGTCCCCATAATGTATGGTTTAACAGGCCACATGTGCACACACACAGACGCACACGCACACGCACACACACACACACATTAATGATGCTAGTCACTCTCTTCCTCAAGGAAACTTGTCACACTGTGCAATGCTTGAAGTTCCCATAAGGACAGTGGAGTGAATCTTGCCAATGTTATCACATGCCTCTATCATCATCCTTTAGCTCAGGGCCGGTGCTGTGTCCCCTGAGACTGTGTCACTGGAGCATATCAGATATAATGAGGGGCCCCTGAACCCATCAAAACTCATTTAGTGAGCAGACTGACACATACTTGTACAATCTTATATTTTGACACGAGCTGTTGCAGTCACCTGAATTTCCCTGAGGTCCCGAGGGACGATTGTATCCCAATTGTAAGGCCAGTTCAGTGGCCTGTGTGTCTGTACATTTGAATATGCTTAAGACTAGCAATAAGTCTAATGCTTCCCAATACCACTCCTGGACAAATACAAAACACCTCACATTTTGTATTTGTCCTGCATTTGATGCACACCCCACGTCATGATTTTGCCAAGTTAGATGCGTTCCTGGGTTAAAATTTTTTGTTGATCCTTGAACAATATTCCTGTCAGAAAATGTAATCCTAACCACATCCCTACCCCTAAACCTAACCCTACCCACAAGCTACCAATAAAATCACAGGGAAATTATAGATGAATAACTGATGTAGAAGCATCTAACCCTGGTTGTAAGTCTAAACTTGACATAAACTGTAAACTTGTCCCTCAAATCTGATTGGTTGATTGGAATGTTGTTCCAGAATGAACAAAGATATTGATCCAGGAACATGTTGCACTTAGTGAAATCAGGTTCTGCATAAACCAGTTCTTGAGCAGTATATTAACAAGCTGATGAGCTGAATCAGGTGTACTATTACCAACCCGGTCTCATGAAATACGTCTGTATAGCAGGCATTGTATTTATTGTGCAATTTATACTTGAAAATTAGTTTTTACGTGCATATGATACACTGTAAACCTCTTGGGTAGGATTAGTAGTGTGGTGTACGTGCATAATATACGCTTGGGTGGGATTAGTGGTTTGGGGTACGTGTGTATTATGTCGAGTTCACACTGCACGATTTTCAAAGTAGTCGGGTCACTGTTCTTTTCACACTACACGACTATCTGGGGTGACATTCAGTTGCTGCTGTGTGCACACTGCATGATGGATCGCTGACAGGAGGTTTCACTCTGCATGACTTTACAAAAGAAAGAATCGCCGACAACTTATGTCTGGTCCGCAAACTACGTTTCACAACCAAACAAACACACACGAGAAGTGATCAGGAAATAACGCAAGATCACGTGTGCGTGAGACCGAAATTTTATTAAAAATGATAACCTGCAAGAAGATTTGCGATCCAAATTGTCTGTGCGCTGATTTGCAGTGAAAAGGAGAAGAAAAAAACAGGTTATGCAGGAGGAAATGGTTGGGGAGACGAGGGGTTCAAGGATTGTGTTTTCTGCAAAGAAAGTTGGGGGTAAATAAATAATTTTTCAGTGTGCTGCTGTTGTCAAGCAAATGTTTGTGCTTTGTTTCTGTTTGATATAATTGTAAATATATCTATTAAAATACTGATATTCTGGTCTATAACTCCTCCCCTAACGTTCCGCTATCCTGTTTCTTGCTCTCTCATTGGCTGTAGGTCATCGCCAATGTAGTTTTCAGTCAGAACACATTCACACAGCAGGATTTTGAATCGCAGACAGGTCCAGATATTTAGCATATTTAGATAATTCACACTGTGTGATTGTCACTCATGTGAACGAGCACCGATTTGCCTATGATTTCGGGCATTTGACGGTGATCTCACAAAACCTGTCGGCTAGCGAAAATCGGGCCTAAAATCACTCGGTGTGAACTCGGCATTAAACGCCATAAAGTGTGTATCATATGCACGTGAAAACGTCTCAGGTTACGACTGTAACCTATGTTCCCTGAGAACAGGGAACGAGACACTGCGTCGAATGACGCTTTGGGGAACGCCTCAGGCGTGACAGGTGTCTGAAATCACTATCAAATCACGTCAATCACATTGACCGGCGACAGCCAGTTAATCATTAACGTGAATGATTAACTTGGGACCTGGAAGTAAGGGTGCCTTGCAAACATGACCAATCACCTTATCGTCTGAAGGGACTGTACGGCAGGCAGGCCCCAAGGCATGGCAAGGAGACGCAGTGTCTCGTTCCCTGTTCTCAGGGAACATAGGTTACAGTCGTAACCTGAGATGTTCCCTCTCGAAGGGAACTCGCACTGCGTCGAATGACCCTTTGGGGAACGATATACCCACGCCGCCATGCTAAGGGGAGTGCATGCCCTCAGGCAGTGACAACTGTCCGAACCAGCAAATTCAAATGAAATGCTAGAACCACTCACCCTCAGATCACACTGGGCTGTCAGTGACATCATTCCCTACATAGCCTAAGCTATAAGCCTCACAGGAAAACCTCAATAAACATAGTTAAATGAAAGGCCTACCTGGGCCTGCTCAAAGACCTAGGACCACAACTTCAATAAGAAGGGGTCCCTTCTAGGGAATGTGGCTAGGGAACCCGAAGGAACCCCAGCCAGTCACTATTCAGGGGAACGTACTCCCCCCGAAATGCCACCAGGACGGCCTGACCTGGCGTCAGATACATAGACACTTAGTCTGGCCACTTCCTGTCTGTCTGAAGACAGAGCCTCTGGAATATGCCTTTAGGTAAGGCATCCAACCCGAGGGACTGCGAAGCTGGCAGTGAACCGCTCGGCCCGGATCTGAGACGGGATATCCCGGAGAGTATGACTCAGCATAGTGCTTTACAACCCTTGCTAGCGAGGGGAGTTTCTCTACTCGATCCATGGATCAACCCAGTGTCTGTGTTTCAAAACACTGAGGAGGCCTGTGAAGGCCTAAGGACTGATCTAACTGGGAGGCCTCACGAGAGGCCTGCGACCGTCTGACCAGACTCAGGGGTCCGCGTGCTCATAGTGACCCTCAATGAGGGGAGCACATGGTCTGCCTGGTAGGCAAAACCAGGCTGTAGGCAGGAAAGAGGTTCCGGGAGGGAACCAGTAGCAGAGAAAAACACTTTAGTCGAGCCAGGGCGCAAGCTCGCCTTCAGCAGCTGCCTAATTAGGCCAGCTGAAATGATAGCAAGAGGCCACTAGCTTCCTGAACCCAGCAAGGTTATTATAGTTTTGCATTTTTCATTAGTTTTTATTTTTATTTCGTTTTGACTTTTTGTTTTCAAATTCAGTTTAGTTTTAATTAGTTTTTAAAGTGGGTTTGCTAGTTTAGTTTAGTTTTTATTTTTTGAAAATGCTTAGTTTTAGTTTAGTTTTTATTAGTTTTAGTGTTAGTTTTAGTCTTTTTTTGTGATTTGGGTTATTTGTCAGGGGCAAGATTCAAAAAGGTCTGAAAAAACTATTGTGTAATAATAACTCAACAAAAACATAAAATTTTAGAAAATGTATTCAACAATAACATCAGTAGCTACATAAAATGTAGATATGGGCACAAATATGTAAACAGTCTACACAAGACTCCGCAGTAAGTGCAAAATGTGTAAGTGACTTATGCCAGGAAAAAACCTAAATAGCCAACAGACTATGGAAGACACACACGAACAGCATGTATTCAACACATTTTTGAGCCACACAAGACATTGCTGTCAGAGTGTCAGGAGCTCAATCTCTTTACCTCTTACAAAATCCACACATCTTCTATACAAAATTCACAGCTGTACAATTTTCACACCCTATACTAAATTTACCAATAGGGGAGCGCGGGGCACAACGTAACGCTGGGCCAGTTGTAACACACTTGTTTTAAATACTTCCACACATGCCAGCATGACGGAACTTTGTGTATTTACTAGTTGCCATTTCAACACTATATAGAGAAAAAATTGCGCCAAAATTCAGAAATCTTTGTAAGATATCACTGAACATTTATTTAACTATAGCAAAAGTACATTTCTTACTAGTGTTAATTTTTCATCTCTATTTTTTGCATTTATTTAAAATTAGACAAATCGGATATTATTTTAATCTCCAATCTGTTGTTTAATAGTTGATATGGTTATTTAATGCTTCGCTAACTAGCAGAAGACACTAGCAGGGTTTAAACCAGTTGTGCAGTTGGGGCATGTTGTAACACTGCGTTACAATGTGTCCCTATTAGAAATATGCTATTATATTCTATACTTTTATGAATGCTATTGAGAAAACATGAGAAACATGTAAATAAAGACTGAGAGTCAATGTTAAGAAATTATTAATTATTATTTTGTTTTGAAGTATGGTGTATAGCTGTGTTTTCCAGTGTGTTTGTTGTCAAACTTAAAAAATAGTTTTTTTTTTTTTCAATTATTAAAAAAAATGACTAATAATTGTATTTTAGATTTGATTAGATCAGATAGCATTTTAAGCTGTCATATGGTCATGTTAATGTGCCCCTCACGTTATAATGTACGGGGCATGTTGTCATGTTTATGGGGCATGTTGTCACATTTTACTTCCATTCTTTCGGGGTAAATCAAGAAAAAAGTATACACTGTATTAATTAAACAAAACCACATAATTGTAATAGACATGTGGGTAATTAATGTGGGAAAAATAAATACTCTAAACCCTAAGTAGATACAAACTGAGAAAGTCAAAAAGCGTTACGTTGTGCACCGCTCTCCCCTAATCATCTGGATTGAAGCGGCAAACATTCAGTGTAAGAGTAAAATAATGACATAACATTATTTAATATTTGAATCACAGCTTATATAGTGTTTTGACATCAACAACCCAACTGCATTTTACCTCAAACTTGCGACTAGTTAACTTTCTAAAGAAGGCGCAATCGCTTCTCGGGTCGACATTAACACACTGACAAAATTGTATTCAGAATTAAAAATATTTTTTATAGCACTTTTTAATGTGTGATTGTGTAAAGGTGTTCACGAGATACAAACCTTTCGCAAACTTGCTTTCAATGAACACTCGTTTTCATGGAGACGCGGTGTGCAATTGGGGGAGGGGAGGGGCTGTGTGTGTGTGTGTGTGTGTGTGTGTGTGTGTGTATGTGAGAGAGACGCGTGAGTGACAGAGACGGAGGGAGAGCAGGGAAAGGAAATGCAGCTGCACGAATACGCTGCTCTTACGTTATTTGCTCTATGAAAGACATCGACAAAGGCGAAAACTAATGACATTTACTCAATAATTTTATTTTATTTTAGTTAGTTTTGCCAAACATGCATTACAGTTTTAGTTAGTTATCGTTTTTTTGTAATGCCTCGTTTTTATTTTTATTTCAGTTAACGACAATGTTTTTTCCCCCTAGTTTTCGTTTTTTCGTTCGTTTTCGTTAACGTTTATAACCTTGGAACCCAGCGCCGCTAGGGAACCACTCACAAGGAGGCCTGGTGAGGCCTACTACCTGATAGCAACAGTATGTGGTCACCTACAGGGAGGCCTAGAGATGCCAACTACCCGATAACGATAGTAAGTGTGGAACTCACCCTCAGGGAGGCCTGGTGAGGCCTGCTACCTGATAATCACAGCATGTGGAAACTCGTCTTCAGGGAGGCCTGGTGAGGCCTACTACCTGACAGCCATAATATCTGGGAGCTTTTTTCTGCTACCCGATAGTAAGTCAGGCTAACTGTCCAGTTGTCTGTCCTTGGGCTTGTCTCCAGGGAGGCCTGGTGAGGCCTACTACCTGATAGCCAATGTAGGTGGGGATTCACCTTCAGGGAGGCCGGGAGAGGGCTACTGCCTGATAGCCATCTTAAGTGGGAATTCACCTTCAGGGAGGCCTGAGGGGCCTACCACCTGATAGCAACTGGTAGCTGAGTCCGGCTGACAGTTCCAAATTGGCCTGCTAAGGCCAGCCAGCTGGGGACTCGCCTATCAGGGAGGCCTGGTTGGGCCTACTAGCTGATAGCAAGTCAATTCTGCTAGGAACACTGTTGGGAACCATACTACACCAACGTAACTATTAGGGCCACCCACAGGCGGCCTAGTACGGCTAGCTACCTGTAGCGGCTATAAAGTATGTCCCACAATGTTGGGACTCACCTCCGAGGAGGCCTGTTTAAGGCCTACTACCCACCGGTGAGTCAACTGCCCGAACCACCAAGGCCAACCATTTCTCTCGAGAAGTGGCCTACAGCGCCCTATTGGGGGCTGCCCATACAAGGAGGCCTGCTGAGGCCTACTACATGATGGCGCAGCCTTCGTTGGCAGATAAGCTGTTTACACAGTGCCTACAGCATCCTGGTGCCTAATCACATTGCCCACGGCAGTGTACTCAGCAAGAGAGCTTAGCACCCTTAAAAACAAAGGGAGTACAACATACGCCACTCTGCCTCAACGGAGGCCCCAGTTAGTCAAGGGACTACCATCTATGCATGGGCGTCAGCTTAGGGCAATGCTCTGGCTACAGGGGAGCGTACTTCAACCAAAGAAGAAGTGAAGGCTTACTTCATACTCGACCCGAGCCATAGTGGTGCGAGGTAGGATAAACAGAACTGGGAGTGAAGTACTCAGACCTAAATCACCTAATACCCTGAATCACAGGGGAATACCCACACCTCACCCTGAGGTTACCAGGGGGCGGGCCTGCCAGCGGCTCTAGGGTTAACAGAAATGTATCTGTGCCCAACCTAGGGGAGTGGGGCTTGAATGAAAGCCAACCACCTACAACCCGGCGCTCAAGCAGTAGCTCAGCGAGGTAAGTGACGCCCATACTGGCGGCCTAAATCCGTAGGCCAGTTCTGCACGGCAGGGTCGGGCAGGAGACTCAGTCTTATTCGTGAAACAAAAGCCGGCCTAACCCTGCTCGAAAGGATTTATATACCACGGAGGGCTAACTGACGCCTACCACGTCCTTATAAACCATCCTCTGAACCACGCTGCATTACTCTAGTCACCCCAGAATGCAGAGAAGGGGTCGGGCCTTGGCCTAAAGACTCCCATGTAAGGAGGCTGTTTATACAGGGATGCCAGAAACCTACATTCACAAAGTGAAGGGTCAGAGGAAGAAATGTTCATTTTAGCAGAACGCCTCTAATATCCCTGGCGCAGCCTAGGCCAGGTACAGAGGCGGCCCTGGTGAGGGCCAGCCTGTAAGCATAGATCGATCTAGAGGGCTCGGAGGAGCCACAGCCTACTAAAGAATATAGTCCGTACAAAGGGCTGCAGAAACGCTCAACCAAATGAAAACTCAACAGAGCTCAAGGGGCGAAATACTCCGAAAAGTCAAAACGGTCCCATGGGCCGGACATAAGATCTATCTGAAGCTCTAGCGTCAGTCAACACTCTAAGTAAAACATTCTATCAGAGAGAGACCAACTACTCTACCCTGAGGTGGCTAATAGCCCGAAGGCTAACATAGTTATCGTTCTGGCCACCTAACGGGGAACTTCAGGGCCCTGATAATCCAAAAAAGTTCTCTTACCTTATTACCTTGACATGGCCCCATAACTCTATACAGGGAACGAGGTCTGTAAAGAGAAACATATTATTTTTTAATCACAAAAAATACTCTTTGAAAGACCATCAGCTCACCTGCGCCGTGCGAAGTGAAGACTCACCAGACAGTTTTTCATGAACATGGGGTCTACCACCTTTACATACCTGAAAGAGGCACTCTCACTAACCAAGCCGAGGCGGGCCATCAGAACATTGTTCTAACCATGAGCCCAGCCTCAGGCTGGATGTAAGAAGCGCCTGGGGAGTCGGGGAAGAGAGGAAAGGGCCAAGATATAATCACGCCCTCAGGGAAGATGATCCATGACCGACGCAACATGCGTTTGTGCTGGATCACCTCCCTCAAATCCCTCTTCTTGCGGGAGTCGCGCCTCCTCTGCGACCTATTACTCCACGGAGGAGGCGCACGAGAGGTGACACTGGCTCTCTGGCCTCATCTAAGGTCCTCGGACCATGATAGGCCAGGCCCTCCCATCTGTCTGGGCGTGGACACGGATCTCAGCGGTATGTTTGTCCTGGATACAGCTGAGCGCGCCTTCGCCTCTCTGAACTTTCCAACCACCGCCAACACGGAGGTGCCGAAAAGCTCAGAGGGCGAAACCAGCGAATCGAGGAGAAAGCCTTTCTCTTTCTTCCCGATGTCGGCCAGGTTCAACCACAAATGTCTCTCCATGGCCATACCGTCGCCATCGACCGGCAGATTGCAGCAGCAATCTGTTTGGTGGCCCGGAGAGCTATATATATATATTTTTTTTTCATTTGAGGTAACCGCCTCAGGGCCCCACCCCCTGGTCGAGATCCCCCAGCAGATCGGCCTGGTGTACCTGCAACACCGCCATGATGTGCAGGCTAGCACCGGCCTGACCCGCTGACGTGTATGCTCTGCCATTCAACTGGCAGGGTTTGAGCTCTCAGTGTCGATTGTTTTCCCATCGACGCATACCCACGCTCTCCTATCCTCTCAACATCAGCGAGACTAGCCTGCTGATGTTGGTGGATACAGGTAGAGTATGGGTTCTTCCATGTCCTCTCGATCTCAGTATGAGATCGGGAAGAAATGAAAGGCTCACCTGAGCTGGTGGTTCTATGACCGGGGAAAAAACGCTCTCATCGCGAGTGATTTCTCCCCCAACAAGCAGCCACGGCAGCTGCAGCCTGCCCGCGGCGCGATCCATAACACCAACCAGGTCAGCATACACGGGGCAGGGTGGCTGAGAAGATACAGGAAATATCCTATTATTACCACCCTCATCAGCCATCTCCTGTTTGTCCGGGAGAGCGCTCGCTGCCGGACTAAGTTTTCCCTTTTTTTTTTATTTAAAAAAAAAAAAAAAACTTCATCCAAATGCAGCTAACCCTCGTCAGCCGCCGCATCGTCTGAGAGGATTACACCACTCTCAAGGCGATCTGCGAGCTTCATCTGTGACATCCAGACGCTGAACAGGGACAGGCGAGAGCGGAGCGATCACAATTTGTACAGGCAGTTCCCTCGAAAAATGCACAGTTCGTGTGTGTCACCCGGCTTCAGATATCTTGAGCACGGGTCTGCACACTTCTGAAAGCATTTCATAATTACCTGATTTTCAAAGCGGTTACAGACAAAACAGTCCCTGAAGACGAAAAGATGATTTGTCATGTTTGCAAGGCGCCCTTATATACTTCCAGGTCGCACGTTAATCATTCACGTTAACGGGGTGTCGCCGGTTAATGTGATTGACGTGATTTGATAGTGATTTCAGACACCTGTCACGCCTGAGGCGTTCCCCAAAGTGTCATTCGACGCAGTGCGAGTTCCCTTCGAAAGGGAACTGCATCATATGCACGTAAAAAATCCTTTTCGCGTATAAATTGCACAATAAATAAAATGCGTGCTAGAGACGCATTTCATGAGATAAGGCTGACTATAACAGAGGGAACCGAATATGCAGTGTTAGGACACTAAATTAACTAAATTCAGAGCAATACAATTTTTGGCTAAAAGTCAAAGTGAAATTTGTTCGCAACCCATTTTACTTAAATAATCACACATATTTAAAGTGAAAGAATATTTAACACACACACACACACACACACAATGTAGGGTGGGTTTTGGTTGTATAACTCAGGAGTTGACTGGATAGTGAAAATACCAACCGTATCTCACGGGAAAACACAACTAATTTACAAAGTGGCGATTTCATACAATTATTGTACAATTATTAGAAAAAGAAAGTTAGCATGAAGGTCCACCCTAAACCCACCCCTAAAAATACCCACCACTGGGGCGTAAATGTCACACTTTGGCTGAGTGTGGTGTAGGTATAATGCAAAAACAAAGATAAAAGTGAACAGACTTTATTAGGCAAAAGATTACTACACTAAACTGAACATAGGCCGAAGCATTAATGAGAACCGACAAAATGAGAACTAAAACACAGGCATATATTGATAAGTGAAAACAAGATGATTGGATCAACACAGGTGATACAAATGAGGGAACTGATGAGTAACCATAGAAACAAACTAGAACGCAATGAGTAGTAGTAACCTAGGAGACAAACAACTTGTGGGAAACTGACAACAAAGGAGACTTGAGGTAAACAAACTAAGTGCCAATCTAAGAATAATTGTGGAAGTAAGCAGTTCGTACAAAAACATATATTATTGTACAAATGTATTCTAATTAACCACTAATTCCCCAAAATGTAAAATAGTTACCAACTGTCATGAGACTATGTTAAAACAAATGAGGCCAAGAGGATGGATGGGGTTGAAAAGCTTGAGGGATTTGTGACATCAGCCAAAAAGGAAAGGCGAAAGGCGAGATATTTTGTAAAAATATACCAATACATTTTTTTTTATTACTATTTGGAATAATAATCTTATACAACACTATTTGGTCAGTCAAAGACAAGTTATGGACAGCTTCTGAACATACAGTAATTGTCTGAAATGTTCTATATAGGAAGCATTTCAAAGAATCCAAGCTAATCTTCAGCAAAATAGAGGAAAACAGTGATTTAGTGACTTTTTAAAACAATTGGGATAGTGATAAAAAAAGAAACACAATGAAGATTTAACATCTTTTAGAAGGCAATGACCTACACATCACATGAAGCATTGTGAATTGCCTAATCACATAAAAAAAATCCTAAATGTGTATAGATAAATAGTTTTATAACTATAAAATGTGATGCTCTTAAATGTGAAATGTTGATACAGTGTGTTGTTGGTAAATCAATTTCTCTATAAAGAAAGCAAATGGGATTTTTATTTCCTGGAACCCAACTGTTGCACTCTATAGCCAACCACTTTGCTGTTAAATCCCTTACAAAATTCCCTGAATTTCTATTCTGAAATATATAAATATGTCATAAACTTCTGGCTATTAAAATAATAGGCCAAATGAGTTAATACAGTACAAGGTACAGTAAAGTAAATGTTGTCTATACAGTTTAAATGAGCACATGAGTTTGGCTTAAATTTACTTATTTGTTTCTGCATAATAAATATATATTATATGTTCTGCAACCCTCTCTTCTTGATAAAAAAGCCAAATAATGCACAGACCAAAGTCATTTGCATTGTACACTGTGCACAGGCTACAAACTGAAACATAAGCTCAAGCCAAGCCAACTTCAGCACCACCAAATGAAACACATTGTACCATTTTGGCAGACGAAAGATAACCAATCGTGGTAATTTCTGTGGTCGTCGTGGCTCATAAATGGTGCTAAATGAGAGAGGTTCAAAGATGGCCTTTGTCACGATCTTGCAACCAAAGATAGCCTGCGATCATTTTCTGGCACCGTCTACTGACTAGCCAATAAAAATGCAACATGAAATGGCATATCAACACAACATGGCTGTAAAACTTAAAACTACTTACCTTAAGCTCCATTTACAAAATTGGCATGCAGAGTTGGCCTCTTTTCCCTAGCAATGACCGTGTCCATATTCTCCTCTTCCGCTTACTTCTCTTTTTTTCAGCGCAAATAAAACCACAATTGCCAAAATGCCATTAATCTTGCTCTATTTTTTTACCATTAGCTCATGCTTATGATGTTTATTATTCTATACTAACTTATATAGCCCACGATTCAATAGGTGTCATCATTGTACAGTCTACATACATGTCGTACCCAGGTTTATTCGAATTCATCAGTATGATTTGTAATGATCTGATTGCTGAAATCGCTGAAGTCTGTAGCAGGCATAAGGGATACTCCCCATTTCTTTACTTGCATCTCAACAGATGTAGGCATATGTAAACTACTGGTGTCAGGTGACAATTGACCATACTGTAAGCAAACAACAGATGTTACACAGTCACAGTTTATGCCTGCAGCTACAAATGTGTAAAATATGCTTTACTGAATTAAATGCTAAAATGCAATTGCTTTGATTTTGTCTTTATGACATGCAACTTCATTGCATTTGTTAATAAATGAAAAAATTTGTCATACTAAATGTCACATACCATTACACACGTACAGTATCATTTCAACTTCAGCCGAGGCAAATTATAACACAAGATAATTGTGACTGTATAAGATGAACAGACTCACAGTTCAAATGATTTGTATTCTAGACATTTTAATTAGCATAACAACAAATCCAGTGAAACGTACACCTATTAAATGCACAAACAACTGTCGAAGTGGACTGATTGTCTCTGTTTAACCATTCATTTGAATATTTAATTTATTTATATCGGATTATAAAATGTTACAAACTGCATCTGGTACAGAATGCAATTCAGTTCATTTAAAGACAGGAAAATTCTAAATATACATACTATATTCTGTTCATACATTCATGCATGTACAGAGAAGAGAAACACACTAGTCTTTCACATATTCACATTTAATGAGTGTTTTTTTTTCCATCTGTTCTTCTTGTTTAAGGCAGTTAAGCAACAACAATTTTATTTTTTATGACTAGCGCTCTGTTTTATTTGCGATAAAAAAGCGTACCTTTGTAAATGGACAAAATACATGAAAAACACGAAGACTTCACAAATTCTTTATCAGTATTACAAAGCTTGCCCGACTGCTTTAATGAAGAACACACTTAAAATCTTTTTCAAGTATGAAAACAACATTTTTCAAATACTGCTTACAATGAGAAGGAATAAATAAAAGGGAATAATGAAATGGCTTCAAAATTTGTCTGTGAATTCATTCACCCTTCTGTTTATATTTTATCTCAGCTTAAAATTATAAGGCTACTTAAATCATTGTGATTAAGAAACATGATTTGATAGAAACCAAAACCTTATTTCAAGAAACATAAATAGTTGGGCAGGGTGTGATACATATTGTGTGTCTTATATCTGTGTATGTTGTGAGACAGTAATTGAGTCTAAAATACCTACCAATATGTTAGCATTCCCATTAATTCCAATAACAGTTGCTTGACTGACACATGGGCAGGTCCTGATTTTGCCATGTTAGACGCGTTCTTGGGTCAACATATTTTGTTGATCCTGGAACAACATTCCTGTCCGAAAATGTGATTCTAATCATATCCCTACCCCTTAACCTAAACTCATAAGTTATCCCTAAAATCAGAGGGAAATGATAGGTGAATAACACTTGATATAGCATCTAACCCTGTATGCAAGCCTAAACTTGACATAAACAGTAAACTTATCCCTAAATTGGAATTAGGTTGATTGGAATGTTGCATGTTGCTTGCAAAGAAATATACAAATTCTTCTAAATGGCTATATGCCTTTGCTTACTTTTCATGCTAACCAATTAAACCTTGACTTTACAGTATGTGATAAATGTATGGCAGTTGTGTTGTTCAGGTAAACTATCACAAAATGGGTCAGAATAGTCAAATTATAGCCTATGGTTGGCACAGACATTTTACTTGATTGCAGGGACTTCAGATTTTATGACATACAAGATATTTGTGTGTTTCATCAACAAAGGTCTCAAAAGAACTGCTGTTTACCTTCCTCTCTCTACGTCTCTTGCTGCTAATGGCATTTTTTGCTGAAGGCTGTTTGAAATAAATATGCTTTTAATGTCAAACCTGGTTGTGAAAAGTTATTTTGTGGTTATAAAGTTATAAAGTTAACAGCGAGAGCCTGACAGACAATAAACACAGTAGATATAGAATCTGCACTTTGCAAACAGTTCTGCAGGCTTCCGGTAAACTCAACATTCATTCATAAAGTTCTATTTATTTTCAAATATAGTTTATCTTTAAAAACACTTTTTTTGTAATATAATATTCAAAAATATTGTTTGTTAAATATTTATCTAATTTAATCAATCTCCACCAGGGGAAGGTCCACAAACTCGGTTCACCTGAGCTGGCCACAAGGCTATAATGCAGACGATCATGGGATACTTATTTTCAACTTGACCGCTAAGTTTTATCCTCCATCATTCAATGCATTTTGCCTGTAGTGTACATAAATTAATCTTAATGTTATGTCATCAGAGATTAAAATCTATTAATCAAAATATTTATTGCATTTATGAAGAAAACTTAGGCTCAGCACCCAAGACTCTATCGCCTATTGCCTCAATGGTGTACAGTGTCTTTGGGCGGATTGCTGAGGTGGATTGCGCTAAAATGCCAAATCTAGCACTAAAATGCTCCGTGGAACACTCTAAGAGCAGAAATGTAAGAGTCCTCAAATTAGGACTGACAAGTCCATTATTTTTAAGAATTTGTCCCAAATGAGCAAGTCAGTTTCTGGCCCCTGATCTCATTCCTTTTTTCTCTCTACAAGAAAGCCCTGTCATAAATATATTGTCTTTGTCAAAAACCCTGCCTCAAATTATCTAAAATACTAAATAAATGTAACATAATTGCCAAGCCAGTCAATAAACAACAAAAAAAATGACTCAGCAGTGAAAGACTGTGATGAATAGGCTATAGTCAGCAGCACAATTGGCTTCTTGACTCCCCAGATAAATAATAAATCCCTGTAGAGTTACCCATCATTAAACAGCCCTTGCAGTTTGTAGTTGTGTCATCAGAAAATGTAGGCCTTTAGTGCTAATACACCAACATCATAAGATAGCCTACACAGAATTTATATAACTCCCTGTGTTTGACAGAGTAATAATACATATAGGCAATGTCTCATAAGAGTCTGACACAGATAATTTCTGAGTTGGCTAATTTATTATGAGTATGAAGAGCGAAGAGCAGTGAGAATAATTCATATGTGAGGACATAAGTGAACGACAGTTTTATGCTCCCTGATGTTTATGGCGACTTGATGCCTTGATCTGAGCAAAGGCCATTACTTCCTATTATTTTTATCAAGTGATAACATTAATAAAGTTAGATTCATTATCAAAGCTGTTGTAATCAAAGCTATCAAAGCTGCGATTTAGTGGAGTTCGGGGCATTAATTGGAGCCTCGCCCACACTTCAGTTGCTGTGGTTCGTGCAATGATCTGGGTTCCAGAGGAATTGTTTTATGATGAGCTGGATGAGGAGGTGTTTGCTGGTCTTCAGTCACAGCTGGTCCCATCCAGTTCCAAGTCATCTCAGTCATCGCTGGATAAGACCACTTCCAAGACAGTTCCAAGTCGCCTGAGTCATTGCTGGATAAGTCCAGTTCCAAGTCGTCCAAGTTATCACTGGATAGGCTCAGTTCCAGATCATACAAGTCATCATTGGTTAAGTCTTGCTCCAAGTCACCTTTGTCGTCCAGCCCCAAGTCTCCTTCACCACGGATGGCCCACCTAGCCTCCCTTTCCCTCCTTCACAGTCAAAGCCATCCAGTTCCTCTGCCTCATCTCCGCTGTCTCCCTTCAGCTCCTTGGCTTCTCCAGTGGTTCAACTTTGCTGCGCGGATCCGCCTGGGGCTTCACAGTCACCCAGCTCCACCTTGGGTCATGGATCCCTCAGCTCCACCTCAAGCCTCCAAGCCCCTCGGCCCTCCTCCAGACCTTTGGCCTTTGCTCTTCGGCTCCACCATGGTTCCTCCCATGGCACAGTTATTTCACAGTCATGTTCTGTTTAACAGTCTTGTTTAATTTAGTCTTAAGGTGTGTTCGACATCGGCTGCAGCTGGATGTAACCAGTCGGCGAGAGTTGCCACGAGCAGACAGGGATGGAGACGTGAAGTTGGACACCTCCTGCTTCCAGTAGTAACGCTCGCGCTGTGTTTGCATACTTTACCACAGCTGAAGTTAAATAAATGCAATATTTGTCAAATACACAAAGTTTTTTGCAACATTTTCATTCAATACTTTATGTATTGCTTAATACAGCGTCTGTTTGTACAAGAATAAAAATCAACATAAGCCAATACTATGAATGAAGTGGGGTCTATATTTTTTTAATCAGTTTTATTTTGATAAACAAGACACAATATAACATCGTGACTACATGAAAAGAGATTTGTGAACATCAGTGGAACTGAAGGTGTGAGAATAAACATGGCCAATCGTGAGACAGCTGTGTCATCATCAGAACTCTTGAGTCCTCCGGCTGCTATTGAATCCCTCTCGGTACTTTAATGGCATACGTCACAGTCACGTGGCGTCGGCGCTTTCTCAAGTCGGACAAAAGTTCTAACCGACATGCGCTGCTTCAAGGCAGCCACCGATCTGTCTGCGCAGATCTGCATGAAGTCTTTAGTTTCAATTGTCTTTATTTGCCTATGTTCACGTCAATCATTAGTTGTCATGGTTTCGAATAAGTCCTCACCTGCGTAGATGGGCAGGGAGTTCTTGCCTAGAACAGAGCCATACCACCGATCAAAACTGTATGCTAATTTTCAATCATCTTTGACAATAATTGTCCCGACAAAAATCCACATTACGGATCTTAAAAAAACCTTAAAATTTGTTAGTAGACAAATAAAGTTTCACGAGTTCACACTTACAAATAATTAGATTCTAAATAAATACTCCTCTAAGAAAAAGGCAACTCTACTCTAAAGAGTTGTAAACCAAGCCAATGGTAAACCACAGTAGCAACAAAAGAGCAATTTTCTGAAGAAATGGGTCATTTCTTCTTTGATCAAAATCAATGTGTTGGTACAAAATCACTGCAGTTTTCTTTGCAAACTGAGCAATTCAACCAATTTAAATGTCTTTTTCTCATTAGTTAACTGATCCACCCAGACCTGATAGTCACAATAAATACAAATCTCCTTAATGTGCAAGTCATTTTTTTTATCTAATTTTTTTTTTCTCTGAAATGAGAGACTGTACTTGCAGCCTAAAATATTTATACAACTCTCTGGCTGCTTGTCAGCCTGGCACACCAAAATGAAATTTTCACATTTGCAAGTCCATTTGTTCCATCAACATGGTGTCACTTTAAATTTTCAGGCCTCTATTTGGAAGGAACTGACTGTACTCTGACAGCCCACCTACAAAAGACCTTGTCGCTGTGATAGTCACCATGGTGATCACTGGTAGCAGTGTTGTAGACTATTTAACCTGTTGGAAGTCTCTTGGAGAGCTGTCAGAGAAAGAAGCTTCCAGGCAAAAGTTGCAACAGAAATAAATGACTCGCATATGATAAGCATTTACAGGACTGACTGCGGTGAAATATGAGCTCCAACCCAGTTTTTTAATGACAGTTCACTCGAAAATGTTAGTTCTGACATTTAAGCACCCTCATGTTGTTCCACAGCCTTATGACATTCGAATGTTCTTCCATGGAACAAAATCTGAGAAATTTGAAGAATGTATCTGTCACATACTTCTCTGAGACAAGAAGGTTGAGGATCCAAATGCAGTTTTATTGAAAGGGTAATCCACAATCGTAGTCGGAAACAGGAAAGAGGTCAGAGCACAGTAAATCAGTCCAATGAAACAAACAAATCCAGAGGGTGAGACAGGAACAGGTAAACCAAGACACAGGCAGATATCAAAAACCAGGAACATGGAAATCAGAGGGAAATGCTCAGAGATGCAGTGTAAACATCTAACAAGACTTTGCAGGGAATTAATGTGAAAACCAGGCTTATATATAGTCATACAGGTTTGGAACGACATGAGCTTGAGTAAATGATGACAGAATTGTAATTTTGAGTGAATCTTATGAAAATATGTGACTGCCTACATTTCTGGAAAAACCTGAAATGAAGAATGTGAATGATAAAGCAATCAAAGCTCCCCTCTCAATGCCCGCTTTCTTTTTCGTGAGGGGCGATCCTCAGCACCGTTGTCAAAATCATGGGGCTCGTGTGTCGATTTTGCCAATGAGCCATAGACAACAGAACATATTTAATGAATATGTTCATAATAACATATCCACATAATGGAAATGCTTTTGTAATCTTTATTGTTGTTTATTATATATGTGGGCAATTGTGACAAAGAATTTCCCCTTGGGGATTAATAAAGTATTACTGAAATTAACCGAATAGACGGGTCCTTCCCTTTATCTTGTGCTCTTGCCAGATCACACCTGTCAATCCTCCCGTTTTTCCCGGGATTCTCACGTATTTTACCTTGCTATCCTGCGATCATCCCGTTTAAATGTTTTCCCGTATTTCTCCCGTATTTTTAATCTTTCTATCTAAATAAAAAGAAATCCCACTGTGCGCTAACCAGTTAAGCGGAAATCCCGCCCTGCAGCTAATTTCATTGGTTAAGGTTTCGGGTAGGTTTAGGGATCAGTGTTTGGTGTAGGCAATCAGTACTGTGATTCCATGACCAATAAAATCTTTAGAATCGGCTGCAGAGAAGAATCGCGCGAAGAAGAACAGCAGCATCCCGAGGATGGACGAACATGAGAGAGATGGCATTGGAGACTATGTATGTAATGTAGGTTATTGTGTATGTAATACAGAGATTATGTATTTATTTATGTTAATATCTGCACAATTAATGTTTATTTAGCCTGCCTCTGCCATCCAATGTAGCATCTGGACCAATCAGACACAAACAAATTATTCATTATATTTCATGAATAATCCAGCAATCTCACTCTTCCAAAAAAGGTCTGTGAAACTTTCCCCAAATCAAGCTAACACTCTGGCAGAACTCGGTGTCCTTTCACAGGACACAGTAAGACTGATAAGTTTCACGACGCAAAGGAATGTGCAGGGAATTGTGACTTAATTCTTGCTGAGAAGGAGGAATTAACCCTTTTAATCTTATATATTCTATTTACAGTCGTGCTCAGAATTAATGGCACCCCTGGTAAATGTGATCAAAACTGGCTGTAAAAAATAAATCTGCATTGCTTATCCTTGTGATCTGTAATTAAAAAAAATTGCCAAAAATCGAACCTTTCATTGAAGTAAAAGAATTGAAAGTGAGGGGGAAATCACATTGTGAAATAAAAGTTTTTCTCCAAAACACGTTGGCCACAATTACCCTTCTATTAAATACTTTTTGCAATCTCCTTTTGACAAGATAACAGCTCTGAGTCTTCTCCTGTAATGCCTGATGAGTTTGGAGAACACCTGCCCAGAGATCAGAGACCATTCCTCCATACAGAATCTCTCTAGATTCCCAGATCCACGTTGGTGCTTCTCTTCAGTTCACTCCACTCATCAGGTCAGGGAACTGGGACAGTCATGGCAGAAGCTTCATTTTGTGCTCCGTAACACATTTTTGTGTTGATTTTGATGTTTGTTTTGGATCGTTGTCCTGATGGAAGATCCAACCACAGCCCATTATAAGATTTCTAGCAGAAGGCATCAGGTTTTGATATTTTTATCTGTTGATATTTGATAGAATCCACGATGCCATGTATCTAAACAAGAAGTCCAGGACCTCCAGCAGAAAAAATATGCCCACAACATTAAAGATCCAACGGCATATTCAATTGTACACATGGGGTACTTTTTATCCCTGTGTGCACCAAACCCATCTAGCGTGTTTGCTGCCAAAAAGCTATTTTTTTTGTTTCATCTGACCACAGAACCCTGTGCCGTTTGAAGTTCCAGTCGTGTCTGACAACTGAATTTGCTGGAGTTTGTTTTTGGATGAGCGAGGAGGATTTTTCTTGAAACCCTCCCAAACAACATGTGGTGATGTAGGGGTTGTCTGATTCTTTTTTTAATAGGCTTTCTGACCCCAAGACTCAACTAATCTCTGCAATTCTCCATCTATGATCCTTGACGAGTCTTTGTCCACTCAAACTCTCCTCCTCACCATGCATTAAGACAATATAGACACCACGTCCTCTTCCTGCATATTCATAACATCTTTAGTTGATTGGAACTTCTTAATTATTGCCCTGATGGTCAAAATGGGGATTTTCAATTCTTTAGCTATTTTCTTACAGCCACTTTCTATTTTGTGATGCTCAACACTCTTTTGATGCACATCAGAACTATATTTTTTGGTTTTACTCATTGTGGTGGATGATTAAGGCAATTTGGCCTTTGTGTTTCATCATATTTAAACTCATGTGAAACAAGAAGTCATGGCTGAAATATTCCATTTTCCTAGTCACCCTGGTGTGCTAAAAAAAGGTAAACATTAATAAGAACATACTTCAGAGATATTTTACTCGTAAAAAATTCTAGGGGTAGCAATAATTGTGGCCAACGTGTTTTGGAGAAAAAACTTAATGTGATTTCCCCCTCACTTTCATATATTTACTTCAATGAAAGGTTAGATTTTTGGCAATTTTTTTAATGAAAGATCAAAAGGATAAACGATGCAGATTAATTTTTTTACAGCCAGTTTTGATCATATTTATCAGGGGTGCCATTCTGAGCACGACTGTATATAACCATGTGATAAATGTTTTAAAATGTATCTAATTTTCCATCTCATGATTTTCCTTTTATGTGGTTTTGCCCTATGTCTTCATTCTTTCTTCTAAACTATTTTGGTCTTAGACATGACTTGCTTACTATGGTTAGCCAAAATCATATGTGTAGCATGTTTAGTCTGGCTCACGCACCTCCAGAGGGTGTGACATCTTCACGCTTTAAAAATCACTGATCACAAGATTAGCTCTCTTAGCCTCTTGCTCCTCTTAGCCTCTGACTCTCTTACTCTCTTGGTCCTTCCTGAGAAGTCCTAATGTAAAGGTGATTCTAAACTAGAAGTCCCCAAAGGACACCCACGCTTGCGCCAGGCTGCGGCCTTGTCTTTCCATTCACCAAACATCCTCTGACTCCAACTGGTTCTCTCTCATCAAGACCACATCAGCAAAGATCAACTGGAGCCTCAACAAATTGCATCAGGACAGTTTAATTCAAATGGGCGCGACATGCAAGTATCAAACTTAGTCTCATTATTTGATACATTAAGTATCCTTACCCCTTTTTAAGAAGAACATGTTATAACTAAACTGATGGTTTGCTCAGGCTGTTGATCTGCTGAACTTCAAACAATGCTATAACTTCTTGCTTTCCTGTATTCTGCTTCAGCTCCCTTTCCCTTGGTAAACTGTATACATGTATGTGTGTATGTTAGAGTAGTTTAAATGTGTAGTTAATAAAGTTGTCCGTGTCTCAAGCTATCTGGAGTCACTAATCATAGATCTTGACTACTTGCTCTTAGTAGTACTTAGTAAGAAAGATGCCCATGCCCCGGAAATGTACATTTCTATTAATCAATTAATAACCAATATTGAGTGTTCACAGGCTGAACCAAGTTGGTTGTAATGTTAATGTAGCTACATCAAGTTAACCCGATTAACTGATCCAAATATGCATAATCAATTATAACAATTTATGATTGATTATTAATATTTCATAGAGCTAATTTGCTACACTAACATGAAAATACAATATTCAGCCTTTCATCCAGACCGTTTTTACTTATCTGGTTAATCTTTGGCTGTATTCAATTCTGAGTAATTAAATTATAAATACTCGTCTTATTTTGAGAAGTTAGATGCCTGTATTAATATACTATTATTTATACTATACTTTATTGTATAATATACTATAGTCAAGTCAAGTCATCTTCATTTATATAGCGCTTTTAACAATGGATTTTTCCAAAGCAGCTTTACAGAGATAAACATATAATTTAAGGTAACAGAGATTGTTTTGGCTTTATAGCGGTTCTTGAATAATGTTATTTCCAGATAAAGTTAGTTTTTTGATTGATTCACCTCCATTGAAATTATCATTTGTTATTAAATTAGGGGCCACTAAGACAACACCGTTCTCTCTAAACAGACTTTAAACGCGAACCTGTGATTAACGATGATGGCGTTCACATGCGCATTAAGAATTGATTCTATAGTTATGTACTTTTGAAAATATGTGCTCAGGTTTGTAATTACATACAACCCATGCCTAAACAAACGACTTGTCTTGCCTATA
Source organism: Tiaroga cobitis (assembly GCA_030578255.1). NCBI lineage: Eukaryota > Metazoa > Chordata > Actinopteri > Cypriniformes > Leuciscidae > Tiaroga > Tiaroga cobitis. Next base: position 12,731,526 of record CM060591.1, read on the forward strand.
AATTTTGATACAGAATTTGTTTTATTTTATCACTTCGGGTACGCGAGCCGGATTTTCAACAACGCTTTATCTGTAGAGTGGGAAAGGGATCCTCGATAGGGAGAGGATAGTTGACACTTCAGCACTGCATTGTCATCGGGTCCAGGCAAAGCTCCTTCGTCAGATCTGGATACGGCCTGGATCCGGCAGGCTGCGGGAAAACCTCGGGATAAACAAAGACACTAATATTAGCGTAGATGCCATTCTTCTTATGATGTATTGAGTACATCAAGATTTAAGGGAAGTGTTCCCAGTTCCGGCTGACCTAATCTATGCAGCCTAACATTGAATTATAGAAGTCTATAATGCATTATGTGAATGCTAGGTCAAAGAGATGTGTTTTTAGTCTAGCTTTGAACTGACAGAGTGTGTCTGCTTCCCGGACAATGGTAGGAAGACTGTTCCAAAGTTTTGGTGCTAAATAGGAAAAGGATCTACCGCCAGCAGTCGATTTAGATATTCTAGGTATTATCAACTGGCCGGAGTTTTGAGATCGCAATAGACGTGAAGGACTATAATGCGTTAAGAGCTTGCTCAAGTACTGCGGAGCTAAACCATTTAGTGCTTTGTAAGTAATCAACAATGTAAACAATAAAATGTATACAATGTTTAATAGGCAGCCAATGCAGTGTTGACAGAACCGGGCTAATATGGTCATACTTCCTGGTTCTGGTAAGAACTCGAGCTGCTGCGTTTTGAACTAGCTGTAGTTTATTTATTAAGCATGCAGGGCAACCACCCAGTAGAGCATTACAATAATCTAGCCTTGAGGTCATGAACGCATGAACTAATTGTTCTGCATTTCCCAATGAGAGCATATGGCGTATTTTAGATATATTTTAAAGATGGAAAAATGCAGTTTTACAGATACTAGACACGTGACTTTCAAAAGAAAGGTTGGTATCAAAGAGCACACCCAGCTTCCTAACCGACGACGAAGACTTAACAGAGCAGTCATCAAGTGTTAGACAGTATTCTAGGTTATTACGTGTGGGAGTTTTTTGTCCAATAATTAGAATCTCTTTTTTTTCAGAATTTAGTAGTAGGAAATTACTAGTCATCTAATTTTTTTATATCAGCTATGCACTCCGTTAATTTTGTGAATTGGTAAGTTTCGTTAGGTTTTGAAGAAATATACAGCTGAGTATCATTGGCATAACAGTGAAAGCTAACTCCATGTTTCCTAATGATATCTCCTAATGGTAGCATGTACAGAGTGAACAGCAACGGTCCTAGTACTGAGCCTTGTGGTACGCCATACTGAACTTGTGATCGATAAGACATCTCTTCATTTACTGCTACAAACTGATAACGGTCAGATAAGTCTGATTTAAACCATGCTAGTGCAATTCCACTAATGCCAACATAGTTTTCTAGTCTATTTAAAAGAATGTTGTGGTCAATTGTGTCAAATGCAGCACTAAGATCAAGTAACACTAATAGAGAGATACAACCACGATCGGATGATAAGAGCAAATAATTTGTGATTCTGATGAGAGCGGTCTCAGTGCTATGGTACGGTCTAAATCCGGACTGAAAATCCTCGCAGATATCATTTCTTTCTAGAAAGGAACACAGTTGTGAAGATACTGCTTTTTCTAATATCTTTGACAGAAAAGGCAGATTCGAGATCGGCCTGTAATTGACTAATTCTGTAGGATCCCACCGTTCCCACACACAGACACACACAAACAATAACAGCAGGCCCGGACAGAGTGAAGGTACACAGAACCTACAATTTTCACCACACTGGCAAAGCTTATTATTTATTAATTATTTATTGTGTCCCGTCCCCAATTCGCAGCTGGGATAGAGTATGAGAAAAGAAAGATTGGTTCCCGCAAGACAGAGGGTAAAATGTGCGGGAATGTGAGAGCAGACGGTGACCGTGCTTGAATTTTCCAACAAGGTTGTGACCTTGTGTGGGAACGGCAGGTGCAGAAACACAAAACTCAGACTCACACACACACACACACACACACACACTGACAGGAGGAGGAGAGAGTAAAGGTACACAGGACCTACAGTTTCCACACTTGTATTAGCCTCGGGTCCATTGGACCCGAACATCCTGTGTGTAATGTAAATGTGTAGGGGGGGTGTACAGTGTGTTTTCATTGAAAATGTGTTCTGATATATGTTCTTCACAGAAAATGAGCCAAGGCCAATGAGTCTGAGTTTGAAAAAATAATTAATCGTATAATTTTTCTTTTGATAAAAAATGAAAACGGGTCCAACAGACCCGAACACCATACAAGGGTTAAAACAAGCAAAGATAAGTGAGATGAGATAAAATGCATTTGCTGAAGCAACCATGCTTCCTTTTTAAGATGCTTTGAGCTCTATGTGGAATATCGGTCTTGTGTTTGACGGGACTCGTACCAAAGCCCTCCACAAGTGCAACACTGTATCAGATGAGCAACCGAGCAAGTTTACTACATTAGAAAAGCAATATACGTATAGAGCTGGTTATGTGATGTAAACGTAAAAATATATTACTACAAATCATGCACGAGGATGTCATGACATAGTATTGTGCAAGGAACCACACAAAAACAAGTCTTCCTTAATAATTTTCCCCAGTAACCAATTTGAGTGATAAGCAGTAAAGGATTTTGGAGTGTTACTGCCTGGACACTGCAGTGAATTGCATGTATAGATACATTTTTACAGTTTTGCCAATATGCAGATTCACGCATTTTCAATGAGCCTGGGTTGTATACAGTACAGATAGGATGACTAGAAGGACTGGTACAAATCCTTCCATGACTTTCACACAATGTCACCATAGAAGAACGCCATGCATTTATTTCAGGGGCCAACATGACATCATGACTTTTGCGTAAACAGACACGCCACTTTCAAGTCAAGTTGCGTGTTATCTATACGCATTTTGAGATATCCGCGTGTATGCGTGTATGTCTACGCCATTAATGTCCAAGTGATTCCGCGTATATGTACACGCCATTAAATTTCCGAGCGAAACGAAGCAAAATGTAGATCTATATCTGGGGAGCGATATTTTTTTTCCTAGGATGGTAGGGGAAGACTCATAAATGCTATTAACCCCAGTGACGGGTAGGTTTAGGGACGGGGTGGAGGTAGGTCATATATTTATATATACAGTAATAACGTTAAGTCAACTGCGTTCATAAACACGCTGAAAAGCGATTGTGCGTGTTAATAGCACGCCAAAAATGGAAATACGAATTGGCGTGTCATACACACGCAATTTTATGAGATCAGTCTGCAGGGGCAAACCCCTGGAGTAAACCTGAGGTTAAGTGGCTTTGCTCAAAGCCACAACGGCAGATTTCTGAAATAATCGGCAGCACTATAAAAAAAAACCTACTGCGGGATCAGTTATTATGCTTTCAGTCAAAGACTTTTATGGTGTTGTTAAATCAGTTTATTATGTTCTAAAAATATCAGCCCCGTTTTTAACACTAACCCCTTACGCTTGCCAACAATTTGCTAGTTCCTCAGAACAAATTATTATTTTTTCAGTCTCTCTTATCTCACAGCCACCTGTTATCATGAAAAACACTTTGAGAGATGTAATAGAGAAAGTACTAAATACAAGTTCCTGCAACCCTGGTTTCTATATCAGCAGGTGGCACAGATTAATCTCTCCTCATGTGAATTCGGACGAGGTGCTGCTGTTTCAGCCGTATTGGAAAATTGATCGAGCGGAGCAAGGATTGGTCAACTTAAGCCTAGCTCTCCACCCGGTTTTGGAAGAGGCCCTGAGAGGATGAAAAGGGATTGTGTTATAAGGAGTTGTAAACAATTAATAAATAAAACACAAAAAAAAAAAAAAAAACACAGACACAGACACATGGACATGCAAACACAAGTAACACTACACACACAAACACACGCGCGAACACACGTCTGGTTTATTATCTTTGTGGGGACTCTCCATAAGAAGTAATGGTTTTTACTGTACAAACTGTATATTCTAGGGGTAAAACATCATTTTAGTTAAATTAAAAAAAAATTCATTCAGTATCATTTATAAGCTTGTTTCCTCATGGGGACCTCAATTTAGGTCCCCATGGTGACACGAGTCCCCATGAGTCTGTGTGCATTCAGGTTGGAGTCCCCACCTGGGTAGAAAAACAAGCACACACTCACACATTAACATGCTATCAGCTGAACTGGAGAGAATCTGGGTTTAGAGGCCAACAGCCTCAGTAACCCTGACCTTTGACCCGGCTATGGTAAAGACTCATTTAGAACTTAAAGTTGAATAGTTGCTATATATAAACTTCGATGTGGTAGTACAAATTCTGAATTTTGTCATTATTTACTAGGGCCATTTGTGTTAGGAACGGACCATTAGTCACTGATAATCCAACTCACAAATCTCTTTGCATCTGTGTTAAGTTAAAACATGACATCTGATGTGCCGTAACCAGTGCTGCGTAGAATCTGATTACATGTAATCTAGATTATTCAGATTCCAAAAATTAAGTAGGCCTACTTGTAATTAGATAATATTACATTTATACCACTCATAATCAGAATACAGTTACTTTTTTTATTAATTACATGATTATGTTATTCTCACAAAGGCAGTACATTATTCATAATTAAATTATTATCCCATACTTCTTTTTATCTTATAAATTTTCCTTTCTAAAAAATCCAACTGCTTTTATGTTCTGAAGGTCTTCCAGGTTTGTGGAATTGCACACACAGACCATCCACTATGTGCCTATCCCTGAAACCTGAGACCCACAACGTCCTCAGCTCTCCATCAAGGTGGCTCTTCACAAAATGAATCCACCTCTTCTTGATATGATCGTTTTTCGGAAATTTAAATATGTTTTGTAAGTGATGGCATCCAGTTAATACGCGTTTCCAGGACGAAAGCAGCTAGCCAGCAAATTGTAGGCTGTAACTAATAGTATAGTACAGTAACTCGCGATTGAGCGGCGAACTGAATTGTGAATGTGCTCTAGTTATATTGTTAGGGGAGGGGCCAGGAGCTCTGTGGCTCCAGTGCGTCATCGAGCAGCAACCCAGCAATGGTGAAAAACTGTTTAATGGTCTAACTCCACAATTAAGTAGGCCTACTTCACAGTCTTTGTAATGTGTTTTAGCAATACATTTCTAACATTTATAATGTGTTTAGATTTTTTTTTTTTTTTGAATTGCCTTTACAGGGACTTTAAATGTATAAATTCAATTTGTTTAGTCATATTTACATTCATTGGAGAGTTTCCCCAACTTTTCAGCTGAACCTCTTTGACCTAATAATTTTATTTGAAGTAGGCTATATCGTGTAATTTTAAGTTAATGAGTTAATAACATTAACACTAGAAGTGCCTGAATTCCAAAACTACTAGAACTGCCAGAAGCGGTAGATTCCAAACTCTGTATCTTTAATGATAAATACCCAATTGAGAGATTAATGCATTTATTGTATTGTATATCTTTTAAAACAAAACAACACCAAACTGTACATTTAAACAAGTTTAATTATACATAAACAAATGTCTGTAGAGAAGCACTTCCTGGACTCAAGTAAATAAGCTTGAGGTGCTCTTTGGATGGGAAAAACATGTAGAAATCAAACAGGAACATCCAAGGCACTCTCTTCAGAAATGTTAAATTTATGTCTTTATTTCTATTGCTTGGTCATAATCAACACTATTAAAACACTCCGACAACACCAAAAGTGTTGATTATGACCAAGCCATAGAAATAAAGGCTTTTTAACATTTCTAAAGAGAGTGCCTTGAATGTTCCTGTTTGATTTCTACAAGTTTAATTATACATTTATAAATAATAATGTCATTAGCCTACCATACTAATTATCGCATAGGGCCTATTCACAACAGATAGCCTAGGCTACATTTCCATATCCATTCAACATAACTCAGAACAAGATAATAACAACTAAAAGTATCTTATTTAGATATTCTGTCGACAGTGAGAGAGACAATGTCACAGTTATGAATTCGCTGTGTTCTTTCTCATCTTGTGTTGTGCGTGTGGGCGTGGTCGCTGATCATTGCTGCTGATCAGCACGCCAGCTGCTTCTGATCAACGCGCCAGCTGCAGCTGATCAGCGAACCCTTTATAGTGTCACTGTTGTCGCTTTGTGTTTTGTCAGTTCTTTGTGGATGTTTCCTGCGTGTTTGTTACCTGCCTGTATCTGTTTTCCGCGTGTCATCTCTTCACGCAGAGTCCCTGTGCTGCCAAGGGCTTCATACCGGACGGACATTTGCACACCTTAACTCTCCCAGCATCTGACCAGTTCTCAATATCTGTAATTTTGCTATTGAATCTTTTGATTATTTCCTAATAGACAAAGGTCAACCGCGGGAAATAACAAAAGAATACCACGAAATTCAGTGCGGTCAATATGACCGTCAATGGCCGAAATAGGTAAATATGTTCATTTGTTTTTTTGGCTTGTGTACAGACACTTTTAGGAATAGTACAGGAATTTATTTTTTCAAATAAATAATTGTTAAATAAAAGTTATTGCAGATATAAAAGTCAAAATGACCGTCATGGTCGTTCTAGTGTTAAGTTAATAATAATAATAATAATAATAATAATAATAAATAATAATAAAATTAAGTTCTCTGATGTAGATTTTATTACCTTAAATGTGTAATGTATGATTACGTTACTAAATGAAAGCTTTAGCGTAAGTTCTGTCAGGAAGACTCAATCTTTGCGTCACTTATTGCCTTCACGATCTAACCAATCATGTGCTAATACTTGCAGTATAAACGATTGGTACTTACACTTACACATGAGTTCGGAGATGCTGACGCTGCCATTTACCTCCATCCTCCCCACCTCCACCAAGATGGTCCCTTTCCCCTCCATCCTTCCCACCAACACCAGGATGGTCTCTTCCCATACCTCCCGTGGGTGGCTGCACCCCTCCCAGACAGCTGCCTTCATTTTCAGGCAGGAACTGCAGTTTCCAATACCTTCGGATTGCACGCTACGGACAGGGCCTACGCCAAATAACTTTATAAATATTTGCCTTCTGGGCTGTTAATAAATATATGCTTTGCTTGTTATATCAATCTATCTCCCAAGTCTTTCTGGTAGAGCTATAACTTTTGGTACTGGCTGTAACAAAATGTCAAATGCCGGTTTGAATATGTAGAATGGATTTATAAGATCTTAATCACAGATCTCAAAGTTCCCAAAAGGCCAGCAGACATATACTAGGTTGTTTTACCTTGACGTTCAATGGCCTCTTTTTTTCAAATCATTTATGTCCATACATCCTAAATCACATGGACACTTAATCTTCTGCCTACAGAAACAGACCAGTACCACACAGAACACACATCCAAAGTCATGTATCTATCCATAATATAGATTTATAATCAGAATAAAATTGTTCATGTCAATAAGAATGTTGTTCAAGCCCCTCTACCCAGCCCAAAACTAAAACCTAATCCCATTCTTAAACCTGACTCTAAAATCTGATTGGTAAATAGGAATGTTGTTCAGTGATCAACAAGAATGGTTTAATACTGTCATCAGAACCATTTTTATATTGCCAAACAGGACCACAATAAATCCACCATGTTATCAGTTAACTTTAAATAAATATTGACAAAATATTGGAACGGTTAGTTCCAATCCTTGATTCTGATTGGTCAATAGCTGTGTTTTATTCACGATAAAACACAGCTATGACCGCTTCACCCAATGGTTTTATGCATAGACATAATATAGAGCTAGACGCCCTATTGGCCGATGGGCGCAAGAAATGCGGGCGCCATCTTTAACCGGTCATACTCCTTATTCCGTTGCATAGCAGCAGTTAAGATGCCAGAGCACTGTGCAGCATATTCCTGCTCAAATCGGCGGACCATCGCAAATATGGCTCGGGGCATTAGTTTTCACAAGATTCAACATTACCGTTCTATTGGTTGTATTTTGTGTATTTGTACCATGTGTCCTGTATCATAGCTACATCTATGACCTTTGCAGCAAAAAAAAACAAAAAACTTGTGAAGATCCGTTCGGTATTCAGTGAGGTATGATTAATTAATTGCGCTGAGCTCATTGCACCTGCCAAACAGATTACACTGAGCGGAGCGGGTGACCGGTCTAAGATGGCGGCCCCACGGCTTGTCCGCGCCAGTAGGCAGTAGCGGTCGATAGGGCGTCTATGGTTCTATGTATCACTACACAACACCCCTAGCAACCACTCTTAGCAACCTAAACATATGCTTGTCCATAGGCTGTAAAAAAATATGGACATAGTGTCCGTAACCAGGCCCGTCGCCAAGGGGGGGCATTAGGGGGCCGTGCCCCCCCAGATGACACAACGTGCCCCCCTAATCATATGGCCATTGAGCAAACTTACTATTGAGAGCAAAAAAACGTATCCACGTATTACATAACGAAATGTCGTCAGCAGCATTTAGCACACAGGTGCACTAATCTCTGTAACTTTAAATAACACATTCTCTTCAGAAATATGAAGATTAGTCGGAGCGTGTAAGGCTCTGCGCAAGGCTTACCTTTCCCTGGCCAAGCGGGCTTGTCGAATTTTCTGATTCATTTGCCTGCTGAAAACAGCCTACTGTTTCCACGTAAAAAAAAAGGTAATTTTTCTCAGAATTGCGTGATATAAAATCAAAATGGCAAGTTATGTCAGAGTTGAGTGATATACGGCCACATTTGCGTGTTATAAAGTCAGAATTGTGAATTGACACTTCGCAGGGAGCTTAATTGACAGGTGATCTGACCAATCATACTTCGCCATCCGCCATTTTGTCCGACAAAGCAGTCAGGAGAGTTAGTAGATTAACATGGGAGGATTTGAACTTGAAAAACGGAATGTACTGATGCCTTTCTGCGGTTAAAAAAACATTCCTTGTTATGTTCATTCATGTTTATTTGATGGTATAAATGAACTAGAAGGATGAGATGATCGGATCACGAGCAGCTTTAACTGATGCTCTACAGCGATCTGTCACGACACATTAAAGAGCCACAAAACGGTATTTATTGTTAAAAAATTACCAAATTTGAAAGGTGAGACTTTGTTTAATATGTTTAATATCAAAAGTAACCTGGTCTGTCCTGTCTTTCAGCGTGTTGTCAGTCCGCGATGTATTTTTCACTGCGTGAGAACATGGTGTGTGTGTGTGTGTGAGAGCAGCGTAGCTTGTCCGACATAACGACAGTAACTAAGGGGGGGCGGGTCTTTGCGAACGGTCAATTGAGAGAAATCCATGTGAGAATTGTGAGATAAAAAGTCGCAATTATCTTTTAATTTTTTTTATTCCGTGGCGAAAACAAGCTTCCATATAGGCCTTCTTCTGATTTCTTGTAGAGGGAAAAGCTGTCCATAAATGCTGGTCTAGGATCAGTTTTCTCCGTAATAAAAGAATATTGGCTAAACTCCGCTGTTTTGAGCGGTGAGTGGATTAGATAACGTTAAGTTATGCGCGCGTGCAAATCCTCTCGTTATAATAAGCAGTTAGGCTATGTAAATAAGGCATTATTGTGTATCAGCTTTACTGATAGCCTAGGAACTTTGTGAGAGCGCGATGAAGTTGTATAACCGCTTTTTAAAGATAATAAAATAGGCGCTCTTTGCGAGCTTTCTGCCATGCCAAATCCTGCATATAGCCTAAAATGTTTTTAAAGGGGAAGCGCGTGTTGGTTCACCCTCCGGCTATGATCAGAAACTTAATATTTTGTGTTTTGGTGTTGTTTAAATATAGAATTTGGTCTATTTCAGTTATATTAGACTAAATAGGGGATGTTTTTGTGACTGTTTTGTAGATCATAAAAAGTGTGCCCCCCCATGAAAATGAAATGCCCCCCCATTCTATATGTTCTGGCGACGGCCCTGTCCGTAACGTCAACCGTAGGTTTCTGAAGAGCATTTTTGAAGCCAAAAGTGGGTGGAGCTGGCCGTCACCATCTTGGCCCGGATAACAGAAAATGGGGAAAGAGTCGGGACGTGGGTGGAGCTGAGGTGCCTGCTGCTGAAACCATGCCCGCCGAGCGCGACGTGACTGAGTTTGCTCAGGCTAAGGAGCTAATGCTATATGCTACTCAATACCGTAGCAAGGGCTGTGCGAAGTGTGCAACCGCACAGGGCCTCGTGCTAAAGTGACAGGTGACTTGATGTAAAGCCAATAGTTCATGTTTTTGCCCATAAAAATAGTATGGTTAAAAGACATGGCTAAAAGTGTGACCTTATGTATCGTGATGCTGTATTATTCTGCTAGTTAAAAATGTATTATGCAGTAACTTACAATACTGCTCTGAGTGTGTGTGTGTGTGATAGTGATTCATGCGCAACATGTCAGTCAGCGCGGCATCGCACGTCAAGTTCATAGAGAGCTTATTCAGTCCATTTAAAATTCTGAGATGGCTGCCTCTCAAATGGGTCAAACCATAGATATGACCTAATTTCAAGTAAATGCGCTAGAAATCCGCGCTCATTCAAGGATGTACATTTATTGCATGGACGGAGAAAACACTGACACTTGCAGGATTTCATCTGACAGTACTTTTTATTTAACACTAAAAAGTTAAATAAGCATCTGTTCCGTGAGAGCAACGGTACCGCAAAACGAGTGTAGCCTCTATATCTATAGACTCCAAAAATCAACGAAATTGTCAGACATCCATTAGTGCATGTTCACAGAGGACAACAACTGGAAAAACAGCGCTGGTTGTTCTCTCGATACTCGACAACAACGGAATCCAACGGCGTGGGCGAAGGTAAAATGCGTCTATAATTAAATTGTATAAAATGATCCCAAAAAAAGCACAAACCGCTGTTCAGCAGCTGCAATTAGCTGAGGTAGTATGACCACAGACAGCAGACAAACGGCTAGAAGTGACAGCAGTGGCAATCCACCTGTCACTCAAGTGGGTCACTCACACCCTTAATTATGCAGAACTTTAAGGCTTATAAACCGAGCGATTCCTAGGGTCCTCTCACCATCGATGGTATGGCCCTAAATATAATTTAAACGGAGGAGTTATAAAAAAAAAATTCACCCCCCTCATAGTTGTCATGAAGTGCAAAATTAGCTATATAGACCAAAACCACTTTTTGCACCAGGCTGTAAACATTTTTTTTCTGCTGTTAAGTTGGGCATTTTAACATGGGGGAGATACAGATTTGACTCCCTTTTTATCCAGCCTCAAGCGGCCAGTCAATGAATTGCAGTTTAAGTCACGTCCGTGTTGGTTTCAAGTGAGAGACAGGAAGGTTGCCGCTCGGTTTCTTCTCATTGATATTGTTCATTGAAGCCAGAGTAGAGTATTGTGAGAGATCTAGTAAGCGAGTGTACCTGCATTTACAGTAGATATAGCATTTTCCTTCAGGTCAGTCCTATATTCAAAATAAAAATCAGTTTGAATGTCCGCTGCTATATCTTGTCAAAGGACAGTCAATGGGTTTTCCTGTGCCCTAGTCATTTGTCAGTTGCGTCTTGCTTTTCCGTGTACACAAGTTTGAGTCCTTTCAATATAAAAGTCTTCTCTTCTGACTCTTTGCCGCATTCTAATGGCGAAATAATGTATTTAACTTCAGTTACTGTTTACGGTCAGGGACTATTTTTTTCCAGCGTAAGGAAGGCTTTAGTGGTTTTACTTCATGAAAGTTGTATACATATTTTTCGGCTTTAATATTTGTATTTTGTCGTAACCGTTTTATAAAAGCAATATGGTACTCAAAGTCACGGCTGAAGGGGTTACTCCGCTTTGCATCGTAACAACGTCCTTCAGCCGTGACTTATTCACGATACAGCACAACCTTGAGTACCTTATTTATTACAAATAGTGAATTACATATTTAATATAAATTTCTATGGAGGACATTTTAAACATTGATTGTTAATAGTATCTAATGTTTTTTTTGGGAATATACTTGTATTGGCTAGCTAAAAAAAGTGTATATGAATTGAACAAAAAGCCATAAGAACTCAAATTCAAGAAGCGAAGGAATTTAAAACAGGACTGTAAAAGCAATTTTAAATTCAATACTTTAAGCTGCCCCATGTTAAAACTAGATGTAACCAAACAACAGAGAGCATGGGATTTAATTTAGTTCATTCTTATGAGCTTTTTATACCCGAGAATGAGATCTTTTGAGATGCAAATAATAGTTTCTCACTTAGTGCCTTGTCTTCAGGCAACTTTCTCCTTTATCAAGAAAACACACTTGTAGCCAAGGAAGCAATGCTGTTTATAATATATATTTTTTTACTTCATATTTTACAATGTACATTTATGAACAGGTAAAATCATAAGGCTCGAATTGACTACAGTTTAGTTAAAAAAGCCAGTCACATTTTTGATAGAAGCATCACAACACTCAGTATGGCAGTTGCAGGAATGGAAGTCCTGTTTATCCTCCAGCATTTGCTGATAGACACACATAGAGAAAAAGGGGGTGATAGGGGGATCGAGACAAAGAAATAAAGAGACAAGAGCAAGCTGATCAAGGAGGAGACATTAGCTTTGATGCTTTGCAGGCTCATTAGTTGTGTTTGGTTATCAGGATGAAGTTCTTTGAGGATGTCAGGAGAGGGTAATGAGAGGTTAAGGCACATCACTCCACCTCTCATGCTCTGCTCTTGGTTTATCAGCACCCAACACACAAAGCCCATACATCATTTCCAAAGTGAAATGTACAGACTCCTCAGAAAGGTATACAGTCAGGGATTGTGTAACATTTTAGGAAGGTCACATTAAAATGTCAGTATTTCTCTCTTGTCAGAATGTCAGAAACTTTCTTTTTTTTTATGGTAATTTTGGATTTGAATAAATATACAGCAAAGGGATATTTTGTGCTAGGAGTTAATATACATTTTAAAAATGACCATGAAAATGTCATTTGACAAGTTTGAGGAATTAGAAAGCAGCAGTACAGCAACCAACATTTTAGCAACTTAGATCTTTTAAATACACAACAGAGAAACTGCAATATGCCTTAATCATTTCCCCAGATTTTCTTAAAAAAAAAAAAGGCAAAATAAGCATAAAATAAAATAAAATAAAATAAAAACATGCAATATCCACTTAAGCCAAAAGAGGGATATAATATGTAAAATATTTTATGTTTATGATATTGTGACACAATTACAGACTGAATCCATCCAAGATTTGCATCCAAACAATTGCGGGTTTAATATGTTATCTTGTATTTTAAAATATATATGTAAAACTGTACTGCATATTAGGAATGCTCCATATAACAGCTTTGTGTAAAGGGAACAGACCAATATTTATTGCATTATTAACTGCTCTCTTTGCACATTCACCAGCTTGGAGTGCTCATAACATACAAAGCAATGTCTATTAAACCCAAATGACCTTTTTAATCAAGTGGTACTCGATGCAGAGCCAAATGGGAGGAGCTGGAGCTCCAGCTCTTCCCTTCGCTGGAGCTCCAGCTTCACCTCACTGGATTTAGTGGGCGGGGCCGCGCAGGTTAACTTTCGCGCAGCAGCATCGACTACGAGCACTCAGCAAGATTTCAAAAGCAACATATTTCAGCGCCAGCTCGATTTTTATTTAACACAAATTAACTACATAAATAATCTGTTAGTCAACAAGAGTTTCATTTGTTATAGATATATCTGTACCGCAAACTGTTATAAAAAGACACAATTTTAATGGCGTACGTATGACTGTCTGCTTACACGGCAGGTCCAAAATGCACATCCAATTCATATCAGATTTATTTCCACATATAAATGACGCCTGAAACCTCAAGTATGACTGAGCAATCGTAGTTTACAAGTTTGTTGGTTTGTAAGTCTTGCACCCAGCCGCATCAGAATGGCTTCTAATGACTTAAAGCTTCTAAACTCTTGCATTGTGTATAGGCACCGATACCGTAAACCTGGTAATTGATTATGTCAGGGTGTGTGAAAGGTAATAACGTTAGTGCTTCTGGGTCTTTCATCCATTCTGTAACGTTAACGTTAGCTGCAGTTCGTACGGGTCCGTGTTGTTGATACCAAGCAGTTTCTCTAAATAACGCTGGCTGGTGTTGTTATTTTGTCTCTCCTGATAGAGCCTTCCTTTCTCTTCCTATTTCTCCATTTATTCAACCGTATAGCAAAAAATGCAAACGCATATCTGCTCTTTCAGTAGGCTACTATGTAAATAAATATTGATTGAGTTTGTAAAATATTACAATGTTATGTGAATGTGTACTTCAATGTTATATTCATAAAATGTATTATTTTATCTTATTATACCATTAAAATGTGGAGTGGATGCCTCACTAATCTCAGAGCACATTTGTTATCTTGTTTTTCCTCTAGTGTGGGAAGTCACATGGCGGTTTTAGAGTACTGGACTGCTTGTTTCCATTTCATTAAAATAGCTTAATGCATAGCCTATCACATGAAGGTTGAGTCTATCCAATATTACAGTCAATATTCCATTTTAATTTACAATATAAAAAAAAAAATTACAACTGGCCTGTTGGAGTAGCCTATGCTTTTACATTTACGTACAAAAGGGCAGATTATGTAGCCTAGTCTTATTATTTTTTATTTCATGAATTAATCAGATGATTTAGAATAGATTAATTCACACAAATAACACGCGTTACTGCGGTGGACAAAAAATAAATGGGTGCACAGATAGTAAGCTTTCACATTGCCTTTTAAGTCTAGTAATTTACATAATCATATAGCAGACCTTTTGTCCAAAGCGGCTTTAAAAGTGAGGAAAACAGCGAAACTGTTCATCGTAATAAAGAGAAAATAATACATAGATACAAAGTTTCAACAGTTTTTAGAAACACGGACACATTTGTGAGCAATGTTCTTATTAAGTGTTTACGCGTTTGTCACAGAAACGATAAATAATTTTATAATTGATCATAATCATGACAAATATTAGAGAAAAATACATTATTATGTTTGCCAGCATCTTGCGCATCAAAACAAACTTGTCCTTTCATCACGGATGAAACTCGCACTAACATTAACAGGCTTGATAGCGCGTCATGTTCTGTCCACTAGATCCAGCGAGGGTGAGCTAGAGCTCTAGCTCCTCCCATTGGACGCTGCAGTGAAGCCCCGCCCACTAAATTTAGCGAGGTGGAGCTAGAGCTCCAGAAAAGGGGGAGCTCGAGCTCTAGCTCCTCCCATTTGGCTCTGCATCGAGCACCATCTCTTTTTAATTCCTAACACCCAATTAATTCCCAGATCTTCTCCAACATGACCTTTAAAAATCCATTATAAATCTAGCCATAGCAAACAGTTTCTATAGTAAAAACAAAAGTATATTCTGTACCACAAATAACAACAAGGGTTAATTCACCTAAAGTTAAAATTCTGTCATTTTTAAAGGGATAGTTAACCAAAAAATGAAAATTAGCCCATGATGTACTCACCCTGAAGCAATCTGGATTAATGGATTAAACCGCCTAATTAATTTGGATTTCTTTAACAATCTATTTTTTTAAGTGGTTGATGTGTTTTGGGTGAATGGACTTGCACTGAAGGGAAAGAAATCTCTCATATTTCATTAAAAGTATATTTATTTGTGTATTAATGACGAATGAAAGTCTTTGGAATGACAAAAGTGTGAGTACAAATGGTACATTTTCATTGTTTTGGGTAAAATACCCCTTTAAAAGTGTGACTGCACAATATCGATGCCAGGAGCCTGAATGATAACAGCATTCTATCAACACCCTTCTTCTCTGTTCAAAACAACATAACTCAACACATTTTAAGCTCCAATAAATTATTCCTGATTGATGTGGTGTCTACTGTTACACACATCAGAGCCTCCCCAAAATCATGGTGCTGTGATGATCATCATTTACATTTCTGTGTATTGCAAAGCATCTGGACAAATCTGCTCTACCCTCTTGTAAGCAATTAAATTCCAAACGAGTGGCTGCTGTCATCAATGCAAAGTCACACAACCAATGACCAACGTCTCCATGCCAAAATATCCTTACCATTTAATGCAGAATACATAACAGCAACCCGCATGTCCTTGGAGGCAATTAACCCAGAGTTAATTAGAAAACGAGTCGTGTGATTCCATTGGATGAGACAGAAGTGAGGGACTGGATGAGATTGATTTAGAACAACACTCTAATCATGACACACAGTCTTTGAATTCATCACAAATGAGCATGCAAATGTACAAATCCATTACAGAGCATTACTCTAAGGGGCTATGTGGTGGGAATAAAACTGGAAGTGTCGCCTCTAATCATTGGAGAGTCGCGAATGCAATGGTGTATTGTTGTGTTTAATGTAGAAATTAGTTATTCTAAAAATGTACATACATTTCTTTCATACTTTAGACTATATACAGTGAAATTTATTTATAAATACAATTATTTTTTTAGATATAATTCAGAACGTAAAAAAAAAGAAGCAGGAACGAACTATATACCTATCCTATATTGGATATTAAAATCCAATAGTGTAAATCGCGGCAGCAGCTTCAGGTTGGTATAGTCCAAGGCATTGTTGTCTATCTGCACTTCCGGGGTTCTTCCCACCGGAGCCTCGCTTTCGATTTCATAATGGCGGCTGCGTCAAATCAGCGTATGGCCTGTTAGCAGAATACAGCGTTTTTAGTCGTTTTCGCGGATCCGTATGTATGGGGATCGTTTTGACAATGGTGTCGTCTGTACACGGAAAACTCAAAGGAAAAACTTCTCAGTTTTAAGCTTATCGTTGTCCTGTAAACGTAGCCTACCCTTAGGCTTGAAGTCAAAAGCTACAGTAAAACACTTAAAGCTAACATGCAGACGCTTCTATAAAAGGTGTCGACATCTTTGTCAGGAAGTGCAATTTCTAGTTTTTCTTTGTCACTGAAAATAAATTTAAACAAAAACAAAGTAAATAAAATAAATCCATTTAAATACAGTATTGTTGTCCTGTGTTTGTGCACCATTGGGTCCCTTAATGTGTTACAACTGCGGCCGTGGGTGACGTAATATGATATATTGCAGTGATGAACATAATCATATTCCTTGATTCCTTCAATTATTTAGATTTTTAGAATGCTGGGTAAATTTTACAACATTGCTTGTATGCTGTTGAAAATGTATTTTCAAACAGCCATTCAGAATTTTGTAATTGCTATGGTGTTTATCAATCAACACCAAACACTTTAAAAAAAAAAATCTGGATTAAAACATTCCAGTCCAGAAACGATTTCTAGATATGGTTGAAAATGTTCTGTTTCTTCATTATTTGTTGTTTATAGCTATTTGTTTCCCACTTTAATCTGTTTGAAACATTTGTTTATACATGTTAATTGTGTTCTATATTATTGTATTTAAATGTTCAAGGTTATTTTTATTATTTGAACAAAAAGTTTATCAAGCTTGTTATTGTTGTTATTATGAGGACAACACTAAAGTAATATTGTATACTAGGCCTGTCGCGATTATTGATTAATTGTCTGATTACGGTTATTGGAATTAATCACAATTATTTGAGATAACTGCAATAATTATGCAGTTCGAATTTCAATTACATTTTTCCATATACTGCATATATATATATATATATATATATATATATATATATATATATATATATATATATATATATATATTATCAGCACAGAATTCATGACCGTGACAGGCCTATCATATACCATGATAAATACAGCAATTATCGTGATATGGAATTGTGTGCACATGCCTAGTGCCTACTGTGGCCAACTAGGCCTATACAAGGACATCCAATAATGCTTAAAAAGTCAAGAACTGCTAAAAATTAAATTCGAATTCCTGCAAGTATAATACATTTTTAAGATACTTCGATTGCTCTTTCACTTTGCTCGAGAGTGACAACACAGAGTAACTCAAGAGCACATGAAGAGCTTACTGTAGGTGAGATATAACAGTATAATTGAGTGTCCATTTTGCAATCAGCAGTCATTGAAGACAAGATACGTGTGTGTGTGTGTGTGAGTGTGTGTGTGTGTGTGTGTGTGCGTGTGTGTGCGTGTGTGTGCGTGTGTGTGTGTGAGAGAGAAAGGACTGAATAGCCTGAAGATCAATTCGGTCTATTTGAAACCGCTCATCCTTATGGCTACATCTCTAGAGATTTGAGATGGCAGACCCTGTGAGCATTTCACTGTGCCATGAACCTGTGTGTGTGCTGTTGGACAGAGTTTGATGTCCCTGTGCAGCATCCCCCATCACCTCATCGTCAACCTTGAATAAAACACCTGTTACAACAGGACATAGACTGACATATGAGCTGCAGGCTGACAGAACATTTCCCATGTGGTTACAGACATCAGTATCCCCTCATTCTGTACTCAAGGTTGTGTTACATACATTTCATGCCATTCTTTATTTTGTGTTGTTATTCCATGAGATTAAAAAGTTAGTATATTGCATATAACAAAATCATATTAAAAATGTGTAATGTAATAAAAATGATAATAATATTAATTTACAATGTTGTATAATGTAGTCAACAGTGTATAAGTGTGGATCTGGAATTCATTAAATCTTGTAAATTATTTCCTTTCTGTAATTGTTGTTGTGTTTTTCAAAACTTCACATTAAGAAAGGAGTATTTTGCTTACTCTCCTGAAATTGCAATGTGGAGAACCATACCTTTCTGAAGCTGTGACTACTGTTATTACTCCACTCTCCAGCAGTGCAAAAGATATTCCATCCCTCTCTCTATCTCGCTCTCACTCCATCTCCAAGCCCCCCGACTGAAATTTTCAGGTGTGGAGTCAAACAGCCAAATGAGCAGTCTCCTTGACAGAAATAGAAAAAGGCAGATGTTTCTCTTGTGCTCGCTCTTTTTTTCTTTTACTGGCAAACTAAAGCAAAGTTGGATACCAGGTCTCACCTGTTGTGATCCAAGTCCTTCCAGACACATGGGATGTTGTTGGAATTTGTGGGACTTGCTGGAAATCTGAAAATGTCTCGAAAGTATCAGACATGCCCAGTTTTGAGATGTTATGTATAAAAATTCCACCCAAAAAAATCTGAACTGAAGGATTGGTATGGGATCAAAATCCCGCCAAATGTATTGCGGCCACGGATCCAAAAATAATAAGCGTGATTCAAAATTGTAAAAACACATGTAAAAACATATTGCACAAATTGAAACAAACAAACAACGTGGTCACGGATCAAAATATAATAAGCTTGAATCAAAAAATAACAAGCATGAATAAAAGCATCATGTCTGCTATATTAGTTCA
Organism: Tiaroga cobitis; assembly: GCA_030578255.1. NCBI lineage: Eukaryota > Metazoa > Chordata > Actinopteri > Cypriniformes > Leuciscidae > Tiaroga > Tiaroga cobitis. The sequence continues at coordinate 12,750,768 of CM060591.1, forward strand.
ATTTCGAATGCAGGGACTGAATTGGAATTTAAAAGATATTCTCAATTAAACTGAATGCTGTGTAACCTTGTTTTGTAACCTTTGTAACATTGTAACCTTTTTTCATAGGAGAGGAAAAAAGAGGAAGAAAACAACCTCCTGCAGCATTTTTTCAGCATAAAAAAGTATACATCACACACTATGCCCCATTTGTAAATTTACGCTGCTCTTGATAATTTTTTCCTACTATTTCCAAATACACGAGTATAAACTAGAGGCCAAATCCCTTGATGCACATTAAAATGAAACGTCTTTATGCACAGAGACCCATAGTGAATCCAGCAGCTGCAGGGTAAAGGCACAGTGCCTTTGTTGCCTAATTGACTGCATGTGGCGGAAATAGACATGAATGTGGTGTCAGACCGGAGCCAGAATGGAACATTTGGATGCGGAACTAAAGAAGCTGCCTTATCGGTGAACACATACACACAGACCATTCGTTTTTACAAAGAGATAGAGGAGACACGCACACATACACACAGCAATGAAAAGACCGAATCCCGTGTCCTGTGACACTCTGATAACATTGGAGCAGTTTGAAATGTTTTCAAGAATGGTTTTTACTGCATCTTGAGACCCATCAGGACAACAATACATTTTGTTTGAGTGTACAAATTTAGATTTATAGCGCTGTGCTACTTTTGAAGAAAATAGAAGGCTGTTAAAACTTTAAACAGGCAAGGTGGAAACAAGATGGTAGAAATGGGGATTTATTGCTGCTTGTATGGTGCACATGAGATTGGAAAGAACTATTGTGAGCACTAGGGGGAATTGTGTCTGCTGATAGCATTGTTTATTTGCACATGCTGTCTGTGCTTTTTAGCATCTAAATTCTGCAAATCAAGTAATGGATTTTTTTTTTTTTTTTTTTTTTTTTGTTATGTTTACCGATATACTCCATGCAAGAGTGGTGCAAATGTTTATTGAATTGGCCCCTTTGTGTGCCAGCAAGCATATTGTTCATTAATGTAGTTTATCCATTCACTTTATGCCATTCTACAAACCACTTTTGTGTTTTTCCTTCACTCTAATGACACAAGCAACAAGCAGCTTGCAAACAGCAAAAGCAATTTCTGCTTATTCCCGTTTCCTTTCTTTATTGTAGCACATGATTGCGATAAACATTGTTGCAGGACATTTTGCATGAAAATATGTATAGAGGCTTGTCGAATTACCATGTTTATGCTTCATTAATTTTGTCCCACAGCCCCTGAGCTGGAAGCCACAATCCTTGAATTACTTTCAGAAACCTCAATTATGCTAACGAGATCAAGGCATTTAGTCCTATTAAACCTGTTAAAGTTTGCTGCATATCGTTCTGGCTCGCTAACTTCAGAGAGGGAGAGAGAGAGAGAGAGAGAATGCATAAAAATGAGTAAAACATACAAGCAAATTGCATTAATCCGATTAAGAGATTATTGAGAGCTGCACACCTTTGCAACTTTTATTAACATACATTATAAAGTCACCGGGTACTCATTATAATTGTCACAAGGGTAGCTCTTTGAAGAAGAGCGTTAACAACTGAATACATTATAAGACTGAAAGCTCTACAGGCTCACTACTTTTCTTAGAGCCGTATGCTCCCCAGGCTTAAAACACTCAAGTTCTTTATGACAAGGCCCAGTAGAGACAAAAGCCCCATTTCAATCCCATTATGTTTAATTTTAGTCTACTTAGACATACTCTGTGCTCTAATAATAAGAGATTGTTGCGTATTAGATGACTATAAATGTCAAGAGTCATCGTTTTTTTTTTTTTTTACCATTCCATATTATGATGACAAATACAGATAGAAAAGAATGCCTGTCATATGTCTGTTTGTTTCTATTTTGACTTGAATGTGACCTTTCACATTTTTTTATTATTATTAGTGGTGTTGGCAAGCATCACTATTATTATTGTTCATACTTGTAGTAATGAACTCCTGACTAGTCTTCAACTGCAAATACAGTATATTGACCCTGGTGAACCATACAATAATTCTGTGCGCTCAAAATTCTGTGGAAAAACATCTACGTCTCATTAAAACCATGGTATATATTCAACATAATGGAACTGCAAAGTGCTGATCTGCACCAAACTAATGAAAATATTACCACAGATATTGATATTCCAGGCCTTCAAGCTACATGTACGAGAGCCTGTCAAAGATAATATAACATGTTGTTATTCAGTGGTACTGCTATCGTCTAATGTGATTCTGCCCGTTGGAACAAATCAACTGCACATTTTGAAAAATGACTTTGCAGGATGAAAGTAATTATTGGTCGTAAGTGTGTCACCACAGGGCATGAACTGGACTCAGTTGAGAAATTCTCTTTGTGGAATTGGATTAGCACTTGGATGCTCTCTGTATTTCCTTCACTCTCTCATTTTCACCCTTTGCAGCTGGCGGGTAGAAAAAGTGAGTGAATGCTTTCAGCTCTTTCTGGATCGGATTAGTTCAGGCCAGTCAGAGGATGTGTGTCACCTTTCTTGCTCCCTTCGGTGTCCTGCGTGTACTCTGATGTGGGGTTTTGGCAGTGAAAGAAACATTCTGCCAGGATTTATGCAGATGCAACTTTATTTTTAGTAGGGTCATGACATGGATCTATTTTTATTTTAATATTTTCTTTGAGATTCACTTATAAAGGTTTTTGCACAGAAAAATCCCCCAAAATATGCTGAAATTACAACTCTCATTCTGCCACTTTGTCTGAAATGATCCAGTAATGATTAGTTAAACCGCCACTTTTGTGATTGGCTAACATTGCATAGGAAAAAGTATCAACACCCCATCGTTTTTATTGCACGTAAGTATTTTGAAAACATTATCTGTATAATGTTCACTTAAGGTTTTCTATGTAGATGCTCTCAGATCCAATGCAGTTGGCCGCTTCATCTTTCGACAAACGTTTCTTTGCAAATTACCATGCGCCTCATTTACAAAACAATCTCCACTAAAATTTTCCGAACAAACATATAATACCTGACACGATCAGGTATGCCAATACAAATAAATCATCACCATATGGTGTGATGATGTAAAACAATGATGTCAATGTCTTGCTGTTGATGTAGTTAAATGCAAATATATTTGCCAGTTTTCCCCCAGATTTGGAGCTTATTTAACCAAGCTCCAAAAACGGTAAACAATTATAATGAGGAGAATTATAATAAGCTATCAAACTTGGAGGATGTTTTAATGGAATAAAGACCTCTTATATGTCAAAAGATCAATGGAAATGTGACTTCTCTTGTCATTACCCATTTAAGAGTGTACAATTGGGGATATGTAGAAGTGTAGTACAATGAAGCTCTGCTGTGTTTTTATTTAAATGTGATGAAAGGGATTTTTTTAATGGAAAAGCATACACAAAAAGATTCCTAAAACCTGACAGATATCCCCAAAATAGGTGTCATGAGATATCAGACCTGTCACTGTGGTAGCCTTAGGCTCTGTAAACAGCACAGAAGCATCTTTTGTTTAACAATCCAGTGTTCTGTTTATCAGAAGTTCTGTCTGCCATTTTGAGATTTCTGTCTGTCAGTCATTTGGTAAGGGTTTGTTGACATCAGGACTCCTGATATGAACCTTGTTTTACAACACATTTAAGGGGGGACAGCAAGCTATTATACGACCAAATGGCATTGAATTCCTTTTATAACTAATTGGAACATAGACATTTAAAACCCTGTTTGAGTTTAAATGATCATGGTTGCTCTTAGTGGCTGAAATCAGCGTTCATATAGTAGTGCTCATTATCATACAAACGAGCTTGGATCTAATTAAAGGGTTAGTTCACCCAAAAATGAAAATTCTGTCAGTTAATACTCACCGTCATGTTGTTCCAACTTATGGTTGAGCCACTGTAGTCACTTGGACTATTTTAACGATGTTTTCACTAACTTTTCTAGGCCGGCAAGTTTCAATAACAAAGAATTCTAGGGAGGAGTGAGACAGCTCTCAAAATTAATCAAAAATATCTTAATTTGTGTTCCGAAGATAAACTAAAGTCTTACGGGGATGAAACAACATGAGGGTGAGTAATTACTGACAGATTTTTTATTTTTTTGGGGTGAAATAACCCTTTAAGGCTCTCCTAAATCAAACAGGAATTACAAAATTACTCTGCGTTCGGGCCAATTACCAGGATCAGAGCCCTCACCCGGACAGCACGCCAAATACGTTTACCAATTTAATCTATCCGACTGATTTGTAAGTGTGAACTCGTGAATTGTTTGAGGTGTGGTAACCGCAGTATAAGCGGAATAATTAACTCCGGGCCGTTGATTTATTAGAAAAATAATGCACACCCGAGGTGTAAGCAGGTGCATTACCACTTTGGATGTGCATTACTTTTCTAATAATTCAATGGCCCGAAGTTAATTATTCCTTACTTAACGATCTAAGCGCATGGTCTAATGCGCACGGCACAAGTGCACTTAGGTTGTGTCCGAATCCACTTTTGCTAGTTTAACGACAGGAAAAATGGTCGGCGTGCCCAGTGAATGGTCTAAAAGGGTTGTCTCATATCTTAATGAGTATTTGGTATGTTTTGGGCGTAACGGGCAATAAATCAATCAGAGTCTTATCTCCCATTCCCTTTAAAAGCCAGTTGCACTTACGCCATGGTGAATTCGCTGTTTACGGGCGGAATTTGCAAGCGGAAAGACTGATTGTGTCTCCAGAGAGCAAACGGATCTGCTCGTGCGCAAGGTTAAAGCCATGGGCGCACAAATGGGCACAAACGAATTTGCTATTCAAACAACGTGGCGCAGGAGATGAAAATGATAACTGCGTCAGGCTGAAACTAGCAAAGTACATTTACGTCGCACCTGGCGCCGATAGGGCTCTAAAAGTGTACGGATGCCAAGATAAAGGGGGTTGGTCAACTTACCCATGGGCTCCTCTTACCCCACTCTCATCTCCATTTATTTAATTCCTTTTTCAGATAAAAACCTCTTTCAGAAAAGTCTTTTCAAGCAAAACTCAAATTATGCTAAAAGTAGACCTGTTATCTGAATAGACTGCATACCACAAGATTTTATAGCATGTGTTTTAGGGTGTTTAAAATCCCATACTACCATGTTACCGATACTATTTCTTCAATAGACATAGTGTGGACACTCACAGTATGCAAAGTTTCTGGACTATCCAAAACGGAATATACATTTGCCAATGAGTAGTGAACAATAGCCCAATTCAAAATGACTGTACATTTCTTTTTTTAACTCATGGTTTGAATGGATAATCATGAGTAAAGACATTTGTAAAAAAAAAAAAAAAAAAAATATTGGATTGTTCACCCCCCATTCTGTGATCATTTACATAGCCTCATGTTGTTCCAACCATGTATGACCTTCTTTCTTCTATTGAACACTCTTTGAAGATCAATAGGGGTCCAAACAACATTAGACCTCAATGACAGACACACAAAATTATTCATAATATCTTCTTTGAAAAAAAAAACATGAGTCCAAATAAATTATGACCAAATAATGACCATTTTTGGGTGATCTAGTGCTAACTTAAGATAAAAAAAAAAGATGACACCTGGACCCCTGCTGGTAGATCCCATAACTACGCTATTCCGTAAACTATTGACAGCTTAATTATTACATAGATGCTTTACAAGTGCCCAATATTTATGGAGTGTGAAATGGGTTTAGCTCTTTGCAGCCTTTGATGTCCCAGCTATGGTTGCTTCAGTTGATTTTTATAGGAAAATAAGGGTTACTCTTTATTTCTTAATATCCCTTATGCTATTTGAGATTAAATAAACCGTCAGTGGAAACTAACATGCTACACATTGCCAGTGGAAAATCAGGTGGGTGACATTCCAACAATTCAGTTTACCTCACACACCAGCCACGGCCAGACACACAGCGGGTTACACGCACACACACACACACACACACACACACACACACACACACACACACGCACACACACACACACACACACACACACACATTTGTTTTCATATCAGAGCGGGCACTCACATATACAACCCCCTATTCTCCTGAAAGTATCATCTCAATGGAAGACTTTTAAAAATGACACTTTTAGAAAACTATTCATTAACGCTTCAAATCTGCCTTGGTTTACTTATATTGTCGCAAAAGTTTGTAAAACATAGAAAGATTGAAAGGTCACCAATAGCACCATTAAAACAAAAGCAACATAAAGAAATTGGTTGACAGACCACTATAACTTTAAATCCTCTATTTCAAAATTATGTTGTGATATCTAGTTGACTGCTGTCATATTCATATTCATTCATATTGACTGTGTACTACTATGTGTAAAATTTGAATTACCTGGTCTTTATTTGAGAAAATATGATTCCCAATGCCCACATATTTACTAGTGCATTCACAAGTTTACTAGCTGGTTACAGTGTTTACTTCCTTTAATTTTATTCTTTACTTGTGAAAAAAATGCTATTATATAACTGATTACAGAATTAAGAAATAAAGTCTAAATCGAAGAAAAAAATGATCTTTTACAGATTTTTACATACATTTTTTTATCAGGTTAAAGGTTATTATAAAAAATGATTTAGAATAAATAAAAATATTAAATTTTTCTTTTAAAATGTTATTTAAAGGTTATTTTGTTAATAGTGTGATACGTCATATGCACTTTAATATAATATTTTCCTATTCAGATAACCAACCCGGTCGACCACTACACAAAGGTGGTATATTACTTGCAGCTCTCAAATTTTATTTACTTTCATGTACATTAAATTATTACACCTCAGTCCATTCCCCACGGAACTCACAGACAAATAAAATCAAGTGTATATACAGTGAATAATATGCAAAACAGTACATTATATATCATTGGTTCTTGTTTGTTTGGAAAAAAAAATGGCCTGCAGGGCATTTGACAAAACAGCTCTTTCCATGACCTTGTTGTTCAAAACAGTTTTAAAGAAAAAGAATTAAGGAATCCCTTAATGCTCACGTGAGCAAGCCAAAGGCGAATGTGTCAAGGAAAAAAATCTTCATAGGGTGATTAGCGTGAGATAAAATAAATACCAATGCTAATTTCCTTCCACTGAACTGATGACACTGAGAGCTAAGCCTTATTAAGTAAACATACTATGTTGCTGATAATTCCACTACAAGACTGCAGGAAATGCTTCATTATGGATTTTCTGCACAGTTCTCTCAATGGTCTCTAGGATAGTGATATTTTAATAGATCCTCTAATTTTTATCAATTGAAGTTCAACATGGCTGAGAAATGGGTATTAGAATATCGATCTTGACATTTCGCAAAGCAAAGACATGATACTTTGATAAATCGCACCTAATATTTTCATCATAGCCGGACAGTCCCACTTTTTCTATCTTACCATATACTATTTGCCTTTATATTGACTGCTCTCTATTGACTGCTTAAAGAGTGAGCTGCTAAATGTCTTTGGAAATGAAATGCACTGTTAAATCCAATGGACTGTCAAAGACTTTCCTGTTGTAGGAACAAAGGGGGAAAGATATTTGTTCTTTCTTATCCTTTCACCCTCTGTCTCTCCTTTCATTGAAAAATAAACGTCAGTAGGCGTCTAGAGTCAGACAGTGTGAATAATGAAATTCTTGGGCAGGAACGTCTGGGCAAAGAGGAACTACACATTCATACAACACAGTATAAATAATGTGTATGAGCAGTCTATCTCTCTCTCTCTCTCTCTCTCTCTCTCTCTCTCTCTCTCTCTCTCTCTCTCACACACACACACACACACACACACTTACTTATTAGCTGTCTTAACATAAATACAGAAATGCCATGTAACTTATTATTACTGCACACAATTGGCTCAGTGTTTAGCTCTCAGCAACTGACATCAATCCCAATGTGTTGTTTGTTATCCTGCTAAAATGACACTGTTGTTATCAAGCAAGTGTTATCATAAACAGACCTTATCTTAAAGTTTTTTTTCTTCAAATTGCTTAGACACTAAAAGTGGAACTTGAGGCTCACTCAGTGAAACCATGTACCCAGGGGCGTCGGACTGGGGGTAAAACCAGTACTGATTACCAGGGCCCCAAGGGGAGAGAGGGCCCTTGAAAAGTCTGGAATATATTTTATTTGGCACATGGGGGCCCATCAAGACTGTCTATACATAGGGCCCGGGATCTTGTGCTACGCCCCTGCATGTACCGAATCTTCAGACCAAGTCTGCAAAACTACAATCACATTCCGTTCTTTAGTTTGCTATTGTAAAACAGACTTTACACTACACATTACACACATGATTAAAAAATAACAGCTCTTTTGTTTCATTTGGGAAACACTGCCACTTAAATGCCACATTAATTTACTGATGACATACACCCAATGATCATGTATGAAAACACTGATACATAAATTGATCACTTAGACATCAAAACTCAGTTTTGAGAAATAAATACATTATTTTTATCCTCTTGAATTTCTGTTTGTGTAGTGTAAATATATATATATGTAGACTATATATATTTATATGTATATATATATGTTGACACACACCCACGCACGCGCACACACGCACACACACACACCCACACGCGCACGCGCACTGTGTAAAGCAGCTTTGGCAAGCTATAGTGTCATTATTCAGCTCAAATCAGTTCAGTATTTATTTAGGTTAGTTCCATAACTGTGTAAAATTCATCAGTTGTGCATACTGTGTATACAGTGTATTTTTGCTCAATACATGTATGTGTGACAAACTCACACTGAACAAGCAAAATACACAATATAGTACACTCTAAAAAATGCAGGGTTAAAAAATAACCCAACCTTAACCACGCTGCTGGGTCACTATTGGACAGAACACGCGCTGGGTTGATTTTACCAAAGTGCTGGGTTTTACCATTTAACCCATATTTATTGGTCATTCATTTGACCCAACCAGTGGGTGAAATTAACCCTCTTGCTGGGTTAAGTCTTACTCGTGTGCTGGGTTATTTCCTGTCCCATTGCCTTAATAAAATTAGTAACAAATATTTGTTATATTATGAATGCAAAATAATTATTGTCTCTGTAATACAATAAATCAGAAAGGCCACTGTATGTGATTTCAATCTCATTTTTTATTTTTTTTATTTTACATTTTTAATACATTTCTTTAATACTTTTTTGTATACAAGTATTGAATACAAGTGTTAAGGTTCATTAAGTAAGGTCATACACCACTGAAAACATAGTTATGTATATTATATTGGATTTCTGTCAACAGATCCTCCAAAATATTACACAATGCACCTTTAAAAGTCATTAAGCAACTCATTTAAACTCTTATACGATTACGATTAGCATCAAGCATATTTCGCATTCGTCCACCTGTGCAAGAACCCCCTTTAAGCATGTGCGATGTTTCAGATAGTATGTCAAGTGTAAACACATGAATCGGAAATGGGTCACAATTGAAAGTACGTGTAAACGGACGGTCAAAAAAATCAGATATAGGCAACAAGTCAAAATTGGGCATCAAGACCTGCAGTGTAAACGAGGCCTAAGATAAACAGCCTCCAGAAAGACTCGGTCTCGATGGCGTGGCCTGGAACAATGGCAAAGGTCTGACATGTCCCCCTCGTCTCATCCCTGAGGCACAGAAAGTGCAGCAAGCAATGATCCAGTCCTCTCATTCTGTAAATATTCAACCATGTTGGTCCAGACCTGTTATTACACACAATCACTTAGGGTTTTGCAATATAACTGACATGCAAGTTAAGCTTTTTTTGTGGAAGTACAAAAAAAATTATTGCAAACATTACCAAATATGAAAAACAAACAAAATGTCTATTTACATTCAGTATTTGCAAACTGAATTTTAGTAATAAGAGAGTAAGAGAATAAGAGATATGTCTATGACGAGTCTCCCAGGTACTGTGCTACTCCGCCAGTCTAAAATAGTCTGAATTTAAACACTTATAGGTGTACTGTTGTTAGTGATTCAGGATAAGACAAAAAAATTTAAAAAAATAAAATAAATAAACGATTTGGAAAATGGATTCAAGATTTACATTTTATACATTATATACATTTTGTACATTTTGAACACAAACAAGTTATGGACTGCAGCTTTAAAAATTAACAAAAATCTATAAAAAAAAGAAAAGAAAAAAAAGCAATTTTATGTTTCAAACAGAGATAGCGGCAGAGAGGATTGCAGCTTTAATTATTCTAACCCTAAATTATTTTTTATAGTTATCAAGCATATCAAACAGTGCAAACGTCTACCCTTATTAAAGTAGAAAGACTAAAGCAAATCTTACAATGTTGCATGTCAATAAAGGATCTATGGGCCTCCTCTGTGATGATGACCGAACACCTTCCATCCTCTCCAGTAGATGGATGGTGGAAGCAGAGTTGCAGGTCCTTCGAAGCTGTCTCCCCATTTAGCAGCTAAACAATTTGACCATACATAAAGTTGCATTAACATTTAAATAGTATGCTGTAGCCTATATAACAATTCATTTTCAAAAGTAGCATTTCTGACTTTTCTGCATGGTGTTCATTGGTAACCAAGTAGATCATTTTACATGAGCACTGTCATACTAAGTTAGTCTTAGTAACGTTACCTCAAGTTTTAACAACTTGTAATGGGGTTTCAGGGCGAGAAAATTATTAACATGAAATCGATTTATTTCTCCTTTCCTCAGTCGTTGTTTGTAAAGATTGCACGTCATACGTTTACAAAAAAAAAAAAAAAACCTATCAAGCTCTTGAAAGTTTTTTTTTTTGTGTACAAAAACGATCCTGGGTTCCGACAGAGACATTACAGAAGACAAACGCAGACTGTGCTGGAACCTACCCCGGTCGCTTCTTCTGTTTTGACGAGTAGCTAAATATGCCAGCAGACTTTCCACGCACGACTCACTAACGTTAGCTACATTTGCCTAGACTTATTTCGCGGCGATTTTACGAGCCATGAGGGACTAAAACATACTGCGCTTGTATTAATTCAAATCGCTTTAATAACTTTTAAATACGCAACGTCCACAATGAATACGATAATTACGTGATGAATTTACAATTTAAACTGCATATTTCAAAAAGGCTGCTGATATAGCTGGATTTACAACTAAGGATTTAACGATGCGGCATTTTGTCAAAAAATCTAGTCGGCTAGCTATTTAATGTTTCACAGAATACGTTACCCCTTACACTTCCATATCAAAAGATTATGTTGAACAGTGAAATTAGCTTGCTGTTACCACAACTCGTTGAAAATATAGGTAAACATTCATATAAACTTACCATAAAAACACTGCCTGCTCCGAGTGGCGTGCTCCTCGAGTCAGAAGTGGAGAATCCAGAACGTTCCGCAAAGAATGAAAACGTAATAAACCAGTTGCTTGGTCAAAAGAACCCAACCGCCGGTTTATTTGTGAATAACCCCCTTTCAACTCATTTGACCCAGCATGAACAACCCATTAATGTGTTTGCAGTACCCCAAACAACCCAGCATTTTGACCCAGCACAATCAACCCAACAATGTGTTTACAGAAACAACCCAGCATTTTTTTTTTGAGTGTAGTGTTTTACATGTTTCACATCTGTGTGTCGTTTGGTGTGTGTGTGGCCAATCTTTTGAAGTTTGTGTGTAGAGTTACTACTCAAAAAATACCATTTTTGGAAGAGTTAAAATTGTTTTGAATGAAGTGTTTGCTTTTGCAAGAGATGTCTGATTTTTTGCATGTTGTGTGAGTGTTTTGTGGTTTTGTGTGTAGAGTTTCAAGAAATGGAGCCATAGTTTTAGAAAATTTACGCAAATTGAAAAAAAAACTCTTATATAATACATACAAAAATATGTTGTTGAAAAAATTAATAAAATGATCTAAAACGTATATGCTTAGAAAATGTCAATATACACAATATACAATATACACTACCTTTGAAAAGTTTGGGGTCAGTTTTTTGTTTCTTTCTTTTTTTGAAAAAGTATTACTTTTATTCAGCAAGGATGTGTTCAATTGATAAAAATTGATAGTAAAGATTTATATTGTTAGAAAATATTTTATTAAAAAATATATCTTTTCTAATAATACAAATACATATAAATATATAAAACAAAGAGTAAATTCTCAGTTTTTAAAATTCTGAATGTTTGACCAGGTGTCATGGTCAGCACATCCTGCAGACAGTCTCTGCCCTGCCAAGCAGACGACCACTTTGGATCAAAGCATGGCACTGTCAATCTGCCAGCCAAATGCTGTTGCTTCCAAATGTCGTCATAGCCAACATCTAGACCTTGTGGTCAGGCAGCAAATGCTTGTTTCCACTGTAGGTGTGGTCGACCTACCAAGAAGCTCTGAAATTCTAGCGGATATGAACATGCTGTCATGCCAGATGCTGTTTGTGTTTAATTTCCAACTCAAAAGTAAAGTTACTGATCTCTCGTAGGAAGAGAACATCACTCTCTGATAGACATCAAACGTGAATAAACCGCGATCAAATGGACACATTGTCTCAATCTGTACACAATTAGCCAAGAATGAACTCTACAATCGAAAATCACATTCAAACACTTGAGTTACGCTATCCACATTGGTTTTTTAGTTCTATAATTTTACTATGTGTCAACAACTCTCTCATTTGGACCTATTTTTATTGTCCTTTTAGGAGAAGTTTAATTTATTAATGAACTCTCATTAAGTCTCAGGAGCAATAAAAAGCAACCTCTTGAGCAAATTTACCTTTGGGCTTTTATGTCAGCAATAAGTTATATCATGTTATTAATGATATAATCACCTTATGCAGTTGTTATTAAACCAAAAGTCAAGCTTTGCAAGCAGCAGATACTATACCTTTCAATAACTCTTAATTCTACAACCAGAAACTGACGAATCAATTGGATGTGTCTTTTTGCATCAGAAAGCTTTGATTCCGTGAAGCAGTTCAGGGCAAACTATTATTTGTTTTTACTTTTTAACACACAGATGGACAGATTCAAAGATGGACACACACACAGACATTGGTAAATGTTTACATGCACTCACGCAGCCGAACGCACAGAGAGTAATGCTCATTGAAACTGTAATGTCCTCCACGAGATGCCTTTTAGTGCTCCATTTAAAGTCAATTTAAGATAAAAAAAGGAAAGAAAAACATTTTAGACCTTTGGCAGAAATTACAGCATAAAATACACACTTTCAGACAGGACTAGTGTTTGAGAGGATAAGGAGGACAACCACTTACTCTAGAACTCGGTGACTTCTCTTAAAAGCCCAACATTACAGCCAATGCCTTGAAAGCCTTTTAGCATACACCCGGCACAATCACAGAGGTACGCCTTACCTCAGCTTTCCATCTTTATATGGAACAATATAGTACAAATTAAATTAAATGTGTTGTCCATGCAAGAAAAGGAGAACGAAAATAACAACACCTGAAGACTGTGGGTTAAATAAACAAGAAGTATTAGGTAACTTACATTTTTGGCAAAATTTTTAAAGTTACTTTGTCTGTTTTTGCCCCTCCAACAAAAATCATTCCAAACAAAACCACAACAGAACCAAGCAAACAGAATACAAAGTAGCCTATTTGTGTTTCGTATGGATGGGCACGTCGATACTCACAAGCGAATGATTTGGTATCGATACCTTTAAAAACATAATGTTAACATTATATTAATACAAAACATGGATCTCTGCATCCCTTTCAAATGTTTTACAGGTAAGTAGTTTTTTAATGTTTGTGCCAAAACACTCCTGACATATTTAGCTGGTCTGTGTCACATGACTGTGAGAAGCAAGCGTACAGCCACACACAGTCGCACATGCACATAGAGTAGACACTCACTTCCTCATTTCACTGAGAGAGATGGAGAGAATGTCAGAAAGAAAACATATTGTTGCGGTGATACTTTTCATCTGTAGCAAAAAATATACAACAAGATGCAATGATATCAGATACATTGTTTATTTTATTCATATTTATATTGTTATAATAAATTACTTTATTATTATTAAATCACAATATTTCTGTAAAATCCAAGATATTTTTTTACACCTAATGGTACACACATTTTTTATTTAATTGTGCTCATATTTGCATTTAATTTGTTATTAATGCCCAGTATGTGTCGTGCAGATGTGATTTGTGTGATGATCAAAAAAAAAAAAAAAACATTATTTAAAAAAATCACATTTTATCGAATCGGTATCATTAAAATTGTTACAAAAAGTATCGCATTAAAAAAGTTTAGTATCACCCATCCCTAGTGTTTCGTTCCTTATGAATCACAGCTGTTGAACAAATTGGTTGAATGGAAGATTCAATGACTTTCCCATAAAGACAAAGGCTGCATCTGAAATTGCATACTTCCCTACTATAGTAGGCAAAAATAGTATGTGACAAAAGTATGTCTGCATGTCTGTCTGAATTCACAGTACTCATAAAAGAGTAGGCAAAAAGTACCTGGATGATCTACTACTTCCGGCGAGAATCTGAGGTGATCATACGATGGACACTTTATCCCATGAAGCCATAATTTTTTAGCGGTCATGAAGTAATTACTTATTCAAAATAAGTACCTACTCAAGAGAGTATGCAATTTCAGACGTAGACAGTAACTTTTTTTGAACATGAATGATTCAGCATTTGTTCAGAAAGACTTAGTCATAAAGACTAAAGTAAAGAAATATGCCCCCACTTGGTGTAACTATGTAACATGCTGAAAGAGTCACAAAAGTTCCTAAACATTTATGCAAATACAGACAGTTTGTCGCATTTGTATTCATTCAAATGCAATGTAAATATCTTATCTGCTTTACAGAAAATTTGGGACAATAAATATCTGCCTGTCCAGCTCTGTCTTGCCAATGTTATGCGTAATAAGCATCAGAAAGCCAGTGAGCGGACTGCGATGTCATGTGAGGCGTAGTTTCACATTAGTGTTCAGGAGAGCTGAAGCCTCAGGTCAGGGGTTCTCAAAGCATTGTGCATGGCCTAAGTGGGATCCTGCGTTTAATCCAATAATCTGGCAGGAAATAAAATGTTATTGCTATTGTCAAGTAAAGCAGGTCATTCTTAATCTGCCCAGTATGTAGAAACATTCTCCGTCCCTGTTCCTATAATAATCCCTGATAATGACAGTCAGTCCTAACAAAGCCTAAATGTTTTTTGTTTTTTTTTTGCTGTATTTCCCAGTGCATCTGTATATTATTTTTTTAAGTGTTGTTGAGAGCTTCAGCTGGTTTCCTTACATCATCCTGCTATTTGTGATGAGTACGACAGTATTACAAATGTATGTATGTGTCTGTGTTCAAAGAACTTGTATGGCGTTATGTGTTCTTTGTTAAAGTAAGCATGAAACAGAAGTGGCAATAGTATTTTCTTCACTAATGTGGCATACATGTTCATTCTACTAACTATAAGTAACAATACAACTGCATGTAAACTAATTTTAATTAGAGTATTAGTAGACTGTTATGTTAGGGTTAAGTTTAATAATAAGTTGACATATACTGTAAAAGTTATTTATTATCAGTAGAATGTAGGTTGGGGGACAATCAAATATAGTGTTAGCAGACAGTCTAATACTTAAATGACTAGTTCTTGACATGTAGTTGCAAAGTTACTTATAGTTAGTATAATGTCTAAAATGGACTATCAAAATAAAGTGTTACTATAAAAATGTAGGGCGGGACTTGAATTTGTCCATCAGAAATTGATTGGATCGTTGCTGTTTACACATGATTGACAGGTTGTCCTGCCTTTATGCCGAAAAACACGTCATCAGAGAAGAGAGAGGAGATCAAGAGAAGCGATGTCACTGCAAGTAGGAGGGGAAGTAATTTTGGTTAACGATTACAAGAGCACATGAACAATAATGATGTGCACGGATAAATCATGTAAAATAAATAATGCAATATTCTTTAAAAAATAATTGTAAAATTTGATTATATGGAGACTAAGTCAGTTCAAATCCCTTGGTAATAAACAGAAAAGAGAGGCCAAGATGAAGTTTTCACAGACGGGTTGTCCTACTGACCTGGTACAAATCAAACATTACACTGTTGGATTTTTGACAATTTTGCGTGGCCAATTTGATAGGTGGTCTCAGTCCCTGATGTGCAGACAGATGGTTTGGACTGTGAAGGGATGTGTGTTTGTGCACCTGCATGTCTGTCTGAGAGGAACAAAATGTAGAGCCCAGCATTGGTTCAGTACATACTGTGCAGGTAAAGACACGATCAGCATATGTTTAGCTTACAGTGTGTGTGTGTGTGTGTGTGTGTGTGTGTGTGTGTGTGTGTGTGTGTGTGTGAGAGAGAGAGACTGTGCTCATACACATTATTTATACTGTGTTGTGTGAATGTGTAGTTCCTCTTTGCCCAGACGTTCCTGTTCAATTGATTTTTTCCTCAAATGGTCTTTAACAGATGCTGTGAATACAGGTTCCTGAATTGAGATCTAAAGATTATGACTGCATGTAAAATCTGTTTGGGTTTCAGTCCAAGGGCATTGCAACAGAATATGTCTTGAGGTTTACATACTACACTTGTTAGAGTCACTGGGCAATTCAGTTATAGCAGTGTATATTACTGATTATTATTTTTTAGATGCAACTCCATTTAAAGTTTCCATTGCCTATAGGAACATGTCTTGTATAATTCATAGAGCTATATTATATAAATTGACAACAAAAATTGTATGTACACTATTTACGGTAAAATTAGATTACTATGCAAAACTCATTCATTTTTGCAGTCACTTTGTGGTGACTCACTTTGTCTTCCTGTTTTATTTAGGACGAAATGAACACTGCCAAATAATCTTTTGTTGATGAATGTACTTGACCCTAAAATATTTTTTATACATATTTTAGCTTAAGCAATATTATGTTCCATTGTATTTTTTTTATTATATATATATATATATATATATATATATATATATATATATATATATATATATATATACTTAAAACAAAGAAAATACCCGTTATCTGCAAAATTATGACCTCATGAAATTAACGCATAATAGAAATAAATAACATTAACATTTTTTGGCACATGCTTTTATAAAAAGTCCATTAATTTCGTCAGTGCTTTTACCATTGAATGTCAATGAGGTCCTAATTATTTAATGCGTGCATGACATGAGGATAATTGTTTGAGGTGAAATTAGGGACCATAATTTGAATAAACAAAAATAAACACATAATTCTTACCTACGTGAGCCAGACAACAGTACTAAGTGCACAGGCAAGCCGTTACAAATAAACTTGAGGAAGCTTGCTAGCAGTTAAAGAGCATTTTAATGTGAGATTTTGTATTTTATTGCTTGTGTTGTTTTAAATATAGTGCATATTGTTGATCTGAATTAAATTAAGTTCAGTGAATTGAAACGTTCAAGTTAATGTGAGTCACATTGAATTGTAGACCTGTATACTTATTGTCACAATAATGAATCCCAAGATCCAAGTGCAAGTAAAAAGGTAGTTTATTGGACAGAATAATCAGAAGTTCAGACAAGATGCAGGAGACTGGAAATACTCGACAGTCTATATCACAAAGTGGATATACTCAGGTGCAATGCAGAAACAGACACGGATTCTGGAGAAGAACCCCGAACAGCAACTCCAGCGCAGTGCAGGACTCAAAACACTGGATGCAGGGATCAAAACACAGCAAGAACTCAGATGAGGTAACTGCCAAAGAAAACCACACATGAGAAACGAACTGACACCCAGCATAACTCAGTCCAGATAGATATAGGCAGCTAACTAGCTGCAGCTAAAGTGACTGATTGGAGTGATCAGCTGGTTACTAGGCAACAAACAAGCCCCAAACAATTAGACACAACAACTACAAACCCACCAACAGATACACAAAATGAACACAAGTATTTATGAACCGTGACACTTATAAATTGAGAATGTCTCGGTTATGACTGCAACCCTGGTTCGAAAGAGATGCTGCTTCATTAGTTGATGAACACCTCCGCGTGAAGCACATGTGAAACATCCCGTCCAATGGTATGGTGGGATGTCATCCCATTGCATGTGACGTCATGACCAGGAAGCTACAAAGCGCTCTAGGTCCAAACAATGTCAGCTTCAATGTCAGTGAAGCATCTCGTTCCCTTCTAAGGGAAACAGTGTTACAGTCGTAATTATGGATGCTTCTCATTTCTTATTTGTGCATCCTCGTTTCCTTTCCACGCGAGGGAAGACTGCAAGGAAAGAAAATGAGGATGGATGAATCAAAGGATGAATCTTCACTGCGTCATCAGCTGCGCTCAAAGGATCTGCCTTTATGTTGTTAAAATTTGGTTATTTAAATAATAAAGATGAAGCAATATGCCCTGTTGATATAGGCCTCTGAGTGATATATTATTTATGTAATCAGGTAAAGCATAAATTAAAATGATTGTGACAGATGTGAAGCCAGAGGAGAATTTATACGTGCGTCAGGTTTCTCAACAAGAAAGACTTCCGCATAGGACCTGTGCATCCTCGCTCAGAAACTCGGCTGGAAGCTTTCTCACTCCTCTTTCTCCCTCGCGGTGCAATTAGAGAATTGAGATGTCCTTCAAGATGGCTCATAGGATGGAGGACGGAGGAGCGAGGAAACGAGGAGGGATGTTGAGAAGCACCCAAAGTGTTCCGCACACGTCCTGAAAAGTAAAGCAAACTCATTTCGACCACCCCATGGTGTCTGGCTGCAGTATAGGTCCTAAACCCGGCACTCTCCGTGTAATTAAATGGGATGCAAGCCAAACTAAAAAAAAACAATTACTCTTCAAATAACTTTTTTTTCTTCAAAGAAGGTTACAGTCATTTTAGGTACTTCTTATCATGCATATGTATGTTCAAGTGTTCGTTTTTCCATTAAGTTTGGTTTTAGTTAGTTATTTGATGTAATAAAAACTGGAAGTAACATCATGATTGACAGCTGTCCTTAAGGACATACTGTAATCGGCAACAATCGTTTCTGGGATATTTTGGCTTCAGGGGCGGAGCTACGTGGTGGCCAGGGGGGGCCACGGCCACCACTGGTCAAGGATCGGCCCCCTTGCCGGCCCCCCAAACCTCACGGCCCCACCCCCAGTCTGAGGAGGGGGGAAATAAATGTAATTAAAAAAAACCCCTCCTGAACAGAAACGGTCTAAAGGAAGCTGAAATGTATGCATTATTTTTTTTTTTTCCAAGTCATTTGTCAGTTACGCTACAAGCCCCACATTAGCAACATGTTGGGTCACGCCCCCATCAACAGTGCAAGACATTACGTGCCTGCATAACGTGACTGCATTCTGACAGTGCTTAATGGAGACTAGCAGCTAACCACTGGATACCACCGTAACTAACAGGTAAACGACGCGTAAAATCCATTTTAGACGAATGGTCTTTTTTTTCGAACGTACGCGCCGCTATCACGTCTGGTGCTACTTCCATTGATAAACATGTATTATTCACAATATGGAAAGAGGAAATAAAACATAGTTTGTTAAGAGCGTGACTCAAAAATGCCATTAATGGGCTTATTCAAGTCCTCTTTTATTGTTTGAATTATTGTTATCCATTCCGCATCTCCCACATGTGTGTTTTAGAAAGGTGGGATGTGTTGCAAGATGGCGCAATATATCGGGAGAGACATGTGGGTCAGACATGATTTTGACCACTTCATTAAGTTTTGTTTTGTAGAAAGCCTTTCTAAAAAGTGAATTTCGTTTTGTATCATTTGTATCTTATTTTTAATCAGTGTTTCATCAACAAATTGCCTGGATTTAATAAATAAGAAGCAAACAATATAATCAGGACACGGAGGCGCCGGCGAGATTGCATTGCTCGTGAACTGGAGCTCGTCTCATAAATGAACCGAAACTCAGCGTTTAAGCTGCCTCACAGACACGAGAAATATATATAGAAAGCTTAAAATGTCTAATTTTAAACGAAACAATTCAAAACGAAATTAGAAACCGACTAGGCCTACTCTCTGCTTATGTAATCCGTAAGAAATGTGTATGTCTCTCTATAGGCGAGTTAACTACTGCAGTCACTATTTCAGCCGACACGGAACACACTAATTTATTAAAAAAACAATTAAAATGTCACCTTGCCATATTTGAAACATTCATAATCATTACTTTTAGCTGGTTCCTTGAGACAGCTTTTGCATTATTGGCAGCGTCACCATCTGGTTACATGAACACGGCCTCACTATCGAATCAGCACTGAAAACATGGGGATTTTTGTAAACAATAATCACACAATCTATTCGATATTCTTTAATTAAATTAACAAATCGAATATTCGAAAATCGTGACTCATCCCTAGTCATTACTGCTTTATTAGTTTATCCAGTGTAAAACCCGGACACCGCCACACAAATGTGGCTTTTTGTTAATGACTGTCCTACTACAGGATTTAACACAGAGGAACAGCTCACTACCCGTTACAAAAGGCACTGTAACAGTCAGGGCCGGCCCGTGGCATAGGCAGTATAGGCAAATGCTAAGGGCGCCGGCGCCTTATACCCTGCCAGAGCCGCGTAAGGAACTTTCCGCTTTTATTGTAACATGCAACATATGGGAAACCACTTCCACCAATCAGACTTCTTTTACCCGCGGCGCCATTCGGTTTTCGTTTTTATTGCGTCAAAAAAAATTAATATGTCAAAGCGTCCCAAATTATCTGGTGCCCAGGGGAGGAAAAAAAGAAAAGAAGAGGAGGAAAAACGCGACAAAGACAAAGGTATGTTACAGTAAAGATGTTGTTAATGATATTATTTTGATGTTACAGAACGATGATCAATAATGCCATTAGTCATTAGCATACATGATTAGCTAATCTATAAATAACCAGCGCTATCTGCTAGTTCTAACCAAAATATTAACAGTCAATGGTTCTAACAGATAAGCCTAGCGCTATTATTATGGAAAATAGTAATATGAGTACCTTCCTCGGACAAATGTGTAAATAATGTTAATTTCATTGACATCATTATCTCACGTTTTCCCAGCTTGTAATAATCATAATAATAATTCCATAGTTGTAACGCCAGCTGTTCTGTGTTACAGCTCATATTGTCTATAAAGTGTGTTTGTTTATCATGTTAAAATTTACACCTGTGGCTGTGTTAAAGTGCACATCATTAATGTTAGAGCATAACTTAGCATTCCCACATGCAATATTATACTGCAGTTAAATAAATACAGAAATGTACCCCAACATGTGGGTTGCTTTGAGAATCTCTGCCACTCTTCCTGTTACAGTGGCTGCTGCTGAAAGAAGCTTCTCAAAGCTCAAACCGATTAAAACTTACCTGAGATCTACTATGATGCAAGAACGTCTCAGTGGACTTGCCATCATAAGCATCAACCATGTGGTCTCTAGTCTCAGCCTCAGACGTCACGCCCACGGAACGTTGGCTAAACGTCTGATGCATATGGTACACTTAACTGGAAACACTTCAGGAATGTCGAAGTCGTCATCTGATTGGTTGAATTTTATCGGATTTCCGGGGGGGGCGCGAGTGTCGCGTTTATTTTTGGTTCGCCGGGAAACAAAGCGCAGACGTGTGATTGCGGAAGAAAAACTGTTGTGTTTACATGAGTGACAATGAGCATTTATCAAGATCAGCTAAACGTAGAATTCTCAAAAGTATCCAAGGTTCACGGGAAAGACTCTTGAAGTTTTCTTCTCTTTCTTTGATTTTCTATGCTGACTGACTTGTTGCATGCAGGTCTGTTGTTGTGGGGACTGTCAGTACACGATCCATTCCACCTGCACGATCCGTTCTACGCATGCGTAGTAGACGCAGGAGAAAACGCACATGCGCAAATGATAATTCTGTTTTGCGACGCTGATTTTGATTTACGACGCTGCACGATCTGTTCCACGCATGCGCATATTTTGTGTGTGTGAGAGAGAGAGTGTGAGTGTGTGTGTGAGAGAGAGAGAGAGAGAGAGAGAGAGAGAGAGCGTGTGTGTGTGTGTGAGAGAGCGAGAGAGAGAGTGTGTGTGTGTGTGTGTGTGTGTGTGTGTGAGTTTTTACTCCTAAATAAAGATACTCAGTGTACTTCACTACTGTCCACCACTGGTCTCATGTCACTTCTGTGTGCACATGCTTCTTTCAAGTAATTTCCATTGTCAGTTTGAAATACTCTATAACGTTTCCCCAAACTTGTTTGTAGTTCTTTCTTCATGTAAGTGCAGATAGTCTAGGCAGAAATGCATATTATGTCCCTTATTGTCTTCTGTAAACAAAATTGAAGGGATTATTTTCCTCATTTAGATTGTATATATATATTAGCTTATATAGACGACCCATACTAATACAAAATTACTTTAACTTAAAAGTTAACTAATATTAGCAGCTTTTAATAAAAAAAAGACACAAACCGTCTTTGACAATCCTACCTCAGACCAAAACACGGCAAGTTAAGTTAGTTAAGCCTAATACCTTACAGCAAAGGAGAGTATGGAGGAAACAGATCATATGTTCATGTAACAACTCACAGCTCTTTTCTAATTTTGGATTGGCAACCACATAAACACATCGTAATGCATAGCGTAAACTACATTTAAAAGCATAAAAACAGACCCGCCGTGAAATTTTAAACACAACACAACTAACGTTACACAAATATGCCGCAAGTTTTGCCGCCTGGCCGTCAAGTGTTTCATCGCATGCGTGGTACCGATAGTGTAGGAATACCGTGACGTTTTCTACTACGTAATTACGCGCATGCGTGAAACGGTTCGTGCAGGTGGAACGGATCGTGTACCGACAGGGACATTTCCACGCACCGAAACGTGACGCTGAACGAAACGAACTGTAATTGGTTGTTTTACATGTCGGTCAAACGGCCTTATGGGCGGGTCTTGACCAAAGAAAGCTGCTATGAATTCCAGACCTTCAGCCGTCAGTCTGAAGGTCTGGCTACGCGAGACTATTGGCGCTTTTCCACTACACAGTACCAGCTCGCCTCGGCTCGGCTCGACTCGACTCGACTCGCCTTTGTTTGCTTTTCCACTGTGTAAAAGTTGTACCTGTACCTGCTTTCGGGTACTTTTTTTCGTACCACCTCCGGCGAGGTTCTAAGCGAGCTAAGGCGATACTAAAATGTGACGTGAAAACAATGCCGACTGCTGATTGGTCACAGAGAATCTGCGTCATCATTGCACGCGCCAGATGGAGTATCCAGAATAAATAACCCCGCCATTTTTAAATAGTTTGGCCAGAGATAGTTACTAAACTTACTACTATTATTATGGCAACTCGGAAGAATACGCCGTGGTCAAACGAGGAGGTGCAGACATTCCTTTGTTTGGTTGCCGAAGAGAGGATCCAGCGAGAGCTTGATGGGGCAACGAGGAACGAAAGGCGTCGCTATGACGACCGGGTACTATTTGTGGCGGTACTTTCTGCAATGGAAAACGGAGCGAAAAGCGAGCCGAGTCGAGGCGAGCCAAGTCGAGTCGAGTCGAGCTGGTACTGGTAATGGAAAAGCGCCATATGTGGTCTCTAATCAGTTGTCATATGATGATGTTGTAGATGACTTTGCCTCAAGAAAATCCAGGAAAGTCATGCTGTTGCAAGTCATGTGAGATTAAGGAGGTGGTGGTGTCGTTTCAGAAGTAATTAAGGCAGGACCAAAAACACCAATAGAGCTCTTTTTAAGATCATCTTTTTGTTTTTTTAATTCAAATCCTTGTAGTATTTCTGTGCCTACTTAAATATACAAATAGATAAGATATATAAGATAGATAGATAAGATAAGATAGATAAGATAAGATACTAATGTCTTATTTTGCCCAGTGCCGTATTTCTATTGTATTTAAGTTAATGTCACTTGTTTACACTTTTCATTTCGGGAGTATTAAAATGTAATACTTTATATAAGCTATCTATATTGTATTTCATATGTTGAGTTCATTTTTTTTCATTTGTTTCTTTAATTATTATTTTTATAATTAGTATTTTGAATGTGCAATTGTTTTAGTTAAATAAAAGAATGTCTAAAACAAAGCAATTAGGTTTCTTGTGAGTATATGTACACTAACAGTGCAAGTACTACTGCGATGCAAGGGGGCGCGGGGGGCGCCACTCAAAATCTTGCCTAGGGCACCAAATTGGTTAGGGCCGGGCCTGGTAACAGTCACAGGCAATTCTAGTTGCATTTTTCATCAATTAATATCTTTAATTATGATCCCGCTATCTAGTGTAAAAAAATTGTTTTGGCCCGATGCTAACCCTACTTGCCCCTGGTTTATGGCCTGACGAGCCACGGGAAAACCGCTACTCTGAGTGACGCGGTGCGTGAGTTTTAAAATAGTAGCCTAGTTTTTGACAATCAAGTGCCACCCCAAATAAAAGACTGGCCCAAGCTTGCCCCCCCAGAAATAATGTCCTGGCTACGCCCCTGTTTGGCTTCATTGATGCAGATGCACTGTCCAACTTTTTTTTACAGTCTGGGGTCGTAACCATGACGTTCCCTTTCGAGAGATCTCCACACTGCGTCAGAACTTGATGCTATGGGAATGTTAATACCCACTACGCCATACTGACTACTGCCTCTCCTAGTGTGAATCATGCCCATGTTATATAACCTCACAAATCAAGTTTCAAGTTTGTTTTTATTTATATAGCACATTTAAAAACAGCAAACATGGCTGACCAAAGTGCTGAACAAAACACAAGATAAAGAGACAAGGGCAAACCACACATTCATGACAGAAGCTCACAATGAATTAAAAGCTAAAGAAAAAAACTAGGTTTTAAGAGAAGATTTAAAAACAGTTAAAGACTGTGCCGATCTGATGTAAACCGGAAGGCTGTTCCACAGCCTAGGGACGGCAATAGCAAAGGCTCTATCTCCTCTATGCCGTAAACGTGATCTGGGGACAGATAAAAGTCTCTTATCACCAGACCTCAGATTTCGTGCGGGATTGTATGGACAGAGTAGCTCAGACAAATAGCTCGGTGCCAGATTATTTCAGGATTTAAAAACAAAGAGAAGAATTTTAAACTCAATTCTAAAATGCACAGGTAGCCAATGCAGCGATATAAAAATTTGGAGAAACGTGATCAAATTTATGTTTTCTTTTGAGGAACTTTGCAGTGAAATTTTGTACTAATTGGAGAAGAGCAGTAGAGTATTTGGACATGCCATAGTAAAGAGAGCTGCAATAATCCAAACGAGATGTAGTGAGCGTGTCACCGGGTCGGGGGAGGAGTGGACGCCAGATGACCGGCCGTCCCAGCCCCCGACTCACGTACCACCGCGAGGAGCCAACACCACAGAGGACACAGAGGCAAAGTAATGCAGAAAAACACAGAATCTTTATTGAATAAATTAGGTAAAAACAACCTCAAGCCAACTGGAGGAAGGTGAGGTTTCAGCCGTATAACTGGTCCTTCTCAGGACTCTGGCAGGCAAGGAACAGGTAAGAATTATCAGCGGAACTGCTTCTCTCGGATTCACAGCAGAACTGTCTCTCTCTTCCCAGGATTCGAATGGACGGAGAGGAGTACGGAATCAGCCACAGAACTGGCTCTCTTCTCGGGGCTCAGACAGGTAGAGGACAGGTAAGAATTATCAGCAGAACTGTTTCTCTCGGATTCACAGCAGAACTGTCTTCCTCTTCACAGGATTCGGGTGGACGGAGAGGAGTACGGAATCAGCAACAGAGCTGGCTCTCTTCTCGGGGCACAGGCAGGCAGAGAACAGGTAAGAATTATCAGCGGAACTGTTCCTCTCGGATTCACAGCAGAACTGTTTCTCTCTTCGCAGGATTCGAATGGACGGAGAGGAGTACGGAATCGGCAACAGAGCTGGCTCGCTTCCCAGGGTTCGGATGGACGGCGGACACAGGTGGGCGTGCAACAGTATAACGACTTAACTCACAGGATCCAGATGGATGGAAAGGAGTGAGGATTCGACAGCAAGGCTGGCTCTCTTCACAAGGCCCGGGCAGACAGAGGAAAGATGAAGGTTCAACAGCAAAGCTGACTCTATGCACAGGGCTCAGGCGGAGAGAGAGAGGATGAAGTTTCTACAGCGAAGCTGGCTCTATTCACAGGGCTCAGGCAAACAGAGAGAGAAGATGAGGACTCCAACGCAAAGCTGGCTCTATTCGCAGGGCTCAGACAGAGAGGAGATGAGGATTCCACAGCGAAGCTGGCGCTATTCACAGGGCTCAGACAGAGAGAAGATGAGGATTCAACAGCGAAGCTGGCGCTATTCACAGGGCTCAGACAGAGAGAAGATGAGGATTCGACAGCGAAGCTGGTTCTACTCACAAGGCTCCGACAGACAGAGAGAGAAGATGAGGATTCCACAGCAAGGCTAGCTCCATTCACAGGGCTCAGACAGAGAGAAGATGAGGTTTCCACAGCAAAGCTAGTTCCATTCACAGGGCTCAGACAGAGAGAAGATGAGGATTCAACAGCGAAGCTGGCGCTATTCACAGGGCTCCGACAGAGAGAAGATGAGGATTCAACAGCGAAGCTGGTTCTACTCACAAGGCTCCGGCAGACAGAGAGAGAAGATGAGGATTCCACAGCAAAGCTAGCTCCATTCACAGGGCTCAGACAGAGAGAAGATGAGGTTTCCACAGCAAAGCTAGTTCCATTCACAGGGCTCAGACAGAGAGAAGATGAGGATTCCACAGCAAAGCTAACACTTCACAATGCCCCGTAACGATTAAAGAGGAGAAAAGGAGAATTTCACCACTAGATGACTTCTTCCAACGGTCTCCATCCAATGAGTCGCGGACGATGTCTCCACAGCCAGGACCGCTTCCCCAATGTCACTGCATTACACCTCCACTCGTGCTCAACTGCAACTCGCACAAATCTGCACACGTGTTTACATTAATGAACAACACTGCAAAGTCTCGTCACTCACAAACTAGGGCGGAGACAGGGGGTCTGGTCCACTGCACCTCTCACAATCTCTTGGACTTCTTCCAATGGAGCGTGGGACATTCAACTTCCTCCAAAAAGACAAAATTACACTTCATGCAGCCTCATCACATCCTCCAAACAGATTTCTCATATCACAGTCCAAACATCAACAGCACTTATCCTCTCATCACGTCCTCCACCAGATTTCTCATTTCTCAATCCAAACATCAATGGCACTTATCTCTTATCCACCACAGTTCTCCTCCCCGCATCTCCGCATCTCCGCATCTCCGCATCTCCGCATCTCCGCATCTCCGCATCTCCACATCTCCACATCTCCACATCTCCACATCTCCACATCTCCACATCTCCACATCTCCACATCTCCACATCTCCACATCTCCACATCTCCAGATTCACCCGAATATCTCCCGCCGCTATTCCTCACTCCTTCCCCTTTGTTGAAGATGAAATGTCCTTTTATCCTTCCCAACTGACAACGCGTCCCAATCGCGATCGCAATCATCCTCTCCCGCACCTGTTTTGTATCAACTAATCATCCTCCGTCTCTGCTCGGAGTTTTCCGGAACTGGAGTCTTCCGGGTCCCACACCGGAAATCCCTCCCCTCGGAAACCCGGCCGTGATTAAAAGGTTCCGCCTGCCTTTGTCACCCCGGTGACAAGCGCATGGATAGCAATCTCTAAGGTTTTCTCAGAGATAGAGGATTTAATGTATGCAGAGAGGACCAGCCCATCGCATCACATACTTCTTGAAGGGACACCCCAGACAATAAGGCTTACAAACCACCACATGCCTCATGGAATGTTCTCTGACAGCCATAGGCGAAGGTTGTCCACACGCCTTGTATGCAAGAGAGATAGCCTTAACTATCCACTTGCTTATTCAACTATATTGCTTACAAGTTTAGTTGCTGGGGAACCCAGTCTGGGTGACCTAAAGCAGACGAACAGTTGATCAGATTTACGCCACATGGTAGCTCTGTAAACATAAGCATCCAGTGGTCTGACTGGACCTGCAAGATTATAGACCATGCCACATTGGCTGGTACCTAATATAACATGGTTTATATTTTTACTCCGCGAAGATCTATTAAATTGATCAAATGTGAGAGTAAAAATTTCTGTTTCAAATAAATGCTGTTCTTTTTGACTTTCTATTTATCAAATAAACCTGAAAAAAATGTATCATGGAGACTGGGTAATGGCTGTTGAAAATTCAGCTTTGCTATCAAAGGAATAAATTACATTTTAAAATATATTCACATAGAATATACACTCTTTACTCTTCTCTATACTAACATACTATATGTAGGCCTAATACTATACTGATGCATGCACCATGTCTACAAATTGCCCTGAAGCCCAGATTCGGATGTTGATTTCACAAACCTCAAATCAGCTTTTACTGATAGCTCCAATGCATGAACTATTTCAAGACATTGCAGCTAAATTTGTCAAGCAGCTGCTGAAGTCATTAGCACAGTGTGAATTCTGAAGTGGCATTTTTGTTAAACATAGCATCCAAAACAACCGTCAACATCAAACAGAAATGCCATAGTAGCCGGACACCGCCCTCAGTCCTACTCTGACTATAGAATCAGAATAGAAACATCTGACTGTGAGAAATGTAAACCTAGAAACCCTGGTATTGGTAGTGAAGAGATGTGTGCAAAGGTACAAGGTCATAACCACATCACTGCATTCCTAGTGTGCCTAACCCTTTTTTTCTTTACAGGCATAGGCCTGTTGGGACAAAGCCATTAATCACTGACAGTGGTTTAGGTGCAGTGTATAGGTGTTCTCAAAAGAAGTCAAGATTAAGAACCAATGAGCAGAACCCTTAAAACTTGTGGTTGAAAAGGTGCTTCAGGCAATGCATAATAGCAATGCCCTATGCATGCTATTATCCAAAATATAAACATTTAATAGATGAAAAAAGGACATGCAGTGCAAATTAGTAGTTCTTGTTCAATATCATTTTCACAATCACATTTTTAATTAAAATATTCTATCCCCAGGGCTGGTACACATATCTGTTATTTTAGTATTATTTACATACTACTGTATTAATCATAATTTTGAATTAGATTTTTTATTTTTTATTTATATTTCTATAGCTTTAATTTTCAGCTTTAGTAATTTTAGGAGTTCAACTTAAACTAATTTCAAGGCAAAATGTATCATTTTACATTTACATTTACATTTATGCATTTACTTCAGGGACGTGCAGAGAGTTCATCAAGGGCAGGGGCTCAAATATAAAAATATATATATTAATAAAATAACTGGTCAATAGTTTGGAAACATTACTATTTTTAATATTTTTGAAAGAAGTCTCTTATGCTCATCAAGGCTGCATTTATTTGATCAAAAATACAAAAAAAAAACAGTAATATTGAGAAATATTACTAAAATTTAAAACAATGGTTTTCTATTTTAATATAATTATAAACATAGATACTTTTTTAAGGGTTCTGAGTTTAAAAAGTTACAAAAAGAAAAGTAATTATTTTAAATAGAAATATTTTGTATCAATATCCACTACCGTTCAAAAGTTTGGGGTCAGTGTTTTTTTCTTTCTTTTTTTTAAAGAAATTAATACTTTTATTCAGCAAGGATGTGTTAAAATGATAAAAGTGATAGTAAAGACTTAAACGAATTTCTATTTTAATTACATGCTCTTCTTTTTAACATTTTATTAATCAATGAATCCTGAAAAATGTATCACAGGTTCCAAAAAAGAAAAAAGAAAAACATTAAGTAGCACAACTGTTTCCAACATTTATAATAAAATCATCATATTAGAATGATTTCTGAAGGATCATGTGACACTAAAGACTGGAGTAATGATGTTGAAAATTCAGCTTTGCATCACAGGAATAAATTATATTTTAAAGTATGCCTACTGTATATTTAAATACAAAACCATTATTTTAAATTGTAATAATTGTTTTTTGTATTTTTAATCAAATGAATGCTTGAAGCGCATAAGAGGCTTCTTTAAAAAGCATAAAAAATAGTAATGTGTCCAAATTTTTGACCGGTACTGTACTATTACCGGTATATATATAGGCCTACTATTCCTGAATAATTATCAAAAGTTTCTTTCATTTCACCTGTCCTTTCACATCACCATTTCATGTGTTGTTGTCAGCCTACACTCATTCATTGAACCAACTATGATAGTTTTCAAATGGTAAACGGTGTATCAAAATACATAGGATAAACATAAGTGACTTGAATACTACTTACTATTAATGGGAATTTTGGTGCTGGTTTTGTGCAGTGCTTTGTAGTCAATTAACATCCATTGTTTCAACGACGCAGATTAAGATCATAAATGTAAATTCGTCTGTAATTTTCAAACGATTTATGAACGACGCAGATTCAGATCCTTCATAAATGTAAATTCGTCTGTAATTTTCAAACGATTTATGAATGACTGGAAAATTACCGCTCCACTTCACATTGTCCAATGAAATTTGAACTTGTTTTGCCTGATGACGATTGGTCGGTGTATTATACATGACAAACAGTCATCAAGGAATTATGTAATGTTTTAAAATATGTAATATGTGGATTTTTTATTGATTCGACACACTACCTTTGCTTATTGAAAAAAAAAATGGATTAGTTCATTTTTTCCTACCGTTGAGCCATAGGTAGGCTACTCACTGAAAGAGCCATATTTGGAACACATTTTCGAATGTGTTCGTCTGTTGGATTGGTTCGCAGCGATCGACCTGAAGGACGCATACTTTCATGTCTCCATTCTTCCTCGACACAGACCGTTTCTTCAGTTTGCTTTCGAGGGGCAGCCGTACCAGAACACATGCTCACTCTCGAGAACAGGTTTGCGGCACCTGGTGTTCCGGCACCTTGCCCGTCTGGGCCTTCGGGTCAACTGGGAAAAGAGCAAACTCTCCCCAGTGCAGAGGATCTCTTT
The DNA here is from genome assembly GCA_030578255.1 of Tiaroga cobitis. NCBI lineage: Eukaryota > Metazoa > Chordata > Actinopteri > Cypriniformes > Leuciscidae > Tiaroga > Tiaroga cobitis. The sequence continues at coordinate 12,781,620 of CM060591.1, forward strand.
TCTCTGTATGGAAATTGACTCTGTTGCCATGTATGCACAGCTCACGAGCGCGCGTGCAGTCATTGCTGAATTGCCTGAGTCAATTCGAGGGCAAGAGTGCAGTTACACTGAAGTTATTTCAGAGGCTTCTGGGGCATATGACATCCGCAGCGGCAACCACGCCGCTTGGACGATCAGGGTCCCAAGATGGGCATGGCAACAGGGCACGCTCCGAGTACCAGTTACTCGGGCCTGCAGTCAGACCTTAACCCTGTAGTCAAACCTTTCCTTTCTACGGGCCCTTAGAATGAGTGTCCAGGCATGTTGTTAGTTCAAACAGATGCCTCTGCCACGGGCTGGGTTGCCATGTGCAATGGACATGCTGCCGCGGACTCCTGGACAGGACCCCAGCGCCTTTGGCATGTCAATTGCCTCAAGTTGCTGGCAGTACGTTTGGCTCTGCACCATTTTCGAACATTGCTCAAGGACCAACACGTACTAGTCCGTTCAGACAGTACTGCGACAGTAACGTACATCAAGGTGGTCTGCGCTCCCGCCGTATGTCGCAACTCACTCGCCATCTCCGCTAATGGATTCAGAAGCATCTGAGGTCGCTTCGATACATGTACATTCTGGGAGAGCTGAATCGTGCAGCCGACAAGGTTGAAACTCAAGGTTGAAACATTCCACCCTGCGGGCTGGATACCTCTGCGTTTTCCATATGCATCCCGTACTCGGGTCATAAGTGTATTCTAAGTCCTCCCTACAGGTAGGCGCTGTGTTACATATTCCACCTGAGATATGCTACCCAGTGTACCTTGGTATTCTTGCGTTAAGCCTAGCCCTTCGTCCGTGCTAGTCTCACGACAGGGAGCTCAGACTTGTGCAGGGCACTGGAAGACAGCTGCTGTGGCGTAATTGAATTAGGACCCCCATTTCGTCAGTCACTGACGTAACTCGGAGTGACTGAACAAAAGGGAACCTCCCCCTGCCACAACCGCTGTACCGCTGAAACAGCCGGGAGTTCAGTCTTGGCTCCTCAGCAAAACATAATGCGAGATTGGTGTGCAGATCCTTTTATACCCACGCGGTGAGGCGGAGTTGTGCTATGCAAATTCCGCAGACCCATGGCATTGTTTTGCCATTGGCTCGTTTTGCAGAACTCGAAGGTAATAGGCTTCTAAGCGAAACCCAAATTTCGTTAGTCACTGACGGAACGTCTCTGTTCCCTCCTCAGGGAACGAGGGTTACATACGTAACAGATACGTTTTCATCAATAAAAATTTCAAGTTTCATCACGCTAGTTTCAACTTTATTTTAATTAACAAACTATTTGTTATAGGTAGACTTGTTTGGAGAAACTAGTTCGGAGAATGTATGGATGAATGAATTTTTTTAATACCGTAGTTTTAGTTTCAACAATAACAACAATGATCTGCACTGTAAAGTTACTGTACGATATAGATTAAGCCCTTAAGTGACTTCTGGACAAACCTGCAGAAAAGTTTCCATCTCCCTCCCTCATGAGAATATTTGACAGATTACCTTGGTGTGATAATGAAGCATGATGATGAAGATCCAATTGCAATTTCCCATATTGCTTTCTTGACCCATTTGGTATAGGTGAAAGTCATTATCCAATTGATGCTGTTCATATCAATATATTTCAACATCTATTACAACTTTCCAACAACATCTATTACAACTTTAAAAATCGTTTGACAAGTCTTCCAAAAAATTCTGAATTTTCAACAGTCAGTATCAAAGAAAACATCATGTGTGCATGTTAAAATGACCTTGAATGTTTAACAATGGAAAGTTTTATTCTGAAAGTCCATTACAGGCATTTCAGAATGGTCTTTACACAAAGAGGCTTTTAAGAAAATGTTTTTTTACCACCTGGATGGAGCCGCTGATTACCTCTTTCCACGCAGAGCTAACAGCTGTATGTGCACTTACAAACACACTAAAGCATTTAGCAATCACTCATAGTCTTCTGATAAAAGCCACAAAAAAAAACCACCCTGCTCCTATTTTCATTCTACTTATATTTCAACAATATGAGTTTGTTGAGTTTGTTGGGTAGGCTAAATGAATTTAGCTTACCCGTTGAGTAATTCACCCATGGTATGTGGTGTGGATGGTACCCAAATTTTTAGCACCCTATTAGGTCACATAGTTTAAACCCAAACTTAGAACTACTTATTGAAAGCTTTTTTCATTTATCAACTCCATAACTGAATATTTTTTAAAGTGCAAATATGGACTATAAGAAGTGAGGATATACATACTGTATAGAGGCCCCATGTGCATACACATACACTAAATTGTCTGAGTCTCTATTCAATAAAAACATTTATGAGAGTGGGTATGATGATACAGCAAGGGTCCTGCCGACACAGGCGTGGCCTGGGCCTATAAATACAGCTCGATGGGCTGATATAATCTGTTTTTTCATCGCCGACGCGAACGAGAGCGTGTTGCATGCACGGCAAAGATATGTAGTACTCGTTCCTTCTTCTAGAGAGAACCGAGGTTACGTTAGTAACCGAGTACGTTCTCTTACGAGAGGTTCTCTCGTACTGCGTAATATCTTACGCTAGGGGAACACCGTGTAAAACGCCGTGCGTGCTGGGATCCAACACCAAACTCCCAAGGGCAGGTGCCCGGGGGCTCATATAGTGCATAAACACCAGGGACTCACAGAGAGTCTGAGAAGAGAGGCTAGAAGCGTCATTCCCAATAAGTAGCATCCTAAGGTAGCTAATCACATCAACAGTGTTCCACACAGTCAGGGTGAAAATGCTCGGCCTGAACTGGGTACCAGTATGGGTCTTACTCATTGCCCATGGAGTTATTTTATTGATCAGCGAGCGGTGCTCAAGCGGTTTCAGTATTCTGAGCCGAAGCAACGGGGCAGACAGTACTGATCTTTAGACCAAAAGTAGTTTAGCCTGTAAGGCGGGAACCTCTAGGTTATAAAACCTTATAAATGTAGACAGGGAGGCCCACCCTGCCGCCATACAGATATCCTGCAAGGTAATCCCGCTAGACCAAGCCCACGATGAGGCCACGCCTCTTGTGGAGTGCGCTCTGACACCCAAAGGACACTGCAAGCCTTTAGAAGAGTAGGCCAGCGCTACAGCATCAACTATCCATCTGGATAGGCTCTGTTTCGATGCGGCTAGTCCCTTAGAACGTCCGCTCAACGAAACGAAGAGCTGCTCAGTCTGTCTGAAAACAGACGAGCGAGACACATAGGTCTTAATGCTCCCTCCGGGAGGTTAGCGGGTACCCGTTGATGGCCCATGTATGTAGGGACCACAGCTCCGGGCGAGGATGCCAAATCAAGCCCTTGGATTGAGAGAGGAGGTATTTCCTCATCGGTATTGGCCATGGGGCAGTGCTTGTCAGCTGCATCAGAACTGGGAACCAAGCCTGGTTTTTCCAGAGTGGAGCCACAAGTAGCACTGAGCATCTGTTTTCCCTGATTCGTTCCAATACCTGAGGCAGGAGCGAGACAGGGGGAAAGGCATAGAGAGGGCAGCGGGGCCAGACGTGGGCCAGCGCATCCCTGCTCTTGGAGAAAAACTTCGGACAGCGAGCGTTTTCTTGGGACGCAAACAGGTCAACCTGCACTCTGCCGAATGTCTCCCACAGCAGTAGGACCGTCTGCGGGTGCAGAGACCATTCTCCTGCTGGAACATTGTTTCTGGACAGTATGTCTGGTCCCCAATTCCGGTGACCAGACACATGTGCTGCTCTCAATGAGGGAAAGATTGTTCTGAGCCCAGACCAGGAGGCGTTCCGTCAGCCTGTAAAGGGTTTCGGGACCTGACGCCACCCTGGCGATTTATATAGGCCACCACTGACATGTTGTCTGAGCGGACCAAGACGTGGTGATTTTTTATCTGGGGAAAAAAACGCCTCAGCGCGTTGTCGACTGCCTTAATTTCCAGACAGTTTATGTGTAGAAGCTTCTCCCGTTCTGACCACTGGCCAAAGAACGGTCTGCCCTCGAGCAGCGCTCCCCATCCCGAGGTGCAGGCGTCCGTGGACACCACCTTCACACTCGAGGGAGGTACCCAGGTTTACACCTGACTGCTACCAGTCGCTTGCTCTCCAAGGTTTCAGAGTTGTGACGCATTTCTGATCGACCTTGAGGCGAAACAGACCGGAGGCCCATGCCCGAGGTGGTACTCGCGCATTTAGCCATAACTGCAGCGGGCGCATGCAAAGCAGACCCAACTGGAGTACTGATGATGCTGAGGCCATGAGACCAAGCATTTTCTGAAACCTTTTGAGCGGGACTATAGTGTCACAGCGGAAGGATTTCGTGATGCGCTGAATGTTCAGTCTGCGCTCTGGCGACAGTCGCGCTGTCATAGACAGCGAGTCCAGTTCTGTGCCCAGAAAAGATATTCTCTGACTGGGAGACAGCGAACTTTCCGCCCAATTGACATTGAGACCTAGATTCTCGAGATGTTCGAGTAATATGGTCCTGTGTTCTATGAGCTCTGAGTGTGATCGAGCTAGAATCAGCCAATCGTCCAAGTAGTTCAAAACTCGCATGTCCCGAAGTTTCAGGGGTGCGAGAGTCACGTCCATGTACATTGTAAATATACGGGGTGCTAGGGACAGGCCGAACGGTAGGACTGTGTATTGATATGCCTGGCCCTCGAAGGCGAATCTCAAGAATCGCCTGTCACGTGATGCTATTTATATTTGGAAATACGCCTCCTTCAGATCTATTGAGATAAACCAGTCCTCTTGGAAAATCTGCGCGAGGATTTTCCTGGTTGCGAGCATGCTGAACTGGCGTTTCATAAGTACTTTGTTCACCTGTCTTAGATCTAGAATGGGTCTGAGACCCCCGTCTTTTTTCGGTACCAGAAAATATCTGCTGTATAGGCCCCCTTCGCTCTGAGCTTGACATGAAGGCTCTATTGCCCCTTTGCTCAATAGTTTCGCTATTTCGGCTCGAAGTAGATGAGCTACTTTGGTTTTTACCGTAGTTTCGACCCGCGCCGTGTAGCGGCGGGGACGTCGAGCGAACTGCAGCGAATAGCCTCTTTTTTATAATGTTCAGCACCCATTCTGATCCCCCGGGAAGCTTTGCCCATGCATTTGCATGAATAGCTAGGGGTAGAATGAGGTCTGGGCTCTGGATGCAACATAGTGGCGACCGGAGAGCTTCGGTGTGCTGTAACGTAAACACTGTGCTTGCAGCGTTTGAGGCGGGGGGCGCGCCGATCACGGCGGACAGCCTGGCCGTACTCGACTCCCTTATGGCAGTTTGCTGAGAGAGAGAGAGCGGGGCAAACCCTGTGGGGCTTAACATGTCTGTGAGTGAATGTGGGTGCGGGACAGTGGGCACATTTACTGCACTGAAAACACCATCGGCCTGAGCTGACTGTATGTGTGTTGGTTTCGTTTTTACAGAAACCGTGGGACATGCAGTGTGTAGTGTTTGTGGGCACTGGGTTGTGGGCACATTCACTACATTTAATGCACAATCAAAATCGATTCGATTTTATTTTTCAAATTTTATTTGTGTGAGCGCTGTACTGTGGTGGGCTGTGCTTGTGTCTAGGAATGAACACTGGGTCGTGGGCATTTTTATTACACTCATAACACCATCGGCCGTGGCCGGAATACCAGAAATTACACTGTTTATGTGATTTATCTGGGTCGCCGTGGAAACGGCATTTGTGTGCAGGAAAGCGGGCCGTGGTACCGGCTTGTTTACTGCAAAATACACTGGAACAGTCGCATATTCTGGAACTGAAAGAGCGAAAAGTTTCGGTGGAAGTCTGGCCACGGCGAGACTTAAACAGCGTCGTTTTCTTAGCCTCAGGCTTTATCTCAATCTTTTGCCGGGGCCCACGCGGAGGGGGGCGGCGGCCGGCAGAGCGAGAGCGTGGTCTCTGGTCCCGGGCTTGACGGCGCTGAGAAGCGGTGGCGGGCGGAGGCTGTGGGTGGGAACTTCGAGCAGACGGCTGTTTTGGGCGATCTGCTGCAAAGCTAGAGCGCTTTGGTAAGAAGAGCTTCATAGCTTGATGACGTCTTCTGAACCTCAGCAAATCTCTGCGCGGAATCTTTGACGGATGATCTAAAGAGGCCAGCTGGGGAGATGGGTGCGTCGAGGAACGCGGAGCGCTCCGAGTCCGGCATCTCAGATAACGTCAGCCATAGGTGTCTCTCAGCAACGGTGAGAGAAGCCATGTTCCGCCCAATGGCCTGTGCAGCGGATTTCGCAGCGCGAAGAGCCAGGTCCGTAGCTCTCCTCAAATCCTGCACGCTGATAGCTTCCGGTCCTTTCTCATCGAGTTTTCGGAGAAGGACGGCTTGGAAGATCTGCAGTACGGCCATCGAGTGTAATGGCGATACAGAGCCTGTCCAGCGGCGGTATAAGCGCGGCTGTGCATAGCGGAAGTTGTGCGCCAAGCTTTAGAAGGTAGCACCGTCTTAGCTCACCGTCCAGCACAGGGCGTGCAAAGATGGGGCGCTACAGTTTCTACTGGAGGAAGAGAGTGGTATCCTCTGTCTGTAGCACCGTCCACCACGGAGAATGCTGCTGGAACAGAGGAACTACACTCTGGCTGAGAAGGGGGCATTCCAAGACTTCGCGACTTCTTCATCACGGTCCCTTTGCAGGAAACATCCATCCAGTCGGTTTTGCGCGGGCGTCGTCCACTCAAGGCCGAGGCTCGCCACGGCCTGTGAGAGCAGACGCATCAGCTCGGATTTGATGCTGGCCCGTTTCCCTGACGACTCGTGGGCAGAGGGGGGGAGGTCCACAGAGCTCGCCCAATCCTCACTGTCCGACGCCAGGATAGAGCAGCTGGCCTCCTCTACAGATGCAGCTATCTCGTCGTCATTAATGGCGGATGGTGGCCGTTGTCCGTCGGTGAGCGACTCGAGTGAAGCTGGTGAAGCTGGCGGGCGAACCGGCGAGCTTTCGTGGGCTGGAGAAGGCTCTGGGACCCGCTGAGTATGGCGCTTTTTACGGCGCGGCACTATAGTGGGCGGAAGTGCAGACTCGGAAAAAAATGCCAGGCGAGTCCTCAGAGTCACCATGTGCAATAGCTCGCAATGATGGCAGCCGTCGTCAGCGAGCGCGAGAGCTGCATGATCCTTTCCCAGGCAGGAAACGCAGATGAAATGGCGGTCCCTGTCGCTGAGTGCAGCTCGGCACGAGCCACAGGAACGACGGCATCTTTAAAAAGACGCAGCTCTTTTAGATAGAGAGAGTGTGAGTCGCAGTGGTGAACACACACTCGGCAGAGTAAAAGGATATAAACGCCGGAAAGTGTAGCAGGTACGGCGACTGAAGGCGCCGAGATGAAGGCCAGCGGCTTCAGATGCAGAGGCTCGTCCCGCAGAAAGCTTTTTCTCAGACGGCGCGGCTTCTTCACTCCGGATCCAGCGATGCGTGAGCTTCGCTGAAGAGATGAAAAATCAGATTATATCAGCCCATCGAGCTGTATTTCTGGGCCCAGGCCACCCTGTCTCTGCGGGACGTGACGTAGTTGACGCAAAGCGCCCCCATTGGATCTGACGTCACCAAGGGCCTCTCTCGATAGGCTGCTGCAGTTTCCGCAGGACAGCCAATAGGCACGCGAGCCGTCTTGCCTATGTCTGCATGCTGCCGCAACGTGTTTACATTAATTCAAAATGAAGGATAATTTTTGGCTTCAATATCTCGTGGAAAATAGGTTTTCCCCTAGCGTAAGATATTACGCAGTACGAGAGAACTTCTCGTAAGAGAACCTGTTGTTTCGACCTTCATCAAAATATACTGAAAAAATTTTTTTCACGCTTTCCACAAAAATATTAAGCATGCACAACTGTTTTCAACATTATTGATAATACAAAATGTTTCTTGGGCTCAAAATAGTGATTTCTGAGGGAAAATTCAGTTTTTCATGACAGGAATAAATTACATTTTAGAATATGTTAAAACCGAAAACATTTATTTAATTTTCACAATATTTCTGCTTTTACTGTATTTTTGATAAATATAGTAATGAATTAATAAAATAAATGTAAATAAATGTATGGACTTGGTGAGCATAAGAGACTTCTTTAACATTTTTTAACGAATATATTTGTGTCTTTAACAGATATTACACCTATTATTATTTATATCCTAAACATATTGTGATATATTTGGGTACAATGGCAGTAGGTGTAGATTGGAGTAATACATCTCATTCTTAGCGCGAGCCAGAAACATGCTGTCTGACCACAGCAAATGGGGCCATTTCCAAAAACGTGGATTGTCACTATCTAGTAGCAAGACTTCCATATTTTCTTTAAACATGAGACAATCTTTTTTTTTTTTGACAAATAAATAAATTCTAAGTATTTTGTTGAGTGATGATTATCTTTGGTAGCAGCCACTATGGAAGGAAAATATACCTGTCAGTAGTAACACGACAATGAGCATTGCTTCAGGACAAAGGCCTCTGATTGGCCTGGTTTATCGTGTCTCCATGTGATTGGTTTGTATTCTGATGTCTCCCTAGTGTTCTGGTCCATCTGCACAGACTTGGAAGAAGACCAAGAACCCCCAGAAGTGCATCTGTTCCCTTCCCCAAAGATCTGGCAGGCAAAACAAACAAATATTCAGTATATAAAGGTGATGATATGCAGAGCAACGTTTTGAGCAATGTAGCTTGGGCACTTTCCCATTGAAAATGGGCAATACATTTCTATCTGCAGCCATATCACCCTGTAGCCCAAGACTGGTTGCCCACTGAAGCTAAGCAGGGCTGGGCCTGGTCAGTACCTGGATGGGAGACCTACTGGGAAAACCAGGTTGCTGCTGGAAGAGGTGTTAGTGAGGCCAGCAGGGGTGCTCACCCTGTGGTCTGTGTGGGTCCTAACGCCCCAGTATAGTGATGGGGACACTATACTGTCAAAGAGCACCATCCTTCGGATGAGACGTTAAACCGAGGCCCTGACTCTCTGTGGTCACAAAAAATCCCAGGATGTCTTTCGAAAGACTAGGGGTGTAACCCCGGCATCCTGGCCAAATTTGCTCAGTGGCCTCTGTCCATCATGGCCTCCTAATAATCCCTATATATATATATACCAATTGGCTTCATCACTGTCTCCTCTCCACCAGTAAGCTGGTGTGTGGTGGGCGTTCTGGCGCAATATGGCTCCCGTTGCATCATCCAGGAGATTCCCCCTTCTATGTAAAGCGCTTTGAGTGCTGAGAAAAGCACTATATAAATGTAATGAATTATTATTATTATTATTATTATTATTATCTGGATAATTTAGATCGGTCGTGTCTCATCCGGTTGATGGCAACATTCCCCAGTAACATTGCCCAAAAAGTTGCCCTGTGTATCATCACTTTAACACTAACTGTCCCACTGTTTACCTGTCATTGAGTGTTTTTCTATTTTCTTTCTTTCTTTTTTTCCCTGTCATCGAGTGTCTAAATAATCTGAGGTTCAGATATGGATCCAAATGCTTTATTCAGAACTGTACAGTATATTTACCCATCTTTTGCAAGTGGAGGACCCTTATATTTGTCTACATCCCAATACAATATAGTTCCATTGTACAAAAGGCAATAGCTAAAAATGACTGAATATGACTCTATAGCATTTCAACATTTAAAGCCATAGTACATCTAGAACTCTGTCAAACACACACACACACACTGAGTGTGTGCAGAGATGCCTTGAGCGGGTTCACAGTTGCATTGATGTTGCAGCTGCTACGTGCTGATATCACACACACATACATACACTGCTCTTCTGGGGCATTCAGCCTGCCAGTATAATTCAGTACTTTCAGCATTACAAATGACCATCTAGTTCTGCTTTTGTGAGGCAATAGAACATCTTTTGTCGCTATAGTATTCAATATGTGGTTGCATTGTGCACTGAATCAATAATCAGACAGAATGCAGAGAAAATGACGACAGTTGCTTTATTATGTCCAGAAATAATGGCTAGGATTTTAAAAACATTTTTACTTTTCTAGCTTTCTTTTATTTGTTAATCTGCTTTTTTGTAACATGTGGTGTCCAATTGAACTAATAATTAATAAACTGCACGTATGGAGCCTCAACAAAAAACAGTTAGTAACTAAATTCACAAGATGTCTTGACGCATGTCATGGCAAAAGCCATGCATTTTAATGTTATCAAGATTAAAAGATGATAACAACATAATTGCAATAAGTCTTTGTGCAGCCCACGCAATTATCAGATGACTGAGAGAGTATGTTCTAACTCAATAACAAGAGCTCCCTTCAGCTATGTTCAGTCAATCAACAGAAACTGCCATGACAGAGAAATATGAGCTCCTTGATAAACAATCACACATCTTAATCACAATGTTTTGCATTTGGATTTTTAGCTACACTCCAAATAACAGTTCAGTCAGGTTCTATTGAACGTTTGCTCATGTGTTGGCATGTAAGAATATCCTTTTTACTTTTAGCAGACATGACAAAGCTAAGATACACAAGCTACAGTATAGCAGGAGGGTGCAAATCAGAAAATAATTTGTAATATTTATTTTAAAAAATTAAAGAGAGAGAAGTAGCTTTAGCTACTGTGGGGCAAATGCAATGATTGACACAAAAATCAGTGTCTTATTCACTAACCACCTGAAATCCATTTTAACCAGGCCCCAAATACACTGAACAAAATTATAAACACAACACTTTTGTTTTTGCCCCCATTTTTCATGGGGGTGCAGGGACGAGAACCGAACTGGATTCTGTAGCCTTTCTCTACGATCTGCAGGACCCACTGAGACTGGCCTCTGGTGTAACTGGAACAGCCACGTCTGTGACCTGAAGCATACTGGCAGGAAACAACCGAAGTGACTGTTTTTGAACCCCCCTCAGAGGGTGCGAGTTTGACGCTGCGCTGTGTGGAGTGCTCGCTGGGTGGCGGGGTTGGCAGAACGGCCCCCTGTGGACCCCGAGGTGGAGTGGGCACTGTATACTGAGGTGTATACCACTCCAACCTGGTTGGGGCTGCCCTCAAAGGTCTGACATCTCTGGCGTCAGGACCTTTTTTTGAGCCGAAGCCTTCTTAGCTTGAAGAACGGTCCTCAGATCCGGTTTCTGCCTCGAAGGCTTCGGCTCAAAGTGTCGGCCCTGCCCCCATGATTTTTGTGGAGGAGCACGGGACACGGCGAGGGAGGTATTTTTTTAATGCCTCTGCTTGTCTCTTGTCTCAGGCATTAGTGAGGCATCCAGAAAAAATGATCTATCTTTATCTTTAATTTCAGCCAGATTGAGCCATAAATGCCTCTCAGTGGCCACCAAGGCTGCTATAGACCGCCCAATCGTTTTCCCCACTAAGCTTGATGTTGTTTTTAGTGGCTTAGTGGTTAGCACTGTGGCCTTCAGGGATGATGCTGAACCAGGGGCCAGATAGGCGTATTCTTTCAACCCCCTTATATCGGAATTAATATGTACTTTGGGGCTGAAAAGTCGGGATGAATACGGCTTATTCCATGATCTGGACAGCTCACTGTGCAGATTAGGAAAAAATGGAAGGCCCCGTGATGGAGGTGACACATTAGTTTGTCTAATTTGCTTTTGGGACGAGGGCCTTGTTTCTCGGCCGGCCAGTCAATATTATGTTTAGCCACGGCACGAGTCATTACCTCCACCAGCTCCTCATATGCTGGGGAAAAAGGTGGCGAATCCTCTTCCCCTTTATTTTCACTTTCAATGCACATCTAATTCCTCGGAACTAGAGCACTGAGGCATTGGGCTCTCACCCTGGGCGGAAGAAGCCGCTGGGTGGGCTTCCGACACCGGTGAGAGAGGGCAGGTAAGGGAAGAGAAAGGGCGGAGCCCGTCACTAACCCCGCCGGGAGATACATTTGCGATCCCCAAGAATACCTTCTCCATGCTGCCTCAGCAGCAGGCGGAACCCTCTCACAATGCTGACAGTCAGCCCCCTCGAAGGCTGACATAGCATGCTCCGCTCTAAACACATAACACACAAATCATGTGTATCCCCACCTGTTAAATAACACGGGCAGGGAGATGCACACAATTTGAATGATTGTATTTGTTTCGCCATAAAATACTGAGTGAACAGACAATACAACAGTAATAACAGACAGTTTCAACATAGAGCGCTTGCTGAGGCACAGAAGCTAATGCCAGTCAGACCGGATGTGCTTTTATCCTTTCCTGGTCGTGACGTCATGACGTTCACTCTCGCCATTGGCCTAGTTGACACACAGGGGCATTCCCTCCCTTCAACGCGAGTTCCCTCAAAAGGGAACTCATTAGCCTGGCGTTATTAATGTCAGACTATCTTTTCACAGTTCCGGATTTGGAACATGCAAATAAACTATAGCAGGGTAAACTTCTATAGAGGTACATGGGAGAAGATTATGGAGACAAAATCACACCAAATATATTAAAGTAGTAGTAGTAGTAGTGTAAGTAGTCCACTAATTTAAAAAATCCACTTTTTTTTTTTTTTGCATGACTTTTTAAAAGAGGTAAACAATATAAAGACAAAGATGTACAAATTTAGTCAATCCCGCAGCAGAAAATCTGAGGTTACCTGGTTTTGTAATTTAATGCCAAGGTATAATGTATAGTCAAGTCAAGTCAAGTCAAGTCAAATATATTTATATAGCGCTTTTCACAATACAGATTGTATCAAAGCTGCTTCACAGTATCAATCAAAACAACTTAACAATGTTTGTTTATTACTGGAAAAAAAGACATCCAAGTTTGGTAGAGCTGATCAATGGTATGATTGGTTAATTAGTTTGAATATCCCCAACTGAGCAAGCCAAAGGCAACACTATAACAATATACTATACAAATATACTTTTTTTGCTATGCTTACAATGTAAATTATTGCATAAATGCATCATTGGGCCCATTACCAACCATGTAAAGAAGACTGTAAACACATTTGTTAAAAAATTTAAAAGAGACAATTTAGTTACATCTTCCTAACCCAGCCTGCAAGATTGCAGAGTGCAAAAAATTGCATTCTGTTTGTGCAATTCGGTGCCGTTTTCGAATGATTTCATCTTTAATATAGGATTTATCCAATTTATTGTGCTGGCACTTAACCCAGGCTATTTTTGCTCACAGGTATCGAAAAGCAAGTTCTGCTGCTGTAAAGCAGAACAGGCTTTTAGACAGATATTGTTTTACATTCTGCATCAATATCATTAGGTTCAGCAAGACGGATAAGTTAGAAGAACCTTTGGATGGATGAAAAAACACGGAGGAAACTACGCAGGAACATCACAGCGTAACAGAGGGAGGAAACTAAGCCACCAACATCCTGCGGGATCATTACGCTGATGGTGGGTGGTAAGAACCTGGTGATGGAAGACGAGAGAGTTTGTAATTTAGTCAGACCAGATGAAAGAGCAACATAAAGAAAATGGAAACACCAAAAAGGTAAACACCACCATCTCACTCGCTCTCTCCCTCTTTCGCACTCTGTTTATTTGTCATTACTGGCATTTCACATTCAGATGTTGCAGCATTAACATCAAAAACCAGCTCAGAATCTGTACTTTGTTTCTGGCAAATCATGAAAGGACACACAAAAATGTATATGTTATGACTCAAACACACTATAGATGTTCCATTGCCTGGTGATCACAGCCTGAAGTTACATAGAGCTACACTGATCCATTCTCCTGAGCTAAATGGAAGCTCTCAGAAAAGAAAGAAGAACAGAGGAAATTAAAAAATGTCCCTTATTTCGGCTTTCAGAGTAATAGACCAATATTAAATTTATTTTAAAATCTAAAATAATACACCGCTGTAATGTCTGTTGGAAATTCAGGAGGACAAAGTAAGTTGAGAAAAATATCTCTTTTATCACTGATCTAGGATCAGGTTTCTAAAACCTAGGAGGCTACTTTGCTGCTTAGTCTCGGTTATTGAACAAGGCAATGTTTTGCTTATTTATTAGTAGAAATTATAATTTCTTAGTAAAATAAGCTGATAAAAAAAGTACTCCTTGTAGTGGCTCATCTCTGACATATGTGAAACCACTGTAACAGAGAAAAATATAAATGTATATTAAATGTATCTGTGCTGTATCAGAGCTTTATTTTGAGTACCTTTAATAACAGAAAATGTCGTAATAAGAAATATAAAAGAAATATAAATAAGTTTAGTTTAATTTTATATAATAGTTATCTCATCACTTTAAGCAAGCATAACACAACATACAACCTACAATTCATAAATTATGAAAAAAGTATAATTTAGGCCATATCACACTGCCACAACACACTCTTGTGAGTGTGATTTGCTAGTTAAAAAATATATGATCAAGCCCACAATATTAATATAATTAGAACAAGCAATGATGGCTTAATGGGCTGTTTCTGAGAAGTTAAGGAGGCGTTGATGTTGCTTTTATACAAAAGTTAAATTAACAAGAAGTTAATCCTACCGAGATGTATAAGATTTTCTTTACAGAAATTAAAAAAACCCTATTAGAATTTCATTTTTAAAATTCAAGGTATTTTATCTAATTCACAAAGAGAGGGAGTTATCTCAATACTCTTAAAACAAAATCCAGATGGGAAATATAAAGATCCCAAATGGTTAAAAAATTGGCGTCCATTGACCCTGCTCTGTTGTGATACTCGTATTTTGTCTAAGCAATTATGTATTGCTTTAAGAATAAAAAACATAATTGGAGGTGTTATAAATAACAGTCAAGCAGGTTTTATTAAGGGAACATTTATTGGAGACAACTTGAGACAAATACTGGACACTATACATTATTATGAGAACCATTAAGAACCAGGATTATTGTTTATTGCTGATTTTGAAAATGCGTTTGATAAAGTTCAATGGAAGTTCATAAAACAATGTCATGGCTTTTTTTTATTTTGAAAATAACTTAATACAGTGGTTTGAAACTCTTTATAATCATCCTGTTAGTCGAGTGATCAACAATGGTCATATATCAGACACATTTTTATTAACGCAAGGAGTCCGTCAAGGGTGTCCTTTGTCACCATATCTCTTTATTTTATGTAGTGAAATTCTGGCTATTAAAATTAGGAACAATCCAGATATACCAGGTTTATTTCCAAACGGTCAAGAGATTAAGTTGACAATGTGATGTGCAACCTTTTTCATAAAACCAACACAATCCCCTTTGGAAGGACTAACAAAGGAATTAAATACTTTTTCTAAAATATCTTGATTGAAACCCAATTTTGTGAAATGTAACATTTTGAGGATTGGGACATTAAAAGTATATATATATATATATATATCAGTAAATAACTTCATTACAGGCAGAGCAACATTTTGGGGTTTTGTCTCAATGTCAAGCACAAAGTTTGAACCTTTCAGACTCATTGGCTTCCCCAAAAATTTCCGTTTTACCACAGCCGTCTTTGAACATCTAGAAGCAGGCCATTTATGACATCCTGTTGTATGATCTTAAAAGGTTCTTTAAAGGCTTGAAAAGCTTAGCACTTTATCACACATGCTGTGGCCTGGCTTAAAAACTGAGATCAGCTTGAGGAAAAGTAAACTCCAAATATATGACACCAGTTGGAGTGTTTTAAGTGACTGAAATAAATATATATCCGAGTGTTAACCAAGAGTTTCATATAATTCATAAAATATTCAATGTCTGTTAATCTACTACCAATTTCAGTGATATGATTGTTAAAGTGCTTTTAATGTGAATGCATATGTGTTGTGGTTTCACCTCTACTTGACAGCGATAGACTATCACTAGCTTATCTGTGTGGGCCCACTTAAAAACATTAGTGAGACAAATGGTAAAACATACAAGAGCGTAGGCCTCATAATGAAAGTAAGTTCATCAGCTCAAGATTTTTGTGAATCACTCTTTACACCAACTCTCTCTATCACTATACAACTGAATAGATGTCAATATAACTCATACATTTTTTCACGTACATTTACATTTATTCGTTTAGCAGACTATTAATCACAGCAATACACACATTCTTACATTTTCTTTAGAAAAAATATCTCTTTATAAACAAATGTGTGTTTCCGTTTGGTTAAAGTATTCAACAGTTTCATATTTGCATTTTTCCAATACAGCCAGTTAGCTGTATACAGAATTGTATGAACCTTCGTGTAATGATGATTATGAACTTAATAGGCTAATGTTAAATATGAATAGCAAGCCTATAGGTTTTTCAGTTTGGTTGATTAAAACTGGACAAGGCATTGTGAGTCAGACTGCAGTGTGCAATATTTATTTGTGCCTACTTAATGGCAGTTTCTACATAACCTCATCTGAGTTTGATGATCTTACTCGACATCTTTATCCAACAGCAGTTTCGATCTTGTGATTGATGGATAGATAGTTGTGCAGATAAAACTTCCTTGATTAAATACATAGTTGACATGTTAAGGTGTGTCTAGGATAATCATGACTTCATGGTTCTCCCGATTTCAAATTCTGCCGTCTGAGAAGGGTAGAAAAGAATCATATTGAGGAGGTAGGAGTTAGTTTTGAGGGTTAGGGCTGAAACTTGCTTTATGTTTTTTATTGTAGAGTAACCTCTTATATGTGTAAGTTGCATCTTATTGTTTTTTTCCTCTGCTGTCTGCAACCCAGTCAGAGCAGACCTGAGAACCACCTGTTGAGAACCGCTAGTGTATTGTATGTTTGTGCTATCATTGAGAACCTTTTAGAAAAACCCATGAATCCACTTTGTTCCTCCTTCATGTGTTCTGACTGATTCCCCCTGTTGAGTGCTACATCCTCCTAAGTGAATAGCTGTGGTCATTCCTGCTTCTCTCTCTCTCTCACACACACACACACACACACACACACACACTTTTCCCCTTTGTGCTCTACTTGATCACACATTAATCTAGCTTTGAATAGGAGCCCAATTTCCTTTCTAAATGTCAGATCATATTCATTAAGCCCTCCCTTGGAAACAGAATTGTAATCTGCAGTTCCTGAACTTTATTGTAGTTCCCGAGTGTATTAGCCCAGCAGTGAAGGCAATCAGTTGAGCAATCAAAAGCTTTGATTGACAGAGCGAGAGGTGGGGAAGTCAAGCCATGTTAAACGCGCAGCCAAAATCAGTGTCGACACTAGAGGAAAGAGCAGAGAGGCTGAATGTGTGTACATGGACACTCAAATTAGACACACAGATCTTATAGATTCCGCTATGAACTGCCAGTGAACACATTGGACAAAAGAGTCCATTCAGCTGTACGTAATAATTGAGAAAGCTGGTTGAGAGAAACTCCAGCTGTTGACCTCAGATCTCAGGCTCAGAATGGAATGTAATCATTGTGCCACTTCACTGTCTGGACTCCAACATTTGAAGGAATAGTTCCTTCATGTCATCATTTAGGGTAGAGAGGCAGGAAACATCCCCCTTAAAGGAGTAGTTCAATTTTTAAACAAACTTTTGCTGATAATTTACTCAACGAACGAAATGAACGAAATGACTCGAAAAAAGTCATTTTTTTCGTTTATTTTGATGAACTAGTTCGAACAGGAGAGTCACGAACGCACATCACAGAACAGAGCAAGGCGAGCATTTGTGCCTATACAACTTTAACTTTTTTATTTATTTTTGAAGTGACAGATCGTTTCGCTAGATAAGACCCTTATTCATCGTCTGGTATCGTTTAAAGCCCTTTGAAGCTGCACTGAAACTGTCATTTGGACCTTGGACCATTTGGTACCCAATGAAGTCCATTATATGGAGAAAAATCCTAGAATGTTTTCATCAAAAACCTTAATTTCTTTTCGACTGAAGAAAGAAAGACATGGACATCTTGGATGACATGGGGGTACGTAAATTATCAGCAAAAGTTTTTTTTTAAAAAGTGAACTACTCCTTTAAGGTGTTATAAATGTAGTACATATAAATATTTGTAACGCGGCTAGCCTATTTCAGAAACGATAGGATCCAGATGCAGCAAAAAACATTTCTTTAAACAAACACAACAAAAGTAAATTCAGGCTGAGAACAGAGTAATACAGACACGGGCAAAGTAGGCAAAACAGAACTGAAACAAACGTACATGTACAGAAACATCCATAAAGGACAATACCAAGTACACAAGATAATACACAAGATACACAAGATAACATGGGTAGGAATAAGGAACAGGTTAAGGAGATTAGTCACTATGGAGATTAATGAGTGTAATTATGGGCTGCATCCGATATCGCACACTTCCCTACTATAAAGTAGGTGAAAAACAGCATGTGACAAAAGAAGCATGCCAGAATTCACAGTAGGGCAACAAAATGTAGTACACCCAGATTATATTCATACTACACACACTCATACTATATTGAACATGTTTTTCAGCCGTGAAGTAAATAAGCCAACTTATTCAAAATAAGGACCTACTTAAGAGAGTATGCGATTCCGGACCTAGCCCATGGAAACAAACCATGAAGTAAGGAAACAAGGCAGACACTGGAAGTAGAACACAGGAACAAAAGAACAGAAAAAAAAAAAAAAAAATATATATATATATATATATATATATATATATATATATATATAAATAAAAGTCCTAAGACACAAAACAGGAAAACACAAAACAATATTATACACTATCTGTACTATAATATATAATATATTAATACTATAATATACTACCTTTGAGGTAATATTTTGTAATATTTTTGAAGGAAGTCTCTTATGCTCACAATGGCTGCATTTATTTGATAAAAAATACATATTGTTGTGCAATGTTGTTATAATTTTCTATTTTAATACATTTTAAAATGTAATTTATTCCTGTGATGGCAACAAAAAAAAAACACACAACAATTTTCAGCAGTCTACTCCAGTCTTCAGCGTCACATGATCCCTCAGAAATCAGTCTAATATACGTATCTGGTGCCCAAGAAACATTTCTTCTTCTTATTATTATTATCAATGTGAAAAAAAAAAAAAATTTGTCGAAATTGTAAAATATATATTTTTTTAGGATTCTTTGAAGAACAAAGTTTTATTTGAAATAAATGCATCCTTACTGAAAAAAGTTATAATTCTTTAAAACGTACTGACCCTAATCTCAAAAAGCAGTGCATAATATATTATGTAATATACTATAATATTTCCCTATGGTAGCTCTGAAAGCAAGCTCGTTCACATTTGTATACATTTAAATATTGTCTTTCCAAATGTGTCATACAAAATTGCATTGATTTTTCATTGATTTCATCAAATGTGGTTCTTATCTCATAAACAATCTCAGTGCATCCCATTTAAATATGTACACAATCAAATGAGACTGTATGACTTGGAATATTTCTGGAATACTCTTGTTAACATCTTACAGAAAAGAACAGGTTGAACCAGCCTAACATCACGTTTTGTGTTTGAAAAAAGAAAATGCTTTGGGACAGCATGAGAGTGAATAAATGATGCCAAAAATATTCATGTCAAGTTGAATTATTTCTCCACAACAGCTGTTTCCTGACATTGTGAGATCTCAAGAGAATTTCCACCAGCAAAATCGTATAGTTGAGAGCATGGAGTAAATTGTGATTATGTCTGTCTTGTAGACTACAGATTGGACGTGTGTGCTTTCATTGTTTGAACTTTGAACTTAACTTGAACAATTTTGACTCATAGCCTCCAAACTCTTTGAATGAGTTAGGGAGTTAAAATGTTTCCCCTTACATATCTAAATTTGTGTACATGTCATCTGTTTTTGCTATCTGATCTTTTGATGTAGCTGCTGATGAAACTCAAGCTACCCAGAGTTTCATGATGTCTTAATTAGCCCATTGAGCCATGCTGTCATAAAGCACTCGACAACACTTTGGCTTGCGGTATTGAGGAACATCAAAAGAATGTGAATTTTGAATGTGTGTGTGTGCATGCGTGCGTGCGTGTGTGCGTGCGTGCGTACTTGTGTGTGTGTATTAATGATTTCACTGTATAGGCTGCTTAAAAATAAAGTTCCAGAGATTATGTTAAAGATAGGTGCTGGTAACCCATTGAAAAAATGTTATGACACATTCCAAAATAAGGAACTAAATCATGTAAATAGTGTACTTTGTAAGACACAAAAAGGGAAAAGTGTATTCAGACTGACGCTGCCAGTCTGCAACCTCTGATGCAACAGTTTATTTTGGCCAATATGTTCAAATGCAGATCATGGAAAATGTTAATGTTAGAAACAAGCAAGTGAATAAATAGTGTTAAACATTTTATTTTATTTTTTTATAGTGTAGTTAAATTATTATCACATGCACCCAAATAATTCATATATAATCATATTAATGGCTCAATTGGACTGAAACGCCTTCATGTAAACACCTCAAATAAATCCCCGTGAGCTAAAGTTTTGTTCGGAATATTTGTAATTCACATGTAAACGAATATGCAAATCGGATTGCAATGTTTAGGGTTCATTTAAACAGAACTTTAAACAGAACAAAAAGACAAAAATGTGTGGATGTAAACATATTTAGAGTGACATTGTTATGACAGTAGGTGATAATGACTGACTGACTGACTGACTGACTCACTGACTCACTCACTCACTCATCAAAAAAAAAACCACGTCTTTATGACTGACTCATTGAATTATTCACACTGATTCATTCAGCAAACATTACCGTATATACCCGAATATAAGACGAGGTTTTTGTCCAAAAAATAGGCTGAAAAATGGGGGGTCGTCTTATATTCAGGGTCATCTTATATTCGAGTGGAGGAATCGATTGATAGCCTTTTTCTCCCGCCGTCGACTGACGAGAGCGCCGAGGATCTCGATGCGGCGCGGACGCACTTGGAAAAAACGAGCGCTTCGCTTGCATTATGAGTGCGCATACCGCGCGCCTACATTTGAAATAACGAACTTGAGCGCGCAAAAGACACGATATGTGATCGTCGTCGAAAACGGCCAGACGACCCCGCAGGGTGGTTAAATCCATCCCGTCGCACTCAGGGCAGCCGCAGTCATGGCCAATCAGGAAGCGCATTTATGCCGGTCTCCGCCGACTAGCAAGCCTCTACACGAGGCACAGGTGATGCGAGGCATTTGGAACAACGCCTCGCAAATTTGCTCTTAAAATTATTTTCTGATGAAAACCAGATTTTTTCCCCCAAAAATAAGGGGTGGGGTAGGGGTGGGGTGGGGGTGGGGGTGGGGGGGGGGCGTCTTATATTCAGGGTCGTCTCATATTCGGGTATATACGGTAAGTCTTTATGAGTGACTCGTTGAATCGTTCACACTGATTGCTTGGAGATGCACAACTGTTATACTTTGTTTGAACTATTGTCAATGGCAGAGTAAAAACAGATGAAGTAAGTTGTTTAATATTAACTTGCTTATTTATAACTGTTATATACAAACAGTAGGTAACACTTTAGTGTAGGGTCCAATTCTCACCATTAACTAGTTGCTTATTAGCATGCATATTACTGGGATAGTGTCTGTTTATTAATTCTTATAAAGCACATATTTATGCTTTATGACCATATTCTACATCCATTAATCCTACCCAATACCTAAACTTAACAAAGACTGTACTAACTATAAATAAGCAGTAATTATGAGTTTATAGAGACAAAAGTCGTAGTAGTTAATAGTGAGAATTGGACCCTAAACTCAAGTGTGAACAAACAGGATTATATTATTATTAAATCATTTTGTTTTTTCTTAATATCAGCTTTCTGTGTACTTTTCATGTTCCTATCAGGAATGAAAAGCTGAACAATTTTGGATATTAAGGAGTTTAAATCATATTATGCAAATACATGAAGTTCACACTTAACTACAGCCAAAAGTGCATCAATACAACTATCTTTTAAATGTTGAGTTTTATTTGAATGTGTCTGTTTTTTTTTTGTTTGTTTTTTTAAGTAAAAACACATGAAATAGAGGAAATGAGAAAAGATATTTTCATCATTATGATGAGACTCATCTCCATACTACAGGTTTTAATCTTCTATTCCTATACTTGCATTTGTTGTGTCTGATTTAAGTGGCAAGCGGCGCTTTTACATAATCTCAAAAGAATTCCTCCATCTGGATTTTCTTTTCTCCCGATAAAAGCTGGCCAAAGTGCTCCTGGTAAAAACACGAAAGAAAGAAATTAATAAAAGAAGAAGGCAGCCTTGCTTTCACTTAGAGGGCAATTCCAGCAAGAGAGATGCTAAAGGTTGAATTTGAATTAAATGTAATAGCAATTTTACACTCTATGCCCCGAAGGAGAAAGATAATGCATGATTTTGTTTATTCTGCTCCCCTCTCTAAATGAGTTTCAATGGAGATGGGGATCGCTGGATGTGTCTTTCCCATAGATTCTCTCTGCTATTCCTAAAAGCCTCTATACAGCTGTACTGAAACACACATAGAGGATGACCTATTTATGCACTACAAAGCAGAGCTGTCAGACCCTGGAGTTCTATCCTCTTTGTAATCTTTAACATTTAAACTTTAATATGTAGACACAGCATTAGCAACTGCAGCTGGTTATTGTTGAATTGATTATCGAAAAGTCACACAATCCTCCTGTAAACACAAGAAATTGACAAATGCAGTCTGGAAAAGGCAGCAAAGTCTCTTTAAACAACATTCACAAGATTTAGTTAAGCATTTAAGTCATACAATTCTGCATATTGCAAAATTTAAAAAATGAACGTAATCATAAAATGCTCTTACAAATGGCATTAACAATCAGAGCAGCCTGATTATAATTACAGACGTGGGAGTATCATTACAAATACAAGGGAATTTATTGCAATTCAAAAAAACAAAATTTATTTATTTATTCAAATGACATATTTGTTATAAAATCATATTAAACGTCAATTATTTGCATAGTCATTTCTTTGAATAAATATTTTAAATAAAATAAACTTGTATTAACAGATTGAGATAATTCACTGAAAAAAAGTATATAATGTACATGCACAGTTATGGTTTATTTGTATCTTACCATAAATATCAGAACAGATGTATTTAATTTATTACATGAAGACATATTAACCTACAAAAGCAGATGGCTTAGTCATTGTCAGTGACACCTGTGGTGTAAACAAATGCAACATTTAATATGTATATTACATATTAATATGTATGTTACATATAAATATGTACGTTCCTGAATGACTTGATAGGCTGGTTCAGGTGTGTTTAAGGGTTAGCGCTAAAGCATGAAGGAATGTATCCCACCTGCTTCAAACAATGTTCTCAAAGATAATATTTGTTTTTTAACTATAAGTTATTGAATTAAGCATATATTACTTAGTATTTCTTGTGCATTTTTAGTAGTATAAAAGTGGAGAGATGACTGGAAATGATAGGTAGAAGAGGTGGGAACAGGATATGCTGCAACCCAGATTCAAACATAAGCACACTATACGTGCTAGAACAGATGGCCTAACCGCAGGCAGCAGCTCGGACGTTGATTTGCTGAGGCCATGTTTGGACAGTATGTTCCCCAGAAGTCCAGAAACTCTTAAGTCATTCTCGTGCTGTTAGCCTTGAGTCATATGACATCACCTCAGCTGCTCCAAATCTGCACCATAAGGATTCAGTTATTTTCTGACTTGACAGTTAAACACTTCTCGTCACAACTAACCCCTCATCTTGGACAAATAAGAGTGTCAGTGAGTGTCACCATTCAAAAAGGAACATTCAATCCAACTAATATTTATTAATGTCTTAAGACTACCAAGCAGGGATCTCTTAAAAGCTTGTTTTAAAAGCAATTTTGTTGACAAAAGCCAGTTTATAAGCACTTTATAAGTTTGGGAATACGATTGCCACATATTGGATTTCCAAATGCATGTTACATGCAAGCCAAACTCACAAAACTGCAGAGATGGAGTTTGTGTGGAACAGCATTTACTGCGAACCGAGATGCTCTGATACACTTAAACAAACTGAACATGACCTGCTCACGTGTAAATGAACAGTGCCAAAATCGTCACTGAAACACATAGGGCATATATATATATATATATATATATATATATATATATAAATAAAATATATATATATATATATATATATATATATATATATTTATTTTTTTTTTATATATATATATATATATATATATATATTTTTTTTTTATTATATATATATATATATATATCTCGTCGCTGCCCGATGAAACTCACGTATGTCCAAAACGGTTACTTTTCAGGAAGTAAAAAAACACCGTAATTTCACAGCAATTGAACGTAGCGTTGTCATACTTGGTACGGCATCTTTAAATGTAACCATATTCTTGCCAGTGTAATGATATAATCCGTAATGATATAATCCACATTTGACCAAGATCGAGTTTATATGGACGTACGTACATATTTTACAGTAACGGTGGTCGATACGCGTTCTTCCGATCATTAATTAGAATGACCAAGTCACGTTTCAGATGACAGATGAATAGGCTACGCTCAGTTTATTAAGGCGAGACACGGCAGGCAAAAACATCGGGTTTTTTTTTCACCAGTCAATTTTGAGATTTTGTGATATTTGTCTTCAATAACATGTCTTCTTTCAGACTTATGGTGAAAAAGTCTGAAATACACATTTAGGTCTTTATTTTACTACACTTTGTCTGTTTGCGTCTGTAGATTTCTCATAAATTCATCAAAAGTTGTCATTATAAATCATCCCTCTGCTCCGCTATAATTTGATCAGTTTGACAAAAAAAAAAAAGTATAAATCTTATCGATGAGACCAAGTTTATTTACATACTAGCAAGCAAGCTAATCTGTGAAGAACTAAGTTAGCCTGTGGACAATTACTTCATCTAGACCATTTACCGGTAAATAACAGTTGTGAATATATAATAAACTTGAGAACGGTTGTCAAAAACAAACATTTGCTGATACTTTACCTCACAGTGTTAGCTATTCGGCTATCCAATGCTGAGCTTCCAGAGACGAACTTCACGAGACCGGCGAGATGCCTCCACAGGGCGAGAGATACGCGGCGTGATTGACAGCTTTGACAGCAAATGGATATACCTGGAAATCAGATGACATGATTTCACAACTTTTCATTGGTCATTTAGATAATGTGAAGCATACTGTATACGGAAATGAACCTGGACATTCTATCCGTCGAAAAATCTCAAAATCGTCAAAATGGACATACGCGGTTTTCATCGGACAGCAACAAATATATATATATATATATATATATATATTAGGGCTGTCAAAAATAGCGCGTTAACGACGTTAATTCGTTTTTTGTCGTTAATTACGTAAAATTTAACGCATTTCGCGCATGCGCAATGTGACAAATTATTCAGGTCAGGAAAGTGGTTGGGATGGGAGCTAGAGGCGAGATGGAGCAAGGTGAGAAAAGTGGGCCTATTGACGCATTCAAATATAAAAAGAATGATGATGGTACAGTTAACAAGTACAAGGTTATTTGCAAGATTTGTAACAAGGAGTTTCAATTTCACCGGAGCTGTTAAAGCTTGAGATACCATGTCAACGCCAAACATGCGTTTGCTGGGTCGTCAGGTTCAGCAAGTGGTTCGCGCCAGACCACGCTGAATTTTCACGGGCCATTAACAAAATCAACCTCAGATAATTTGACCAACAAAATAGCAAAATGGATTGCAAAGGATTGTAGACCCGTTAGCATTGTAGAAGACTCAGATTTCATTGATGTTTTGCAAGTGGCGTCTCAAGACTCATCCTATAGGCCACCGTCAAGAGCCACAGTTATGACGAAAATCCACGAGCTCTATCAAAACGAAAAAGAAAAAAGGAAAGAGGTCTTGGCTCAAGTAAATCATATCGCCCTGACAGGAGACCATTGGACATCAGTGAATGACAACTATTACCTCGGAGTAACTGCACATTTCATCAGTGACACGTGCACTGTAAAAAAAAAAATCGTAAAATAACGGTAAAAAGTCTGGCAGCAAAGTTGCCAACCACTTACCGTCAAATTACAGTAAAAACACTTAAATTATTTTACAGAAAAATGTTGTTTTTTAAAAATGGATATTTACCGTAAACATTTTCTGTATTTTTACAGTCAAACTGCAGTAGAAAGAAAAAAAAAATCTCATAAAAAAATTGTCTGTTGAATGTTAAACGAATGTATAAATCTGTATAAAAACTTACAAATATTGCAGAAATACCTTAAAATTACATACTTAAAACAAAGACTTCTGTTTTAATACAGTATTATTTGGTATATTTTTAGGATAATCCAATCCATCTACAAGAACTCCTTGTCAAAGTAGACTTTTCTATGTAAAACACACAGAAAATGTTGTATAATTACCTTCAGATACCCTAATTTAAAGCCTAATACCAATATATTGATCGATTTAAACTTTTATTTTGTCATTATTCAATCTATTTATAGTAAATTCCTGTTAAATATTGGTTTTATCCTGTACAAAAAAAAAACAAGATCTTGTGATAGTTTCAGAAACATATTTTTAACAGTTATTGCTTTATTAAAAAAATATTTGAAAGTAATTACAGATACATCTCCAATAAATTTACAAGCTTTTAACATTAATGTATGCAGGTTTATTTTATATAAACATTATTTGACAGTAATAACAAGCAACTCTCCAATATTTCTACATATTTGTACCATTTAAATACAGTGTGCTACTTTATATAAAGATTATTTGACAGTAATAACAGGCAACTCTCCAATATTTCTACATGTTTACCATTTAAATAAGGGGTTTTACTTTATATAAACATTATTTGACAATAATTACAGGCAACTCTCCAATATTTCTACATATTTGTTACCTTCTATATACTTTTAACATCAATGTATGAGGTATACTTATATAAACATTGCTTTATACTAATTAAAATCAACTTTCCAATATATCAACATGACATTTACTCAATATATGGGTTCACTTTATATACACATTAATAGACAGTAATTACAAGCATTTCTCTAATATATGTAAAAATACACATGTTTATTTTATGTAAACAATATTTGATAGCAATTACAAGCAACTGTCCAATATATGTACATACATTTTCCATTACGGCATGGGGTTTACTTTAAAATGCACATAGGCTAAAATGCACATAGGCTTTAAACACGGTCAAGTCCTTTAGTCAAAAAGTTCTTTGTTCAGAAGCTAAGTTCTTTCCAGTAACAAACAAAGTTAATATATAATCAGTATTAATATACAGATGTGAATGTGCATGCTAAAAAAATTCATTTGGCAGATTGATATTCACCCACGTCCTTTCAAAATTCCAACGATGGCTATGATCCTCTGTAGTGGCTCTCACCAGGCATTGTCCTGAAAAATAGATAAGATGTATCATGCTTGTAAAAATCGCCAGAGCAGAGCCATTAGGTTGCCCCTTAACAATAATTGCAGTTTGGAGCTTGAATGAAAATTGAACTGTATGCGTTGCGACGTTCATCTGTTATAGGACAACTTAGTTTGAATAAACGAGCAGACAGTAGCCGCGTTTCCATTACAGATTTGCGCAAAACTTTTGCGATTTTTTCTAAATATCGATAAAAAACTATTGCGAAATGACGGCGTTTCCATTAACCGATGTTATGCACTTTGGACGTTTGTAGGTTTATAGCACATGTGAATAGACGTGCAGCCACCGCACAAGACATTATTATTATTGATGGAAGGAGACGTGGTGTGTTATCCAAGCATTAATGGTAAGGGAAGACTCTAATACTGAACGGCACATGAGGTGTTTCTGTGTGTTCCTCCCCCATTTCTGCTCCAAGGTCTTGATTGTGGCATTTCTTTGAGGTTTAGAATCCAGTTTTCCTGCAATTCTTTTTTCTTTTATGAATTTAATAAAGAACTGTGTCTCGTATTCTGTCCAAACGGTCCGTGTACTTTTGCGTCCATTTATTTTTCCTTTTTTAACCCGTAGCCTAATTGAAAAACGAAAAATGAACGGTTGTTGTATTTTTAAAGTGCAAAGTTGAACAACAAATTTTCAATTTGAACTGTAGCCTACACACCAAATGCAGCGCAAAAAATAAATATAGACGAATTTTCAGATTTTTGTTTATGACTTTTTGCCCCTTTATTAAACATTTAAAATATTCACAAATTAATATGAAAAAAATGTTGATTTTACTGGTTTTCCAAGGCCAAATTAGAACCCGATGATATTTTTCCCGCAGTGCTGAATAAGAAGAGCCATGTCTCTGGAACCATAGCCTACAGAGAGGTGATTTATAGGTGATTATAGGCTAATGATAAGAAATGTGTCTGAAAAAATAACGAGGCATTTTAATTGTTTATTAATAAACTAGTGTTAGTGCCGACTGCAAACATATTTTCATCTCCACTGTAAAGCGGATGCGCCTTTAGAGAGAAATGCACCTTTCATATGGATTACATAATCAGAAGGTATTTGCTTTCGATTTGACTTTGTTCGTTTAAAAGTGGACATTTCAAGCTTTAGCCTACATAGGCTATATTTTGTTTCAGTTCATTTCTGAGACATGTTCCAGTTCACGGAGATCATGAAAGCGCGCCTGATTGTTTTCTTTTATTTTGCAAAAGAAGAACGTTTTCTTGTTCTTGTGAGTTTACACAAATAAAAGTAGTTGCGGATTATGTATTATTATTTTCTGTATGACCATAAATGATAGAGTATTTTAAGTTGTTTCCACTGTTGACAGGAAAATGCAAGTGTTGACGCCCGCGCCTCCGTCATGCAGTGCGCGCTCCACACTTCGCACAAACCCTTGGATATACGTCAAAATCTTGTGTTTATTTGTGATAATCTTAGCCCTGTATTATTATTGTCTAACCTGTATTATGAATGACATTTGACGAATTGCTTTGTTCCTTTTTTGGATAAAAGCGCCTTCTATATGTAGCCTAATAAATCTAGCCTAATAAATGTAATAGGCTATAATAATTATTATTATTATTATTATTTGCGTTTATAACTATAAATGACTTCACTTAAGACAGTAATATGTTTATCATAAAATAATTGATGAATGTATTATTTTTATATAACCTTTTACAGTTTTGGAAAATGAGTGTGTTATATTTCTTTTTTTGTATGAGAAGACTTTTTTTGCTATTCTATTATAGCCATACTGAGCTTTTTTCTCCCCCCCAGTCTAAAAACTAATAAAGAAGAAAGCATGTTTTTCGTTTTTCATATGAGTTAAAGGAAAAAGGAATGGACGCAATAGCCTACACGGACCCAAACACACGCGCCTTCTAAGTCAGGTGACTGTAATTGCGCAAAAACTGTTTCCATTGCAGTTTTGCGAAATATTCCTTTTTCGAATTGCCTGAAAAACCACCTCATGCGAGCGTAAAAACTTTTTTGCGATAAATGGGAGTTTTTGCGAAATTGACGTGTTTCCATTGAGCGTATTTTTAATTCGCAATTTCAATTTGCGCAATTTGAAGGGTAATGGAAACGCGGCTACTGATTAGCTACTTGCTCTACTTTTATTTAAAATTAACAGCAAGACAACTAGAAGTGAATGTGCTTTCCATTAAATGAATCACACACAGTAAACAAATCCTTAAGAAAAAGAAAGAACTTTGTGTGATTAATTTAAAACAAAGCACGTTCATTGCACAGTAAACAAAACCTTAACAAAAAAAAACTTTGCAATGAAGTCGTTCATCCTCGGATGCGGCGGCGTGCGCACTGTTATAAAAAACCCCGTGCACACAGCCAAGCGAAATGGGGTCTTGCGCACCCAATGCGTAATTTTTGCAAGGTGCGCGCGGACCATAGACAGTAAAAGAAACGGACGCGTCGAGTATAAACAAGGCTTTAATCCGTGTCAGCGCGCGCTCTGATCGGTAAAGGTGCACAGACCTCTCCCGAATGATCTCCAGCACTAGCAGCCTCCGAAGCACCACTAACTCTCCACCTCTGTTTCCCTCGTAAGCTGATAAAAGTATTTAAACATTCTCTACGATAAAAAATGTTTGTAAAAAATATTTTAATAACGGTTTTGGCGGTTATAGAGTTCTAATGACGGTGTTCAACAATAACCGTCGGTCTCACGGTTATATAATAACCTTCACACCCCTACTGTTACGTGTTTGCAAGAGGCAACAGTAACTTGTAAGATGTAACGTTAAGTTAACAGCTAATGTTATTAAATTAATGTTAGTCAACCAAAGGTATTTAACGTTAAATGTTATGATGGCTGATGCATGTTTCACATTCAGGGATAACGTTAATAACGGTTTAACTTTATTAGGACCAGCATAATGTTACATTTGCTAAAGCTAGACAGACTTTTATAAGGTTAATACATAATGTAACAAAGTTTTAATGTTAGCCCTGCTGACTCGACATAATGTTAACTTGTAGGGGTGTGCAAAAAAATCGATTAACATTTGAATCGCGATTCAATCTTTATCGATTCATAGAATTCCAAAAATCGATTCATATATTTTTTTTAATGGCGTGCACGGGCGGAGTGGCAATCGGGTGAGTCGGGACTTTTACCGGTGGTCCGGTAGTGTTTCGAGGCTGCGAGGGCCGGTCTGATAAATAGTTACATTGCAAGTTCTTGCCGCCCGCTGGTCAAACTGTGCAGCTTCTCTGCTCAACCCGTAAATAAATGCATCGATCCGCAGATCTTATGTTTGAGTTCTGTAGATCTTTTGCCAAGCGTGTCAGAGGTTACGGGTTCTAAACCGCACTCGTATAGTTTTTTCTCTCTCTTATCAAAACTGAATATGTTCATCACGTTTGTGAGCATTTTATTTTGTGATTTCACCGGAGTCTCCACAACGGCGATAGATTGAAGCGCGCATCCGAGTGAAGACTGCGCGAGCCACAGAGAACATTGTATCCATGACACATAGCAGCGGCAACGAGCGCGCAGCTTGATTTCAAAAACAACAGATCTCTTATTTAATAGCGAACTAAATGAATGCTCTGCTAGTTAACTGGAGATACCCGCAAATTACGCCTATGAACGACTTCACTGGATCTAAACAAATCAATCTAACCATAGATGTTACCAGTAGTGGTGGCTTTTTTAAATCTATTTAAAATAATTTCGCAAGGGTTCTATGACATTAGTATATATTTTTAGGAAGTTCAATGTGCCCAGTCGAGTTCACATTTCAACAGTCAACCTGGTAGCTGAAGTAGTCCTTAAACCACATTTAGCATAATTGTTTGTTTGATCTGACTAGCACTTTAAAGCTAAATGTAAAAGCTTTTATTTAAGTTTTATTTTAAACTTGAATTAAATGTAAGCTAGCCAAAGCTTGGCACTTTGCACTTTTTAGTTGCAGAAGTTTTTATTTTTGTATGAAGACAAAGTAATATCAAACTACATTTAATTTGTTGTGTTTTTTTCTTTCTTTTAAATTGTGTCTACTGCAATCAATCACATAGGAAAAAGTAAACTACATTTATATACTGCGAATCGTTTTTTTGAATCGAGAATCATTTTTGAATCGAAAATCGATTTTGTATCGAATCTTGAGACATAAAATCGGTACCGAATCGGGACATTTTCTGAATCGTGCACCCCTATTACCTATTTGACATATTGTATATATATATATATATATTATGTATATGACATTTATTTAAATTGTAAAAATTTTATCTTTGAGTAATGCCATCTTTGAGACTGTTAGTTATTACATGATTAAAAATGTAAACATACACATAAAGCATGGCAATCCCGTCAGAAATGTGTATCATAGAAAGGGAAGCACACACACACACAAAAAATGCCAATTAGTACACCAAAATCAAATAACCCTAACCCCATCAAATAATTTTACCTGCATCTGAGGGTATTTCCCTTAATGGTTTCCAGTTATTAAAGAAAGGACTGATGAAGGTGACACGAATCTCCTTTCAGTGCACCACTTCAGCAGAAGAAAGACATAAGGACAGAAAGTTACTCAGACTTTCCATCAGTAACAGTATGAAAATCACACTTAATACTGTAGGTTTTCGAACAGTACGTGGGTAAAATTGACTTACTGTAACGTTAGTTGGTAAATGGGTCTTTCTGTTGGGTGTTCTCCGCCGATAAACATCTTATTCCAATGCTTGATATAAAAAATAAAGTAAACAAATATCTTTTCAATATGTTATCAGTGTTTGAAGAGGTTATGTAAACATACTTCTAACGAATAAATTACGGTTTTATCACTTTACTCATTCCCACGCTTTTTTACCTCTCACTATAGCAGTAGAGAGATTTTAAATCGGTGATAATGATAAAGCCCTTAAATGATAAAGCCCTTGACTCGACTGGTAAATGAAGAGATACCTTGTTGATCACTCTGACAGTGTTTTGCAATAATAACTGAATGTACACTGCCGTTCAAAAATGTGCTGGTTGGTTAGAATTTTTTTCTGAAGGATCATGTGACACTGAAGTAATGATTTTGAAAATTCAGCTTTGACATCACAGGAATAAATTACATTTTGAAATTTATTCAAATAAGATTTTAAATTGTAATACTATTTCACAATGTTACAAGTTTTACTGTATTTTTGATCAAACAAATTCAGCTTGGGTGAGCATGAGCTCTTTATCAAAAAAAATATTTTCCTTTATGCACTGGCTAAGGAGCATGAGTCAAACTGAAAAAATAAAACCAAAGGTTTTCTGATGTAATGTGTTATGTAATCTTGTTAAAATGGATTTCATAAAATTGGTATCGGAAAAAGTATCGGTCAGGAACCGGTATCGAAATCAAGGTATTGGTATTTGTATCGAATTTTTTTTAACGATACCCAGCCCTACTTATAGAATTGTATTTATTGGTACATCCTGCTCAAATAATTTAAATTAACCAAATACTGCCTCTTCATAGTCGAACCTCTGTGCTAATACATTATTAATGAAACAAATGTTTCTATACAGCATTGATGCATGTGAAGAGGACCTCTCCCTTGGGAGACTTGTTAATGACGACCACAGAAGACCTAATTGCAAAATGAAAACCATTAAAGTAAATGAGAAACCACACTTGTGCCTCTTCGCGATTCGAGATATTACAGTTGGAGAAGAATTCTCAATACCTTTTATATTTGTCATGTTTGACTGATTACAGGTTGCCTTCCAAAACAACATGGACACAGATTCCAGCTCTGCAGAAGATGGGAATGTGTCCCACTCCAATCCCAAGGTAAGAAAGTATAGATGATGGCCACAGTTCATAAAAGTTTGAAGAATTCGTTAATTTTATATTGACTGTTTTTCGTAACAGTTTAAAAGGCAACCCTTTCAATGTTTGTTTGATACTTTAGACCCATTCATACTTGATAACTTGCATTTATTTTTGCAATTAGATATTAAACTAGATTATTAATCTCTTCTGGTCCATGCCTACATTCTAATACAATCACATCGCAATTCAAGTAAGTTGGATCATTACTTTAGAGCAGTGACTACTATTTATAAATGTAGAGAACAGAAAATCATTGCATGCACATAACAAAAATGATCACTTTTACATTTTTTTTTTGCAGTTTACAATTGTATGTACTTTAGTTAAATAATCATTCTACACTCTTTCTGTAGCATTGAATTTTTTATTTGATTTTTAGCTGGGCCTAGAATTGCATCCAGTCACTCAACCAGCAGAAAATTCTGTGATACCCTCACCAACAGACACACAGGTAATAAGACAGTTTTTTTTTTATAACCATTTAGTTTCAGAGCTGCACAGTATACATTATATTGTAGTAATAATTATTTCCCAGCAACAATGTTTATCATAATGTGTTTGACAGAACGATGCGAGGATTGCATTATTACAGGCTTTGTCCCAATCCTGTTAGGGCATACTGGATTTTTTGCACATATTTACGATACGCATTTACAGTTATGAATGACAAATTGTAATATAATTATATCGGTTTCTACATTTTAAACGACTTACCACAAACGATGGATACAAACACCCTCTAAACAAACCTGAAAGTTTGGTCGGCACTTTAACCTCATAGGTAGTAATGAGTATTTATGATAGCTTTTGGGGACATTGACCTGTATTTTAACTGTCCTTATGGGGACACCTTTATTGATAATATAATTTGTGTAAAATTCTCAATACCTTTTATATTTGTCATGTTTGACTGATTACAGGTTGCCTTCCAAAACAACATGGACACAGATTCCAGCTCTGCAGAAGATGGGAATGTGTCCCACTCCAATCCCAAGGTAAGAAAGTATAGATGATGGCCACAGTTCATAAAAGTTTGAAGAATTCGTTAATTTTATATTGACTGATTTTCGTAACAGTTTAAAAGGCAACCCTTTAGGTACTTTAGACCAGGGATAGGCAACTTCGGTCCTGGAGGGCCACTGTCCTGCAGAGTTTAGCTCCAACCCTAATTAAACACACCTGAACAAGGCAATCAATGTTTTCAGGATTAGATAGATACAGGCAGGTGAGGTTTTTATCAGGGCTGAAGCTAAACTCTGCAGGACAGTGGCCCTCCAGGACCGAAGTTGTCATCCCTGCCTTAGACCCATTCATACTTGATAACTTGCATTTAATTTTGCATTTATTCATGCAATTATATATTAAACTACAGTAATTGCGTGCATGTAACAAATGCTTGCTTTTACTTTTTTTAGCAGTTTAAAATATAGGGTATTTTTTTGTGGATGTTAGAAGAAAATACTTTTATTCTACAGACATTTGGAGATATTGTAGTTCTGTTTCAGTGACACAGACCTTTTATTTAGGAAATTTAATTGGCTGAATTCTGATTAATTTCAGTTTAAAATACAAATGCTTGGAAATGATTCTGAAGACTCACTAAGCAGTAATGGAAATAACAGAGGATGAATATGTGCCAGGGTCAGATTGTGAAAGTGAGACCAGCTCAGAGGGAGACAGTATATTAAAGAAAAATGCTGCCACCATGGCCAGTCCTGCTGTTAAAGATGGAACAAGAAAAACATACAAGGGACCTAGAAACCGGAACTCTGAATCTGACACATCTGGGGAAAGCTCCATAACTTCACTTACAGTCATGCACAGTCAAAAGACTGACGATGGATCTAGAAGATACACCAAAAAACATTACTGTCTCTTTTGTGAGAAACCACAATCCAAAATTGCCAGGCATCTGGAACTCATTCACAAAGATGAATCTGAAGTCGCTAAAGCCATTTCATCTCCAAAGAACTCCAAGGAAAGAAAGCTCCAACTGACTATACTAAGGAAACAGGGGGACAGAGCACACAATGTAGATGTCATTAGAAAGGGAAAAGGTGTCATTGTTCCATGTAAACAAGCGAGTTCTCCAAATGTCAATCCAAATAAATTCTTACATTGTGCAAATTGCCAAGGACTTTTCAAAAAAAGATTTCTTTGGAAACATATGAAAAGGTGCCCACTTCGAGGTGTTCTTCCAAAACCTGGTAGATCTTGAGCCCAATCGATTTGCGCCTTTGCGCAACCTGTGCAGGAAGGAGTTAGCAAGGGACTGTGGAAACTTCTCAGTGATATGAAACACGGTGAAGTGGTAGATGTCATAAAGAGTGACCATTGCATCCTCAAGTATGGCGAGCAGAAATACAACATCATGGGACACCGCCGTTCTGATCATGAACTGATCCGTCAGAAAATGCGTGAGTTAGGGAGACTGGTTTTGAAAGGAAGGCAGGTGTCCCCTCTCAAATCACTTGAGGAATACATTGATCCAGCCAACTTCCAACACACAGTTAATGCAGTTAAAGCTGTTACAGGCTTTCAGTGTGAGACAAATAAGATAGCGGTGCCAACGCTAGCCAACAAACTTGGTCAGAGCCTCATGAAGGTTGCCGACATTGTAAGTTGTGATGCAAGGATCTGCGGTGACACAACAAAAGTTAAAAAAGCAGAGGACTTCAAACACATCTATAAGACACGCTGGAGGGAGATGATCTCATGTCATGCTCACAATACCCTGGAAGAAAAAAGGTACAACGCTCCATTGATCTTGCCATTTGCAGATGATGTCAAGAAACTCCATATATATTTAAAGGAGAAACAGCAAGAATACTACAGCACACTTTTTAATGCACCGAACACCAAGACCTGGGCAAAACTGGCTAAAGTCACTCTTGCACAAATGATCATCTTCAACAGAAAAAGGCAAGGGGAAGCCTGTCTGATGCCAGTACAATCATTCGAGTCTCGAGACAAATCTACTTTAAATGTTGATATTGCTGACTCTCTCTCAGAAGTTGAACAAGCACTATGCAAGTACTTTAGTCGTGTAGAAATCCGTGGAAAGCGCGGAAGGAAAATTGCAGTTCTTTTGGCACCGGAAATGATCAAATCCATGGAGTTGCTGGTTAAAACACGTAAAGTTTGCGGTGTTCTGAAGGAGAACATCTACATGTTTGCAATCCCAGGCTGCGAGACATCATTTCGTGGATCAGACTGCCTGCGCTGCTTTGCCGTGGAGTGTGGTGCTAAATGTCCAAAAGCCCTATCGTCCACCAAGTTGCGCAAACACATCTCTACAATGTCCAGAGTTCTTAACATGAACGACACCGAAATGGACCAACTTGCTGATTTCCTGGGACATGACATTCGTATCCACAGGAAATATTACAGATTACCAGAGGGAACACTCCAGCTGGCAAAAATCACCAAAGTCTTGATGGCAATGGAGCAGGGAAGGCTTAACGAATTCAGAGGGAAAGGTCTTGACCAGATCAGCATCAATCCAACAGGTATGTAACCTGTTAATTGAGTTTAAACTACCTGTCAAGCGTGTCCTAGTGATTTTGGAAGAATCTGTGCATATCTCTGAATACTAAGACTATATTTCAGAGTGCGTTGAGCCTGATGCTGGGATGGAGAGTGAAAACGAACTGTCAGATCATTCTCATGATGTGACGTCAAGTGAGCCAGGTAAAGATTTGTAAACACATTTTTTAAAGATGTTTGTCATTTCCATTAGTTAAATATTAACTAAATCATGCCTTCAAGCAGGCACTTCAGGAGTGAATAGCAGCAGGCCGGTAAACACGAATGAAGGTAAGATGTATGAACAGGCAGTTAAATGTTTAATGCAATCAGAATATCAAGAATTCCCCCCAAACAGCCTATCAGTAATTAGTAGTTTGATTTAGAAATGTATATGATTGTGTTTCTAAAGGATCTCCAGAGAGGACACGGGAGGTCATGAAAGTAACATCAGGTAAGGAACCTGTCCAGTAATAGTTTTTATTTGCTTTATTTATAAAAGGTCAACAACATCATAAAGAAATAGTATAAAAATAATCCAGTCTTGCACCTACAACACATGAAGTGCAATTAATGTAATTTTCTTGTCATTAGTTCCTAGGAAGAGAAAGTGGAGTGAGGTGGAGATTGCAGCTGTAGAAGAGAAAATGATGAAATTTATTCACTCAGGAATTACTCCTGGAAAAGTCGACTGCATTGCATGCATTACAGCAGCCCCCAAAGCCCTCGGTGAACGAGACTGGCAGGCGGTGAAGTATTATATAAAAAACAGAATCACAGCATATGAGAGAAGGACCACTAAAAAGTAAGGTTGATTTTGGTTGTTGATTCTGTTTTTGCGTTTTAGTTGAATTATATTATATTTTTTTGGTCTCAATACCATAGTTGAAACATTATAATGTAATTTAAAGGACAAGTTCGGTATTTTACACTTAAAGTCCTGTTTCAAGATCGTTTCTGATGAAATAGAACGGTTAAAGGATTAATTCACTTTTTAAAAAACTTATGCTGATAATTTACTCACCCCCATGTCATCCAAGATGTCCATGTCTTTCTTTCTTCAGTCGAAAAGAAATTAATGTTTTTGATGAAAACATTCCAGGATTTTTCTCCATATAATGCACTTCAATGGTAGCCAAACGGTTCAAGGTCTAAATGACCGTTTCAGTTCAGCTTCAAAGGGCTTTAAACGATACCAGACGATGAATAAGGGTCTTATCTAGAGAAACGATCGGTCATTTCCAAAATAAATAAAAAAGTTAAAGTGTTATAGGCACAAATGCTCATCAAAATGAACGAATCTTTTTTCGAGTCATTGACTCGTTCATCAAAATGAACGAATCTTTTTTTCGAGTCATTGACTCAAAAAAAGATTTGTTCATTTTGATGAACGAGTTCGAACAGGAGAGTTCGCAAGATGAGCATTTGTCCCTTAACACTTTAACTTTTTTTTTTTTTTTTTTAAATGACCGATCGTTTCGCTAGATAAGACCCTTATTCATCGTCTGGTATCGTTTAAAGCCCTTTGAAGCTGCACTGAAACGGTCATTTAGACCTTGAACCGTTTGGTGCCCAGCAAAGTGCATTATACAGAGAAAAATCCTGGAATGTTTTCATCAAAAACATTAATTTCTTTTCGACTGAAGAAAGAAAGACATGGACATCTTGTATGACATGGGGGTGAGTAAATTATCAGCAAAAGTTTTTTTTAAAAGTGAACTAATCCTTTAAGATTAAAATTTGGACACATGCTGCTGTCCCGAGAAATTTCGGTTTCTGTGATCGCACCCCCCCCACCCCTACAATGGTTGCATAGGTGCACAGAAACAATCCTTCATAAAACGCATTAAACTTTAGTTTACAAAGACGTGAAACTCACCGAGTGGTCAGGTGTGTTCACTGATATGCTCACACAAAAATCGCTTCAAAAGATGCTTTCCAACAGGTTTTATCGTAGTTTTTGTCCAAGTCCATTTTCTTCCTGTTTTCGGTCAAAGTCCACAGTAACTGTCGAGTTCGCGCGTGTGATCTTAAGGATCTTAAGGATCGCGCACGCAAACTCGACAATCGACTACTGTCCAACAGGTTTTATCGTAGTTTTTGTCCAAGTCCATTTTCTTCCTGTTTTCGGTCAAAGTCCACAGTAACTGTCGAGATCGCGCACGCAAACTCGACAATCGACTACTGTGGACTTCGACCAAAAACAGGAAGAAAATGGACTTGGACAAAAACTACGATAAAACCTGTTGGAAAGCATCTTTTGAAGCGATTTTTGTGTGAGCATATTAGTGAACACACCTGACCACTCGGTGAGTTTCACGTCTTTGTAAACTAAAGTTTAATGCGTTTTATGAAGGATTGTTTCTGTGCACCTATGCAACCATTGTAGGGGTGGGGGGGTGCGACCACAGAAACCGAAATTTCTCGGGACAGCAGCATGTGTCCAAATTTTAATCTTAACCGTTCTATTTCATCAGAAACGATCTTGAAACAGAGCTTTAAGTGTAAAATACCGAACTTGTCCTTTAAGTTTTGAAAGAGTTAAAACAGTTGGTTGTAAATTTGGTGCTAGTTTTACTGTACAGTAGCCATACGACAGAGTGCCTATAGTTTACAATGCCTTTATTCAGGCCCCTTTACGTTTCACATTTTTAATTGTGTTGTGGATTTAATTTTAAATTGATTTATTTTCTGATGGCACAGTAGACAAAACACATCATAAAAAATATATGTTGTAATATCTGGTGGCAAGCACGGAACCCATACTGTACTGATTAAATTTGGCTCTTGATTCAATTTGTATCAAGGTGGTTTTATTTCTCTTGGAATTTTTTAATGACTTAAATATTCAATTCTTAAAGCATTTCAAAACAAGACAAAAAAACTCCATTCCACTGATAACGTTCATAATTTTAGACAATTTAAGAATTGTAGCTCTGATCTACTAACCCCTCCCAAATGTGTTATTACTGGTTAACTACAGGATTCTTAACTTTACCTCAAACATAATACATACTTTTAACAGTAAGCTTACCATGTATAAGTTTAATTGGTTTAGTAATTTTTTTCTTTTTTGTGTATCTACTTGTGTGCTCTGTCGGGTTTAGGGTGGGTGTTTGTAAAAGCACTCTGAGACAACTTTGTTTTAAAGGGCTTTATAATATAAATGAATTGGCCAGCTGGCCATATTATGACCTTTCTTTGTCTGTAGATTACACTGGTTTGTCCCCAGATTGGACATCCATGTGTACTTATTGATACACTAGTTGGTCAGGGTTTTGTCCCCAGATGGGACTTCCTGTTAATGCCCATATAAGCAGTTGTCACCGTGTCCCCACATGTGTTAACCTGACCTGTCCCCAGATTACCACCTACCCTTATTTTAAAGAATTAATTACATTTTAAGAGAGGTATTTATTAAACTTTTTTTTTTAGATTTTTTTTATGTGTTTATCTAGTCTCTAGGATGTCAGGAAAGTGGTGTCCCTGAAATTTGGTAAATAACTGGTGCCCCCACGAGGCACCCCAAACAAGTATGTGTGTGTGTGTGGTAAATGAAACTGCGCGTCGGCTGCACCATTCATTCACACAGAACATGCAGGATTCGTATTTAAATTGTCTTTGTGGTTTAATATTCACACTATATCGCGATTTGATTTCAAGTGTACTGAACTGCTTTCTATTTTTCCTCAAAAAATTTACAAATTCCGTGAAATTCCGAGTTATAAATTCCTTTTTTATGACTGGATTTTGTCAGCATTTTAGGGGGGGCGGGGGTCGTCCAAAACAATGGTAGGGGAAACGCTGTATTTTTAGTGCTAGCAGTCAAAAATAAAACTGTAGGACAAATATTGAAATACTGTTTCTTTTTTATGGGATGATTATAGTATCAAAATTATTAACACGTGCAAGCACACTTATAAATGAACTTGATACATGTTGCAGAAATGTTTTATCCATGCCTTTCAACTTGCGTGTGCAAAATTCAAAATTGAATGAATGTGAAGCAATTTGTTCAAATAGAGACATTTTTGTGAATAAAAATGTTTTCCTTTGTATTAGTGTATCATAATTTGCACATACAACACAGAAGATGTGCATGTGTGGATCAGGTGACACGCGTGCATTCATTGACGTCTTTTCTGAGTCGATCTCATTTGATTCATTTGGATTTTGAGACTTTCTTTTCGCGGTTTTTAAGCATTTCACAACCCACACACAAACAACTACAAATGAATAGGCCTGGTGCTAATTATTAATGTGTGCACAACTACCCATCTATTTGACAAATTCACAAATGTGCGTCACTACATTTAAACTAATACAATACAACTTGTGTGTCCAAAATCCAAAATCACATGAATGTGCAGCATTTTGTACAAATAGAGACATAGTTGTTAATACAAAACCTCGATTTTGTATTAATGTAGGCCAGAATTTGTGCATGCAACAAGTATGATGTGCATTTGTGGATCAGGTGACACGCGTGCATTCATTGACTCGTTTCTGAGTCAATCCTATTTGATTCATTTGGATTTTGAGACTTTCATTTCGCGGGTTTCGCCTGGCAAGATCCACACACACTGTCTGAGAAAAGCTGCTACCACTAGATGGCAGTGTTCTGCTAAAACAGACAACGGCAGCATAATCAAGCGTTCTTCCGCATTTAAGACGCTTAATGAGAGTGATATTGATGCACCAAATTTAGTACACAATAATATAGGCCTACCTTATTAATAAAGCATACTTTATAGAGGCAAACATTAGATCAGATTATGAACAACACCCGTAGAAAACCATTATAAAACGCTTAACGTGCAATCGCGCGTTGCATGGTCAGTAAGGTGGATTGGCTACTGAGTTTAAATATCACCCTGCATTGACGTTAGGCCTAAGCTTTTTCTTTATAATATGCTCTATTGGAGGAAAACTATATAGCCTACAGACAAGAGACTACATGAACGCAACGCACGGCGTTTGAAGTTATACAATTTTCCTTCCCGAGCCTGTTAAAAAGAAAAAGCTTAACATGAAATCCTGCAGTTGCGTTTAACTTTGCATGTGAATGGGAGAGCAACCAGTCCGAGAGCGCAGTGAAGTAAGTTTTAGTTTTGATATTCGCCACATTTTATAAAGGGACCATCTGCAAATTCCACTCAGTCAAAAAAAATATATAAACGTCCAGTCATTCATTCAAATGAACATACTTCCAAGGTTATATTATAACCTTGGAAGTCTAGTGGGCAGACTGACTTAGCCTACTGTTACTGTATGTCCAGCCAATATCTCGATTGAACGGTACAATTTTTTAAATTACTGTAAATTGTTTTTCTATTCATGTTCCAAAGGTTGTAGCCTACGTTCCTAGTGATAAGTCAGGTGAAATTTTACATTATTCACCTGTAGTAGGCTAAGTCACCAAAAACCTGTTTGGTTAATTACAGTAATTTTTATATAAAATAATAATTGTTTAAATAGGCTACATGAAGGGAGGTATTGGGACAATTGCACCTGTAAGCCAGTCTAGTCACTAAAGGAACATACTACAACCATTTTGCATGAAAAAACCCTTTTGGTGAATTACAGTATTTTTCTGCAGAATACAGGCTACATGAAGGGAAGTATTGTCCAAATTTTACTTGTAAGTCAGTCTTACACAAACATTCTACGAGCTTTGGAATTTGAAAATGTCTGTTATTAAATTTTAAAAGTAATTTGAATAAAAACAAATTATACGTTTTAACCACTGATCTATATAGAATGACATTATATAGCTCAGTGGTTTTAACACAGTTAGTGAAATTGGCAGACGTTCCCTTGTGCATCATGAGCTGTGGTTAGCGCGTCAAAGCATTCTCATGTAGAAATGCAGCTACAGGCCCGCTACGCCAGTTGATTTTCAATTAATATTTCATGTCGATATACAATGGTTGCATATTGTTAAAACTCATCGTGCTATGGTAAGACTATAGCCTATAACAGTGGCTTAGCCTAAGGGTCAAGGGAAAACAAATGTACTGCGAAAATCGTCTTTAATATTTAAAAACAGACATTTTCAAATTCCAAAGCTTGTATACTATGTATACAGTGTGTAGTCAGATAAAAATAAGCATATAATAGGAACGCAACTGCGAAATTTCACCTTTTTTAACGGGAAGGAAAATGCCATTAACTTGAAACGCCGTGCGTTGCGTTCATGTAGTCTCTTGTCTGTAGGATATATTTCCCTCCCATAGAGCATATTATAAAGAAAAAGCTTAACGTCATGCCGTAAGACGGTGATATTTAAACTCAATAGTCAATAGCCAATATACCGTATTGAACATGCAACTAATGGTTTTCTATGGGTGTTGTTCATAATCTGATGGTATCTGTTTGCCTCAATAAAGTATGCTTTATTAATAAGGTAGGCCTATATTATTGTGTACTAAATTTGGTGCATCAATATCACTCTCATTAAGCGTCTTAAATGCGGAAGAACGCTTGATTATGCTGCCGTTGTCTGTTTTAGCAGAACACTGCCATCTAGTGGTAGCAGCTTTTCTCAGACAGTGTGTGTGGATCTTGCCAGGCGAAACCCGCGAAATGCAAGTCTCAAAATCCAAATGAATCAAATAGGATCGACTCAGAAACGAGTCAATGAATGCACGCGTGTCACCTGATCCACAAATGCACATCTTACTTGTTGCATGCACAAATTCTGGCCTACATTAATACACAACTATGTCTCTATTTGTACAAAATGCTGCACATTCATGTGATTTTGGATTTTGCACACACAAGTTGTATTGTATTAGTTTAAATGTAGTGACGCACATTTGTGAATTTGTCAAATAGATGGGTAGTTGTGCACACATTAATAATTAGCACCAGGCCTATTCATTTGTAGTTGTTTGTGTGTGGGTTGTGAAATGCTTAAAAACCGCGAAAAGAAAGTCTCAAAATCCAAATGAATCAAATGAGATCGACTCGTCAATGAATGCACGCGTGTCACCTGATCCACACATGCACATCTTCTGTGTTGTATGTGCAAATTATGATACACTAATACAAAGGAAAACATTTGTATCCACAAAAATGTCTCTATTTGAACAAATTGCTTCACATTCATTCAATTTTGAATTTTGCACACGCAAGTTGAAAGGCATGGATAAAACATTTCTGCAACATGTATCAAGTTCATTGATAAG
The DNA here is from genome assembly GCA_030578255.1 of Tiaroga cobitis. Lineage (NCBI taxonomy): Eukaryota > Metazoa > Chordata > Actinopteri > Cypriniformes > Leuciscidae > Tiaroga > Tiaroga cobitis. The sequence goes on from CM060591.1 coordinate 12,825,468, forward strand.
TGTGCTTGCAGGTGTTAATCATTTTGATACTATAATCATCCCATACTTTTTTTCTATGAATCTGTGATAAAAGAGTAAGCTACATTTTCAATTTGCAGGGTATAAGGTGGACTAACATTCATAGCATAATACTCACTACTCACTACTCTTGAGTAGGCCTACTTTTAAAAGGGCTACTTTTTACTCCTACTTTGAGTAGTTTTTAGGACCGGTACTTTTACTCTACTCTCACTACATTTTTTTACAAGTAACAGTACTTTTACTTGAGTATGCTTTTTCAGTACTCTTTCCACCACTGTATATATATACACACACACACACAGAGATTGATTATTTTTCTAAAAATCTTCCTTTGTGTTTATCTGGGGTGGCATTAGTGAGTAAATTATAAGAGAATTTTCATTTTCAAGTAAAATATCCGTTAAATATATGGGGACATTTAGGAAAGGGGGCCTGTTCCCCAGTACAGATAAAAGGCTACAAAGCGCCCTGGTTATTTTGACCAGCTTTCAATTAAAAAACAACACCACGGCATCTAACAGTGATTTATATTTATCATAACAGTACTGGTGAAGTTGATTCCCGACTGAGAGACGATATACTTTCTGGTTTTAGTTCAATGACCATCTGATGCAATATTCTTATTGTCAGTTTCCAAACATGACCCATGTTTCTCTTTCAACTTAGATGGGCATATTTGCAACTATGTTTGGGTTCTCTAGTGCACATATGATGTTAGCAGCCAAGGCCTGTTGAAGGATTGAATGAGATCAAGCTCCTCTTTGATCCTCACAGCAAAGTTACAATTGACACATTCACACAGTATGTCAGATATTCTCCAAAGCTTCATGATCAGGGTGAAGGATGAAGACATATAGCTGGATTTTCACAGGGTGAAACACACCACAGAAGACTAGGATAGATGCGTGTCATATACAGTATGTGTGTGTGTGTGTGTGGAGAGGAATGGAACAAATGCATTTCCGTGTAGGTGTTTGTGAGTAGGAAGGGGGTCGCCGAGGTAACACGTACTGTGGCACCTTTGATTGTGCTCCAGGTCTGCACAGATGGAGCAGAGCCCCAGGAAGCAGTCACACTCAGAGATCAGTGTGAGGTGAACTGCAACAGTCACTGAGTAATCACTGTGGCTTGTCACAGTGACCAATCAGAAGACAGGGTGACTAGATGTGGTAGTTTTGGTGCCACCTAGTAAAAAATGTCAGTAAGAAACGAATGTGTGCGTGTGTGTATATATAGTATATATGGCAATTGTTACTATACAAACACAACATACACCGTTCAAAGGAGTTGGTAAGATGGTTTAATATTTTTTAAATAATTTGCTTATGTTCATCAAGGCTGTATTTATATGATAAAACAGAGTAAAAACAGTAATATGGTAAAATAGCATTACAATTTAAATTTTAAAATTTTAATATATTTAAAATGTCAAAGCTGGATTTTCAGCAGTCATTACCCCAGTCTTTAGCATCACATGATCCTTCAGATGTCATTCTAATATGCTAATTTGGTGCTCAAGAAACATTTGTTTTATTATTATCAATGTTGAAAACAGCTGTGTAGCTTAATATTTTCTTTGTGTGTAATGTTACATTTTTTTCAGGGTTCTTCTTCAGGATTGATTTGAACTGCTTTATATAACAATGTAAGTCTTTACTGTCACTTTTGATCAATTAAAATGCATCCTTGCTGAATAAATTTTTTTTAATTTCTTAAAAAAAAAATTACTGAATCCAAACTTTTGGATGGTAGTGTACACACTGAATACAATACATACAATTCTCCTCAGTTTGTTGCATTAGATCCATGCACTAACTATTTGATGATGCAAGTTATACATTTAATTTAGTTCCATTACATAAAAATTCTCAACTCATTCATGTTTTGGATATGCACTGATGTCATTTTCAGCTGGTCATTCTTTACAGTTCACACGTGTTTATTGATAAATATAATTTAAATTAGTAAGAGAGAGTATCATTGTCATGATTACCCTGTCTCTGTTTTCATGGACTCTTTAATCCTCACCTAAAGGATTATTAGGAACACCATACTAATACTGTGTCTGACCCACTTTCACCTTCAGAACTGCCTTAATTTTCCGTGGCATTGATTCAACAAGGTGCTGAAAGCATTCTTTAGAAATGTTGGCCCATATTGATAGGATAGCATCTTGCAGTTGATGGAGATTTGTGGGATGCACATCCAGGGCACGAAGCTCCCATTCCACCACATCCCAAAGATGCTCTATTGGGTTGAGATCTGGTGACTGTGGGGGCCATTTTAGTACAGTGAACTCATTGTCATGTTCAAGAAACCAATTTGAAATGATTCGAGCTTTGTGGCATGGTGCATTATCCTGCTGGAAGTAGCCATCAGAGGATGGGAACATGGTGACCATAAAGGGATGGACATGGTCAGAAACAATGCTCAGGTAGGCCGTGGCATTTAACCCTCTGAGGTCTAAGGGTTTTTGGGGTCCTTGAGGTGTTCTGACATGCTCTGACATTTGTGCTTTTTTCAGTTATTTATAAACATGTTAATGGCAAAGGTGTAAATTCACTAAATATAGCACAAACTGGGCTACCGTAATATCTTAGCAACAATTATGTACATGTTTGTATTTTTGAGAGAATATTGCGTATGCATGGTTATTGAAAAAACTAAAACTTAAAGTGTCTGAAATAAGGCCACAAAACACACACTAAATATGTGTCCACAAGACTTTTGACTAATGAGTGTTGTTGCCTAGAATTTTTGCTTCAAAATGATCTGGAAGTCATCCTGCCTAATCATTTACACAAAACAATACATTGATTTAAATTTTATTAGACACCTTTTGTTTGGAAAGGCAATATGCGTGGAGGTGTGTTCACACCTGAGAAGACAAAGGCCGGATAATGTGCCGCATAATGAGCTGCATATTAATTAGCCCTTTCACACAGGTGTGTCACAGGATCCCAAAGAATGCAAGGACAAAAGAAATGATCTATATAGCCTATACATATTTTACAATTAGAAATTGTACCAATTACAAATAAGTAACAATTACAACTACAATTACAATTTTAAAAATATTTCAAGTGTATTTCTTTGTACAAAGTATACATTTTATCATACGCATTAAAAAAAGGTAAAGATTCATTAGTTTGAATATTGGTGAACACAAGCGTACCTATTTAATGTGACAGTAGTCTTTTTTTACAGTCAAAACTTTATAATCTATCTAAAACTAATCACAAAATCTTGTCTAAACAACTGTAATATATTGTGTATGATATATTAGTATATACATGTGAATTTGCAGCTTGTTGCTTATACAGACATTTTATTTCAACATATTTCAGTCTATTTTTACTCATAGTAGGCTATAGCAATATAGTTTGGATGTGTTCATGTAAACATAACGTTTACTAATGTAAGTGAGAGAGTGAATGAACGGCACAGGCACGCGCTGTATAACTGTAGTAAACAAAGCGCGCGCGCCTGTGCCGTTCACTCATCATTTAGCCTACACACAGACACGCAATTCATATTTAACCCTCCTATTATCCTTGGGGTCAATTTGACCCCATTCAATGTTTAACGTCTGTAAATACATAATTTTATTTATTTTTTTTGCTTCAGATTTAATGACTTTTCCTAATTTAATGGGGACAACTCTGTAAACATAAAATTAACCTGCTAATATTTTTTCTAAGTGCTGTACACATTTTGTAGCATCGGTGTTCCTTGGGGTCAATTTGACCCCAGGCTCTTTTAGTTGTATAATAAAACAGAAGAAATATTAAAATTTCACACACATTTGTTTTGGTTGTTTTATTGAGGTCACTATAACATGTTATAATTTGAATTTATAATGTTCATTGTAATTTTACATATTCAATATCATATTCAAAAAACTTCCCTCTGTTTTAGGGCTCTAACCAAACATAACCATATCTGTAGTATTGCGAGAACCACTAGTAGTTCACATGACATGTGATATAATTCTCATCAGAACTAATAGTTCTTTCCTGTGCCATGGGGAGTGGAAAACATCATTTTTGCGAGAACTTTGATGTTTCCCGTGCCATGGGGAGGGGAAAAATTTTATGTTGATTTCTAAATTTGTCCATAGTCGTGGAATGGGTATTCTGGATGTATAAGGGGTTAGGTGGGGTGGGGAGGGGGGGTGGCGGGTGGATGTCAACTTAAAAGGTTACTTAAGTAGTCAACAAAGACATAAATTACCTGAGACAAACCTTTGTAAAAAAAAAAATTATATTGTGGAGGTTTAAATTACTGGGGTCAAATTGACCCCAGTAGGTAAAAAATGTTATCAGATTTGAGGGTAACAGGAGGGTTAAACAGTCTTTTTGCGGTTTACAGTCAGACACTATTCAATATCGCGATTAGAACAAAGCACTTAAGAATAAATGACTTACTACATCAGCTGGATCCGTTGCTCCTCGAAATGAAACTACCAGCACTTCTGGTACATTTTCCAGGGTTAGATAGTATTATTCCTCACAGCGAAAGGATACGCTGTGTACACAGCTGTACAAGATACTTACTAAACACAATGTGTTTTATAATCGAGCTGGTGGGCGTTGGCATGTTTGAATGGCTTGCCTTAGATCATTTGCGTTTGAATACCGCGCTCTCTCCGTGGGCGTGGCACATTAACGCGTAATTAGGTATAATGAGCTGGAAAGAAAAATACTGACATCTCTCTCTTTTCATACAGATTACATAAACTGAGAATATTTGTTTTTTTATATACAATAATTCATTTAAAAGAAGATAGTTCAAGCTTCATTATGGAAAAACACTCGTGCCTGTATGACAAGTATTCGCGGAATTACAGTTAATTTTCGGACGCGTTTCAGAATGGACTTAACTGACAGAGAGAAGGCAGAACGCGCATCATGTTTGTTTTTCTTTATTTGGCAAAAAGCACAACACTTTGTTTTTATTGTGAGTATCCACAAAAAAATAGACACTTATCAGGATCTAATGATGTACAAAACTTAATATGTTAGATCAAAATCAACAGAGTATTTTGAGTTTCTTTTGCACTGATAAGAAAAAAGCGAGACTATCGCGCCGGCGCGATAGCCGACCTCAGAGGGTTAAACGATGCTCAATCGTTTGGCACTAAGGGGCCTAAAGTGTGCCAAGAAAACATCCCCCACACCATTACACCACCACCACCAGCCTGCACAGTGGTAACAAGGCATGATGGATCCATGTTCTCATTCTGTTTACGCCAAATTCTGACTCTACCATCTGAATATCTCAACAGAAATCGAGACTCATCAGACCAGGCAACATTTTCCAGTCTTCAACTGTCCAATTTTGGTGAGCCCTTGCAAATTGTAGCCTCTTTTTCCTATTTGTAGTGGAGATGAGTGGTACCCGGTGGGGTCTTCTGCTGTTGTAGCTCATCTGGCTCAAGATTGTGCGTGTTGTGGCTTTACAAATGCTTTGCTGCATACCTCGGTTGTAACGAGTGGTTATTTCAGTCAAAGTTGCTCTTCTATCAGCTTGAATCAGTCGGCCCATTCTCCACTGACCTCTAGCATCAACAAGGCATTTTCGCCCACAGAACTGCCGCATACCGGATGTTTTTACCTTTTCACACCATTCTTTGTAAACCCTAAAAATGGTTTTGCGTGAAAATCCCAGTAACTGAGCAGATTGTGAAATACTCAGACCGGCCCGTCTGGCACCAACAACCATGCCACGCTCAAAATTGCTTAAATCACCTTTCTTTCCCAATCTGACATTCAGTTAGGAGTTTAGGAGATTGTCTTGACCAGGACCACACCCCTAAATGCATTGAAGCAACTGCCATGTGATTGGTTGATTAGATAATTGCATTAATGAGAAATTGAACAGGTGTTCCTAATAATCATTTAGGTGAGTGTGTATATATATATATATATATATTAGGGGTGTAACGGTACACAAAAATCACGGTTCGGTACGTACCTCGGTTTTAAAGTCACGGTTCGGTACGTTTTCGATACAGCAAAAAGAAAGAAATGCCAGAGAAATGTCCTATTTGTTAAAAGAATTTTTTTTTTTAAATAACTGAGTTTTCCTACATCTTGAAACTTTCAGGTTTATAAATGGGGGTTATCTTTGAAGGATGAACAAATAATGTTTTGGTCATCACATTAAAAATAGCATTTAAATATATATTTATTTATTATTTGAGTTTTGAAGTGCTGGAAAAAGATGTGTGAAGTACTTGAAAGCATTTCACTATTCCAGCCAAACTGGTTACAGTGAGTGTTACTATATTAAATCCATGGCGAATGTTGCTGGTCTGTGGACGTAAAGTATTAAGTTCATTCACGGCACAAAGTTTCTCCTGGTTTCCACGTCAGCGCTGTTTGATCTAATAGAGATCTACGGTTAATAACGGAGAAATGTGAATGCTTCTCACTAGATCTCGCAGCGATGTCATTACTTCAGTGGCGAATTCAAATGTTTTCTTCACTGGATCTCTTAGCGCTGTGTTGTAACAGTGTGCCTTGATTGAGATCGGCTCGCGCTGCACAGATGTTGCTGGTCCGAGCTGATAAACGATCCGTGAAGCACATAATGAGTAGCGCAATTTCGTTCCGCTTTCATTACGCTTGCCATTTGATGTTGCGCAACGTTGTGGTGGTAGCGCCAGCGCGAATTTTGTCGGCAGGAAAAATGGTCCAAGGAATCGTTCGGTTTGTATGCGTACCGAACCGGAAGCCTCGAACCGAAACGGTTCAATACGAATACATGTACCGTTACACCCCTAATATATATATATATATATATATATATATATATATATATATATATATATATATATATATTTTGTCTTGTTGTGCCTATGTTCAGTACCTGTGTTTTTAGTTCCTGTTTCCCTTGTCTCCATTGTTGTCTTGTTAGTTTCCATAGTTACCCTTGTTTGTTACCTTGTCAACTAATGACCTGTACCTGCCTATCATTAGTCCCTTGTCACCTGTTGTTAAACCCTCAATCATCTTCTGTTCATAGTCTTGGGTTAACATTTTGTTGCTGGTATTTCCGGTAATTGTATTTTGTTGACTAAATGTGATTTCAAGGATCATATGTGTCAAGCCTCTTGAATCTGAATTATGTGGGAAATATAGTACCATGCTATATAATTGTCACATACTGGCTTGTAGTCAGAAGAGTCAAAATATACCAAAACAGTCAAAATCTTGAAAGTCAAAATACACCAAACCTGATCTGACAGCTTTTTTTTTAAATTGATGTAAGAGAGAGTTATAAGGGCATAAACCATCAAACTGACAGTTTTATTGTCCAATAAAATGTTTCCCACGCTCAAGCCACGCCCCCTTGCTACCCACCCACCCACCCACCCACTTCCGGTTTGAACACCTGGACCGTGGGGGTTTTCCCCCGGCCCCCCCCCCCCCCCCCCCTCCTCCCCCCCCCTTAGGGTTGTGGGGATTTGAAGAGTGTCCGAGAGAGTTTTATGATTTTAAAATGAACACCTGGACCGTGGGGGTTTCCCCCGGCCCCCTCCTCCTCTTTCCACCCCCCTTAGGGTTGTGGGGATTTGAAGAGTGTCCGAGAGAGTTTTATGATTTTAAAAATGTAAAACGTTCAAAAATGTTGAAAAACATTCAAACAATGTGTTTTCAAAGCTTTTTTAAGAAGGTTGACCGTAAGGTTGACGAGGTATGTTCAGTGTTTTATCAGAGTCCGTTGTACATTCAAAACCAGCTTTAAAACAGTGTATAAATGTTAAAAGTATAAATTGTATTTCTTATAAGTGTTAGTGTAAAAATGTCATCAGACAAATAATCGTTTGTACAAAATGTTGAAAGAGGAAGATGAGTGTAACCAGTTTTTGTGTTTAAACATGTGTGAAAGAGCGGAGAGTGGAGGTATGTTCGGTGTTTTATCAGAGTCCGTTGTACATTCAAAATCAGCTTTAAAACAGTGTATAAATGTTAAAAGCATAATTTGTTTTCTTATAAATGTTATAGTGAAAAATGTCATCAGACAAATATTCGTTTGTACAAAAACGTTGAAAGATGAAGATGAGTTTAACCAGTTTTTGTGTTTAAACATGTGTGAAAGAGGGCAGAGTGTAATCTCCGAGATGCACGATAAAAACACATCTGATCGTTCAAGAGGTCTGATTGCAATGATGCCAGCAAACTTCACACACACACACACACACACACGCACGCACGCACGCACGCACGCACGCACACACACACACACTATCACAAACTATTGGCTCCATAATGTCTGACCCCCCTATGGTGTGTTTGAAACCATGAGGGGTCTGTTTTTTATTTTTCTCTTTTGAAGTTTTTGGTTAAGTGTGACTTTATTTTATAGCATGGGTTATTTTATTTATTACGTGGCTTATCAGCGATGTTTGACCGTTCTATCGTGAGATTCACCATATGTTTTTCTAGTTGTAAAATCAGCTATCAGATCGCATGCTGAGTTGAAAGACGCGTTTCGAGAAAGACGTGTTTCGGGGGCCGTTTTACTTAGGGGGTTGAGGGGAAAAAGCGTATTTTTGAATTTGGGATCTCACGAACACACCAGACTAGCTCATTCGTTTGATATACACTGCGCGAGATCGTCTACAGATTCGATATCCTGGAAAACATGGCCGAAGATCAATACTGTAGGGTATAGTCTAATTCGTTTTTTACAAAAATATTATAACACGATGAATGTGTTAGAGGTGTATGTATATATATATATATATATATATATATATATATATATATATATATATGTTATAGTGAAAAATAAAATAAAATATATATATATATATATTATTTTTTTTTTTGTTGTTGTTGTTTTTTTATTTTTTTTCTTCTCTCCTTTTAAACATGAAGCAGCAGAGGGGTCCGAGGGTGCATATTTTGACGAAGATTTGATGGAGATTTTGAACGAGCTTTGTGAGTAAATTTTCCAAACGTTATACATTTTATTGAAAATATTAGTGTTGTTAATATACACCTGTCTGATTTTAGATGTGGAGTCCTTTCCAGACGGTGTTTCACCTGGTGATTTTTTACTTACTTATAATGAAAATTCGCTAGAAGTGGATAACTTCGAAAACATATTATCACCCATCCCTTGTCACATGCTAGAGTGCTCAGGGGAGGTATTGGCGGATGAAGCGACCGCGCCATTGGATGAGTCTAGTGGGTCGTACGATAACGTCACGCCTTGGGGAACACCAGGTTTCTCCAGTAATGTGTCGACACCCATATGCCACGAAAGCGATACGACTCGGATGAGGATACGCATCAGGAGCCTTCATCCAGTGACGGGGTAACACAATCTGATGGTCGGGGGGGTCTCAGAGGTTCCGGACGCGGAATTAAGCGTCTTCGAGAAGTTTATGGGGACTATAATTCTGACAATGGTGAAGAGTTCCATACGAAGGTGAGCGACGATGTTTTTACCTTATCATATTTTATATTTCCTAGAATTATTTTATATTTCCTAGAATTATTTTATATTTCCTAGAAAATCTAAAATAATAATTGAAATGTTTTTTATTTTCCAGATCAAAGCTGTGAGGTACAATGTAGGCCTACGTCCACATCAACACCCTGTAGAAAGCGTTTTTTAGAGGTATATCACGGACCCGAATCGGTTGCGAACTCTCCAAATGACAATTGTGAGTTGCATTTTTTTTTTTTTTTACATATTTTATCTAACAAATATTTCATATAATAACGTATTATTATGTTTCATCTAGTACAAAATTACGATGAGGTACATCACGAAAACGAATCGATTGTGAATTCTCCGGATAACGGTGAGTTATATTTTTTTTAATTTTAATAATAATCTAAAAAATAATTCATATAATAATGTAATATTATGTTTCATCTAGCACAAGAATACGACGAGAGGGGTTTAGAGTTTTTCTTACAATCCCAGGATGCGATGCTGGAAGCCTTCGATCCTGACCAGGATTCATCAGATAGCGACAGTTCTGAGGACTCTACAGAGTGTTTCAGACCCCCGTACTTGTGCTGTGATGTCCAGAACCTGAGTCATGATATGCTTCGAAGCATCAACCGGATTTTTTTACGGATTTTAGAAGTTGCTAATCAACCTTTATCGTTTCAACAAACCGAGGCCATCGTGTACGAGTCCCAAAGCGAGGTTGTCACGCTTCTACACCGAGTGATAGACCAGCAGAATTGCCATACGACTGATTTAAGGACTGCTGTTGATTTTTTTGGCGTTTGTCACGAACAGACTTTGAACGAAAACCGGCAATTACGCAGTGAGGTTTTAGCAGTGCGCGGGGAAATTACGCAGGCAAGGGAAGACCTGCAGCTACAGACAATTGCATTGTCGCTATTCTCAGAGAGACTAAATATTCTTCAAAGACTATTACGGGAGTTACATGAAGTCTTCATGAGAAGGTGATGATTTTTTTTTTTATTCAAACGAGTTGTGTTATTTTGTTTCATTTGATTGTTATTATATCTGTTTTAAAACGTAGTAGTGACTAGTTATTGATATCGTTGTATTTCTGTCACGATTTGCTGTCAGTAGTCTACATGTTAATGGGGTATTATTGTTTATGTGGTAGTACCACACATGTTCTGTTTTACACGATTTAAATAAAACATACCAGAATGCTTTCTAAAAGAGCGCGCACAGACTCAGACTCTGAAGCCGAAGAAGCCGAAAGATCTAGACGTCACACTAACAGCTTACGTCTTTTAATAAATGAACAGCTACGAATGATAAACACAGATGACCTAACCACAACTGAGCTATTGCGAAATATAATAGTAGAGCAAGAAAATTTGGGGGAAATATCCGTACATGACGATAATGAAAGTGCAAGACAGGCGCTGGTGTGTCTGCACGAGCGAACCTGCACACCCCTGAGATGCGTTTGAGCCAGACAGAAATACGCAGTCTTGCTACTGAGGGTGGTCGTGTGGGTGATTTGACTATTATCCCGAGACCTCGTTTCAATGGGGTAGAAATTAATAGAACGCTTAATCTCAGCGAGATAGACACAAATGATTTAGCTGCTTTTAATATTCATCTGCATAACATTTTAAATGAGATTGTAGATTTTTCTCAACTGATGGCCGGTGAAACAGGATATATCAACATTGCATTGTCTGGAGAAAGTTTACCCACGTCCATAAATACCGTTTTAACACCCGAGAATAACCATGATCCGTCATTATTTATCGAACAACTAGAACAAGCAACACAGAGTAACAGTGAGATCTGTACAGACACATCACTATCGTTACAGATTTCAGTAGCCATGGATAGAGCTGGAGGGGGCCGCAGAAGAATTACAACTCTTGCGATCAGTGAGAGTGTAGAGAGAAATAAAATGCATTTATTTAGCCCAACAAATTTCGAAAATAATATGTGTTTGAGTTTTTGTCTAGCCTATTTTCTTAACCCGTCGCTTACCGATCAACAATTACAAAAACCGGCGTACGAAATCCATACAAGTTGTGGCTTCACACCACATGATAAAATAGGGTATCACAATTTGGCTGTTTTCGAAAGAAAATATGATCTAAAAATTGTGGTATTTCAACAAAGGACACAACGATATACGCACACACAGATGTAAATATGTATGTATGTATGTATGTCTCAGATATTGTAGCAATACCTTCTGCTACAATACGCATAAAAAATCATGAGTACCTAATGAAAGATCGCAGTGTGACACCCTGCGTTTCTGCTTAAAATGTCACTCTATTTATAGGGTTGTGAGAAGCGATGATAAGATAAAACCCCACACCTGTTCTCCAAAGTGTTGCGTACATTGCAAAGAGGTCTTGCCTGATGATGGCAGCCACGAATGCTATATTCAACCCCTTAAGCCTGAAACACATGATAAAAAATACATTTATTACGATTTTGAAACTATGTTTGAAAATGGCAGGCATACCGCTAATTATGTATGTGCGATGACACACGACGGTGAGACGTTTGAAGCAGGCGGTACAGAATGTGTAGAGCTTCTGGTTAAACACTTTAGACGTACCAAATACGCAGGCTTTACATTCATAGGACACAACTCGTCAGGCTTTGACAATTTTATACTGGTGGAACACCTCGCAAACAAAGGCTTAACACCGAAAATTATTATGCAAGGATGTCGTATATTATACATGTACGATCCTGTGTTTAGACAGCGATTTATTGATTCTTTTCAATTTATCCCTATGGCTCTGGTAAAAATACCCGCAGCGTTAAATCTAGATGTGTGTGACAAGGGCTTTTTCCCCCATCACTTCAATAGATTGGAGAATGCAAATTACGTGGGACCTTACCCGGCAAAAGTGTCTTACGGTTATGACAACATGAGTCAAGTCGAGCGCTCTAGATTTGATCACTGGTACGCAGGTGTATCAGGGGTTTTTGACTTCAAAAAGGAGCTCGCTTTTTACTGTCGGAACGATGTGATTATTTTACGCCAAGCATCTATAAAATATTGTGAAGAGTTCATCGAATGTACAAACATTGATCCGTTTAAATCAGTGACACTCGCCGGAACTTGCATGAAAGTATTCAAAACTAATTTCCTTACACGTGACACTCTGGCCCTCACACACAGTCACGCATACATTAATCAGTATAAAACGTTCTCTAACGCGTCTATACAATGGTTGGAGTTTCACAAGATGAAACAGAACGCAGATGTGAAACACGCATTAAATAACGGTGAGGTTAGGTTCGGACCTTATCATATTGATGGGTTTTATGTGTGTAGTGAGGGTGTCAAGACAGCTTTAGAGTATTTAGGTTGTTTTTTTCACGGACATTGTTGCAGATTTAAAGCTGAAGAGATTAATCCCTTATCAAGGGTGTCTTTCGGGGCGCTCAGGAGACAGTCGGATGATAAACTAGAAGCCCTTCGTAAAGTGTATTCCTTGCGCGTTATTTCTATCTGGGAGTGTGAATGGGAGGCTGCAAAACAAACAGATCCGGCAGTGATAGAATTTATGAAATCTTACGAAGCACCCGAGAGATTGACACCTCGTGATGCTCTTTACGGCGGGAGAACTAACGCGTACAAACTATACCACAAAACAGCCGAGGATGAGCGGGTGGATTATTATGATTTCACATCCTTGTATCCGTACGTGCAATCATGTAAAACTTATCCTATTGGGCATCCTAAAATAATTTTCAAGGATTTCGAACCTATAGAGAATTATTTTGGGCTTGTCAAAGCCACCGTCCTCCCTCCTCGCAACCTGTATCATCCGGTACTACCTTACAGATGCGGTGGTAAGCTAATGTTTCCCTTGTGTAGGACTTGTGCAGAGAACCAGATTCAGACCCCTCAGTGCTGTCACACGGATGAGGACAGGTGCATGACAGGCTCGTGGGTTTCCGTCGAATTACAGCGAGCTATTCAACATGGATATGAGGTGTTGAAAATAGATGAAATCTGGCATTTTGAACAGACATCTGACACCTTGTTCAGTGGTTATGTAAATACATTTCTAAAATTCAAGCAGGAAGCCTCAGGCTTTCCCCCACACGTGGTGACGGACGAAGACAAGCAGTCTTATGTCGACGATTATCTTGAAAACCAAGGGGTTCAACTGGACATTTCTAATATTTCACACAATTCTGCAAAAAGATCCATAACGAAGCTAATTATTAACACTTTGTGGGGTCGCTTCTCGCTTCGCAGTCATCTCCCCACCGCCGAGCTTCTGACAGAACCTGAAGAGTTCACACAGCGTCTTTTTAGCAACGCGTATGTGATAAAACATTTCTCTTTTGTATCTGACTCCGTGGCTTTAATCCAATGGTCTTACGCACAGCAAGACCCCTCCCCGACTCGTGATGTTAATGTGTTTATCGGGGCATTCACCACCGCATACGCACGACTCGAGCTCTATAATCTTTTGGATAAATTAGATAAGAGAGTCCTTTATTCAGATACAGACAGCATTATTTTTGTATCGAAAAACGGGGATTGGATTCCCAAAACAGAAGCATATCTGGGGGAACTCACGAGCGAATTAGAACCGTCAGACTATCTGGTTGTATTTTCGGCATCAGGGCCAAAATCTTATGGTTTTGCAACTAAAAATGGTCATACGTGTCTCAAAGCTAAAGGGATAACGCTTCATGCTAAGAACGCTCAAATAGTTACGCTGCAGAGTCTGATAGGTCTTGTGCGCTCGTATGTTGCGTCAGGTGTCAGTACGCACCTGCTCGCTAGCACGGACACCATCACACGCAATAAGTCGCGCTTCACGCTGCATAATAAAACAGTTGTGAAGACCTTCAGAATCGTGTAAGACAAGCGTGTCCTTCTACCAGACTACACAACACTGCCTTACAGCTTTTAACAATATTTGTGAATATGTGTGAAACAGATGTTTTTGACCATAGACTCCGGCATCCTTTCTCCGGGGTTGTTAGCGGGCCAAGCAATAGTGGCAAGACTTTTTTTGTGAAGACTCTAATGTATAACTCAGACAGAATGTGTTCTGTGAAGTTTGATAATTTTGTGTACATATATACATCCTGGCAGCCTTTATACGATGAATTGTTGCATGCTTTTGATATTAAATTCATTGAAAACATTCCTAAGAAGCTGTCTGACGAATCTTTATTTCCTCGCGATAAAATATCCCTTTTAATCCTGAATGATGTCATGTCTCAAGCAGCGTGCAATTCTGAAGTCGAGAGGGTTTTTACGCAGTACACACATCACAATGGGATGAGTTGCTTATTATTGGTGCAGAATCTTTTTTTCCAGGGTAAATCTACCAGAACAATAGGGCTTAACGCAAATTATTGAATAATATTTAAAAATCCTCAAGATAAGCAACAGATCGGTGTTTTGGGTCATCAGATGTTTCCGGGTAATACACATTTTTTCATCGAAGCGTACCAGGATGCAACCGAGAGGCCTTACAGCTATTTACTGATAGATTATAAACCGCAAACAACTGAAAGATTTCGTCTCAGAACAGATTTACTGTCTGACTATCCGGCGGTCTACGTCCAGAAAGGAGTTTAACATGAGTTTGAGACTTTCCAGAAATCTGTACCTTTTAAAGTTATTATACAAGAGCTCACCCAGACAGCGAAACGCTATTCTCCATTCAGCACCTGACGAGCTTATACTGGCTCTCTGCGAAGTCGCTCTCAATATTCTTCACGGTAAGATCCCTCTAACTGCGAAACAACATGGATCTTTAAAAAGGAGAAAGACTGAGATAAAGTACGTCGCTAATAAAAAGATCAACATAAGCAGAAAGAGGCGTATGATTTATCAAAAAGGAGGGTTTCTACTACCTCTTCTAACCGTAGCTTTACCTTTCATATCTAGTCTGATAACTAGAAGCTAAATCTGAAGAGAATGGAGCATACTGAAAAAATGTATCTAGTGCCAAAGCATCAATTGGACAGACTAAGGACTGCACAAACACCTCGTGAAAATATCCATAACCTTGTGGAGGATCATCTGGATTCCAGTGGTGTAAAGTAACGAATTACAAATACTCTTGTTACTGTAATTGAGTAGTTTTTTTTAGGAATTGTACTTTTTTAAGTAGTTTAAAAACAGTGTACTTTTACTTTTACTTGAGTACATTTTAAGTGCTGTATCGGTACCTTTACTGCGCTATTTTCCCTGGACCTGTCGTCGCTACATTTATATTAATATTTATTTTTATAATAAGTCATCATGTGACTCCATGCGTGATTCCCGTCAAATCAAATCGCGCGCGGAAAACTTTGCATCAAACCAGCATCAACAGACTTCGAGACACCTGGTGCCAATTTATTTTGTTCACGAAGTGACTTTCGGAGTGGATCTTGAGCCTGGAGGAAGTTCATGCATTTGTGTCTTCATATAGGCAAAAAAACAGCGCAAGTGTCACACCTCACACGTGCTTCAGTGTGTGTGTGTGTGTGTGTGGTAAATGAAACTGCGCGTCGGCTGCACCATTCATTCACACAGAACATGCAGGATTCGTATTTAAATTGTCTTTGTGGTTTAATATTCACACTATATCGCGATTTGATTTCAAGTGTACTGAACTGCTTTCTATTTTTCCTTAAAAAAATTTACAAATTCCGTGAAATTCCGAGTTATAAATTCCTTTTTTATGACTAGATTTTGTCAGAATTTTAGTGGGGGCGGGGGTCGTCCAAAACAATGGTAGGGGAAACGCTGTATTTTTAGTGCTAGCAGTCAAAAATAAAACTGTTGGAGAAATATTGAAATACTGTTTCTTTTTTTCTATGAATCTGTGATAAAAGAGTAAGCTACATTTTCAATTTGCAGGGTATAAGGTGGACTAACATTCATAGCATAATACTCACTACTCACTACTCTTGAGTACTTTTAAAAGGGCTACTTTTTACTCCTACTTTGAGTAGTTTTTAGGACCGGTACTTTTACTCTACTCTCACTACATTTTTTGACAAGTAACAGTACTTTTACTTGAGTATGCTTTTTCAGTACTCTTTCCACCACTGCTGGATTCAACTATTAGAGAGATATTGCAGAAACACGATCTGAACACGTACGAGAAGGCAAAACTGTACACCAATGCTTTACAGCGATATCTTAGTGTGGTGAAGCACAATGATAAGGAAAGTAGCACGCTGACCTTCACACACCCACCCGTTGAGACCGCGACCAGTGAGATCGCTCATGCATCAGATAGAGATGACGAAGGTCATGACGATGCAATCGTATCTGAAGTATTAAACAATGTACCACAGAGAAGTTTGAAAAATGTTAGATATATTATGGATAAAATGTCCAAGGCCAAACACTTGTCTTCATGGACAGATAACGGGGAGTTTGTTTATAAAGGGGTAATCATCCCCGGGTCCCACGTGTTTGATCTGGTGAAAAGTGTGACGTCACCACAGATGATGCGTGATAACAGGCGGCCAGTGGGGTGGCATGCATTTCTGGAGGCTTTTGCCAGTCTGCACATACCTTATTCGACTGTAGCCAATCATCATGTTAGGCACATGATCGAATCGCTTAAAAGAAAAACAACAGATGATAGCTTTGGAGATGTACCGTCGAAATCATTGAAAAAACGAAGATATCGTAAAACACCACCGCACACCCCTGATGCAGATGTATTTAATTCTTCTAAATTAGATAGTAAACAATGGCTGGATTTTAAAAAAAGTGTTGATATAGTGGGTCGGGGGGTTTTATCTATTTTACCCAATGTGTGTGACTTATCCTATTTCATAAGTCTATGAAATTCATATTTTTTATTTTAAAAGATGTATATTGTGTGGTTGCTTTTGTGATGTCAAATAAAAAAAATAAAAAAAATAAAAAAATAAAAAAAGGAGAGAAACACATCATTCGTTTACGTGTCATTTTATTCGATACATATATGCATACACCACTAGTTAATGTGTCTGATATGTTTTACCAGTCTGTACACACTGTATACACTTGAATGATTTCCTATCACAGACACGGGGCTTCAATTTTTTCACAAAAAGAGATACCATAGAGTCATTTTTTAACAGATTATCATTATGGTAAAATTATTATATTCTCATACTCAAAACCTCGAGAAATATGATACAGAAAAAAAAAACACAATGCTGTCCACAGGTAACAGAAGTATAATCTTGCACTTGTCTGGTAGAATAATGAACTTGTGTAGAATTATTTTTTAGAAAATCTTGAATAGACCTAGGAAAACAGTCTGCATTTGGAGGGTTACCGAAGCTGTCAAAGAAACACGCGGCACCATTTCGGCCTACGTACATCGCAAGCCAATGCTGGCCCGGGTCTCCCGACGCGCCTGTATTAGAGATTAACAGGACCGGTGTATCTACCAATGGTGTTTTGGGGAGGTAATCGCTAGGAAACACACCTAGAAAATTGATGTCACAGATGTTATCCATGATTTCAGTCAACTGTACAGTGTTCATTTCAGGCCCCGTCAGTGGTGTTCAGCGAGCACCTGCCTCCGGTTTGATATTTCAAGAAGAGAATCGTAGGTTGCATAAATTAAAAGATTGACGGTGTGTTCGAGCGGCTCTCTAAAACGCACTTCTAATATTTCCCGATCTAATTAGTGACACGTGATGACTACACTCATCATCCGGGGTAAGGTTGAATGCGTAGAGTGTGTATCCGTTGAGAAAATCCTCTCTGTCTATGGCCAGCGGTTGATTCTTCAAATGTCTACCGGTCGCAGACACCAACTGGTAAAATTCCCTAACGGCGTTACCTAAATTATATTGCGGTTGAAAAGGTCTGTTGGGTATCGACACTCCATCTGAGGTGAGATTGAGATACTCTAAATTAAAGTGTTTAAAGGCAAAGGGATTTTTATCGTAAGCCCCTGTGAACGCTGAGTTATCAGTCATAGCTAAAATGATAGATTTTGGAAGAGTACCGAGGAAGAGATTCTCGTGATTTGAGACACACGCCCCTGCCGGTATGGAAAATTTTTTCACACAGACACGGTCTATGGGGTATTTGGCTGTGGCCGCGAGAAGGGCTTGTGCGTGTCCCAATCGTACAGCCGGTGACACACTGACTCTCTTGACAAAGAGAGATGCTGAGAGAATTTTCAGTTTATATTCGATTGCGTCGCCGCTCATCAAACAGAATGCGTCTTTTGCTCTGGTTAAGCGAATACGGATATCAACCCCGTTCAATAATAGTTTCGGTTGAAAGAACATATCACAGTGTATCGGTGCTAATAACTCCACCACATTGCTGGCATTGGTGAAGGCTGCTCTTTTCGTCAGGCCATTGTTCCCTGCCCCAGGCATTGTCGATTCCATACTACCGGCTGTGTCCCAGTAAAAAAGACCTGCTGAAAAGTTGCTTTCTAACGTGTCTCTCCCATAATTAATGAGCGTTTCGATAATGCATCTATAAGGGTAGGTGCTGGACGGTTGTGAAACTAGACGGTCCCCCAAAGACACATCAACCTGTGAGAAGATAGTCGATCCTGCGTAATTGAGAACGGTCACTGGAGCTCCTTCAGGGCAGTCGGATCCGTCAGGCATAGTTATTTTGATGCGGGTAAATAATAATGTGTTGTTCAAATCTGTGTAATCTTCACCCGTCCCTGCTATGAAGAATTCAATCGGAGATAAATCAGAAATAGCTGAAATCGGGGGGTATTCGATGTAAGTGTTCTTCTCAATAGCTGTTTGTGTCAAAGGGACGGTAAACAGATCCAGCTCGGATTTGACACATTCGTCAGACATGCAATGTAGCAGAGACATTTTTTTTTTAATTTTTTTTTATTATTATTATTATTTTTTTTAGAATATAGTATTGATTCGTCTTTTTAATTTTGTGGTTCTTTTCACACGCTTCACACGAGTTCTTCTTTTGATTTTTGCGACTGAGCGTTTTTTGCTGATGCTCCTACTTTTCTTTATGCCATGACCACGCCCCTTTCTCATACGGGTCCCTGGTGGTTTTAATCGTCTACGCCCCATTACCATCAGACCATGCCCGCTCTGACCGTCATCATTGTTATATGACTTTGTTAGGGCTGTGCTAACGACGTCACTCACTATATTTTTTGCTGCAGCTTTCATGTGTGGTTTTGCTATACTGAATCCCCTTCTAATAAGTGGCACAGCCAATCTATACAAGCCTCTAAACAAACCGCCGATCCCTGATAAAAAAACACCACCGTACATAACCCCTCCACCTGTGTATCCGGGGATGCCGTTACCAGTTTGTGCTCGGTAGTACGAAACGTAACGCTCGGGATCCGGCTGGTATGGCGTTAGATAAGCCATTTTTAAAACAGGTGTTGTTTCACGGGTCTAAAGTGTAGTTTAGATACAACCTTCCCGTAGGTGAATGGGACGTCTCTGTTTAAGTCGTAATTCTGTTCGTACCCCTTTGCGAAAATATTACGGGGTTTAGATACTCGTACAACGTCTCCAATCGAGAATTTAAACTTGGGTGTCTCTTTACGTTTTTTTCCATATAAATTATTAACCACCACATTTTCATTTTCTTTATTCACATCCACTGGTCTCATTTTAATTGATTTGTGATAGCTTGAATTATACCCCTCTGTCAGGTCTTGCAATATGTCACAGTAGCGTTTGGAATTTACAGCTGTCAAATAACGCCACATTCGTCCTTTTAAAGTTCTATTAACCCTCTGGGGACCAAAGGTTTTTTGGGGCCCTTGGGATGTTTTGACATGCACTGACATTTGTGCTTTTTTCAGTTATTTATAAACATGTTAATGGCAAAGGTGTAATTCACTCTATATAGCACACACGGGGCTACCATAATATGTTAGCAACATGCATGTACATGTTTGTATTTTTGAGAGAATATTATTTATGCGTGGTTATTGAAAAAACTAAAACTAAAAGTTTCTGAAATAAGGCCACAAAACACATATTGATTATTTCTTCACAAGACTTTTGAAAATTGTATCACATAGTCTAGAATATTTGCTCCAAAACTATGTGAGAAACATCCTGACTACTCATTCAGATAAGTCAATAAAGTCTTTTAGAATGTGTATGACGTGTTTTGTTTGAGAAAGCTTTATGCGAGGAGGCTTGATCTCTCATTAGTATGTATCCATTTCACACCTGAGAAAGACAAAGACCCTCCCATAATGGCCCTATTAGGTGCTATCAGGCCATATCATTATGAAGAGCCTTGCAGAAAGAATGAGGAGATTTAAAAAAGAATGGCTTTTAGATTGTTTGGATTTATTTACAACACACACACACACACACACTGCTTAGAATAAGTGAACACACCCATGCTAAATTTGACTAAAAAGAGGAATAAAAAATCGTAATGCCTTAATTAAAAAAATGAGGAAAACTCCAACCTTTAGGGACATGAATAATGTCCTTGAATTCTTTGTGAATGAAAAATTTATCACAAATAATTAAAATTTCTTCTTTAAAATACAGGGTGCATACGTCTGGACACATCTATCACACACCCTTCACCATATAGACAAGGTTTTATTTCAGTTCAAAGTTAGAGTTGGAAAAATCTTGAAAAGAAAATTGTCTTTTCCATAAATGTCTTAGTTTGATCATACATATTTCAAAGTTGAGGATTCATTATTTTGATTTAGCTTGGATTGGAACAAACACTAGACTATAACATCTTAGTTGATTAGTTTATTGACAAAACATACTATATATTTAACATATGAGCAGAAACTCCTAACAAAGCTTATTTGATGTCTATTTTAGAGTAAAAACTTTATACTCTATCCAAAACTAGTCAACAAAATGTCTTTTATTTCGTCTATAACAGTGCGTATCTGTGCGTTCATTCATTCATTCACACACACACACACACACACAGAGAAACATGATTCACATTTAAACAGTATGCTATTTTTCCGTTTACAGACACTAACGTTATTCTATATCGCAATTAGAACAAAGCACAAGCATAAAACACTTACACACTTCTCAGCTGAATCTGTTGCTCCTCCTCGTGGTGAAAATAAACCAGCACTTGTTCTGAGGTAGGTAAATGTCCCAGGATTGTTCCTCATAGCCGCTCAAGATGACAGTAGATTAATCTGACTAAAAAATATAGTGTGTTTTCAGAGTTTATGGGCGTTAACGCGTCTCAATGTGGTGCTTCACGTATTTGCGTTTGAATAGCGCGTGCTCTCCGTGGGCGTGTCACATTACCGAAGATAATGAGCTGAGAGAAAGATAATTAGAATGGCTGACACGTCACTCTTTTTATATAGATTACATAAACGGAGAATATTTATTTTAGTTTTGAATCGGATCATTTAAAAGTACAAACTCAAATGATTTAAAAGATATATTGCTGAAAAAAGTTCCCGGTGACTGAGAGGCAGAACGCACACCCTGTTTATATTCTTTATTTTACAAAAGCACAATATTTTATTTCGATTGTATGTGGGCACATAAAAAAGTAGACATTTAACAGATTATTTTCTCATATTTCTTAACTCTATATGAACAGAAATGATGGTAGTACTTTAAGTCTATTTTTCTGCTATGTGAAAAAAAACGAGCAAAACGCGCCGGCGCGTTTCTGGTCCCCAGAGGGTTAAATCTTTCGACCACACTCGCTTTTAAATCGCTGGCTGTTGCAAAATGATGTATGTTATATTTTTTTATCAGCTGCTGAAAATGTTTATTGAAAAACTCTGTACCCTTATCTGTCTGTAACTTGAGTGGTATCCGGCCTTCTCTCAAAATAGACGTAAAAGCTTTAACCACTTCCGGTCCAGTCTTATTTTTCAAAGGTCTGGTCCACGCGTACTTACTAAAAACATCTATAACCGTGATTATATATTTAATACCATGATTATGTTTAGAGAGAGAGGATAAATCAACTAAATCCATTTGAAACTGATTGTCTTTCCCATACACCACTACACGGTTGCGCTTATATTTTACCGGCGCCGTTCGATGGAGCGTGTATGTGTCCTGACTTGAAAGCCATTCAGCCACCTCTTTATCAGATAATTTTACATCGTAATCCTGTAAAACAGCCTGTTTTAATCTGTTTTTACCCCCCAAAGCACCGGAATTTGCAGGGTCATAGTAAATCTTTTTCATAAGATCCTTGTTAGCCATGTCGTCACTGTGAGTTTTCAGAGAATAATGAGTTGTCAAGATTTTTTTTCACACACACACATGTATATATCATCAAACAATGGATGTTTTTCGCGTACATAATTTTTTATTTCAGGAATATCAATACATTTTTTTATTTCAGGATTTACCAATTCATTTTACAAAAGCATACTTTTTTTTTTTTTTTTTTTTTTTTGGGAGGGAATAAAAAACACAACAGTTACAAACATGTATAATGAATTATATGTCGACCATCCAAACATCAAAATAAATTTCACACACATTTCAAAATTTCTCTCCATGATGTGTTCAAGTAGCAGGTCAATAATTTGGGGGGCGTCCGGCCGCGTCTTTCTCAACAATTTGCAGACATCAGTAACATACGCACAAAGACATACAATGTTTCCTATTCTAAGAGAGTTCTGACATTCAGACATTAGCTCGAGAATGTTTTTGACAGTCGCGTACGGGTTGCAATTATGGTTGACTGATATGTTCACCATGTCATTCCAATCGTTCGATGACTTCCGTGCAGTGTTCAAATGACTCATTAATTTCGCTATACCCGTATCATCCGTAGTCACGTTGGCAATTGTTGCATGATTATCATCGATAATCAGGTGGAGCAGGGTTGATACCCCTTGTTTAACATGCGATTTAAAGAAATACTTGATGATCCAGCATGTGCAGAGATTCCACATTTTCACACAGCGGTATATTCAGGGTTTTCGAGTGCGATGACCTTCCAGCTATCGACCGCAGAGTAGATAATCTCCTCGCAACTTTCATCCACAAGTTTCTGTCTGATAGATCCTAGGTGTTCCACGATGTACATCTCATCCCGGAGCTCGAACAAAATCGTCTCGATAGACCCCTGAATTCTCTGCAGGTGCGGTGTAGCTCCACACAGAGTCAGAGAATGAGCCAGGATATTTTTTAAACCATGACTGAGGACCTCCTGTCTGATCTCGTCAAAACATCCATAAAAGTAATAGGGACACGGCTCAAATAAACAGGAATGTCTTGTCTGGGACGGATTATCCACTGTGCAGCCATCGCACTCCTGCTTCATTCGTTTGTCTATTAAAAATTCCAATATGACGGCTACAACCGCCTTAATAATCCTATGACCGACATCTCCTATACACGAATCCGGTTCGTCACCGGACGTGACGTCAGGGCTCTCGCAGACTGCTGGGGGTGGAGCCGCAGAGGATGCACCAGAACCATGACTTGTGAGGAATGCAAGGTTGTGGTATCCAAAATCTGTACAAAATTTATTCAGCCAGTTGATGTTTCTCTGTGTACATCCATTCGATGCATCTGATACTCCCAAAACCGGTGATAACCCTATTGATGGGTATCCATCAATAGCTCCAAGAGGCGAGAATGATGAGGTGACATCTTCCTGAGACATGTTGTGAGTGTGAGGCAGACTGTCAGAATGGGGAGGTATTTAATGTTTGTAGAGTGTGGGAGGAGCTATATGAACACCGCGCCTGCTGGGTGTGCACCATTCAGGGTGAAACAGTTTGACTTTGATATTTTTGTACCTCTCATAAGCGTCGGACCATTGAAAAAGCTTATGTATTTTAGAAAAAATGTCTTCCAGCACGGGTAAATCCTTCCATTGAAACATAAATTTTAAATCGTAGTATTCTAAATGCTCACTCTCGGTAATAGGCCATGAACACTCGGGTGCATCCTTTCCGAAATCACTGGACAGTATATATATGTAATCCTCAGCATATTTGTGCACATGATCTGCGAGTAGTCTGAATCGGGTCCCCATTGTTAACCCACTCCACTCAGCAATGAAAAGAGGCTCGTCTCCTCCGTCTTTCAAGTCTCTCCAGACTTTTGTATAAAATAAAATCCAATCTCGCTCCGTGAACACCAAGTCAGGGTCTTCTGTCATATTCGTTGTAAATTTCTCATCACCGTCCACGTTGCTCAATCTGACTTCACGATTGTTTTTGTCAAAATTGTACATGCACGCACGCCCGCCTGACAGGCGAAATGCATATTCCACACGCTCCGCTGGTTCATGGAGAAACCTCGTTAATGAGGGACCGTGTTTTTTCCGCGGTGCTAAAGTCAGATCCTCCATAACCTCATCAATACTTCTTTCAGGAGTCTTGGGTGCTGCTGCGGCCATAGCTTTCTACTTGAATAAAAAATCACAAGTATTACGCTCTGAGCTCGCGCTCGTTTTTTTAAATCTCATGTGACACCACACAGTGGGGTGTGGTTTGTGTATGACGCTTGGGACCCCCCTGTGCGGTGTTTTCCCACACACGTCACATGTGGAGTGTGTCGTGGGAGGAGTCAGCGTGTGGGGTGATGTGTGAAGTTTGCTGGCATCATTGCAGTCAGACCTCTTGAACGATCAGATGTGTTTTTATCGTGCATCTCGGAGATTACACTCTGCCCTCTTTCACACATGTTTAAACACAAAAACTGGTTAAACTCATCTTCATCTTTCAACGTTTTTGTACAAACGAATATTTGTCTGATGACATTTTTCACTATAACATTTATAAGAAAACAAATTATGCTTTTAACATTTATACACTGTTTTAAAGCTGATTTTGAATGTACAACGGACTCTGATAAAACACCGAACATACCTCCACTCTCCGCTCTTTCACACATGTTTATAAACACAAAAACTGGTTACACTCATCTTCCTCTTTCAACGTTTTGTACAAACGATTATTTGTCTGATGACATTTTGGGGGGGAGGGGGGGAGGGGGGGGGGGGGGCAGTGCGCATTTTCCTTGGAGGCAAAGAGGTCGACCTCTGCTCTGCCAAAGGTCTGCCATAACCACTGGATCGTCAGGGGGTGGAGAGACCATTCTCCTGGGAGAACTTTTTCTCTGGACAGCATGTCCGCTCCCTGGTTCAGGGCACCCGGCACATGCGCTGCCCTCAGCGAGCGCAGGTTGCACTGGGACCATAAGATGAGTTCCCTGGCCATCGAGTGCAGGGAGCTCGACCTGAGTCCACCCTGGCGATTTATATATGAGACTACCGTCATGTTGTCTGTACGGACCAGGACGCGCTCGTCTTTTAGGTACGGAAGCAGGGCTCTGAGAGCCAAAGCGACCGCTTTCAGTTCCAGACAGTTTATATGTAGCCGCTTCTCCGGGTTTGACCACAAGCCGGAGACAGGCCTGCCCTCGTAAAGGGGCCAACCTATTTTGGAGGCATCTGTCGTGATCATTTTTCTCCTTGTGTTCAGCCCAAACTCACACCGGACTGATACCAGTCGGCAGCTTTCCAGGGCGTCAGGGCTTTTATGCAGCCGTGATTCGCTCTGATTAAAAAGTGGCCCGAGCGCCACGCGTGAGTGGGGACACGGCTCTTGAGCCAGCGCTGGAGAGGACGCATGTGCAACAATCCTAGCTGGAGTACAGCTGATGCCGAGGCCATGAGACCGAGCATCCTTTGAAAACGCTTGACGGGGGCGCGCGCGCCCGCTCTGACCGATGTTGCAAGGCGCTGGATAGTGAGCGCGCGTTCTGATGAGAGGCGCGCCGTCATCTGCACTGAGTCTAGCACTATTCCCAGAAAAGAAATATTCTTGCTGGGAGATAGCGTGCTTTTTGCAAAATTGATTCTTAGACCCAGGCATTCTAGATGGCTGGTAATCCAAGACCTGTGCGTCATTAACTGACTCTCTGATTGTGCTAGGACTAGCCAATCGTCGAGATAATTCAGTATTCGCACTCCCCGTTGTCTCAGGGGGGAAAGTGCTGCATCCATACATTTCGTGAATGTACGGGGTGCCAGTGATAGGCCGAATGGTAGTACTGTGTACTGGTATGACTGTCCCTCGAAAGCGAATCTCAGAAATGGCCTGTGATGAGGCGCTATCGGAATGTGAAAGTAAGCGTCTTTCAGATCCACTGATAGAAACCAATCCCCTGGGCGAACTTGCGCGAGGATGTTTTTGGTTGTTAACATTCTGAACGAGCGAATCATTAAAGCTTTGTTCAGATGTCTGAGATCTAGGATGGGGCGGAGACCACCATCCTTCTTTGGGACGAGAAAATAGCAGCTGTAAAAACCCGCCTCGCTCATAGAGGGAGGAACAGTTTCTATAGCGCCCTTCTCTATTAGTTTGAGCACCTCGGTGCGTAGAACATGTGAACATCTTTTCTCACTTTCGTCTCGACCACCGCTGAGAAGCGGGGTGGTCTGCGAGCGAATTGAAGCGAGTAACCGTGTTTTATTATGTTCAAAACCCATTTCGGCATGTCGGGAATATTTTCCCAAGCTTTCGCTCGCACAGATATGGGCTGAATGCTGGCTGGGGGCGTGTCGCAGTGACGTATGGCTCCCGCCGGCGAATCGCTCTGTGCTAACACCGAGCTCACAGCTCTCAGAGGCGCGGGCGCGCGCTGAGCAGCTTTGTTGAGTGCCGAGTGCAGGGGTGCGTGTGAGATTACAGGCACGCTCGCCGCATCTGTAATGCTCACAGCGCAGGCTGGAGAAAATTTTGGGACTGTATGGGCAGTGCTTATGGGTGGGAGTGCATAAACTGTGGTAGGCATGCGCGCCACTTTCATAAAACCTCCCGCTCGTGGCGGTAGGTTTTTGGCCATGTGTTTGTGAGTAGGGGTGCGTGCATTACAGCGGGCACACGCGCTACTTTGATAGGATTTCCCGCTTTTACTGGGGAAGTGATTATAACTGTGGGAACAGTGCTTATGTGTAGTGGTGCATGCATGACAGTGGGCACACGATCTAAATTTATGGGGCGTCCAGCCTGAGCCGGGGAAGCATTCGGCACTGCTTTGACAGTTTTGAAATGTGGGAATGCGCACTTTAGTGTGGACACGTGACCCTTTAATGACACAGGCAGAAAATGACTCTTTATGTGATTTCTGTGTGTCGCCGTTAAAACGGCGTTTGTTTGCAGGTGAGCGAGCTGTGCGGCTGGCCCATTGGCTGCTGTACAGACAT
Source organism: Tiaroga cobitis (assembly GCA_030578255.1). Taxonomy (NCBI): domain Eukaryota; kingdom Metazoa; phylum Chordata; class Actinopteri; order Cypriniformes; family Leuciscidae; genus Tiaroga; species Tiaroga cobitis. The sequence goes on from CM060591.1 coordinate 12,853,087, forward strand.
TTCCAGCCGCCTGTAAGGGGACTGGGTAATGCTTTAGACGTTTTGGAGAGAGTGGTCCGGCTTCTGCGAGACACGCGCTCTCTCTTTTTCTCCCTATAGCTAGGAAGACTTACGAGGCTCCGGGTTCAGCACGATCTTGGGCCGAGGTCCCCGTAGCTCGGGCGGTTGCTTCCTGTTGGTGGAGCGCAAGCGGCGTCGGAAGTCAGATTCAGGTCTGGGCTGAGAGACGGGAGGTGCCGTCCTGACTCGCTGCTGCTGAGGCGGCTTTTGGCGGCTCTGCGACGAGCTGGAGCGCTTGGGCAGGAAGTGACGCATAGCCTGCGAATCCTTCCGGGCTTCGGTGAAGCGCTCAGCGAACTCTCTCACCGCCGGTCCGAACAGGCCGCTTTGGGAGATAGGCGCGTCAAGGAACGCCGCCTTATCTGCATCCTTCATCTCTGTTAGCGTCACCCACAGATGGCGCTCAAGGACAGTCAAGTTAGCCATAGCACGGCCGATGGATTGGGCGGTGGCTTTCGTGGCTCGCAGGGCTATGTCGGTGGCGCTGCGCAGGTCCTTGAACGCTTCAGGATCAGGTCCAGACTCGTCCATGGTGCGGAGAAGTTTGGCCTGATAGACTTGGAGGACAGCCATGGAGTGAAGCGCTGGCGCAGCTTGGCCGGCGGCGGCGTATGCGCGACCGGCGAGAGCTGAGGTAGATCGGCAGGGCTTCGAGGGGTGAGAAGCTTTGGCTTTCCATCCCGCGTTGGAGGGTGGACACAGGTGGTTGGCCACAGCCTCCTCGAGGGGCGGGGTTCCCTCGTAGCCTCTTTCTTTCGCGCCGTCCACAGAGGAGAGCGATGAAGAGAAAGAAGGCTTCAGGCGAGCGGAGTGAGGGGCTTTCCACGACTTAGTGAGTTCGTCATGAACCTCCGGGAAGAACGGGGAGGGCCTTTGTCGGGGGGCCTGCCGGCGCCCCTGCAGGAACCACTCGTCCAGTCGGCTGCGGGCGGGTTCTTCCGGGGAAGACCAATCGAGCCCGAGGTCTTCCACGGCCTTGGACAGGATGCGGACGATCTCCGAGTCCATGTTGGGGCCCACACTCGTGTCCGCTAGCGTCGATGGCGCGGGGTCGAAGGACGAGCCCGGCCAGTCGTCGGATGCAGCATCAAGGGAAAGGCTGTCATCCTTTTCGTCATCCCCTGACGCGCCAAACGAGACGAGACCCATCGCTCTGCTGGAGGGGTGCTGGTCCGCCTGTGTGAACTGAACTGGCGGCGGGGAATCCTCGGGTGGCGGTGAAGCACTCTGGCGGCCTCTGTGAGCGGCGCTTCTTCTTGCGCGGCTCAACTAGAGGGGATGGTAGCACGGTGGTGGTAGGCTCTCTCGCGGCGAAAGCGGCGAAGCGAGCGCGCAGCTCGGTGAGGCCCAGGGTGTCACACTCGGGGCATCCGCCTCGAGTAAGGGCAGCCTCTGCATGGTCCGGGCCCAGGCAGCGAGAGCAGATGATGTGACGATCCACGTCAGGAAGGAGGCCTCGACACGAGGCGCAGGAAGGCATTTGGAACAACGCCTTTTAATTTGCTCTTTTAGTTGAAAAAGTGTCGCGGGGGCAAACACTTAGAATAATAGCTTTTTGTCAAAGGATATGAGGTGATGCGCGCCGGATGGCTTAGCAGAAGGTGTTCGAAGGCGGCTGAAGGGGCCGGCGTCCTCGTAGCAGTCCTTGTCGACGACGGCGGCGAAAAGACTCCAAAAATCCGGAGGATCCAGTGAAGAGAAAGGTCTTTGCTGAAGGAGATTAAATCTAAAGGACTCAGATGACGGGGCGCCCAATATATAGCCCGTAGCCACGCCCATCTTGTCGGGCTCTGACGCGCGCGGGCGCGAAGCACGCTCATTGGAAGCGGGTTCAGAGTCGCCCCGTCATAGGTTCGTGCAGTTGCCGCAGCACAGCCAATGACCGAGCTGCCTCGCTCACTGCTGTATGCTGTGCAGCTGCAATGCGTTTTACATAAAGACTTCAATATTTCTCGAGAAAAGGAGTTTTCCCATAGCGTAAGCTACTTACGCAATAGGAGAGACCTCTCGAAAGGGAACTCTCTCTGATGTAATTATTAGAAATTTCAATTCAATATTGGCAAATTAACTTTTAACTATTGGCCAATAAACTACAAATGTTCCCTCTAAATGACACATGTTGTCACCTTATCATCCTATCATGAGTTGCACGCATAACATCCTTATTTTGATCTTATCCTGTTTTAGCTCCAAACTTCACATGGATAGTGAAAAATCCATTACAGTGTGTTACGGGGGAAGCAGTGTGCTGACATTTTTTCTTAGGCACAAGTGGTATTACAATCACAATGCATCCAATAACAAACCATAATGATGCATTTGATTGTCAAAAATTGATTCACGAATACCAATTAGTGTTGATGTATAAAAGTATAGAGCAGAGAGGATTTTTTTTCTTTTCTCCTTCAGTATGCAAGGCAGAAATTATTCCATTTCTTCCTCAGTACTTAATTAACAATCCATCCATGTGCCACAGAGACAAAATGAAAGCCGTTTCTTCCCTGCAACAAATAGAAAATGACCTCTATATGGTTCCATTCAGAAACAAATGCTCCAATCACATTTATCAAGCTCCTTTTGCATTTACATATTTATATTGGCTGTGTTTGCTAGCGCTGGGATGCCATAACTCAATGTGTAAGCGGTGAATTGTTTAATAACAGAGAAACACGGCCCTGCATATTGCAGGAGTGTGAGCAATATCACAGCAAATCATATTTTACTTTCCGTGGAGAAAAAATTAGAATCAACATGATGAATCTGCCGAAATGATCATTCAACAGTGCAACCATGCCCTTTATAAGAGCTGGCAGAAAATTGAGCTATGCTCGATGCGATGGATAATCTCAGAAAACCTAAGTATCCATGGTGTTCTGATAGCACACACCATATTTCTAACGGCCTAAAGAGAAACATGGAGAAACAGAGGCAATCTTATTTTGATTGCTTTTTTGCAGTTGATTGCGGCCAATTTATGGTACAGGCTCAATCTATTTTCACCTGTAATGTATTTTGATCTTCTTCACGGTCAGGATTCAGAAAATCATCTGGAAATGGCTGGACACTTTACAATAAAGGTGCATGATTCAACCTACCTTGCTATGCCTAATTTTTGGGATGGCAAAGCCATCAGCAAATTGCATACAGAATTGCATGGATGTTATCAAGCTTGACCGTGATTCACACAAGGAATTTCTTTGATTGGAAATAAAGCTAAATGAACCATTTTATCCTGAGTTAGTAACAGTTTATTAAAAGTATTTGTGGCCGTGTAAACGTGTTCACTATAAAAAACTCAAACACAGCCAGACATCTAAAAAAGGGATTCTTTATTTCCTATAAGAAAGATGCAGCGTTAACACCTGAGGTTTCCGTTTTGTGGGTAGGTGTATGAACAAAATTTAGACAGCAAAAAACACAAAAAGGAGACACGTTACAATAAATGTACAGAAACATTCCCAAAAATAAATATACAAACTATCTGTAAGAATACTTAAATCCGGAATAAACAACGGCATTTGCTTTTTATGCTTTCTGGATAAAGAACAAAACACAGAAACATCATTAAAGATACTTCAAATAAGCCACACACACTTATCAGAAGCAAACATATTTTACACACTTCACATTACCAGTGACACTATATTCATTTCCAAGACAGATTAATAATAAACTTGAATGAACACAGACATCAAAAACAGTCCATAGCTCTTAATCTATTTTCTTTTGAGTGAATATAAACATTTACAATCAAGAATAAAATAAATGACACTCCCTCTATGAAGCGTGCACCGCACTAGAAAACTCACGCAACTGTCAACTCATGTGTCCTCATTCTCCCCTCTGATATTATTTTGTCAAAAGAGAAAGAAGTATTGTTTACTTTCTCCTTAACAACACCACATGGACTACGATGCAAAGATTCAACCGACACTCAATGATCACACAGAACAATTACTCACGCTCAATCTCTGTCACTGCAGCCAGTACGATCTCGTCACATCGAAATCTATTGCATTCAAGAGAAATACAGAATCGTGCGATCGAACTGTTCCACAAACAGACTCGTAAAGGTACAATATGTAGGATTTTTCGCCAACAGGGGTCGCTAACCTCTTATAATAACAAAGGCGTATTAATGACGCAAAGCATTAAACGGAATTATGGATCTGGTCGTCAAGCTGATGGATCTTTTATGGATGAGTGAATACACTGATGTTTTTAACATGACTGTGGTATGAATCAGGGCACGATTGCTGATGAGAGACAGATATCAGCGCCACACGCAACGCGAGTGCCGCGGATATAAAGGAATAAGGACATTTAATTCTACCGAACTACACGCAAGTGCTGAATTAATACTCACACAGGTCAGTTTATTAGACGAATTAAACTTGAGGTAACGCAGCGCTGTTTCACTTGCTCTAACAGTTATTACACTAAACGGCATTTGAGTGTGTTGAATGTTGTTAGTTACTTTGTTTGTTGGCTATATAAGACTAGCAGTAAGCTAGATCAACATTAGAATGACATACAGATCATTTTCTAACATTTCATCATGTTGAGCTATAGAACATTGATTAGTTTTATGTACATTTGCTCACCTGTCTAATAAAGTACATGCAACACTCGCGTCTCTGTCAAGTCGAAGTTAGTCGTGGACGTGGAGCTCTCTGCATCTCGAAAGATGTTGATCTTCGTTTTAGTCCTTTTTTTGTCTCAAAGTCTGCTTGCCATAATCCATAATGTTTGAACAAAACATCAACAGTTTGATCGTCCTACTAGGCATAACCCAGTTGTCCACGTCAGTCGGCATGTTTACTATGGCAGTACGAGCGGAAACCGAGGGTAACGCGGATATGACGCGATTGACTGGTGACTCCCTCACCCCTGCTCACCAGCCCTGTTTCCTTGGTTAAAATCGCAATTTTCTCACAATTTACAAATAGTTGGAAACATTTGGGATATTGTAAGTAATCAACTAAACAAAATACATAACATTGGCCTATTGGTTTTTGGATATTTTACTGCAAAAATCCTACATATTGTACCTTTAACACCTGAATGAGGCTTTCCTCTTTCCTTTCAGAAAACTGCGTCATTTCTGAACTCACACACTGCAACTCATGTGCGCTCATGGATTTCTCTAATGCCCGTTTCACGTATACTCTGTTTGCAGTGCGTGTTGCGGTGGGTCTTGGATAAAAAAACCCCAACCATTAAAAAAACAAAACAAAAAAAAAACACTGAAACATTGAAAAAAAAATCTTCTTTATCTTAATACTAAATAAACATGTCAAAAATATTTTATTTCAAATTAAATGGCATCTCCAAAATATTAACTTAACCCTTTAATGCTTAACTATTTAATCATATCATATTTGATTCTAAAATGTCCAAAGTCTCTATAACATAATCAAAACTTTGCTGAAAGACCTGTTGTCCACAATTGCCTTCTGTCATCTGATTGATTGATTTAGAGTTTATATTTTACTTTTACTATAATTATAAAAAATGTCCCCTGGGCTGAAGCAACTTAGGTTTACTTTATTATTGATTAAACTTTCTTTTTTTTGTTTGACATTATTGGAAAAATCATGTTAAAATGTGAGTATAAAATATTTTGAAGAACGTTTATTTGTACATCATGCAATCATCATTGTATTGTATTGCATTGTTTTGTATTGCATCAGTAGATCAAAACTACTGATCTGTGATCATACAACTGGTGCCCAGCTAGGGGGCCCCACAAAATACAGCAGTTATACTATAAAAGCCCCTGTTATATGAATAATTCTAATATTTATATTAGTTGTATGCCTGAGATTTAAATGAAAACCACAAAAAAACATGCAATTTGTTTTTTTTTCCAAATATCTGCTTCTCTTACCTCCCTAAAAATGGTTCAGTCCGATCTAAAGTATTTATTAATTATTCAGTCAGTAACAAACATCTGATGGACCCAATAAAATTGTAAGTCCCACCCCAGCTCGTGAACAGAACCAATCCGAGTTGAGGTGGCAGCTGCCTGAAGTTAACGATGAACTTGGTGGAAGAGCAGGCGACTTACTGACTGAAAAATGTTGGGGGAAAGAAAACATAAATCAGGGTACCAGAAACGCCTTGAAAAGAAGGAGAGGGAGGCCAGGAGAGTAGTTGTATCCCAGTCGATCAAGACGTTCTTAAAGACAGGTTGTATTGTTATTTCTCTGTGAATAAGAAAACACGAATAGGCCTACAACACACTCCACTCGGATGAATGCATGAATGAGCTTTATTTAATAATATTACAAGTTCCATATTATCTTTATTAAAAAATAAGACAATACATGATTTTATTAAATTTGACTGCATTCTTGTCGATTTATGAATTATAACAGACGGAGGGGGAAAAAAACACATAATTTTGCTGTTACTTTTTTAAAATTGGTTTTGTTATTATTTAACAATTTCTTGCTTTTTGTTAGTTTTTATTAGTTGTAATTTTATTTAACTTTTAAAATAAAGGTTTTACAACAACATCACCATCTTCTGTTATATGTGCATGCTCATCTATTGTACAGTATATGATATTGGTGGAGGATGGGCTAATCTCGGCTAATCTCATCAATATTTTTTCAGGGCGCCCCGAATCCTCTAGCTACGGCCCTGCATGTATATAATCTCAAGTGCATAAACCTCTTGACGTGGGACTTCCAGGAGATGTCAACCCACTTTAAGACAGCAGTGTTACAGACCTGACTACAAACGAAAAAAAAAACCCATAAGCACTCAGACAGAAACACATACACACGCACATGCAGCAAAAGAAACAGCACAGGTGGCTTGTTATGATATATTAGACTCAAATTGACAAGTGTGTGAGAGACCTCTGTAACCCAGTCAGGAGTTATTCACACACACACACACACACACACACACAAAGTGAACCGGGACAAGGGTGTACTGCACAGAAAAAGCATAATTAAACCTCTGCAGGGTTGTTTTCTCATGTGAGGATGTTTAACAGGGTGTGCAGTCTGTCTGCTGTCATAATCTGAGTTTACATCAGGCAACATTTAGTTTATCATCCTCTGAAGACACCTTAAATCATTTCAAAGTTTTGGGGGACAATTGACCGCTTAGCCATTTCTGGTGAACTGCTGTCATTCTGTACTTGCGGTGCATCAACGCAAAACTATCAATAGTTGACTTTATGTTATATTTATATTTTAATGCAGTTATCACACTTACCTAATTTTCCAGTAAACCAGTTTTATTGATTGCAATAAAGACTTGAGGCTTATGGGAACATTAGAATAAGAAACACTGTCTGTAATTGGACACGCACACTCAACAATTTTCACTTCAAATGTTATTTTTAATGTGATGACCAAAAACATTATTTGTTCATCCTTCTGAAATTTGTAAAACTGAACATTTTAAGATAAAGGAAATCCAACATTTGATAGACAACTTTTATTTGATATAAAACTTATTTAAAAATGTAAAAAAGATTTTTTTTTCTTTATAAATAAAAATAACATATATATGATACAGATGTTGTATTTTGAATAAACATTAAAACCGGAAATCCAACACCTAATAGAAAACACTTTTATTTAAAAATACATAATTTACAACTATAACGTGTATAATGGCAGCAGATGAGCATGTATTGAATCATTTTAGCCATTTCCTGTAATATTTTTAATCACACGTTTCACTTTTGAATAAATATTAAACATTATAAAATCACTAGGTTTAAAAATAAATTCTGTCAATGTGAAGTATGAAATACTCAAAGTCAATAACTTTTCTTGCAGATCAATTACACTGAAAGCAAGCACCGCGCTCTCCCTGTCACGGTGTTGTGCGGGTTGAAGGACTCAAGGCGAGAGCTCCAACGCAAATACTTTTACTAAGGAATAAACTTCAGGCAGGTACAAACAGGCAGGATAACTCACGCAACAAAAGACTAAATACAAGCACAAATCAACCATAAGGTGAAAACAGGTGACACGGATGATGACAATGAACAGGCTGATAAGTGAGGGAGTGAGTTCAGGTGTGGAGACAAGGAGGATTCTGGGTAGTGTAGTGCAGACGAAGACAGACAGGTGCAGACGAGGACTGTGACACTCCCTTTATAATCACTGAAGCTGTCAGTCAGTGGCTTAAGTTTTCCATCTGGCTTAAGAACATTTCGTGCATATGGTCAATTACAAAAGAGTTGACAATGCGTCCCAAATGGAGAAAATGGTCCCCACACAGAACATCTTTGGCTCTTCAAATATTGTTTATTAATTTCCTAAATTAAACTGACAAAAACACCCTCAGCATTTCGTGGTGCATCACTTTAATTAAAAAAAAAAAAATTATAATTGCTGACATTCCCACTATTCAGTACTAAAAATACTCTTCAGTGATTCTTCTGATTCAGTTCATACAACTGGTTAATTGACATGATTGCTTTATACGCTAAACAGGCTTTCATTCACATACACATACAAATTTCATTCACATACATTCACATACAAACATTCATCAACGCACACAGCGGATATGGTAAATGAAGCTCAACCACGCTTGCTTGACATGCAGTACCAATGAGGTTCATTCTTGTGTGTTACGTAGCACATTTGAGCTTCCAAAAGAATCAATCAGGTTTGTAGTTTGAGCTTCTGTTTATGTTCGCTGATCAATGTTTAAATGTGAATAAAAGGCTAAATTCAATGTGTTTATATACAGCATTCAAGTCTCTTCAGAAAATGTCATGCTCAATATATGTGGATTAGTTTACAATATATTTATGTTTTTTGAAGCAACAAAGAGGTAGTTGCGTTGGCTGTCAATGGAGGGACAGAAATATCTCAGATTTTATTTTAAATATTTTCATTTGTGTTTTGAAGATGAACAAAAGTAATACTGGTTTGGATCAACATGAGGGTGAGTAATTGATGATTTTATTTTATTTTTATATTATTATTATTTTTTTTTTCATTTTTTGATGAACTACTGTCCTTTAAATACATTCTATTTATTTACTCCCTGATAGTTAGGAGATTACTTAATGATATTGAGCTATGTGGCCTCATACACTTTGCCATGTTCTGCTGCTTATTTATTTTTAAATGTATAATTTATTTTTCTGGAACTGCTCTATCCTTCTTTATACTGATACAAATCACCAATGAATCTCCCGAATAAGATGGTTTTAAAACATATGCATGCTATTTGCTATTGCTATATTTGGTTTGCATATCTGACTGTGTTAACAATAATGAGGATGTACCTTTTCTATCCTGACTACCTTGCTCAGGAATTTCATTGTTCACATTGTCTGGCTGAGAGGGTTTATTTTATTGCTGACAATGTTTCTTTTTCCATAATCCCAACAGCGAGACAGACATAGAGAGAGAGAGAATGAGACAGAAAAACACCATTTGGTATTTCAATTACAGCATAACTACCATTTAGACAAAAAAAGTGGTGTTAAAATATTTTTTGTTTAAACCAAACAATAGAATTTTCCCCAGAATAAACTTGCTTCAATGAAATTGGAACTGTTTTTTGAGAGTTATGGTGTGGCAATAATATCCATTTCAGCACACTTCATTAAATGGATTGTTTTTGTTCTTGTTCTCACTTTATATGGTACACCCAAGCCTATGAATATGATTTAGGTCTTTTTATAATCCATATGATGTGACAGGAAATAGTCTTTGTACTAAAATAGTAATGCAGCAAAAAAAAAAAAAAAAAACCTTGGATCATTTACATCTCATATATATCTGGATCATATTTACAAATACATACACACAATTTGGGGGTCAGAATGCCACCAAATGAATACATTACATAATAAAATATATTCAAATGGAAAAAATATATATGTTAATGCTTTGGCATTCTCACAAAAGTGTGGCGTTACCACAAGAAACTTTGAGTTAATTCACAAAGCATTCAAGTTTTGAGAGTGAATGCAACGTTTCATGAGAGAACTTCTTCTTTTTTTTTTTTTTTTTACTGAAAGGCCTAATAGGTACAATAGGTGCAGCCTAATGTCTACTTCTACTTTAACGATCAAACTAATCATTATCAAGATCAAAATAAAAATATATATATTACATGCTACAAATATTGTATTTTTTGACCAGATTTTAAGTTTTATTAAATGTATGTTCCTGAATTAATTGTTTCCTAATCTTACTAAAAAGTTTACTAAAAAAACAACACAAACTGAGAATTTGATCCAGATCAAAACAAAGATTGGATTCTGTGATCTAATTCTTTCTGAACAACCCATTTTGAAGATTTGATCCAAATGGAGACCCGAAATCCGATCAGATAACTTTTGAACAACTGGGCCCAGGTCTTCAATGACATCATCACCCTCCTTGGAGTGACATTATTTTAATTAATTCTGTGTTGTGGACTTTGTTGATTTGTCTTGCTTTAAAGTATTCCATTCTGGAATAATTGCATGGCCTCATGATAGATCTATTTTTAAAATCTCTGGAGAATTTAAACCTTTCTTAGGTGCTCTGTTATTATTCTGAAACACCTAAAACAGCAACCAAAGCTAATTGGAACACGACAGACATTGTTCTTTGGCAATGTTTTATCATGCGCACACAAAGACTTCAGATGTTCTAAAGGATCCTTTGTTAGTCAGTGCTGTTATGCTGGTATGGGTTATCAGTGGTACTTCAATTAGGTTTCTATATATGATTGCATCTGTGCGAGTCTGACTCCAAAGTGTTGATTATATCTCTCTATCACAGGAGGACTGCAAAGCTCTTGAAGCTGATGATAATTTGAAAAGACTTGGTGGTGGATTACAAAAGAGTATCAGTCATAAAACTGTGTGCTGAATTCAGCCATATATGCTTACATTAAATTATTTGAGCGATTAATGTCACTTTCAGCAATAATGGGTCACGGGTCTATGCTTGTTTTCACATCTTAATAGGCGTTATAGGATTTTATCTGCCCTTCCTTTAATGGAAATGGACACCAAGAACTTTTCTTTTAGCAGTTTTAAATGTCTCAGGTCTCTGGGCACATTCAATGTCCACTAAAGTAATTTGATGAACTGATGTATGCTGACCTGTTTGGTGCAACTAAATTAAGGTTTGCGGGCTGATTAGCATTTAAATTAATTGGCACTACATCAATATTCAAAGCAAAAAGGGCTCTACTAGACCGCCTCTCTCAAACTCTCATAAGCCACTGAGCCGACAGAAACCTCCCAGCTGAGGATTGCATACGCCTGCCAGCTGTGCTTGAAGCTATGAGATCTCCTCCATCTCCCACACAGTCTCCACAGAGAGCAAAAAGACAGATGATCGCTATACTGTATGTAACCCCGTTCCTCTTCTTTTATCATGGACTTCTCATCTAGTGACGTATGAAGGATCAGAAGTCTATTGCTTTATTCAAAAACATGAGCTTTCTGCTTAAAAAAAACCCTTAAAAATGATGTTGTTTTAACAGAAAATAAAAATACAAACTGCAGCTGTGGTTGCTGGAATTATTATTTAAAAATGTGAAAAAGAAAGAAACAGAATTTTATAACTGTAATTTACAATAAAATGAATAATAATAATAAAAAATGTAAATAAAATAATGACAACCACCATAATAACACTGGTGGTAAAGAGACAGCCACATGATTGTTAAAGTTCCTCACAAATAGCTTTTCCAACATAAAGTAAATGCTATATAGAAGGTGCACACATTGTCATGCACAGAAACAAAAAACACCAGCATGGTAAACATTCATTTAATAACATAAGATGGGGAAAAATACTAAGGAGAAACATAATTATTCAAATGAAAAACCATCAAGTGTGAAGTGTCACACAGAAAATTCTGGGAATGTCAGTTTATGGCTGCCAGCCACTGCCTGCATTTTCATTTTCACAAAAATGTCATGGCCCCCAGAATATTTTGTTGTATGAATATCTGAACTTGCAATATATCAAAATAACAAAAAGCCTCCGTTTTATTCTAGCCTAAGGCATTATCTTTTTTAACAACACTTGAATGCGGGTAAGTTTAATAAAAAAGCAACATTTTGAGCAAAAACTGAGAAAATCGCATTTTTTTGTCTGGATTGGATTTAGAACGATGATCAAAACATTGATGGAGTAGATCGAGTCCATCAACACTCCCAAAGCGTCACAGTCCTGGGTCAAAATTTAATTCCGTAACGTTGGGCAGTTTTGATTTATATCCTGTTTAATGTTGATGATTATGTTATTTTCATATGCATCTTCTTACATATGCTATCGCTTGTTTCAGGTTCTTCTTCACCGGTCTTTGGATCAGGAAATTCAGAAGTCTTTCTGAAGATGCGTACTAGTGCCCCCTACCATATAACAGTTAAGACACGGAAAGGATCTGCAACGTGATCTCATGAGAATACGTGTGTATTTTACGTTAAGTGTAGTTCTACCACACGTACATTTACTTACGTTTTGTACACTCAGAAACGTATAATACTGACGTATTTACAGCACTAAAACGTAAAATATTTACGTATTGACAGCACAAAAACGTAAATTATTTACGTATGGACTCTACCGACGTACAAATTTGTACCTGTTCCTATTTATGCTTATTAAAATCGTGGCATTAATGTTTTGACTCTATTGCTTTCAACTGTCTTATCAATTACGTTTTCAGTCGCATTTATTAAAAGCAGTTTACTCATTTAAGAAATAATATTTCACTCTGTTCGTGCATTCTGCTGCAAACTCGTTTCAGAGGATTAGCCTAAGTTAACTTAGCCTACATTGTGTTAAACAAGACTACACTTTAAACCCTTTAAAATAACATTACCTTCTTAATTTTTTAACCATTTTGTAATATAGTTTATTTACCGTGAGACACAAAATGCGTTTTCTCCTATAGAACCATAATACACCAAAACACAACATAAATTCACAAAAGACATACATTTTATTAGCTTGATGTAATCCAAATCTTTAGAATCCATACATTTGCAAGAAACAGATCCAAATTCAGCCCTTTATCCAGCGATTTTCATCTCCATTCTCATCACCGACCGTAAACGTCAAATCCCGCGCTCGTGATGAATTCAAATTCAAAAAATGCGCCCTGAAGAAGCGTTACGACATGTTTTACGGCAGGGATATCAAACGCTCATTGGCTCTCGCCCTCTCGCCTGCTTCGTCACAAATTGCGAAATTCCGTGTTCCAGTCGGTGTGCAACATTTGAAATTAAGAAGCGCGCGCGCCTTCACAGTGCGAGCCGAAACCGGATTAACATTTTCATGGATTAATAACTTAAATTCTACTCAGAGAGGACTGCGTCTGCGACTGCAACACATGATGTGAACGACTTTTGGTACCGGTTTTGACATTTTCGCAATAAATAAATTATTGTGATTAATTGTCTGTCTGTTGTGTTTTTCTACATAATTGTAACGTTAGCCTACGTAGTTTTAAGGAATGGTTATGGGTAGGTTTAGGGGTAAATTAGGAGTAGGATTAGTGGCTCAAAATATATTTTAATGCTATATTGTTAATAAAACTGTCATTTCCCTAAACACCTCTGCCCATTACGTTTTATCCTTTTTATATTCTGTATAAAATGGGTATGTTTAGGTTTAGAAGTAGGGTTGAGGGATCTCACATTTATCTATAAAATGGTGAAAGGGAAATTATACAGATATGAAATATACGTAAACAGTTAACGTTTTGTAGCTGAAAAAACGTAATTATGTTACGTTTAAATGTTGCAGATACGTCCATATTATACGTTTCAGGATCTATGAAACGTACAAAAAGTACGTTTTCTATCTTTGAAAAAAACGTATAATACTTACGTATTAACAATGAGACCAGGCTGGAAAGGCAGATGTTTCTGTCAATGGCGGGGAAGCGTTGTCTCATAAATGACGTAAATTTCCTTCAATGGCGGGGAAAAAGTTAAATTGTACTTTAGTTGAGATTTTCTATGTAAACTTGAGCTAGAAGGGCATTTTGACCACTGTGACTTAACTAGATGTTTGTTCAGCGTGTCGCACTATAGACATTTTTAAAACTCAATGTTGTGTCAGGTGGTTAAATTTTTCAAAATGTCTCCAAGACTCCAATACACATGAGTGAACCTCGAGTTACTGATTTGAAATGGCCTACAAAGGCAAAAACTTTGCACAAGTGATTCCAATGTATTTGAGATTAACATGTTGCTAAGCTAACAACACTATACACTAATATTCACACTCTGACATTACACTTACTGCATGTGCAACTGCCCCACAGACCTTTAGTGGGGATGACAAAACCCATAACCATAATTACATATTACTTAACAATTAGTTAATAGTCATGTGGCTCAACAAGTAAAGTCATAACATACAACGCATTCTCATCCCAAGGCGTCATCTTATTCACACTTTTGACCATGCTTCAACATCCGACGCACATGGCACCCTTTAGCGTCAGGTAGATGACGCTCATCCTCGGGCGTCATCTAACGTTTTTAGCGTCAGTTAAATGACGCTTCCGTTATGGGTAGGTTTAGGTCTGGGGTAGGGTTAGCGTCTCATATTGACGCTAAAGGGTGCCATGTGCGTCGGATGTTGACGCATGGTCAAAAGCGTCAGTTAGATGACGCCTTGGGATGATTTGCAAATCATTAGCTAATGATTAATTAGAGTAGACAACTGGAAGTTGAAGTGCATAGCGTTGACTATTGTGGTAATTAACACATTCATTTACACAATTAGTTAATAAAATATGTTATTAAGGAATTAATACATGATGACACGTTTAATTAATAGCAATTCATGTATTACTTAATCTAGTAATCATATAGACTCTTTATTAGTTGCTGATGCAGTAATAATTAATTAAGGGTTTAGTTCTTCATGAGTCATACATTAACTCATGATTATCTGTGCATTAGTTAAACATGAATTAATGCATATTAGTGCATTAGTATTGTAAAGTGTTACCAAGTAGGAATTATTGGATGGAGAGTAAATAATATATAGCATACAGAGTTTGGTTAAATATTCATTTTTTTCTATTATTAATGAGATCCAATTGATTTCAACAGAGATTAATGTTACATGTGTTGATAGCTAATATGTTCCATTTAGCCTAAATGCACACAACCATTGGGTAAAGCAGTCATTTTTTAATAATTTAGTCAATACATTTTAACACTGAATAAAATGTGAATATATTTACGCCACAGTAATCACATACTGTCTGAGTATGTACTACATTTGATGAGAAACAAACTTTGCGGCCATTAAAAAAAAGGTGTGTTTTAAATAGCATGAATGTGTGCAGTATGAATGAAATCCAGATGTTCTACATCCCCCATTGTTGTCATTGTCTTGTGACTTACAGCGACAGTTGCATCACTTCACTGCAATTAACAACTTCTCTCCCGAGGCCTCATGGGGAAGTAAAGTGTCTATCAGATCCACAATTCTGAATCTCAGTGGAAGTAGTAGAACATCTGTGTACTTTTAGCCTACAGTTTAATAAATATGAATTCAGACATACAACTGTTTTCACCTATAGTAGGGGATTGGCATATTTGAAGCCAAGGCACCTTTTTCATTGAGCTCACTGTAATGCATTATGGGATTGTTTGGTCTGTGAATGAATGCGGTACATGCAATTCTACAATGAAATCTTGCCAACATGATGTCTCAGAAAGCCTTATATTTTATCTGCCTACATTTAGGAACAGCCTTTTTGTTGGGAGCACACCTGTAACCCCTTAAAATGATGTCTATAGGTAGTCAGCTCACTAGTGTATGTGTAAAAACCCAAAGTCTCTCTTGATTGCTGCTTTCCTTATATAGTGTTTTGACCTTCTGACATAAAATGACACCGTCATGTACTCAGCTTGTCAGTAAATTACAGCCCTAATAGACTCAGATGAGTAGGTGTAGTGAGAGAGCTGATTGCATATGTGTGTGTGTGTGTCCGTGTGCTAGTTTTCATGGTATGCTGATAGAAAACTGATAGGAGCTGATAGGAATATTAAATAACCTTTGATTTAAATTGATTAATCAAAGGTGACCCACAGACAGCAAAGTCCTGCTAGAATCCAAAATGATCTTGGCATCAAACTCAACCCTAATAGTTTTTTATTTTGCAGCATTATGTAAAACATTCTGTGTGCTATTTTGTGTTAAAAGAAAAGGGATAGGGAAGTTGCTGTAGGAATATAAATTTGTTTTATACAAATTAATTGGCCAGCATCCTAGTTTTTTCTTGTCTTTCTCCCAGCCTCTATTTTTATTAAAGGCACTGTTTCACCCAGTTAATCTTGCCACGGAACCGAAGGAAACCTATGGTGATATGTGGAACGCTTTAAACGGCTTTGCCACGCCTGAATGCTTGATCTATTTTGCATAATTGGGCCTCTGAAAAGACTGTAAGGATTGTGGCTCTGAACGCAAGGGCTTGGCCAAGGGAAATGATGCCTGAGGTACCGTAATGTACTTCATCATCAAAAACACATTACACTGTTATTTTGTCTCATATTTGAAATATGAGAATCCAATCATAAAAAACTGCTCTGTCAGGCAGTAACTTCCTTCAATAATAAACTAGTACAGGGAATATAATTTAATTTTTCTTTAAATCCCCACAGATGCATTGGATAAAGTCATATACCTCTGCTGAATAATGCAACATTTTGGGAAGGTGCTAAAAAAAAATCAAAGTCAATTTTTTTTGTTACCTATTTATCGTAAATTCTTACTATTTATAGTCATATGATATGATGTTGTATTTACCCTGTCCCCATGAAGAAACTGGCCATACTGGAAAGATTTGAGATGGACAAACGCTTTTATTTATCGATATATATTCCATAAGTTACACACCGACAAGAATGCGATAGGATAAAGTTTGAGGGTGAAAAAAGGGCAGACTACCAAAAACACAGTGGGTTTTTTTTTAACCATACTAGAGTAAAAACTGTGTGGGGTCTGTAAAAGTCTTGGAGTCTCTTATTCTCAGGGCTGCATGCATTTAAAAAAAAGTAATATTGTGAAATATTATTATAACTTAAAACAACTGTTTTCTCTTCGTATATATTTAAAAATATAATTTAGTCCTCCGATGACAAAGCTGAATTTTCATCAGCCATTACTCTAGGTTTCAGTGTCACATGATCCTTCAGAAATCATTCTGATATGCTGATTTTTTGCTCAAGAAAGATTTCTTATTATTATCAATGTTTAACACAGTTGTGCTGTTTAATTGTTTTTGTTTTTTGTTTTTTTGTACTGTGATTCATTTTTAATTATTTGTGTCAGGGTTCTGCCCTGGCAGCCTTGTCTGTTTTGTTGTGGTTTCAAGTTTCTGTGTTTGTCTTGTGTTTGAGCACATGGCTTTGTCTTGGTCTGTGTTTGCCATGTGCTCCTCATGTCCCGCCTCCTTGTTTCCTGTTACCACGCCCCCTTCTTTAGTCCACGTCTTGTCCTTGTTTCGTTAATTGTGCCCCAGACAGCAACATAGGCTGCGTTCCAAACCGCATACTCAATGAGTAGGTACTTAATTTCAATAAGTACTTACTTAACGAGCTCGAAAAGAGTAGGTACTTTATAGCCAAATCTCGTTGAGTATGAATGCGATCCGGACATCTGCTATGTTGACGTTATCATGTGACCTACGACGCGTTATCACAAGCGCGACAACTTAAAATATATGAACGACACGTTTAATTCATCTGATCTATCTGTAAATATCTTGATATTGATTAAACTTGCTCATTTTGTGGTAGTATTGTTGAAGAAACAGCTGCCCATTTATTTGGTGAATAGTTGAATTAAGTTGTTATATTTTAAACCCTACTAATGTGACCCAGTTTTATCCTTAGGCTATAACGATATATTTATTTATTAAGAAACCCCCCAAATCGTCATCTCTTGAATATGTTGTTAATTTTTTTTATTTTATACCCAAAAAGTTTCTCCTTTAAGTTTTCCTCTTCTTTTTGATGAAACCTCTCGTTTCATCCCTCAGACTTATAACAACATTTTTTTTTAATGTATTAAAGAACTATTTAAAGATATTTAGCCTTGTTATTGTTCTTTTTTCCTGTGTATAAATATCATATTATAATGTACACAAACCAATGATCTTTATGTTTTCTGTTTTGTCATCATGATTGTTCATTGTTAGATACAACTATGGTATCTTTCCATGATCTTGTATGTAATAATTTTAAATTATATGAGTGACAGGTGCACTAACACTTCATAACATCAGTAACTCGACAGCACAACCTAGAACAGTTTCCCTCTGCGTTTGTAATGTCTGCACAAAGGAGACGGGCAGCTGCTCGAAGATCTCTCCTTTGGAGAAAACTGTTGATTTTATACTCGAAAAATGTAAGTATCACTCCTTAAAAATTAATATTACCTGAGAATGAATTGCATTGTTAGCCCACCTCAAAACATAAACAAAATAATAATATTAAATGCTGACCAATACTTAATTATATTACTTTTTTTACATACTAAAAATGATATAATTGAATAAAACAAGCTAAATGTTATTTGTTTTGTCATTTGACATACTTATGCATGAATACATTTATATTGATATATGCAGTGAAACATCTCAATTGTCAGTCAAGCAATGAATTAATGCATACATCAATTAAATAATTATATTTTATATACTGACAACAATAAAAAACATGAATAAATGAGTAAAAGAACAAATAAAAGTAACCATCACAATAAACAAATGCATATACAAGTCAACAACACATGGAACAAAGCTTTATTCAAACTACAAGCATGTATTTACAGGCACTGAACCCCAAATCCTACTGCCATCTAAACACAGCGGTTCCCATTCTGCAGCTTTATTCTGATGAATTCACCAGAGGTGACCGTGCCTTCGTGCCGGAGCTTGAAGAGCAGGTGGAGGGATGGAGGGTCTCACAAGGGCATGTGGAGTGATGGAGGGTCTCATAAGGGTAGGTGGAGTGATGGAGGGCCTCGTAAGGGCAGGTGGAGTGATGGAGGGTCTCATAAAGGCAGGTGGAGTGATGGAGGGTCTCATAAGGGCAGATGGAGAGATGGAGCGTCTCATCCATGGCACCACTTCCAGGATTCAGCTCTGGGCTCCTCATCCTCAGTGCTCACACCAGTCTGGAGACTTCAGATCCTACAAAAATTCTAACAGCACAATGTCATTTGATTTATGTATTCAAAATAACAAAAATGACCTTTATATTTGAGTAAAATCCCTAAAACCTTTTTTTCCCAACAAATGCTGCCATCTTTCCTTGCAGGTCCTGCTCCACCACAAAAGCTCTGCAGCAAATGCACAGAAATCAAGAATCAGAAAAGTGCTGTAATTTCTCCATGAAATTACAATAATTCAAATAAACTACAACTTAAGATTTAATAGATTTTGTTATCCATTTCTGTAGTATACTCACTCAAAGATTTAATAGATTTTGTTATCCATTTCTGTAGTATACTCACTCAAAGCCTTTGATGACAGCATTCAGCATCATGAGCCTCTCTCCACCGGATAAACACACGCGTGTTCTTCTGTCCCTGTAACATACAGACAAGATTCACATTAACGTTACCTCTGTGATTTATAAGCTCAATACTGCATTTACAGGTTGTAGCTGATGTGTTAACTCACTTTTTATCCAACTTAAATGTTCCTCAATTTATCAACAGTAATAAGGGACAAATAAAATATATAACATGTTTAGTTACTTTATAGATTTGTTTATTTACCTTATTTATTGCACATTAATGTAAACAGTGTTGACAACACTGAATTATCCTACATAATAGCACATATTCATCGCTCAGATGTCTTATTCATGTTGGGATGTGCTCATCTGCAATACTTATACAATATTTTTCTTTCAGATGTAAATAGACATTTTAAATAAGCGTGTTTAAGATGTATATGGTTATTTAAATTCAGTTTAGAGACGTGACTTATAACGTTACGTGTGCTTACTGGAGCTCCCCTGTTAGCTATACATAATAAAACATGTTTTCACAGCTAAATCACAACTTTACTATACTGTCTAACTCCTTTACACCTTGGACAGTTAAAACGTTTACTCTTTAGTAGTTTAACACATACGACACAAGGAACCGTGTTTACTCACATTTGAAAACCCCCGCGTCGCTGATCTCCGTGATGTTTGATAATGACGTATCCTCTCGCCTGGCCTCTTGGGATAGAAGAGTATCCATCGGACGAGCACTCAAAAATCTGGGCACAAGTAGTAAGCCATCCGGGAACTCCCCGCCTACTCTTTTATGAATACTGATGTTTCGAACGTACTGCTTCCTTCACGTACTGTTTTCGCCTACTATAGTAGGAAAGTAGGCATATTCGAACGCACTTAAGTCCGAATCTCGCGATAATTACTACGTCACCCAGGTAATTCTCGCCTACTCTTTTGGATTCATACATACTTTTTCGCTCGCCTACTCTTTTTCCCATACTAAATAGTAGGGAAGTATGCGGTTTGGAATGCAGCCATAGTGTTGGCCCAGATCCGGCCCAGATCCGGCCCACATCTTATACACGTGGATTCCACACGGCCCAGATGTGGGCCGGATCTGGGTCGACACTTTGTTGCTGTCTAGGGCTCAACTGATCCTCATGTGGTTGATCCTCATGTGAGTATGCACATTGCAGTGTTTTCTGGTTTGTGATCTTGAAATTAATCCTAGTGCTTACTCTGGTTTGTTATCATTGTTACTGTTTTGCTTAAGCTTTAGCACTTGTGCTTGGTAATCTAGTTAGAGTTTTCTTTTGTTTAGAATTATATTTTTTGTTATTCTGGTTAGTTCTTCTTTTCCCTGTCAAGTGGAAGTCTTGCTTCTCTTTAGTTACTCCAGTTTTTTTTGTCTTAGTAGTTCTCTTACGAGAGTATCTCTCGTACTGCGTAATATCTTACGCTATGGGGAAAACCTCTTTTCCACGAGATATTGAAGCCAAAAATTATCCTTAACCCTTTCACACGTAAGTTTAAAATATTCTAACTGACCCCCCAGCGTGAGTTTTTCAAGGCGACCGTTATTTAGAACTTGTCACTTTAATGTTTCCATGGTGACGCGTCATTGCTTGTCACGTGACACAGCACAACCACAACACAGCGCTGAATGAATGAGGATCTGCTTTTATGTCATTTTTCCTTTTTTATTAAAATTATTCCCAAATGTATTAGCTATAGCATGAAACACTGATATTCCGATTGTCAAATATGTGCAAGTGGATGGGTTTTGTTGTTTAAACATCTTTATAACGATCGCGTTAGTTGAGCTGTATTCACAATGGGCGGCGCCATTTTAGTTTGTTGTACAGTTCAGAGAATCGGATCTGTTGGATTTACAACACGTCAATTCCTCCACTTCTCACGAAATACATGAAAGTAAGTGGCCGGTGAACTGGGAGAAGACTAGGGTCAAATGTAAAGCTACTTACACAATGTGTATCTGATATGAATAAAACGTGTCGTCTTATTTTATTATAATGGAAAGGATTATTATTGCCGCTTCCATAGACATCAGTGTGTATTTTACAAACTCAAAATCATTGTTTTGCTAGTACTTATGTGTATTTAAATGTCTGAAACCTAAAATAAACATTATGTGGTTGAAAACACTCAATAGTTGTGATATGACGTGACAGCACTGAGTGCGTCCGTCTCTGGCTCAGCGCCACCCAACGCGCGGAAGCTCGTTTGAATTTAGCGGTTGATCACGTGATGCACTGACCGTTCTAATCACACCGGTGTGATCGTACGCTCCAGGGACCAGCCAAGACTGATCACACCGGTGTGATCGTACGTGTGAAAGGGTTAATATTGAATTAATGTAAAACGCTGTGCAGCAGCATGCAGACATAGGCAGGACAGCTCGCGCGCCTATTGGCTGCCCTGCGGCAACAGCAGCAGCCTATCGAGAGAGGCGCTGCGTGACACATATCCAATGGGGGCATTTCGCGCCCATTTCGTCACGTCCCGCCAGAAAGGGCGTGGTCTCGCCCTACAAATATAGCTCGATAAGGCTGGTACACTTATTTTCATCTCTTCAGCGAAGCATCACGCATCGCTGGATGCGGAGTGAGAAGCCACGCCGTCTGAGGAAAAGCACACAGCGGGACGAGCCATTGAGTCTGAAGTCGCTGGCATCGCCGCCTTTAGCCGCCGTACCTGCTACGCTTTCCGCTTTTCCGCTTTCCTGTAGCGCCGTGCCGTAAAAGCGCCGTGCCCAGCGCGGCCCCGAGCCTTCTCCTGCACGCCAAAGCTCGCCGGTTCGCCCGCCAGCTTCGCCAGCATCGCTCGAGTCCCTCACCGACGGACAGCGGCCGCCGTCTGCCGCCGCTTCCGCCATTGAGGTCGACGAAACAGCCCTGAGCCTTCTCCAGCCCGTGATAGCTCGCCGGTTCGCCCGCCAGCTTCACCAGCTTCACTCGAGTCGCTCGCTGACGGACAACGGCCGCCACGCGCCGCCGCTTCCGCCATTAATGACGACGAGATAGCTGCATCTGTAGAGAAGGCCAGCTTCAAAACCGCGGCTAGCTTTCTTTACGTTATAAGAAAGCTACCCCGCCCCCGCCCCCCGTGGGCATGCGTCACCGGCGAAATGAGGAAAAATGTGTTTTTAGTCCCGCCGAGGCCGGACTAATCTCCATTTCTCAAACATTTCTCAGCTCCTCTAAGTTTGAGCGGCTGAAAATGTCAATATTGCAGCAATGAGCCTGTTGTATAACACGCACGCCTTCAAACAAACGCCAACACGTGGCTCAGTGGCGAAACCCAAAGTCTTCGCACGGGAGACCCGTGTTCGATCCCAGGTCTCGCAGCAGATAAAAATTTAGTCTCGCCGCGGCCAGAATTGCACCGAAACATTTCGCTTGTTCAGTTCCAAGAAAATGCGACTGTTCCAGTGTATTTTGCAGTAAACAAGCCGGTACCATGGCCCGCTTACCTGCACAAAAATGCCGTTTCCACGGCGACCTAGAAAAATCATTTAAGCAGTGTATTTTCTGGTATTCCGGCCACAGCCGATGGTGTTATGAGTGTAATAAAAATGCCCACAGCCCAGTGTTCATTTCTACACACAAACGCAGCCCGCCACAGTGCAGGGCACGCACAAATGAGATCGACTCATGTCATTGTGCATTAAATGTAGTGAATGTGCCCACAACCCAATGCCCACAAACACTACACACTGCATGTGCCACGTTTTCTGTAAAACGAAACCAACACACATACAGTCAGCTAAAACCCACGGTGTTTAAGTCTTGCCGCGGCCAGACTCCACCAAAACTTCTCGCTCGTTCAGTTCCAAACAATGTGACTGTTCCAGTGTATTTCGCAGTAAACAACCTGGCACCACAGCCCGCTTGCCTGCACACAAATGCCATTTTTACGGCGACCCAGATAAATCCCAAAAGACTGTATTTTCTGGTATTCCGGCCACGGCCGATGGTGTTATGAGTGTTGTAAGAATGCCCACGTCTCAGTGCCCATTCCCACACACAGACACAGCCCGCCACAGGTCAGGGCTAGCACAAATAAAATCGACTCATGGCGATTGTGCAAAAATGTAGTGAATGTGCCCACGACTCAGTAACCACAAACACTACACGATGCGTGTCCCTCGTTTTCTGTAAAAACGGAACCGACACACATTCAGTCAGCACAAGCCGACGGTGTTCTCAGTGCAGTGAATGTGCCCGCCGTCCCGCGCCCACATTCCTTCACAGACACGCTCAACCCACGGGGTTTGTCCCGCTCGCTCTCTCTCCACAACCTGTCATAGAGAATTTGAGCGCGACCAGGCTGCCCGCCATGATCGGCGCACCTCCCGCCTCGCACACTATAAACACAGTATTTATGTCTCAGCACACCGAAGCTCTGTAGCCGCCGCTATGCCGCGGCCAGAGCCCGGATTTCATTCTACCCCTAGCTATTCACGCAGATGCGTGGGCAAAGCTTCCCGGGGTATCAGAATGGGTGTTGAACACTATAAAAAGAGGCTATTCGCTACAGTTCGCTCGACGTCCCTGCCGTTACACGGCGCGAGTCGAAACCACGATAAACAG
The DNA here is from genome assembly GCA_030578255.1 of Tiaroga cobitis. Lineage (NCBI taxonomy): Eukaryota > Metazoa > Chordata > Actinopteri > Cypriniformes > Leuciscidae > Tiaroga > Tiaroga cobitis. Next base: position 12,877,249 of record CM060591.1, read on the forward strand.
TGAAGTATCACATCTACTTCGAGCCGAAATAGCGAAACTGCTGAGCAAAGGGGCCATAGAACCTTTATCTCAGGCTCAGAGCGAAGGGGGGCTATACAGCAGATGTTTTCTGGTACCGAAAAAAGACGGGGGTCTCAGACCCATTCTAGATCTGCGACAGCTGAACAGAGTGCTTATGAAGCGCCAGTTCAGAATGCTGACAACCAGGAAAATCCTCGCGCAAGTGCGCCAGGGAGACTGGTTTATGTCAATAGATCTGAAAGACGCCTATTTCCAAATACAAATAGGGTCACGTCACAGGCGATTCTTGAGATTCGCCTTCGAGGGCCAGGCATATCAATACACAGTCCTACTGTTCGGCCCCTAGCACCCCGTACATTTACGAAGTGCATGGACGCGGCCCTCGCACCCCTGAGACTTCAGGGCATGCGAGTTTTTGAACTACTTGGACGATTGGCTGATTCTAGCTCGATCACATTCAGAGCTCACAGAACACAGAACCACATTACTCGAGCATCTCGAGAATCTGGGTCTCACAGTCAATTGGGCGAAGAGTTTGCTGTTTCCCAGCCAGAAAATCTCTTTTCTGGGAACAGTAATGGACTCGCTGTCTATGACAGCACGTCTGTCGCCGGAGTGAGAACTGGACATTCAGCGCGCCGCGAAATCCTTTCGCCGCGGCTCTATAGTCCCGCTCAAAGATTTCAGAAAATGCTGGGCCTCATGGCCTCGGCATCTTCAGTACTCCAGCTGGGCCTGCTTCGCATACGCCCACTGCAGTTATGCCTGAAAGTTCGAGTTCCACCCCGGGCATGGACCTCTGGTCTGTTTCGCCTCAGGGTCGACATGAAATGCGTTTCGGCTCTGGAACCTTGGAAAATAGCTGACTGGTGTCAGTCAGGCGTGGGTCTGGGGACTCCCTCGAGTGTGACGGTGGTGTCCACGGATGCCTCCACCTCGGGATAGGGAGCGCTGCTCGAGGGCAGACCGTTCTTCGGCCAGTGGTCAGAACGGGAAAAGCTCCTGCGCAAATGCTGGCAGTCGACAACGCGCTATGGCATTTTTGTCCCCAGATAAAAGGCCGCCACGTCTTAGTCCGGTCGGACAACATGTCAGTGGTGACATACATAAATCACCAGGGTGGCGTCAGGTCCCGAAACCTTACAGGCTGACGGAACGCCTCCTGGTCTGGGCTCAGCACAACCTGCTTTCACTGAAAGCAGCGCATGTGCCTGGTCGCCTGAATCTGGGACCAGACCGTCTGTCCAGAAACAATGTCCCAGCAGGGGAATGGTCGCTGCACCTGGAGACGATCCAACTGTGGTGGGAGACATTCGGCAGAGCGCAGGTGGACCTGTTCGCGCCCCAAGAAAACGCTCACTGTCCAAACCTTTTTCTCCAAGAGCAGGGATGCGCTGGCCAACGTATGGCCCCGCTGCCCCCTCTATGCTTTTCCCCCCGTCTCGCTCCAGCCTCAAGTGCTGGAACGAATCAGGGAAAACGGATGCCCAGTGCTACTCGTGGCTCCACTCTGGACAAACCAGAATTGGTTCCCAGTCCTAATGGGCCGGACCAGCACTGCCCCGTGGCCGATACCGGTGAGGAGAGACCTCCTCTCTCAGGCAAAGGGCTCGATTTGGCATCCTCGCCCGAAATTATGGTCCCTACATGCATGGGCCATCAACGGGTACCCGCTAACCTCCCAGAGGGAGTGTTAAATACAATCACGCAGGGTAGAGCCCCGTCTACTAGACGGCTCTATTCCTCAAAGTGGTCAGTGTTCTCTGCCTGGTGTCAAGCTCAGGGCTTTTCACCTGCAGACTGCGGGGTTACGGAAGTGCTCTCCTTCCTTCAGGGGCCGCTGGATAAGGGCAGAACCCCATCCACGCTCAAATTATACGTGGCGGCCATAGCGGCGTTTGCAAAACCGACGTATGGCCAGTCACTGGGGAAAACGACCTGGTCGTGCGATTCCTCAGGGGAGCTCGGAGGCTGAATCCTCCCAGACCCCCCTCAGTCCCTGTGTGGGACCTTTCTACGGTTTTGGAAGCCCATTCGAGCCAATCCATTTGTCAGACATGAAACATCTGTCTCTCAAAACGGTATTCCTTATGGCTCTCGCTTCAGTGAAGCGCGTAGGGGACTTGCAAGCGCTTTCGGTAAGCGCGTCATGCATGGAGTTTGGGCCTAATGACTCAAAAATCATACTCAAACCAATGCACAGGTACGTGCCCAAATCCCTCAACACACCGTTCAGGGCCCAGGTTATTTCCCTGTGCGCTCTCTCGGTTCATAACGAGGAGGAGGATGCGAGTCTCCTTTTGCCCTGTCACACTGAGAGCTTATGTGTCCCGCTCGTTTGCCTTCAGACAGACCGAGCAGCTCTTCGTTTTGTTTGGCGGACGATCCAAGGGACTGGCCGCATCAAAACAGAGCCTATCCAGATGGATAGTCGACGCCATAGCACCGGCTTACACTTCTAAGGGCCTGCAGTGTCATTTGGGTGTCAGAGCGCACTCCACGAGAGGCGTGGCCTCGTCGTGGGCGTGGTATAGGGGGGTTACCCGCAAGATATCTGTACGGCCGCGGGCTGGGCCTCGCCGTCTACATTTATAAGGTTTTATAACCTAGAGGTTCCCGCCTTACAAGCCAAGCTTCTGTCGGTATAGAATTCAGTACTATCTGCCCCGCTGTGCCGGCCCAGATGCTGAGTTTTGCTTGTGCATCGCTCACTGGGCGATAACACGGCTCCATGGGTGTTGAATAACCTGTACTATTACCCAGTTCAGGCTGAACACGTTCACCCTGTCTGTGTGAAACACTATTAACATAACTAGCTCCTATAGGATGCTATTTCATGGGGAATGATGCTTGCAGCCTCTCTTCTCCGACTCTCTGTCTATGGTGATTATGCACTACATGAGCCCTGGGCTACTGCCCTTGGGATTTTGGTGTCGGATCCCAGTACGCACGGCGTATTGCATTGTGTTCCCCATAGCGTAAGATATTACGCAGTACGAGAGATACTCTCGTAAGAGAACGTACTCGGTTACTAACGTAACCTCGGTTCTCTCTAGAGAGGGAACGAGTACTGCGTATCTTGCCGTGCATACAACAGCGCTGGTTCGCTTCGGCGATGAAAACCAGTGTACCAGCCTTATCGAGCTATATTTGTAGGGCGAGACCACGCCCTTTCTGGCGGGACGTGACGAAATGGGCGCGAAATACCCCCATTGGATATGTGTCACCCAGCGCCTCTCTCGATAGGCTGCTGCTGTTGCCGCAGGGCAGCCAATAGGCGCGCGAGCTGTCCTGCCTATGTCTGCATGCTGCTGCACAGCGTTTTTAAATTAATTCAAAATTAAGGATAATTTTTGGCTTCAATATCTCGTGGAAAAGAGGTTTTCCCCATAGCGTAAGATATTACGCAGTACTCGTTCCCTCTCTAGAGAGAACCGAGGTTACATTAGTAACCGAGTACGTTTTCATTAGTTTGCTTTTTATATATTTATTTCTCTACTTTTTGTTTCTCTTTTCATTTATCTTGTCAGTTTAGTTTTGTTTATCTTAATAGTTGCCTTATCTTGTCTGTCTTGTCTTGTGTGTTTCTGTCCTGTATCCTGAGTTCCCTGGCCACTGACTCTCAGCTGCCTGACTGGTGCAGCTATTCCCTGTGTCGAGCCTCTGGTTCTGTGAGCCTCTACCTGGTGGCAAGACTGGAGCTACATCTGTGATCTACATCAAGCTGCATGTTCCTAGTGTCCCTGCCTGGTCTCTCCTTCAGAGCTGCCTCTATTGCACTCACGTCATCGCCATCTTACTGACGGTTTCAGTGGTCATCCATCCTGCCTGTCGTTGTCGTCTGCCTTGCCCTACTGTTTTTACTGTGATTCACGCTTCACTCCCTGCTGTCTCAAGTCTTCAGTGCTGTTAATAAAAACCTTGTCTACTCATTTGCATCTGGGTCCTATATCTTGCAGAATCCTAACAATTTGATGTACAGAAAATTCAGAAGAACAGTATTTATTTGAAGTAGAAATCTTTTGTAAGATTCTAAATGTCTTTATTGTCACTGCATTTAATTTACATTCTTCCTGAATAAAAGCATTAATTGTTTAAAAAATAGTTAAACACTTTTGAACAGTAATGCATGTAATTTAATTGGACAATATACTGTAAAATGTATGTATGAAATAAAAAGTATTACCGGTAATTACCATAATATAAGTATTAACTACCATAATAAATTACAGTAAATATATATATATATATATTAGGGCTGTCAAACGATTAAAATATTTAATCGCGATTAATCGCATTAATGTCATAGTTAACTCGCGATTAATCGCAATTATTTTTATCTATAAATGTCTCTTGATTTTCTTTTTGTCCCAATATTTTTTCTAATTTTAATGCTCTTATCAACATGGAAAAGTGCTTTGTGCAAATGTTTTTTATTGAAAACAACATTGACACATACTGTGTTCAATTTCACACTAACATTCTCACTTGGAGCAAATAATCTCTCAATGTAACACTGTCCATCAATAAAAGGGTGAAAGAAATGAGGTCCTGATATTGACGAGGGGGCGGAGAATTCGCATCAGCTGTGTGTGTGTGTGTGTGTGTGTGTGTGCTTGGCCATCAAGTGGTATTTCAGACTGGACGCGCTGCGATGATGATAGCTCAGTTCACAACGACAAAACACACAGATCACTTTGGTCTTGTCAATGGAACCATTTAGCAACTTTTTAAAAGTAAACTTTCGATTCAGAATCTTATTGGCATCCATTTCGGCGTCTCGCGCTCGTCATCCACTCAAAGCGTAACGTTAACCAACTATTTGGCCGGCTCGCAAGCCCAAACAAGTGTGTGCGGCGCGCCTGTTGTTTTGTTTCCGGTCTAGCTAGATCCGCTTGCGCTTTGGTCGACGAAGCAACAAAACGTCCTCGCGCGGCACATGCCGCGTCCTGTTGCAAAAGCATGTGAAAAAAACTACAAAGTTTGCTAGGCCAAAAAGACCGTTAATCGCGCGATAAAAAAATTGACGCCGTTTAAAATGGGTTTGCGTTAACGGCGTTAATAACGCGTTTAACTGACAGCCCTAATATATATATATGCGGTTATATTTAATAGAACCAGATTTTGCTAGTGAAAGTTAACATTATATCACCCAATAAAACACAATATTAAGTTGCAAAATGCAATTCCATAATACCTCAAAAATTATGATAAGAGTCTAGTATTACTGGGGCCAAAAAACAAACCTCACATAACAGGAATTCTTCTCGTTTTCTGTACATATTACCGCATACCTCCATGTAATGAAAACAGAAACCTTTACGTTCACAGCACATTCAGAGAGTATCTAAAATACCCATATTCCATTTCTGTTCTAGCAAAAGGAAATTGTATTGTATTCATATTGTGTTCTATCGCTCTTGGGTTCTCATTTTCTGTGCCCCCACCCCTCAACTCTATCTTGCCATATCTTTTTCCCTTTCAATTTTAAATAATCACTGTGATGTGGATAGCTCTGTAGGAACTCTGGGTTCAACTGTTGAGGACGGGAATTTAATCAGTCTGGGCTCACTGTGTTCTGGAGGAAAAAAAAGTAAAGTGCCTGTCTATAACTGGAAGATATCGAGTCACCTTTGACTGAATCTGTGCATTAAACAACCATCTAAGATGGCTTTCTCAAAGAGAGAAAGGGCAAGCAAGAGATGGTGAAAAGATTATTATTTAAGCACCCAATAAGGAGCATTTTGTACACTGGCCTCACAAGATTCACCTTTTCTTACAATGGAAGATTGAATCGATGTGGTTGAGGACGTCTGCAGAGGAATAATGGGACTCAGTGGGACTGAGATTTCTTCATGTTAAAACATTGTACTTACCCCATCTATAATTAGATAGAAATTCATACATGCCTTTTAAGACCACTGGAAGAGCTTATACAGCCATGCCAGCTTTGATATGTCATGTTTCATTCTAGTAAAAAAAAAGAAAAGAAAAATAATTATTCAATCTGTATAGTCAACAATAATTTTACCCTCATTCAAGTTTCTGCAATTTAACTAGCTATTCTCTACATTTGTTGCTCCTATTCCTCTCGCTCTCTGTGTAACTTTTTTCCCTTTAACTGATTCTGTCGTTTTTAATCTAAGGACTTGGTGGTGTCTTCAAAACTTTTTGAAACATACAAAAAGTTTGTATGTTTCTGAAGAGTTTACAAAGTTTGCTTTATTCACATATTCTTTCGTGTGAGTTATTCCTTTGAGCCAGTATTGTGCATAGATTACAAGACACAGCCATGCTGGGATCTGGTTATGTTCTTTCCTTAGTTTCGTTTTCATTGAAGAGGTATAGCCAGTTTTTACAGTTCAACTATTTATGTGTTTTCACTGTCTGTGTAATGCTAGCCTATATTTAAAAAGTCGAGAATCTAGCAATCATATTATTTCATTTTAAATTTAACTAAATGTGTGACACTGTGGTTTTGTTCACACCAAGAGGAAAAGACAGGAGACATGGTGAATACTTGTCATGTCATTCACATCCTGCTCTGCATCTGTAAATAGCACTTGTCTGAATTCTGGCAGACATGTAGCATATGAAGCACCTCCCACAAGCAGCAGTTAATTTAAAAGAGAATGTAATACACAAGACATGGATTTCGTTTATTGCATTTTTGTATATTTTTTTAATCTCGACAGCCACACTCACTATCCACTATTATTGTATGGAAAAGAGATGCTTGGAGATGCTTTCTTTTATGCCACAGAAAAATCACTGGTGTTTGTGACATTATGGTGAGTAGATTGATAGGATTTACATCTTTTGGCTGAACTAAAATAAGAGTGTGACACTGAAAGTTAATGCTATTGCCTGATATATCACCCTTTGTGGCAGCACTGAGAACAAGTTCTTGTGCTGTGTTACGAACTGACATTTTAAAAATGCAACAATGCTTTAATGGATTTCAAAAAAGTTTGTTACGGGTCTACAATTGCGTAATACCATGTGTGATGGTTTTATGACTTCCTTCAATTTCCTCTTTCTTTCTCTCTGTGCATTCCTGCGGGCAGGACGAGGCCGAGGGCCTTGGGAGAACGGCGCGAGGCCGTTGGCGTGATTGCTGATGAGCGACACTTGCGCGACGCACCGCTCTCGTATCTCTCACGGAAGAGCGGAAGCATAAAAGGAGGAGCGACGACAGAGAAGGATGAGACAGGACAGGCCTGAACTTATGTTGTGTTTTGTTTTATTATATGTGACAGCAGTCGTCCGTGAGGGGCTGCTGTCTTATACTGTCGTTTAGTATTTGTTTTATTTTATGTCATTAAATCTTTGAATGTTTGCCAGTTCCGACCTCCTTCTTCCCACAACATCTAACTTTAAAATTTTAATTTCAATAACATGAAATATGATATTTTTAGTCTGATTATTTTTTTTCATACAATGGAGAAAAAAAGTCAATGGTAACCAAAATGGTTAGCACTTTAAAATATGTTCTTTTGTGTTAAGCAGAAGAAATAAAGTCATGTATTTCAAATTTCCCTTTAAATGAGCTTGACAAAAACTTCACATTTGTATTGTCAAAGTGCTTTTGTTCCCTTTCGAGGGAACTCACGCTGCGTCGATGGCGCTTTGGGAACGCCCCTGCGTGATTACGTCTGAAGCACGTATGTCAACTTAGTCCATTGGCGAGAGTAAGCGTCACAGCGGGTGACGTCACGACCAGGAAAGGATAAAAGCACATCCGCTCTGACCGGCATTAGCTTCTGTGCCTCAGCAAGCGCTCTATGTTGAAACTGTCTGTCCTATTTATTGTTGTCTTGTCACAAGCATCTATATATCATTATGGCAAAAGATATCTACAAGTTGTTTGGTTCCTGCCTCAGCTTCACGTCCGCCTTCTGCCATGCGTGTGAGCTGCGAATAGGTCCCGTCATAGGCTTTATCGTTATTATCGCGGGAGGACTAATTCTTATCGTGAGGAAAAAATTTACTGGTATATCGCAAACGATAATATATCGCCCATCCCTACTCCGGACCAGGAAAAGCTGAATCTCCTCTGTCCAGTGCGAGCACTAGACACTTATGTTCACAGAGCTGCTCCGTGGAGTAAATCAGATCAGCAGTTCGTCTGTTTTGGATCACCTAAGAAAGGTCTTCCAGCTTCTAAGCAGACGATCAGCAAGTGGCTATTTCTCTTGCTTATGAGTCCTCTGGCCACCCGTCACCCTTGGAGGTCAGAGCTAACTCTACTAGGAGTATGGCGGCCTCTAAAGCCTTAATTTCAGGGGTTTGCAACTTGCTTCGGCTAATTCGAAGCTAATGCTGTTCAGACCGGATGTGCTTTTATCCTTTCCTGGTTGTGACGTCACCCGCCGTGATGCTCACTCTCGCCATTGGACTAAGTTGACACACGTGCTTCTTCAGACGCAATCACGCAGGGGCGTTCCCAAAGTGCCATCGACGCATCGTCTCGTTCCCTTCCCAGGAAACTAGGGTTACAGTCGTAACCTGAGACGTAATAACTGCATGCAACAAATATATTATATTATAATTGTGCAAAGTAAACAAGTTATTTGGTCACACTTTATATTAGATGTCTTTAAATATGTACTTACATCAAACAATTATGTTAATGTTGTATTGCAAAACACTTGCTGCTATTGAAGTGGGATATGGTTAGGCTTGTTGGTGTAGGTTTAAAGGCCCACTGAAGTGCCTTGAAACATGCAGCATTATTCATTGTGTTGACGTAATTTCCACTGAAACAGGAAGACAGGGCGGGACATTTTGAACAGCTACCCCTCTTTAAAATAGTCAGTAGTGTTTCATTTATTTCACAGTTCAGCCAGATCTGTTGAACTCCGTAAAGCAACAGTTTCCTCCTAATCTCTAACTGTTTCTACTCCTAATATCCTCTATATTGCTTTAAAATTTAGCATTCTATGCAGAATTCAAATGGGTCTGATACATTTTTTCGCATATGATCCGCTCTTTGCTATCGTGTCTCTGGACTGTAGCAGACTGCAGTGTTCATTTTTCCAGCAAATTTTGATTTAGTTTAAGTCATATTTTAGTCATCTGTATTGTTATAGTTTTAGTCTAGTTTTAGTCGACGAAATACAGTAAGATTTTAGTAGACTAAATCTTCAGTAGATTTAGTTAACTAAAATCTACTGGGTTTAGTTAAATTGTAATGCGTTTATTTAGAATTTCTCTAAAATTTTCAAACCCATTATATACTCCCAGAGAAAACATCTATTGACCTGTTAATATGAATGATTTTAAAGTTTGAACATGCAATACAGACACAGGTTTACTGCTGTGATATAAAAAAATATCTTAAAATAAAAAAATATAAAGCTCCCAACGACTGTACCAGCGGGGTCATTCGAACCACAGACTTCCCACCGGTGGTGCAGTGAGGCGGAATGACTGGCCCAGACGTGGACGGCATAGCGGCCCGATGTGGGGGCACAGTCATTGACCGCGCCCTGACAGAGCAGACCAGGGAAGGACGAACGTTCCACGAGGGTCTGCTCTTCCAGGGGGCTGGCGACAGAGGGGGATGAGAGCGGCACGGTCCGGGGATGGTGCGCACTGTCATCCGGCTCTGGGACAGAGGAGGACGAGGGAACATCAGTCAACAGTCAACATCCCTGAGCAGCCCGTCTCAAGAGCGCCGCTTGGCCCGGCGTTTAGCTGGGGTGGGGCTGGAGAGGGCTGGGACGCCTTCTTGTGGCTTCCTCCACGACCGGGCCCAGGTGAAGGCTGTTGCTTGGGCCGGGCGGGAGGGGCGGGAGCCGCAGGAGGGCGTCTTCGGCGGCGAACAGACTGAGTGACCTGCCCGGCCGACTGGGTGGAGGCAGCAGCGGGTCGGCGGGGCAGGATGTCCTTGATAGCCATAGTCTGTTTCTGAGCAGTTGAGAACTGTTGGGCAAAGTCCTCAACTGCACCGCCGAAGAGGCCGGCCTGGGACATGAGGGTGTCGAGCAGCCGGGATCGCTCGGCATCCTCCATGTCAGCCAGGTTCAGCCACAGGTGTCTCTCCTGGACCACGGCTGTGGACATCACCAAACCCAGGGAGCGTGCGGTCACCTTCGTTGCCCGGAGAGCGAGGTCGGTGGCGACGCGCAGCTCATCAAAGAGCCCTGGGTCTGTCCTACCCTCGTGCATGTCTCTGAGCATCTGGGCCTGGTAGACCTGCAGAGTGGCCATAGCATGCAGCGAAGCAGCCGCCTGTCCCGCCGCTCTGTAGGACTTTGCCACTAACGTAGACGAGTACCGACAGGCTTTGGATGGGTGCTTAGGCTTGCCACGAGAAGAAGCACTCTGAGGACACAGTTGCATCGCAACAGAGCGTTCAACCAGGGGGAGCCCAGTGTACCCACGGGCAGCTGCTCCATCTAGGGGAAAGGTGGATGAAATCAACGAGTGGTCACGGGAAGACATGGGAGACTTCCAGGACTTCGAGATCTCATCATGCACGTCCGGGAAGAAAGGAATAGGGGTTGGCTGCGGACGTGAATCCGCAGCCGCACCCAAAAACCAATCATCTAGCCGCGAGCGCTCGGGACGGGGCGGAGGAGTCCACTCCAACCCGATGCTCGCGGCAGCCCAGGTAAGCATGGCAGTCATCTTGGGGTCCGACTCGACAAACGACTGCACACCCGAAGGAGGCAGCGCTGTCGAGTCATCATCCGATGAATCCTGCCCACCTTGTGATGCTGCGATGGACATCGCATCCTCCTCTGTAGCGCCAAAGGAAACACGCAGGGCATCCGAAGATGGACCCGCGGGAATCCCCTGGACACTAACGGGCACCGTCACGAGAGGGGTAGGTGCAGAGCACGGACTGATAGTCGGCGCTTTGTTCCACACCATCATGCTCAGGTCACCCTAGCCACCAGCCGAAGTACTAGCACTATTTCTAGAGTCAGTAGATCGGGGTGTGGATGAGGGGACTCTCACTCTTACGAGATCACTGAGTCTCGACCGTAGTGACGCGATGGTCATGTTCCCACAGAGAGAACATGAGTCATCCACAAGCGCCAATCTAGCGTGATCACCCAAACACACTAGACAGCGCTCGTGCCTATCAGAGTCAGACACGAAACCACCGCAACCAGAAGTGCACGGGCGAGGCATCTTTAAAAAGACATCTTCGTACAAGCTCTTTCAGAGAGGAAACCTCGGTATTGAAGCGCCCAGGGAGAAACACACTCACTAGCAAACCACTGCACAGATAAGCAGGAAGTGTGCACTCGCTGGGAGATCGCCGTCACACCAACACCGGAAAATCTCGTCTTGTAACAGCTGACAGTTCAGAGATGGCTTGTGGAGCGAAGGGATTGCCTTGGCTCCTTGCCTTGGCTAGTCTTCCGCTTTTATACCCGCGAGGTGGGGCGAAGATACGCTATGCAAATTCCGCAGACCCATGGCATTTCTTTGCCATTGGCTCGTTTTGTAATAGTCGAAGTTGATAGGCTTTCTATGCGAAAACGGAACTCGGAGTGACAACGAAAGGGAACTGGTTTTTATTCAGTTATCGTCTCGTTTTCGTCTGTGAAAAAATGTCGTTGACGAAAATAATGACGAAAATTATTCGTCAACGAAATTAAGCTGCGGTGGTTAGCATGACACTAAAACGGGAAACCTGACTTCATTCGCATCAACGGAAAGCATACACTGTCTGAATCGTTCCCTATCCCCTATATAGTGCACTATGTGCCATTTACCATGTAGAAAATAGTAAATGTGTGAACAAGTGATGACTTTAGCCGCAGCTTCAGCATCTATAATGTAGGGGGCAGGACGCTTTAGATTCAAGAGAGCATTTGATTGAACAGGAAATCTAATGTGAAGCTGAAGTGCAGAGTGATGTCATCAAAATCATATTGGCGGAAATGAAAGATTAAGATTTGAATGCTTATACCTTCTAAATGCGAATTGTGTCATTGATTTTGAGCACATTAGCTTATTGTCACGGATTGGCCAGGTTCTTCCACCACAATCACCCAACGATCACAGTCACCTGAGTTTTAACAAGAGACACCTGCACCCCATTAGCCACCCTGCTTCATAAGCACACACCACACACCTCTCATTGTCCGGGCTCGTTCATACGAAGCGGACTCATAGTGCTTCTCTCTACGAGTGTCACTAACCTATCTACCCTGTGTTTACTTACCAGTTCTCTGTGCCGATCCCAGTCTGTCCAGATCATCTCTGCCGTGGTGTACGAGCCGTAAGCCTTTCAGTCCAGTCAAGGGGTGCGTGAGTGTGTGCCGTCAGCCTGTTAGCCTCTTCTCCACTCAGGATTTCTCCATCCGACGTTCCTGCAAAGGAAATATCCATTATCCATTCACGGACTGCACTCAAGTATTATCCATATCTGAACTCTGTTACTCACCCATTTCTGCACGTTGAAGTATCCTGAAACTCTGCTGTTTGAATTAAACATTATCATCACTACTTACCTTGTTGTCCGTCTGCTTCCGTAACACTTATAGCAAGGCTTACAATACTATAAAAGCCAAAAAAAACTTCAATTTTGATTTAATGGGGATTTTAGGGGTGGGTTAAGGTGTAAGGGAGAAGTGAATGGTGTAGATGTATAATATAGAAAGCTGTAATAACATGCAAGGATTATTTTCAAATATAAGTACAATGTAAAAACATATGTACACAATGAGTGCATTGTTTCAAATGATTAATTTAAATGTTAGTACAAGACACTTAATATAAAGTTGGGCTGGCAATTTAACAAGTAAAATAATATATCACTATTGCAACAAAGTAAACTAATTGGCCTAGTAAAATATGATTAGTTACAGTGAACAATAGCACAAACAAATTAAACAATCATTTTGTTTTATCTGACACTGTCTATTGTGTGGTGTCCTGTCTTTTTAGGGCCAGACAGCATTGCATTTTACATTTGTTTTCATGTTTGAGTTTCCCATTAGGTGAAATGTTTCATGCCTTTCTGTCTCTCATGCTCTCTATTACACATGCACACAAAAGTCATTCATGCATTTATGAATCGGATCTGATCTCACGATAAATGCAAACCTGACAAATAACATTGGTAAGCAGCAAAATGCATATATTGAATGAGTTGACATTTTCTTGATCCCCTTCCAGGAAATGAACTCATGTCATTTAATTAAATGCATATGCTTTTTAGATTTCCTGTAGATATACATGAGAATACATTGTGACTGCACATCAAAGCAAATGCTCAAGTGCAATATAAGTTAATTAAAGCAGGCTGAAAAGCAGAGCTTGTGCAGGAATGACAGTGAGGGAAAATGTTGAATAGCAGTTTGTTTGCAAGCTGTCTATGTCTTGAGGTCATACGATCAATGATCCACCTTGTGTTCCACACTTTTTTGTTGTTTGTACCTTCTCTTTTTTTTCCCTTGTTCTCTATAACAGCAACAACCAGATTCAGTTTTACATTAAATAGGCTACTTTGGTTACCAAATAGAACTATCTATGACTGATTTTGCAAATGATCTTAATACTTTCAGAAAGTGATTGATAATTGATCTAACACCTGACAGATACAAGGAACTATTCATACCCACGCACACATACAGACACAGTGAAAGTTCCCAGTTTCTTAGTTGAATAATGTAATTAGCTTAAGGCAAATAATAATAGTAAAGAAAAAAAAAATGGTTAGACTAAAAACATGAATGGCGTGGGTGATATTACATGTTTTAAAAAAATCATGACGTTACAAAATCACATTTTACTGTCTGGGGTCCTCTTATGAAAAGAAAATATGTTTCCCTATATATATATATATGAATGGTTTCACAGCATATTTGAAAATATACCGAATAATATATGGTGTTAATATATTACAATATATGGAAAAATACAAAAGGAACCTTCAAAATGCGAGAGACAATATACTTACTAATATATAGTGTATGTAATTATATATTCAGTAATAAACTTCATAATACAGGGATTAACTTTCTCCCGCGCTACGAGAGAGTCTGCGTCGGAATTCCGTCAATATCAGGGTTCCCCGCTGTCCTGGTGTCTTAAATTCACTTTTCATAATTTTAAGGCCGTAAATGTGCTCCCATTTCTCAAAAAGTGTAATAAATGTGTCGATTTTAAAACGGAGTAGTTTTGAGTTTGAGTCCTGCATCATGCACTATGTGCAAAAAAATGTGGTGATAACATAATAATGAAAAAAGGGTTGGTTGAGTAGCCACGAAAGACGTACACTACGAAGATCGTGATACCACGAAGTGCATGGCTCGCCTCTAACCTAACCCCTTCGTCTGTTGTGGGCTTGTCCTTTCACACAACCTACATCTGCTGCGCGTTCCTACAGTTTATAAAGGCCAGTACGCGCCTGTAATTCACAACGACGGTAACCTTTTTTTAAACGAAAACCTTTATACCGTACGTTATAGGTCGTTGTGTATGCATGTTTACATAAACGTTTCAAACGAATTCGTTTGGATATGATGAATGCTCGATTTATGTTTTTAAAAGTGTTTTTTTTTTTGCGATAGGCCTATTTCACAAAATGGCGACCGAGACCGGAAGTAGGGCAGCGATACTTCCGGTCGCGCCGCCGCCCGCTGCGATCGCCATTCATTCTCAAAGTGGACTGTGAACAGCTTGTTTTCTTTTACTGTCTATATGGTTTTCTCTCTCAGTCATTCATATATCTGACAAAAGTAAGAATAGCAGACGTTGTCCGTTTTGTTGCTAGTTTTCAGGTAGCTGTGAAAAGATCGGAAATGGACAAAGGTCATGAATTTTGCCTTAATGAAAAAGTTCCATTCGTTGAAATGCCATTAAACTTGATGACTAAGCTCACACTTACAATGTCTAAACGAATTAAATAAAATAAAACGATGTCCGAGTGAGTGAAGCGTAGTGGCTTTTGTTAAAACCTCATGTTATTAAGTGTTAGTTTGTCTAGGAGATTGGACAGATTAACCAATCATGCTCAAAGTAAAACGGAGAAACAACCAATAACAATAGCAATAGTTTGCGCGAGTTAACATAGCTGTGTATTACGTTTTATTTGCAGTCTGTATTATTATTTAATTAATGCAATATAAACTGTTAGGCAAGCAGACAAAATTGGCAAGCATACAAGATTGTAAATTCACACAAAATCACATAAGGCAAAAGGTTTGTGCTGCACTGCTCTGTTCAGGGTAAAACTATTATTGTTAATAATGATAATACTTATATTTTAACATATACATTGAAAAACTGTTATGAAAATCAGAAAAAATCATTAAATGCTAATGAATTATCATAATAGTTAAAAGGCAGATATTTATGTATGTTGTTGAAAACATTACGTTTCAACGTACAGATCTTGTAAAAAATTAAACGTTGATTTAGAAGTGTTTTTGTTAACCTTTTTCAACCATTTAGCATTAAACGTTGTTTCAACGACTGGCATTATTTCAATCATATTTCAACGTTGAAGGTCGGTCATGTGCCGGCTGGGTAGATTAATACCTTTAGTGAAAGCTGAATGCCGATATCGTGGAAATGTTCCATACACTGGAAAAAAAAAAAACCCACATGCCAGCAAAGTTCATCTTTGCTTCTGAAAAAATATCTGCATTCGTGGCAGGGGACTTGGAAGTTTTACATTTACCCTGTATTTGATAGGTGTGAGGTGCTAACCTAACCCTAACCCTAATGGTAAAGTAATGTAGATATATTGGATAGTTGCTTTTATTTACTATAAAACAATGTTTATATAAAGTGAACTCCTTGAATTAAAAGTATGTAGATATATTGGATAGTTGCGTTTAATTACTATAAAAGTACGTTTTTTCAAAGTAAACCTATACATGAATGTGAAAAGTACGTGTTTTACATATAAAAATCTGTACTTTGACGGGGAGTTCTTGTGGATGTAATTGATAATGTTATGAATTTACCAAAGAATACTGTGTAAAAACAGAAGACTTCATTTAATTGAATAATTGTAAGGTATTTCTCCAATAATTTCCAGTTTATATGCAGATTTATTCATTTGTTCAATGTTCTACAGACATTTTTTCAATTAGATTTTCTTTTCATTCTACAGCAGTGGAACTGTAAAAATACAGAAAATGTTTACAGTAAATATCTGTATTTTAAAAAACAGAATTATTCCCTAGAATAACTTAAGGTTTTTTTTACTGTAATTTGACGGTAAGTGTTTGGCAACTTTGCTGCCAGACTTTTTACCGTTTTTTTACGATTGTTTTTTTTTACATGTATTTACCTTAAATTTAAGGTTTCACAGTAAAAAAAAACACATAGTTGTCTTAATTTTAAATAAGTGATTTTTTTTGTTGTCTTTTTACATAGAATTTAATGTAATTTAACATTCAAGCCAATTAAACTAAAGAATAATCCTGTAAAAAAAAAACTATAATTTCTCTTTATATGAATTTACAGACTATTACTTTTATTTTATGGTTAATGTTTTTAATAAAAGTTTTTTTCTGTATTTTAATGACATTTACGCACGTAATGTAAAAAAAAAAAAAAAGAAAATATCTGTAAAATAATACAGTATATTTCTGTGAAAAAAAATCTTTTTTTTTTTTTTTTACAGTGTAGGAGATTGCAGCAATCTTCCAGCATGGCTCGTTTTTCGTGTCAACACCAGGAATGAAACTGAGAATTGTTACATCTTTACAGTGAATTCGACCTAACGTTGCTAGGTCTAATAATGAAATGAAGGCAAATAATAATAGTAAAGAAAAAAAAAAAATGGTTAGACTAAAAACATGAATGGAGTGGGTGATATTACATGTTTTAAAAAAATCATGACGTTACAAAATCACATTTTACTGTCTGGGGTCCTCTTATGAAAAGAAAATATGTTTCCCTATATATATATATATATATATATATATATATATATATGAATGGTTTCACAGCATATTTGAAAATATACCGAATAATATATGGTGTTAATATATTACAATATATGGAAAAATACAAAAGGAACCTTCAAAATGCGAGAGACAATATACTTACTAATATATAGGCTAATGTATGTAATTATATATTCAGTAATAAACTTCATAATACAGGGATTAACTTTCTCCCGCGCTACGAGAGAGTCTGCGTCGGAATTCCGTCAATATCAGGGTTCCCCGCTGTCCTGGTGTCTTAAATTCACTTTTCATAATTTTAAGGCCGTAAATGTGCTCCCATTTCTCAAAAAGTGTAATAAATGTGTCGATTTTAAAACGGAGTAGTTTTGAGTTTAAGTCCTGCATCATGCACTATGTGCAAAAAAATGTGGTGATAACATAATAATGAAAAAAGGGTTGGTTGAGTAGCCACGAAAGACGCACGTTATAGGTCGTTGTGTATGCATGTTTACATAAACGTTTCAAACGAATTCGTTTGGATATGATGAATGCTCGATTTATGTTTTTAAAAGTGTTTTTTTTTTTGCGATAGGCCTATTTCACAAAATGGCGACCGAGACCGGAAGTAGGGCAGCGATACTTCCGGTCGCGCCGCCGCCCGCTGCGATCGCCATTCATTCTCAAAGTGGACTGTGAACAGCTTGTTTTCTTTTACTGTCTATATGGTTTTCTCTCTCAGTCATTCATATATCTGACAAAAGTAAGAATAGCAGACGTTGTCCGTTTTGTTGCTAGTTTTCAGGTAGCTGTGAAAAGATCGGAAATGGACAAAGGTCATGAATTTTGCCTTAATGAAAAAGTTCCATTCGTTGAAATGCCATTAAACTTGATGACTAAGCTCACACTTACAATGTCTAAACGAATTAAATAAAATAAAACGATGTCCGAGTGAGTGAAGCGTAGTGGCTTTTGTTAAAACCTCATGTTATTAAGTGTTAGTTTGTCTAGGAGATTGGACAGATTAACCAATCATGCTCAAAGTAAAACGGAGAAAAAACCAATAACAATAGCAATAGTTTGCGCGAGTTAACATAGCTGTGTATTACGTTTTATTTGCAGTCTGTATTATTATTTAATTAATGCAATATAAACTGTTAGGCAAGCAGACAAAATTGGCAAGCATACAAGATTGTAAATTCACACAAAATCACATAAGGCAAAAGGTTTGTGCTGCACTGCTCTGTTCAGGGTAAAACTATTATTGTTAATAATGATAATACTTATATTTTAACATATACATTGAAAAACTGTTATGAAAATCAGAAAAAATCATTAAATGCTAATGAATTATCATAATAGTTAAAAGGCAGATATTTATGTATGTTGTTGAAAACATTACGTTTCAACGTACAGATCTTGTAAAAAATTAAACGTTGATTTAAAAGTGTTTTTGTTAACCTTTTTCAACCATTTAGCATTAAACGTTGTTTCAACGACTGGCATTATTTCAATCATATTTCAACGTTGAAGGTCGGTCATGTGCCGGCTGGGTAGATTAATACCTTTAGTGAAAGCTGAATGCCGATATCGTGGAAATGTTCCATACACTGGAAAAAAAAAAAAAAAACACATGCCAGCAAAGTTCATCTTTGCTTCTGAAAAAATATCTGCATTCGTGGCAGGGGACTTGGAAGTTTTACATTTACCCTGTATTTGATAGGTGTGAGGTGCTAACCTAACCCTAACCCTAATGGTAAAGTAATGTAGATATATTGGATAGTTGCTTTTATTTACTATAAAACAATGTTTATATAAAGTGAACTCCTTGAATTAAAAGTATGTAGATATATTGGATAGTTGCGTTTAATTACTATAAAAGTACGTTTTTTCAAAGTAAACCTATACATGAATGTGAAAAGTACGTGTTTTACATATAAAAATCTGTACTTTGACGGGGAGTTCTTGTGGATGTAATTGATAATGTTATGAATTTACCAAAGAATACTGTGTAAAAACAGAAGACTTCATTTAATTGAATAATTGTAAGGTATTTCTGCAATAATTTCCAGTTTATATGCAGATTTATTCATTTGTTCAATGTTCTACAGACATTTTTTCAATGAGATTTTCTTTTCATTCTACAGCAGTGGAACTGTAAAAATACAGAAAATGTTTACAGTAAATATCTGTATTTTAAAAAACAGAATTATTCCCTAGAATAACTTAAGGTTTATTTTACTGTAATTTGACGGTAAGTGTTTGGCAACTTTGCTGCCAGACTTTTTACCGTTTTTTTACGATTGTTTTTTTTACATGTATTTACCTTAAATTTAAGGTTTCACAGTAAAAAAAACACATAGTTGTCTTAATTTTAAATAAGTGATTTTTTAAATAATAACAGAAATAACAGACATTTTTTCAATGAGATTTTCTTTTCATTCTACAGCAGTGGAATAGGGCTGTCACTTTTGTGAAAAAATCCTGTTCGATTTTTGAGACGTAAGTGTTCATTGAATCGATTGTAAAATCGATGTTCCATGTCTAAAGGCGTTTCCATTTTCATCACCAAATATAGGCAAATCCACGGACACCTAACAGGCATTAGGACGAGCGTAATGAGGGCGCTTGAGACGCACAAGTCAGCAATATTTCTGATGATTTATTGGCGTGAAGTTTCAGCACAATGACAAACAGGAGCGCAACATTCAGGGATTGAGATAAACACCATCCGACTCGCCAAATGCGGGTAAAAATGAACTTTGGCGGGAAACGCTGTCAAATCACGAGCTGATCTGGCGTGTTTCTATGTTTACTCACTTTCTTTGCTGGGGAAGTTCGTGTAAGCCAAATCTGCGCGGATTTAGCGCAAATACGCAACTCATGACTCCTCATGATATATTAAATGCAGCGTATAGCGCAGAATCTGAGCATTTCTGGCTTCCTTGAACACACACACACATACACACGTCACTAAGCAACACATAACGGCGTGCTTGTTCACTTGCATTGAAGTCATAGCGAATATTAAAAAGCATTTGGTGAACAGAAAAGACATTGTTATTTTCCAACATCCTACATGTTCTGTGTCCTGTATTGATCTGTCCACCTAAAACACGTTTTTGGTAAAAAAAAAAAAAAAAAAAAGGGCCGTTAAAATCGATTCCCTATTTTCGTTTTCGATACTTGTGTTGGTTGGTCCGATCGATTGTGCAATCGATTTTCGAACGTAAAGTGACAGCCCTACAGTGGAACTGTAAAAATACAGAAAATGTTTAAAGTAAATATCTGTATTTTAAAAAACAGAATTATTCCGTGGAATAACTTAAGGTTTTTTTTGTGTAATTTGACGGTAAGTGTTTGGCAACTTTGCTGCCAGACTTTTTACCGTTTTTTTACGATTGTTTTTTTTTACATGTATTTACCTTAAATTTAAGGTTTCACATAAAAAAAACACATAGTTGTCTTAATTTTAAATAAGTGATTTTTTTTGTCTTTTTACATAGAATTTAATGTAATTTAACATTCAAGCCAATTAAACAAAAGAATAATCCTGTAAAAAAACTATAATTTCTCTTTATATGAATTTACAGATTATTACTTTTATTTTATGGGTAATGTTTTTAATAAAAGTTTTTTTCTGTATTTTAATGACATTTACGCACGTAATGTTAAAAAAAAAACAGAAAATATCTGTAAAATAATACAGTATATTTCTGTGAAAAAAATTCTTTTTTTTTTTTTTACAGTGTAGGAGATTGCAGCAATCTTCCAGCATGGCTCGTTTTTCGTGTCAACACCAGGAATGAAACTGAGAATTGTTACATCTTTACAGTGAATTCGACCTAACGTTGCTAGGTCTAATAATGAAATTAAGGCAGTTTAAAATAATGATGTGCTTTATGTATCGTATCGTTAAATTTGCAAACATGAGGAGTAAGAGGTTAGACACACTGGTGAAAATAATAAAAGAGTTCATGTTTCAATTGCTTGTGATTTGGACTTTTAAAAAAAAAAAAAAGTTTTCTGTTGTATTTATTTTTATCGAAGCAAGTTACTGACTTTTGATTATAAAGTGAATTTATTTGCATCCAAATCTATGAAGGATCCTTATATCCGCACACAGTCATGCCCATCAAATGAAATATAAGGCTAAATCTTTTACAAATATTTTAAGACATGCACATGCACAGATTTTTAAACTGTAGGGAACTCTTTTAAAACATAATCTAATGCCTGAGAAGTTGAGCTTAAATTATATCCATGTTCAACCTCTATACATAAGCTGATTAATTTGAACCAGCGTTGACTTGACTATTCACTGTGAAGGAGGAAACTGGTTGTCCTGAGGGCTTCCACTGTCAAATTTATTAAAAGAATTAAAAATTCTCAGAGGAACAGAGCAAGAACCCCCTACTGCTACAGTGAGGTATAGAGTCTTAAAATATACATGCTACAACCTTTGTGAGCCAGCTGTATCAAACATTAAACATTTAAGTTCAGTCCAAACTGAAAATTCTGACATTGTTTATTCATTCTCATTTTGTTCCAAACCTTTAAGTTTGTTTTCCTTCTACCATAAATTAAACTGTGAAGCTCCAAAATGAGCAACAAAAAGTCCTACAAAAAAGTTTAGATTTGAAGATGATCAGATAAGATAAGATAAAAAATGCTTTGTCAGGTAACCTAAAAATATAACTTAATTTGGCTGATTCAATCAGATTAGATTAAACCAATAAAGGTAATTTTTTTGAATAAATTAAGTAGAAATTCTTAAGGCAATGTTCAGAATTGAACTTTTTACGGTAATTGAACTATGTTCCTTTAACTAATACCTGCCAAAATTGGTCACAAACAACTTTTTGAAATATTGCGGTACAATTTTATGCTATTTGCTGTATTTACGGATGCACCACAATATCAGCCTCCAAAGACATTCAGCCAAAAAGGCCATAAAACAAAATTTTTGACAAAAAAATAATAATACTGCAATTACAGTAAAACATATACACATATATATATATATATATATATATATATATATATATATATATATATATATATCAACAGTGTTTTTAATGAAATCATATTTAATGTAAACACCAGGTCATGCTAATGATGATTAAAATATGATTGCAAATTTAGTACAGCTGTGATCCTAGCACATGCACAATGAATGGCATAATTAAAATGCTTCCAAATGGGAATGCAATATGCATTATATATTTTTTTTAAAGAAATCAATTAATTAAATAGTATGACAATAAATAAATTAATAGTTGAATTAATTTAAAACTGTTTTGGATCAGTTTAAATTTTCGATTTCCATCGGTTGTGAGAGTGTAGCCTACATGCAACAGTAGTAATTGTGATTCCTTATCTTAGGTTTTGTATATATACATGCATTTCCCATACTAAAATTACAGGAAGCTATTACAGTGTTTTACATCAGACTTGAGGCAGCTAGTAGACTTCCTGCTCTCTCTTATCCTGGTAATAGTGATAGAGTGTGACATTAAAAGAAGCACTTTGATGACGAAGTCATGGGCCTCCCATGAAAGCTGCCATTTCCAGCTGCTGCAAGCAAACCGTAAGAGAACTCGCTCATTCGCTCTTTCTGAGCGACTGTTCTTCTACGCACTGATGAAACTATGATGTATTGGGTGATATGTATATGCCGCATGTTTCTTATGGTGACATGTTAACTGTTTAAACTTGAAAATAGCTATTTGTTTGCTCGCTATGATTCATTTAACAAACATGGCGCGGCACAGTAACTGTGGGTGAGCTTTTTTCTTCATTAAAACGCGCATGGAATTTTCAGACACATCTGATATGCGTCAATTAATATTCATGAATTATTGAAATACAGGCAGAGAAATTCACCAAAGTGTATTGCGATGCAAAGGGGGAAGAGAATGGCTTTTCATGCACCACAGCTAAAAATAGATGATGATGTTGAGAGAGAGAGAGAGAGAGAGAGAGAGAGAGAGAGAGAGAGAGAGAGAGAGAGAGAGAGAGAGAGAGAAGGAGAGAGAGAGAGAGAGAGAAGGAGGAGGACGAGTAGAGTGGAAAAAGAGAAAGGAGGAGGCAAAAAATGAGGAGAGTTTGAAAGGAAAAGACCTATAGGATAAAGGGGCAAAAGATGAAAAGAAAGATGGGGTTGCAAGAAAAAAAAAAGATAATTTCTGAAAGATTGAAACACTTTTTCTTTCAGAGGTCTGAAGGTTCCTCATTGTGGAGGGAGGGCTGCAGGATATGGATATATCCTATCTCTAACTTAAAAAAAGTAGCTCCACATCTAATAGAAAAATAATATTTTGCATATGGGCCCAACTTTTACATCTTACGACTTTGCAAACTGCAAATGAGACATTCCACAATCTGACTGGAATGTCGCCCACCAAAAGCACGAAATCATTCAGAATCAAATCATTTGAAATGGTGCTGCCATCACTGCCTGTGGGAAAGGCTTTCAGTGAACCAGAACAAACAATGCATTATTGTACCGCATAATGTTTTCGGCCAAGATATTGAGCCAGAATTTTGGTGCATCCCTTCTAAAACATATCATTTCAAAATGCTGTTTTTCAACAATCTGGCACCATTTATGGGATAGTTCAGAAAATTCTGTCATCTTTTACTCAGCCTCATGGAATCTGTGGAACACAAAAGAAAGGACAATGAATACCGTTACAGTAAATGTGATCTGAATTTTTTTACTTCAAAAAGCTGGATTTAAAAGCATCATAAACGTGGTCCATTCATAGCCAAGCAATATATTACAATATACCAGACCAGTCTGAGTTGTTAGGCTGCATTTGAAATCGCATACTGAATTGCATTATTTTACTAAATACTTCATGAACATTAAATTGTATGTGTATGAATGTGTGTATGAATGTAATCAGACATAATACATCCATCATGTTGTCATTGTCATGTGACCTACAGTGTCAGTGGCATTGCTTTCACTGCCATTCAAACCTCCTCTCCAGTGGCCTCATGGGATAGTAAAGTGTCTTTGGATGCGCACTACAGAATCTCAGCAGAAGTTAATATACTCTTTTTGCCTAGCCTCAGTCATGCTGGATTAGTAAACTGAATCAACTGATTAATTGAAAAGTTCAAGACTCAAAAGACAGGTTCCTTTAAAAAAAATCTAGCATTTCTCTCCAAGGAGAACTATAGGCTGGAGTACTTTCACATTTTAACTTTTAAAAATGTTCCTCTCAAAAAAAAGTAAAAAAAAAACAAAAACAAAAAAAAAGCCCACTTTTGATAGTTTTATGGTGCTTTTGCATCTCTTCTGACGCATTTAAAGCCCCAGTTCATTGGTATTGCATGCAAACAACTTGAAATGGGTTTTCCTTTTATGCACCACAAGAGAAAGGGGTTGAACGACATGAGAGACAGTAAATGATGACAGAATTATCTCTGTCTGTGTGTGTGTGTGTGTGTGTGTGTGTAATATTCCTTTAAGCCTTCAAACAGGTTTCCCAAACAAATAAAATAATTAAGTTAGATTCATCTTTTTTTTACACAAGCAACATACACATCTCTGCTACAAATGAACACTTAAAGTTTTTTTCTAGGAGCTTCCATTTTCGTACAGTTGCACTGAAAGTGACAGAAGTGCAAATGTTACAACCTACCCCATATGCGGGGTTAATTGTAACAGACAGAGGGGTTAGTTGTAACACTTGTGTGTAACACACATAATTCAGTACTATTTTATCTGTATAGTTTGATATTGTTTGTGCATCTGTATAGATAGATATCCATACATCCATCCTTCATCCAATCATCCTTCTATTATGGATCAATATCATGGATAGAGACATAGAAAAGGGCTGCACAGTTTTGCAAGCAATACATAAATAAATAAATAAAATCATCAAATATTGTAATTGCAATTGAATTACATTTATGTGTGGCAGCTGCATGTAAAATTATTATTATTGATAATAATAACAGTAATAATAATAAAAACTTAATAAAAAATTTCAATAAAAAAATTAAAGGGTTTATTGCATTAAAACCAGGCTATATTAAAAAAAAAAAGAAACAAGTGATCAATGCATAGTAAACTAAATAAAAAAAAATAAAAAAATTCCAACATTGTTTGTGAAAGTCCAACAAAGTTAAATATATAAATAAATACTCAAACCTAGAAGTTGTGTGGCTCCCTGTTTTCATTTGATTATCATTGTACACTTGGCGGCTTGTTTGTAACACTGTGCTACATCTAACCCCGCTGTGTAAAACATACTTTAAGCCTAGCTAACAGTTGCTAGGAGTTGCTGACATGTTTCAAAACGGTGCTATGTTTTAGCCAACAAGACAGTTATTAAGGCAATATAAAGTTAGATTTGGTGACGTACACACCCAACTCAGAAACCGAAAAAAACCTATGATGAAAAAATGTACTTGCATGGTGTCAAAACACTCTTTGTCCAGCATCTTCATGAAATCTTATCAAAACTTTCCGCAAATTCGCGGGAGACGGTCTTCTGGCAGCGCGAGAAAAAGAGTGGAAACACAACCGGCTTGATCCCGACTAACTATGTAAAAGGTCCGTGTTACATTTAACCCCGCGTTAGGTTGTGCCCCGCGCTCCCCTACCTGACTTCATAGGTATAGATTAGATATCCAATCCATGTCAGCTCCCTCTCTCTTTCCTTTCACTGGACTTTTTTCATACAATTTGCACCTTTATTCCCATAATAAGCATCATTAAGACTTTTCTTTTCTTTTCATTAATTTATCACAGGTGTCCCAAATACGACCAGATGGACAAAAAATTGGCAGCGCTTAGATGAGGCTTTTCATGCAATTAACCAAAACATTGAAGTGCATAGATACTAGCAGAATCTATGCAGCTGCTTCATGTCAAATCTGCGATGAGTACTCAGCGACTTATACTAAAGGGCTTCATCTGATACCAGCACAGACTTTAAGTAGGCAACAGTAGTAGTGAAAATACTATCATGTTTCTAAAATGGGGATCATCCGAGAGCAGCTCAAAGGGAATAGGCTATATGATGACTCTGAGGAAGCCAGACCTCTTTAAAACGCTTGGTTGAACTTGTCTTTGTGTTAGATTGATTTAGACAGGAGAGATTAATGGAATTGTATTTTTCATTAGGCATGGTCCAACCACTCCTGAACAATGTCACATCCAGGTGAACCCGAGATTACCAGGCAATTGAGATCATTTTCCCCCTCATGCGGACAAAAGACATCGCTTATGTGTCTCTCCAAAAAGAGTCAGAATTTGTTTGAAAAAGAATCTCCAGAACTGCTTTAAATAAATTAATACTTTTATTCGGCAAGGACGCATACAATTAATCAAACGTGACAGTAAAGACTTACATTGTTTGTTACAAAAAAAGATTCTACTTTATTTTGATTCCACTTTAGATCTTCTACTAACTAGAAGTAATTTTGCAACTACATGTCAACTAACTCTCATTAGTGTAATAGTACACCGTTAAAGGGATAGTTCACCCAAAAAATAAAAATTAGCCCATGATTTACTCCCCCTCAAGTCATCCTAGGAGTATATGACATTCTTCTTTCAGAAGAATACAATCGGAGTTATATTAAAAAAAAATGTCCTGGCTCTTCCAAGCTTTATAATGGCAGTGAATGGCCGTTTCATCAGACTTTCTGAGAAAATGTTTTTAGGTGAAAACTGAAAGAGTTTTTGGAAGCTTATTGACGGTGACGTTGAATTCGTGTTGTAGTTAGTTTATAGCCTACCTTTAGCTTTTTACTTCTGGCGACTGCATTTACGCTTCAAAATTCATTAAAGGGTACCTATTATGCCACTTTTGACAAGATGTAAAGTAAGTCTCTGATGTCCCCAGAGTGCGTATGTGAAGTTCCCTTTCAAGGGAACTCGAGATGCGTCGAGACGCGGTGGGAACGCCCTGCGTGATTGCGTCGTGAAGCAAGTGTATAATCAGTCCAATGAAAAGACGAGACGTCATAGGCGGGTGACGTCATCGACCAGGAAGCTATAAAGCACCCCTGAAAACAGACCGCGTCAGCTTCTGCGCCTTCAGCAAGCGATCTGTGTATTCTGTCCTTGTCATATTTATTGTTGTCTGTCAAGTTGCAGTTCTCGAGGGGGCTGACTGTAAGCATTGCGAGAAGCTGTCCGCGAGGACGCTCCGCTCCCGCCGGGCGTTCTTCGAAGAGGACGGTTCGGTTCGCGTTCCCCGCACGGGTCCCGCTGTTGCCGAGGCACGGCGGCGACTAGCATTTCGGGGTTCGCAAACGGATCTGACAGCGTGGGTTGGGACGGGCGCCGCCCTATCTCAGCTTTCACCAGCCAGATCCAGTGTGCTGCGATTTCAGTTCCGAGGAATTGGTATCGTTAGTGTTTTGTTAAGAAAAAGAGAACAAAAGAAATAAAGATATTAAGAATAAGGCAGATGTTTGAGTTTTCAATTAAATAAGTCAGCTCATAACTCTGCTGAATAAAGAGGAGCTTTTAAAAGGAGGTTTTATCTAATGCTGTTGCCAGTTAATATTTACTGGCCAGCTGAACATTATGAGAGTGAAAATAAAAAGAGTTTATTAGATGAAATATATCTAAGAAAACAGGAAAACTCTGTATCTCAGCCTCCTCGTCGGGGACTGCCGTTTTTTCCCTATCACTACACTGAGGTGTCGAGATCGTGAAATAAACCAGTTTCTATTTTATGTGTTTAATCCCCAAACGTCTAACTATAGTAATGTTATGGGTATTAAGTATCATGGTATGATAGTGCCTCGGGTTAAAGAGACGCTTGCGAGCTTTCTCTCTCCCGAGTCGGCGTCATCATTATTAACCCCGACGTTACCCACCAGCCATCTTAAATAAATAAATTGTATTAGGCTGCGCTGATGGGTAAAGTATATAGGATATGGATAAATGTGAGGATGTCAGCACTGACGCTATTAGAGAATTGCGTCGTGCAAAACCAGATAAACTACACGGGGGAGGGACGGTTTCGAGAAATCGTTTCTCCTCTGCCTCCTCTGGGGGGGCGACTCTCTGAGGAGGGTCGCAGCACTGCCAGTTCGGTTGTTTTCCTGCTGGTGGCCACGAAGTGATACATATATATATATATAATTTTTTTCTGACATAAAAATAAAGGAAAATAAAGATAAAAATATCTTGGCGTCAGTGCTTCTGGACGCTCCGCTTTTAAAAAACTAAGAAATAAACCATTCAGCGGCGTTCCAGAGGTTTCTTCCGCACCAATCTAATGTTCCTGAGACTGCTGGGTGGGAGCAGTCTCGGCCTACTAAGCTCCTCGCAGCACAGAGTGCAAAAGAGAGCGTCGCCATTTGGGCTCCTCCACAATCGAGGGGGACCTGGGTGGCGGTCGCAGTCTGGCCAGTTAGAGATATGCAAGATCTGAGGACTGTTTATCTCTAAAATAGCTTGGACAAAGAAGAAGCCCTGACGCCAAGGCTATCAGGCTTCTGAGGGTGGCCCCTCCAGGGAAAAACGGTTTCGAGAAATCGTTTTTCCTCGGCACCCTCTGGGGGGCGACTCTCCGAGGGGAGTTGCACCGCTGTCAGTTCGGTTGTTCCCTGCTGGTTATCCGTTTCAGGGCACCGAGGTCTCAGCGTTCCCGAACGATCCTCCGAGGAGGGTCGAAGAACAGTCAGTTCGGTTGTTCCCTGCCGGTTCGCCGCTTCAGGGCACTGTAGTGACTGTTCAACCAAATCCAGAGGCCAGTCTTGAGAGACTGGTTCCCCTAGTAGAATTTCTGGCAGCGTGGAAACTACTGCCACATATTTCTCAGTGGGTCCTGCACACTATAGAAAAGGGTTTCAGAATTCAGTTCGGTTCTTGTCCGCCCAGATTTCTAGGGGTCCTCCTCACAGTGGTGGACCCTGAGCAGGCTTTGGTTATGGAGCAGGAAGTACTGACACTTCTGCAAAAGGAGCTGTAAAAGGGGTTCCTCCTCCCAGCAGACGGTCAAGGTTTTACAGCCATTACTTCACTGTTTCCGATGGAGGAATGAGGGGTTGCGTCCTACTCTAGACCTGCGTCAATTAAACAGCAGGTTTCAGAATCTCAAGTTCAAAGTATGCTTACGCTAAATATGATTGTGTTACAGATTCAGTCCGAGGACTGGTTTGTCACAATAAACTTAAGGGACGCTTATCTATCCATCCTCATCACAGGAGGTTCCTGAGGTTTGCTTTCGGGGGCGAAGCATACCATTATCGGGTTCTCCCATTCGGCCTAGGTTTATCACCCCACACCTTTACTATACCAACGATTGGTTGATCCTAGCTCAATCTGAGCATATGGCAGTTCGGCATCGAGATGTCGTTCTGTCTCATTTAAAGATGTTGGGGTTGCCGCTCAACGCCAAGAAGAGTGTGCTCCTCCCAGCTCAGATGACCACTTTTCTAGGTGTAATATGGGATTCGACAACGATGCGGGTACGATTGTCTCCAGCACGTATTTCTGCGTTTCTCACAGCCGTAAATGGGGTATATCTAGGCCAGTCACTTACTGTGAAACAGTTTCAGACTGGTGGGTCTCATGGCAGCTGCATCCAACGTAATTACTTTTGGCCTTCTGTACATGAGACCCCTGCAGTGGTTGTTCAGGAACAAGGGGTTTTCTCCGAGGGGAAATCCGTTTTCGCATGATCAAGGTCATGCGGCTATGCCTTGGTTCCTCGCCCAGGCCCAGTGTTGGGGGCTTCTTGTCGACGCATAATGCTATCGACGGATGCTTCCCTCACAAGTGGGTGATCATGAGTGGTCGCTCGGCGAGGGGTGTTTGGCAGGACCATCTATCTTTTAGCACATAATTGGCTTAAAGTGATGGGGGTATTCCCGAGAATCTAAATACTTCCTGCCAGACCCGAGAGGTCACCATGTGTTTGTCCTTCCGTACAACACACTGATGATCTCGTATATCAGAGCAGATATCCTGTTGAGGCAGGGGCTGAGGCCCAGAGAATGGAGACTTCACCCCGAGGTGGTGGAGCTTTTTAGGGAGAACTTCGGTCAAACTCAAGTCGACCTTTCGCATCGTTTGTACAACGCATTGCCCTATGTGGTTCTCCCTCACGCATCCAGCTCTGCTTGGACTGGATGTGATGTATTAGGTGTGGTTGACGCTACACCTGTACACATTTCCCGATATCTTTGCTCCCGGGAGTTTCTGGGATACAATATTTCACCCTCATCTGGAGTTATGGATACTGTGGGCTCGGCCTCTGAGGGGGCCCAGCTCATAGATTCAGGTCGTGGAGACCATACTCTAGTCTAGAGCTCCCTCCACGAGAAGACTAAATATGCATTGATATGAAAACTGTTCTCTGCCTGGTGCAGAGAACGCCTTCTGAATCTTGTTTCTGCCCTGTTGGTACAGTACTTGATTTCTGTAATGAATGTTTCTTTGCTGGGTTATCTCTGAGGAGAGATCCTTAAATTTGTCTTTTCCATGGTACATGAGGCTGAGGCCTGCACATACTTGGATTTGTACCTGGTATATTGATAGTATTTCTTCACCCCAGGTCGGGTTGTATTTCTAGGTCCCTACTAATTGTGTGGGTCATTTGTGCTGCAGGTCTTCTGTCCTCCACCTTTAATACCCCAGATCAGGAAAAACTTAATCTGTTATGCCCTGTTCGGGCTTTGGATGCGTATGTCCACAGAGCTGCTCTGTGGCGTATATCAGAGCAATTATTTGTCACCTAAGATTGGTTGCCCTGCATCTAAACAGATGATGAGCAAGTGGGTAATTGAGGCTATCTCACTTGCTTATGAAGTGGCCGGACAGCCTTCACCTTTGGCTGTCCAGGCTCATTCTACGAGGAGTATGGCTGCCTCTATGGCATTAATCTCGGGAGTTTCCCTTCATGGCATTTGTGATGCGGCAGGCTGGTCCTCACTGCTTACATTTGTTAGATTTTATTACTTGGATCTTGGCTCCACTCCAGGGTCTAGGGTGCTTGCTTCTTAGTGTGCGCATTGACTTCACACAGAACAGGCATTTGTCATATGGCGTCATGGGTATAGGGTTCCCACCGCGTCTCGACGCAGCTCGAGTTCCCTTGAAAGGGAACGTCTCAGGTTACGTATGTAACCCTGGTTCCCTGAGAGGGAGCGAGACGCTGCGTCGCCTTGCGATACTCCCTGCATGCCTGTGATCGACTTGCTTCGGCTTTTCAGAAGCTGACGCGGTCTGTTTTCAGGGGTGCTTTATAGCTTCCTGGTCGATGACATCACTTGCCTATGACGTCTCGTCTTTCCATTGGACTGATTATACACTTGCTTCACGACGCAATCACGCAGGGCGTTCCCACCGCGTCTCAACGCAGCGTCTCGTTCCCTCTCAGGGAACCAGGGTTACATACGTAACCTGAGACGTTTTAGCTCAAAATACCCCACAGATAATTTTTTACAGCACGTTTAAATCGTCACTTTTTGGGGCTGAGAAGCTACATTAGCAAGCAATTCTTTACAAAGACAACTATACATTTGTTTTTAGAACAATGGTCATTTATAACATTGATAGTCTTGAAAGTTTGTAATGGGGAGGTGTACAACATTCACATATAAATGATAAACAACAAAACAACCCAGAAAATGGCTCCAATCTATTAGTTTCAGTCTTACTTTCGATATGTTTACAAGACTGCAACTCCGCGGATAAAAAACAAAACACAAATAAACCACACACTCGGGTTTGATTTGGGTTGTGCTAGCCTATGTAGCTGTCTTTGTGTTACATAAACTAAAAGAACGTTTATATATAACATTGTCTGGCTAGTTTACTTTAGTTTTTTTTTTATATAATACACAACTTTCACCCAAACTGAATAATTAAAAACAAGCAGCCTAAATCTTCTATAAATATTTTTGAGTCTTTGTTTTCTTTTATTTGCCTACTCAAGTTCTTGTTAAAACTCACGAGACATGCTTATTCTGTGCATTTTGGGCACTTTTTGTGTGAAATCATATTTATTTTTGTCTATCAAAAGTGTGCTTTCACTTAAATTGAGCGTGAGCAGTGCAGCAAAAACAGATTTGACACTGAAACCCCCGCTTCACTGCTGCTCACGCGCTGCTCCTGCTCCCGGTGTGAATGCACTCATTGATTAACATGCACGCCGAAAAAAATACGCGCCACTCACGCATGCGGTGTGAAACGGCCGTTAGATACACACCATCGTGTACACATAAATCTCTAACCCATCATCTTCTTCCTAGTCTAATTTCTGTCGCTCTACATACGTCATCTGGTATAATTGAAACGATTGGCTATGAGCTACGTACAGGCGCATTTGATAGACATTCTAATAAACGGCTCTGGGCATTCGTAAACTACGCCTCAAATACGAGAAAATTAACATGTGGTTCCCAGACTCAATGAGACTTGGGTCTGGCGTTAGGCAGGCAACCCCTCGCCTACATTTGCATCTCAAACGAGCATATGTCACCAACAGAAACTAAAAACAGAACATGATTGTGACAATAAGCATATTAGAATGATTTCTGAAGGATCGAGTGACACTGAAGACTGAAGTTATTCAGCTTTACCATCCCAGGAATAATTACATTTTAAAATAGGCCTATATTAAAAATAGAAAACAGTTGAGAGAAAAAAATCTTACACCGAAACTCAGATTTAAAAATGACCTCAGACTTATTTGTGCACATACTTTATGGATGGACTAGAAGTAATTCTAGCACTAGTGTCTGCTAATGAATATCTCTACACTATAAATGTAATACGCAGACATAGGAACACTCAGAAAGTTAAGGGCCATCCAAGTTAATTACAGTCAGTGCTTGATTAGACAAGTGCAATACTTTACAAAATTATAGCGATAGTGGCTCTAGCCATGTAATCGAAAGTGAAGTACAAATGAGTAAAACCAGCCTATATGGAGACATACTGAGACAAACTTCAGGAAGCAATAGACATTAAAACTTATAGTAAACAGCTAAATACATACTTGCATTTGACCCTTTTCAGTTTTTGTTTGCATTTAAATTAAAAAAAAAAATTTGTGTAGCAGTCTGAAGCATAAGCTATTTTGGTTTTGAAACATAAATGCAGGTTCAGCATGCTCTTGATAACACTGTCATATTTATGAGGGAATATGTTCATAACACTTTTGAGAAACTGCTTGTGTACATGAAAGTAAAATCATCATGGAATTCCTCTCTGTACACCAATAACTAAAATGAGAAACTTCATATGTCGGCGTACACAGCAAGAGTTTTTAAACGCTCATGCACAAACAAACTATTTCTGCACAAAGAAAAAAAGTAGAGAAAATACCACGTTACAGTAAATTAAGTTCTAACGTCTGGGGCTTGTGTTTTCTCTATAGCTATATTTAGATTAATCACAAATGCCCTGATTATGAAACACAGCTCCCCTCTATGAAGCAGAAAGTTGTTGTCTCTAAATGACTTTAACATTTATTTTAACAAATTAAATAAACACATTATCCACAGAAGGCAAGTTGTATAGAGAACCCAAGTGCAGTTAATTTACCAAATTAACAAAACAAAAACATGGCGTGGCATGAAACATAAAACAAGAAGACCATGCCATAACGCGTACCTACAGAGAAACAAAACTTGACAAGGACACATGGCAAACATGAGGGCTTAAATACACAGACTAATGACAAGGGACACCTGTAAACAACGAATTAACCAATGACAAGACACATGGCAGGATCACATGACAAACAGGGAATCACATGACAGACATGGAACATGACATGAACAAACCAAAACGTGACAGACAAGACCAAATCGTGACAGCTACACGTAGCCTAATGGACTTTACTCAATAAAGAATTAGTCATGTTGTTTTATATGAGTGTATATTCAATTATGGGCAATTAATTATGTTTCACCGGCCTGATTATGTTTCACTGGCCTGTCTAAAAAACCTGTGTTGACCAGCCGGCCCCTATCTTCACACCGATCTTCATCAGATCACTGGAGCTATGCGAAGTTCCTTCCTGCTTCAAATGCTTCACCATCATCCCCATCCTATAGAAACCAAAAATCACAAGACTGAATTGCCTAGACTGAACAGAACTGTTGCCTTAATGTCTGTGGTCATGAAGTCATTTGAAAGACTGGTGCTGGCCTAACTAAAGGACATTACTGGACCCTTGCTGGACCCCTGCAGTTTGCTTATTGAGGAAACAGGTCTGTGGATGATGCGGTCAAAATGGGACTGTGTTGCATCCTGCAACATCTGGACAAACCATGGACTTATGTGAAGATCCTGTTTGTGGACTTCAGCTCAGCCTTCAACACCATCATTCCAAACCTCCTCCTTTCCAAATTAACCCAGCTCATCTGTCAGGGAATCACAAACTTTCTGACAGACAGGCAGCAGCTAGTGAGACTGAGACAATTCTCATCCAACAAACAGTGGAGATGATTGTGGGCATTAGGAGAAACACCCAACTAACCATCATGTGGCAACAGTGAATTCATTCAGGTTCCTGGGCACCACCATCTCTCAGGACCTGAAGTGGGACAATCATATTGGGCCCTATCATACACCCGGCGCAATGCAGAGCCAGGTGCGACGCAAGTATTTTTTGCTAGTTTCAGCCCGACGCAGTCAATATTTTCACGTCCTGGGCCACATTGTTTAATTGGCAAATGCATTTGCGCCCATTTGTGCGCCCACGGGCATGCTGGTCTGAAAACGAGGTGTGTTCAGGCGTATTGCTGGCACGTTGCTATTTTGAGGCAACTGAAATAGACTGGTCCAAAGTCAATGGCGCAATAATTCTTTTGTTATTTAAAGAGCGTGTTAGTAATATGCGTGAACACTTTGTCCCGAAAATGGTCTGCTCGCGCGCTTTAACCTCGTGCACAAGCAGATCCGCTTCCTCGATAGAGAAGCATTCAGTTTTTCCGCTTACAAATTCCATGTAAATACCGAATCCGCCATGGGGCGAGCACAACTGGCTTTTAAAGGGAATGGGAGGTTACTCCTAAAACACATTTTTCCCGTCATTAAACTAGCAAAAGTGGATTCGGACTCACCCTAAGTGCGCTTGTGCCGTGCGCTTTAGATCATGCGCTTAGATCGATAAAATAGGGCCCATTGACTCTGTTGTGAAAAAGGCAGAGGTTGTACTTCCTTCTCCAGCTGAGTAAGTTCAACCTGCCACAGGAGCTGCTTCTCCAGATCTACTCTGCAGTCATTGAGTCTATTTCTATAACTGTCTGGTTCAGCTCAGCTACCAAATCAGACCTCAAAAGATAGTCTGGACTGCTGAGAGAATCATCAGTACACCCCTCCCCATTCTCCAAGAACTGTACTCATCCAGAGTGAGTAAAAGGGTTGGCAAAATCACTCTGGACTCCTCGCATCCAGGCCACTTTCTCTTTGAACTGTTGCCGCCTGGCCGTCGCTACAGAGCACTGAGGACCAGAACAGCCTGACACAAGAAAAGTTTCTTTCCTTAGGCCATCTACCTCATGAACAGTTAAATGCCCACACTGGGTAATAAACATGTGCAATTCAAACTACTATTTATTTATTAAGCACACCATACCTCTTATTTACATACCCTTACATTTGTATAACATACCTATACACATGGTCTATTTTGTACATTTTTATATATTTTTATTTTCTGTCTGTCGCTGTCATTCCGTTTGTGCCGTGGAAGCTTGTCATGATTCTGATTCTGATTAAAAAATAACAGTGGAATAAAATGTAAGACAAATTTTTCTTGCTAAGGCAAATTTCAGCATTTATGTATCCTAAATTATGTATTTAAAAAAAATAATAATTATTTTTAATTACATCATATTTTAACTTTTTTGCATATTTTTACAAGTAAAGCTTTACTGGAAATTATGCACAATAATATTAATATTATCCTCACAAGCGCTTAATTTTACACACACATCAAGTCAATTATTTCTTCTTAAGCATAATTTAAGATTGAAAAATCTGGCTCTGAGAAAAGGATACAACAATTAAATATATACATAAAATGCATTTGAAACGTAACAAAAATAAATGGTGAAGCCTAGATGAAAAAGTTCCAAGATTTAATAAAATAAATAAGAAAAGAAAAGAAAAAAAGAAGAAAAGAAAAGAAATAATAAAAGAAAAGAAAAAAGAAAAATGTGTTATTATTTTTTTAATAAAAAAAAGTAATAATTAAAATAATGAAATAAAAGTAAAATGAATTAAAATTAAACAAACATTTTAAATTAAATAACATAAAAGTAAAAGAAAAAAAGAAATAAATTAAATGGACTGATTTTTATCTCCATTAAATGGAAACAACTCAGGCAATGGAAACCCCCAAATGCTTTTCCCAAATTAGCAGTGATTGCTTTCAATATGCAAGATGGTCTCTGTGTGTGTGATCATGCGTACGTGTGTCTCTGTGTGTGAGTGGGTGGGTTGTAGTGGTGTTCATGGGGTGTATTATTGGAGCCCTGCTGTTCTCCACCTGTCTTTGTTCTCTGTTGTGAAACATGAAGCCAAATCACTGCTGAACCTCAGAGCTCACAGCAGGACACACACACACACACACACACACACACACACACCATCAGCTGATCTTTGTTTACTGTCTCAGTTTCAAGAAATACGAGCTGACACAAAAGCACAAGCAGCAAAAATGTCAATATGAATTTCTCACGCAATCATTCTTCATTCTTTTAGTTCATTTAAAACCACAAATATCATCAGGCCAGGCATTAAAGACGACAGCTGTTTTGATCCATGGCAATCTAAGGACTGCTGTCAGTGCAGCTGTACAACATTGTGGGTTCCACTGGTTTGTCAATAAGCCAAGACGGCATATAAAAGCACCTGTTTGATTCTTGTGTGCAGGTCCAGGTTCTTAGATTTTTCTTACTTATTGATTACTGTTGGCTCTTTACTTAATGAGTTGGCATTGGTTGTTCAGTGGTAATTCTTGACTGTCATGAAAGAGGCTTTTGTCAATTACTGAATACTACAACATGTGTTTTTCCCAATGGGAATAAATAAGGTTTACACTGAGGTACAGTAGTGTGGGGGAACATTAACACATTACTTATTTTGACAAGTTTCGATCCCTTAGAAGCCTATATGGAGGAGTGATCCAGCTCTCAGATTTCATCAAAAATATCTTCATTTGTGTTTCGAAGGTGAACGGAAGTCTTACAGGGTTGGAACAACATGAAGGTGAGTAATTACCGACATAATTTTCATTTTTTGGGTGAACTATCCTTTTAAGTAGTACATCTTTACATATAATTACTTCTATTGTCTTTGAAATAAGGTTTAAAGTGCTGAATTCACTGAAACATTTATGATAAACTAAATGTTATTTAAAACTTGAATATCATGTATCTCACTATATTTGTTTATAATTACAAATTTGTAATAAAGTTGCGATTTAGTTCATTTAAAATATAATTAGTTTAAATGTAATTAAATATCACACTACTGTTAAAATTAGTCAAGTACTTTACATGTGCTTTTGTTAGTCAACACATCATAATAAGTGCACTTATTTAAAGCACAACAAAAATATTTTAGTTTAAATTAAAATTTTTAATTTGACATAATTACAAAGTGCACTTTTTAAAACTGTACTTAAGTGTGTTAAGCATAGTCAAGTAAATATACTCATTAAGTACACTTAAGTTCACTATTATTTCATTATATTATCTGAAAGTAATGTGTATTTCAAATCTTAAAATTATAATACAACTGCACAATCAATTCAGCAAACTTCTTTTTCACAAGGATAATCTTTCAGGGGTTTAAAGCAGCATATTGAGGGTTGGATTACATTTGGTGTATATTAATTTGCATTTGGATGTAAAATAAATCCCCTTCCATGTACATTTTCTGATTTTATGACAGTGACGTTTCTATAGTTTTGACAATTTGACAATTTGACTTGAAATGTGTCTTCTACACAAAGAAATTGTTTTATGTGAAAATTTCTTATTTAAAATGCATTGTAGCGACAATTTTAAAAGTAAAGTATTATTTGTTACTTCCGGGAAGTATGACCTGATTTCTTTACCTAGACTTTGGTCTCAAACCACATTTAACGACATCTGATATCAACACTTATGTTTTAGCATAAAATTTAGTTGGATGTCTGTAGAGCATGATGTGATGTATAGTCAATTTTAATGATTTGATTAACTGCTGAATCACTACATGAGAAGATGCAAAAATAATATCAAAACGTGGAGTGAGGAAGCTATCAAACAACCAACGATTAAAATGATTCACAAGGCTGTGAGACTTATTTGACTAATTAATTGTCCAATTGACTCACACAAGTGAGTGCTGTGTACAGAGTTAAAGGCCCTAATTAAAATCGGGAGCTGATAATGAAGTGATTTAGGGAAGGATGTTGATTTAGGGAGAACAGATTATGAGAACCGCTTGAGAATGATGTCGATGTGTAAGGTCATATCCCTTCTGAGTTGCAAGAAAACAGTAACATTTATTAATTAATGATAGAACAGGAATGGGAGAAACGGTGTGTATAAATGCTCTCGACACATGCACATTCAGAGCAGGAATCACTGCACAGGAAAAGAGAGCAGCGAGTGTTAATAAATAATTCATCTGCTCTCCTAGCACTTTCTGGTTCTCTTCTGTGTCACTTAAGGACAACTACCTCCTAAAACTATTTCATTAGATGCTTTTTTTATTGTTTTCAAGTAATATAACTGACTTTTAAATGCATATCATTAAAACATCATTTTATTTTCTGTTTTAAGTGTTTGATGCGCAATTTTAGCCTGATACTAAACAAATTGTGTTTACTCTAATAAGGATTAAACTACAGTACATACTATACACCTTTTCCTCTCAGACTATTAATGGGAAAAAAAAGCAGTAGAAAACAATTTGACCATCTTTCTAAAATATCAAAATTCTTCAAGTTCAAACATTCAAACTTCTTAAAAGTTGCATTTGTAAAATAAAATTAAGCACATACTGTAATTTATTGGAAATATACTCACCGGCCACTTTATTAGGTACACATTGCTAGTATCGGGTTGGACCCATTTTGCCTTCAGCCTTGATTCGTTGTGACATAGATTCAACAAGGTGCTGGAAACATTCTTCAGAGACTTTGGTCCATATTGACATGATAGCATCACACAGTTGCTGTAGATTTGCCGGCTGCACATCCGTTCAACCACATCCCAAAGGTGCTCTATTAGTTTGAGATCTGGTGACTGTGGGGGCCATTTTAGTTTAGTGAACTCATCATCATGTTCAGGAAACCAGTTTGAGATTATTTGAGCTTTGTGACATGGCATGTTATTCTGCTGGAAGAAGCCATCAAAAGATGGGAACACTGTGATCATAATGTATGGACATGGTCAGCAACAATACTCAGGTAGGCTGTGGCATTTAAAAGATGCACAATTGATACTAAGGGGCCCAAAGTGTGCCAAGAAAATATCCTCTACTACACCATTACACCACCAGTAGCCTGAACCGTTGATACAAGGCAGGATGGATCCATCCTTTCATGTTGTTTATACGCCATATTCTGACCATCTGAATGTTGCAAAACAAATCAAGACTCTTTAGACCATGCAGGCGACGTTTTTCTAATCGTCTATTGTCCAATTTTGTTGAGCCTGTGTGAATTGTAGCCTTAGTTTCCTGTTCCTAGCTGCCAGGAGTGGTCTTCTGCTGCTGTAGCCCATCTGCTTTAAGGATTGACATATTGAACTTTCAGAGATGCTCTTATTCAGACCTTGGTTATAACAAGTGGTTACTTGAGTTACTGTTGCCTTAATCAGATCGAACCAGTCTGGCCATTTTCCTCTGACCCCTGACATCAACAAGGCATTTTCGCCCCCACAGAACTGCCACTCACTGGATATTTTCTCTTTTTTTTAGACCATTCTCTGTAAACCCTAGATATGGTTGTGCGTGAAAATCCCAGTAGATCAGCAGTTTCTGAAAGAGTCAGACCAGCCCCTCTGGCACCAAGAACCATGCCACATTCAAAGTCACTTAAATCACTTTTCTTCGTTTTTTGTTCAGTTTGAACCTCAGCAGATCGTCTTGACCATGTCTACATGCATTTGAGTTGCTGCCATGTGATTGGCTGATTAGATATTTGCATTAGCGTGCAGTTGAACAGGTTTACCTAATAAAGTGTCTGGTGAGTGTATGTTAACCAATTCGCCTTATTCACCTCGAACGTTCCACCGAGCCTGAGGGGTACACTTACCACTTCCGGTAGTTCTCACAACGCGATTTCTCTCAGAGCAATGGCGTCTCACTGCTGTGTTCACCGCTGCACCTCATCACACAGGAAAAAATCCAACAGAGGACAAACGTTTCACCGTTTCCCCAAAGATCAGTAGTATGTATGTTATTAAAATCTACCACCACAGATTCACTAGTATAAGCATATTCTGAGTAGGGTGAAACGGTACATGTATTCGTATTGAACCAAAACGGTACGGGCGTCACGGTTCGGTGCACGAATTTACACGGACAATAACGTTACACGGTATAAAATTGGAGGCGCGGGCACGATCGAACTCTGTGTGTGAGTGTGTGTGTGTGTGAGGGAGGGAGAGAGAGATTGGCATATTCTGAGTAGGGTGAGTAGCATGTCCATTTAGCTTCTAGTCACATAGGGGATACATCACATCAGTTTCCCTAGCTAGGAGGAGGATGTACAGGAGTCAGATTGAGTCTGATCAATACAATTATACATGGAAAGATTGGTGGTCCACACAGAGGTTTCCATTGCTGGTGCTGCTGCGTCGGAGTCAAACTTCCGGGTTTGTGTACCCCTCAACGGCGTTCGAGTTTTCAAAATGGCCGCCAGGTGAATAAGGCGAATAACTGGTCTCTAGGCCAACTGAATGACTACATTTTGATACCCTGTTGTTATTATTATTAAAAAAATGATTAGAAATATCAAAC
Source organism: Tiaroga cobitis (assembly GCA_030578255.1). Taxonomy (NCBI): domain Eukaryota; kingdom Metazoa; phylum Chordata; class Actinopteri; order Cypriniformes; family Leuciscidae; genus Tiaroga; species Tiaroga cobitis. The sequence goes on from CM060591.1 coordinate 12,918,109, forward strand.
AGCACAAATAAAATGTTTATGTATCAAGGAAGCTTGTTTTACATTCCAATTAAATAAATAAAAATCTAATCACAAAAAAGGGACAATGTTTTTGGCTTAAGGATCCCTTAGCAAACATTATGGGTGAACTTAGAAATTTAATTAAATAAACTGTGCCAATTTAATAGGTCATATTTCCTGTCATGTTTCACTGCCTCTTCTTTTTTAAATGTTCCTCTTCTCTGTGTCTACCTGCATTTTCTCCACGACTTAAAGGGGACCTATTATGCCCCTTTTCATAAGATGTAAAACAAATATTTGATGTCCCCAGAGTGTGTATGTGAAGTCTTAGCTCAAAATACTAATTTTTTTATAGCATTTTAAAATTGCCATATTTGGGCTTGAGCAAAAACGCACCGCTTTAGTGTGTTTCCCTTTAAATGCTAATGAGCTGCTGCTCCCGCCCCATTTTCCGACGAGAGAGGTCCTCTGTATAAGCAGTATCATGTAATACATAAACATACCTGAACTCCTGTAGCGAACTAGCCTGGTTAAAACCAGACCATTCTCAGTTGTAACTGAGTTATGGTCTGGCAAAGCTTCATAGACAAATCATTTCCAAAGGGGCGTCACCAACGGACGTAGCTCAAATGCCTCTGGGTGCAATTGGATAGACCTAAAAACCAATCAACCATGAAGGAGATGACGCATGCAGAGCGACGTTCGTCTGTTATAGAACAACTTGAATAAACGAGCAGACACTGGTTAGCTACTTGCTCTACGTTTATTTAAAATTAACAGCAAGACAACTAGAAGTGAATGTGCTTTCCATTAAATAAATCACACACAGTAAACAAAACCTTAACAAAAAAAACTTTGCAGTGAACTTTGCAATTTAGACGCGCAAACTGCGTGCTGGTGCGGTGAGACGTACATGCTCGGGCAGATTCGGCTAGAAGTCGATCCTCGGATGCGGCGCCGCGCGCGCTGTTACAAAAAAAGCCGTGCACACAGCCAAGCGAAATGGGGTCTTGCCGGTCTTGCGCACCCAACGCATCATTTTTTCCGCGCACACCTTCGCGCTTGTGCGGACGCGTCGAGTATAAACAAGGCTTCACTCCGTGTCAGCGCGCGCTCTGATCGGTAAAGGGACAGAGATTTCAGACCTCCATTTATTAAGGAGATCTCCACAGACCTCTCCCGAATCATCTCTAGCAGTAGCAGCATCCGAAGCACCACTAACGCCGCCTCCGTTTCCCTCGTAAGCTGATGTTAGTATTTAAACATTCTCTATGATAAAAATATTTTTATAACATGGTTTTGGCGGTTATAGAGTTCTAATGACGGTGTTCAACTATAACCGTCACTCCCCTAGTTCCACGGCGGCATCCATCTTTGTAAATGTACAAAATCTGCTTCACCGTCGCTGTGCTGTTGTCATCGTGTAAAGCCCGCCCCAATGTTTCTGATTGGTGCCGCGATTTCGACGGATTAGAAATGGGCTTGAATGAGCTCTTTGCCAGACTAACTTGCAGAGCAAATCTAAATTTGCCGGAAGTTGTCTGGGTTTTCCCAGGCTAGTAGCGAACATGAAACGTCTTCATTGATAACTGAGTACCAACAGACTTGGTCAGCGGTTTCGCGTCTGTCTGACAAGCAATATCCCTTGTTTGGCTGCTCTGTTCTGATGTGCTGTCCTTTACAAATAAAGATTCCACTATCAGCGCGATAAAAAAATAACAACATAGCTGGACGAACTCATGGTGCTATTACATGCTATCACAAACTTTACAAGTCTAACATGTTATTATGAGCTTTAAAAATTCAAAGGCAATTTGGAAAACTAAAGCGTAATACTTACTTCTAGATGTGTAGCTACACAACACCGACAACGCTTGGGAGACATTCTCGTCAGTGCAGCAAATGGCGGATGTGTACTCTTAACTCGCTGCGAACTCGCGGCAGTGTCTGTCAACACTCGTGGGTGGGGCCTGTGGCTTTAGAGACGTCACTAAAGCCGCATTCTGAAAAAAGGTCGTTGGGAGACACTGCTTATGATTTATGGGGATTTTTTTTTTTAAATGAGTGGGAGGATTTTTATCACTGTAGGGTGGTTGTGTACACACACTGCCAACACACATTTATGCCCAAACGTTTTGCATAATAGGTCCCCTTTAATGACTTTTTCATTTTGTTCCCATTTCTCACCTCTTCACACGTCCACACTTGATTTAGTTATTTTCCTTACTAAGGAAGTAAGTATTTCCTTACTCTGCTTTTTCGTTTGTTCCTTAGTCAAATGTGCCTTTTCAAATATTTCATCTGCTTCTCCCCAAATCTTTCATGCAATACCTGAATTCTAGCTCTCTTTGCAGCGGCAGTCTCTTCTTTCTTTCACACATACTGTGCATTTTGTTAAAGGTTTGTATTATTTCATTCTTCTTACCTCTGATTTTTCCCTTTTTCCCCCCCTCACTCCCACTCCTTCACCATCTATGCTGTCTCTCTCTCATCTCATCCCAGCTCCAAAGCTGACAGGAGGCCATGCTACAGGAACACTGGGGTTTGAAATCGGTCTGTGTAGGATGTTGGCTGCCTCTGTGACAGTCCTTCCTTTTATTACCTGAGTAAGTCTCACATTCACATGGACACAACTTGCATGTGCATAAAATGTGCACACAATCACCTATTAATATATGGCCTCACACATGCATAAACGTAAAAACATGTACTGTACAAAACACTGAAGTTTTTGTTTTTTCTTATTGGCAATTTCTTATTCATCCATGAAGAATCTTTAACATCTGTGGAACCAGTGGAACCACATTGAGGGGCCTGGCCCGCCCTTTGAGTCACTAGTGCCCGTCCTGGATGAGCCTGTCTCCCTTCACCAACTCCACGTCACGTCTCAAACACCAGCCCTTGCTTGTTTGCACAACATTTTTTTCATCAATAGGCTACTGTTATCAAAAGTTATCATTTTGTATATACAGTACATAGCTCCTGAATAAAAATAAAAATGTGTTTGGTCTGATTTTATAAAAAAAAATATTGTAAACGGATTTGATTGGTTTGTCGATAGTGAGTGCGGAAATGCAGGTGATAAGCGGTCTTATTAAGTGAGTCATTGAATCTTTGACTCAACCGATTCATTCAAAACGCTGAATCATTCAGTAATGAAAACACAATTGGCTGTTGCTGTGAGACGCGCTATATGGTTCTGCTGTGATCTTTGTTTGGTTTGGAACTATTTTCGCTGCAAGAAAAAAAAAAAAAAACAGTCAATATTTTGTCTAAAATGTAAGTGACTTAATATTAATTACTTATTTATTGAACTGTCATATGAAATCAGTGTGATATTTTCAGTCGTGATTGTATTCAGCACTCTTGGTCGTGTGATGTTGCTTAACTGTATAATTTACTGGTATAAATATAAAAACTTCTTAAAAACTTTAAGAATTTTTACTGCAGTATTTTAACTGAGTTTCTTTGTGTGTGCTGCGCTCATTTGTTTCAATTTCTCCTCGAAATGCTGCACGAGCCTCTACAGCGCAACCTTGTTAAGGTCCTTGCACACTTCCACGTCCAAAACCTTCGTATTCGTTTTTTCGTATTTGTCATTCGGTGGCTGCAATGAGGTTGATCTCATTTGTGCCCTCTGAAAAAATGTAATGCCCGTCCGTGAATTTGTGTCTGGCGCCAGGTCTTCATGGAACCACTAACGGTTCTTTATAGTGAACAAAAAGGTCCTTAGGATTACTTGGATATATCTAAGAGTGTACCACTAAAAACAAGGGTAAAAAGCTGGGTAAAAACAATGGTCCAATATATCTAACTGTGGTCTATCTATCTAAAAAGTGAAAAAAATTTATGAAAATAATCCCCAATACAACAGTATTTGTGGTACCTATTCAAGTTCTAAGGTTCAAGTTCAAGTTCTCTAACATCTCCCCTGGTTGCTAGACTGAAACAGTTTGTCCCACATACTGCAGCAGCTATCAACACACAGGCTACCTTTGCACATGAGTAGAGTAAATGGCACATGTACTAATTAATCTCCTCTACCTAAAACAGATAAGAAGGCTGGGAGCTTTGATTAATGTCAAATCCAACTGCACTCATTAATATTCAATTATGAACTTGCCTCACATGAGTTTCAGTTCATGCTCCCAAACTAATTAGCTTCTACACCGCAAATGAAATCTGTGTTAAGCTCTGCTATCAAATTCAGCCTGAATGGCACGGGTTTGCACTCTGCCAACGTAAAGAAGGTGTTTGCCAGCATTCTGCTAGCATGAATCCCTGCAGTCGGAGCAGTGGAGTGTAGCCCAAAATCACATGTTGGGGAGAAAGATAATTCCAACGTCTCGAAATAGAAATAGCTTACAGTACAACATTTAAATTATATTCAGCCTGGATCTTTACTCTCAAACAGAGCTGTTAAGGCAAAATAAAAGTTAAAAGGAGAATAGGAAGGAATTTGAGAGCACATATATATGGTTGAGTCAAACTCACCTAAACCCAATCTGAGAAACTTTTGATGTGAGTAACAACCCTTTAATCATGCAATAGCTGCCTTTAATGTTGAGAAACATGTTGAAATAAAGGATCGGCCACTATTAATTTGGAAACCACTGCACTGCTGATTGTACTGTAAGTGTCCATGTGTCTACCTTAAAGTCAACATGAAACCTATTTCATTTCTGACATATTTCCCAGCCAATTAAACAAGAAACACACACAGCAAAACATTTTTTTTTTATAATAATGGTAACACTTTACAATAAGGTTCATTAGTTAACATTAGTTAGCTACCTTAGTTAACATGAACTAAGAATGAACAATTCTTCTACAGCATTTATTAATCTTAGTTGATATTAATTTCAACATTTAATAATACATTATTAAAATCAAAGGTTGTGTTAGTTGACATTTGTTAATGTACTGTGAAGTAACATGAACTAACAATGAACAGCTGGATTTTTATTAACTAACATTAACAAATATTAATAAATACTGTAACGAAAGCATCGCTCATTGCTCACTAACTAATGTTAACTAATGAACCTTATTGTAAAGTGTTTCCATAATAATAATAATACAAAAAAAGTTTTCAACATTTGGTAGCTAAAACTCAAAAAAGCCTATGCAAAAAGAAAAAGAAAAAGTTTTTGTTAGTGTAAAGTTAATGCATGAATCATTCACAATACGATCTGAAACATGAAAGTTAATAAGATTTCTAAGTTAATAAGTTAATAAGACTTTTATTATTATTATTATTATTATTATTACAATTTAGCTCAATTGATGCTTGGATTGGGCCTAACATTGTTCATATGACCAAGTTATCAAGACCCAATCCTTTAAAAATATATATACATATATTATTAAACATGACTGAAAGGTGGATGGAAATCCACTGTATACGTTTCAACATAATTAGGTCGACCTCAATTAGAGGATTCAGCCTTAATATGATAAACGACTCTGACTGACCGATTACAAAACAGACAGACAAATGAGCCTCCCCAAATCAGAGGCAGCGGAGGCCATTAGCACACATTAGCCTAACGCCATGCAGATAACACATTATCATGCTGTTACATGCGTATTAAAATGAGTTAATCAGAACATATTCTCCACAGTGACAATCTGCCCAGAGTGATTATGGGAAATGGAGATAACAAAGTCATTTGGCTTTTCCTCACACGAGTTTACGACCATAGAATGCAGAGCTACACAGTGAATCGATGCAAGAGACAATTTTGACATGACAACATGCTGGGCAGGGTGACCACCTATCCCGAAATTGGGAGCTTTGTCCTGCAACCCGCAAGATGTATTGCAGTGTCACATATTTCAATCAAGAGTGTAAAATTTTATTTCTTCCCTGAAATTACAATACCACAATAAGAAATATAATTCTAAAAAATGCAATAGCAGTTTAAAAATCCATTTATCGTGTTGTAGCTAAAGCGGGAAAACGCATTCATAGAAAGGGATTTTTCCGCTGATGACGAATGCCTGCCTGGGCAAAGCAAAGGAACAAGTACGGAAATCATTAAAACGTAGGCCTATTAGATAAAGGTACACCAGCCAGGACTTCTTCTAGACACGTACTGGATAACATCCTAATTAAACCTTCCAGAAAATAAAAGTTCAAGATGCACTGAATCTGGTAAAACGCATTGTTTGCATAGTTTAATAAAGGAAAATAAACTAGTCGCTACTTAAAGACATTTATTTTAATATAAAATGTGATTGTACCTACTTGCCTTTTATTTAGTTCATTATATTTAGTAAACTGAATAGGTTCCGTAGAGTAAATTACCACTCAAACCTGGGCAAATTGAGTGCCAGCCACAGAGCCGGTCTCAATTAACAAGGTTTATTGACGATTTAAAGTGTTACCATCCGACGTAATGACAAATAGGCTTTCCAACTAATGTAAGTTCATATTTACATATAACAGTAGTACATTTATCTCTCCAGACATATCTCACATTGTGCCTGAAAATCACATCTACTTTTCTGCAACAGAGCAATAACCAGGTGGTCATCGTTCATGCCTAATTGTATATGGCTTGCTATCATTGTCAGTTGTAAGAAAATATCTAGTGTTTTATGATGAAGAATAAGGACAACATTACTCCAGTTTTGGATTTCAAACACAGCAAAAAAAAAACAAAAGGCATTTTGATAGTCGTGACAACACTAAGCTGGACATGAGTTTAAGCAAGTGGCATGTCACAATGCAACAAAACTAGTTTAATCCATTATACCCGTTGATGTTCAATGGGAATAAACTAATTGCCCACTTCAGATGATGGACGCTCTTGTTTTGATTCACTGCACAATTACTCTCTCTGACTGAAATAATCATCATAAGCGTTACAATGGTACATCAAAACAAAATGTTTTTGATCTCTGTCCTGCTAATTTATTTAAATATTTGTTTCTATGTGACCTGTAGGCATAGTACGTAACAATACTATAATACTAATGCATTGTGTAAAACGGTTTCATTATTAGTAAAATACCAATTTAATGGATTTCTGTAAAAAAAAAACTATAGATTGTGATATTACAAAAGACTTGGTTGGGTAACAAGGGAACAACAATCCAACGATCCAATAAATTCCCAAAGGACAAAATCAAGTTCCGGTCCCGCCCTACATTTATTCTTGTTTGTGAAGCCGTTTCACTTGCATATACGACACAAAAGGAAAGAAAATACTATTGCAACTTTATTACAATTTTAAGGCTTAGCTTCAGATTGTATTCAATTGAGATACTATCTGTTCATGGTGTAGGTTATAGATTTGTAGTTGTAAATATGTTTCAGATCAATTCATTGTTGCCTAAATAAACATATTCCTGAGATGAATTCAGTGGCGTGCATTTAAATTCTGAAAGAAAAGAAGAGAGAGACAGAGATGAACTAGGAGGGAATGGAAATGTCTTTCATAATTAACCATAAAAATCTAAAATGCAAAAACATTACAGATGTAAAAAAAAAAGTAATACGCTTTTTTTATCTATTGATTAGCTTAATTGGTAACACTTCATAATAAGGTTCCATTTGTTAACAATAGATACTACATTAGTTAACATGTAATAAGAAAGAACAATTGTATTTTTATATTGGACAATGATAAATATTGTAACAGTATTGATCATTGTTAGTTAATGGATTAACCTTTGGGACATTATTGTAAAGTGTCACTACTTAATTAGACTTGCATAAAATCTGATATACGGTTATATAAAGCACTCAATATTTCAATTAAACTCACATGATCACATGACACAAATGTATGAAAACGATACTCGGTAACGTAACCTCGGTTCTCTCTAGAGAGGGAACGAGTATTGCATAAGTTAGCTTACGCTACGGGAAAGATTAATCTTCTCGATATATTGAATCCAGAAATTATCCTTAATTTTATATTTATTGTCAACACAGTGCAGCAGCTAGCAGACCTAGAGCAGGCTATCTTGCGTGCTCATTGGCTGCCCTGCGGCAACTGCAGCAGCCTACCAGTGAGCCCGGCGTGACGTAACGCCCAATGGAAGGCACCCGCGCCTTCATAGCATCATAGCCCGCCAGAATGGGCGTGCCTTAGCGTATAAATGAAGGGGCTGTAGGTTGATTTCCCTGGTTTTCGTCGACTGAAGTGAAGTCGCTTGTGGCGCGAGCACGGCCGGTTACGCAATACTCGTTCCCTCTCTACAGGGAAACCGAGGTTACGTTATTAACCGAGTATCGTTCTCTTACGAGAGGTTCTCTCGTATTGCGTAAGTTAGCTTACGCTACGGGAACTTTTTGTCAACACCGTGCGCGCCAAGCATCCACCATGAATCCAATAAGCAGAAAAATAAGGTGGCCAGCCGTGCGGGCCATCATTTGTACACAAGCACACATAGGGAATACAGAGCAGCGCGCTGGTCTGTATAAGCATATAGCACATACCCCACCGGTGCAGCTCAACCAGGAGAGCTAAGTTGCGTGAGAGTGGTCTGAGCACGAAGATCTGGGCAGGACGCACATCTCACTTTCACTTAAACTGACAGAAGTTTAGCCTGCAGGGCGGGAACTTCTAGGTTATAAAATCTGACAAAGGTAGAGGGGGAGCTCCAGCCCGCCGCTACACATATGTCGTGGATAGAAATCCCGCTGGGCCATGCCTCTTGTGGAATGAGCCCTGATGCCCAGAGGCAAGCCTTTTGACGCGTAAGCAGCTGCTATAGCGTCCACTATCCATATGGACAAGCTTTGCTTTGAGGCGGCGAGACCCTTAGTGCGCCAGCCAAACGAAACGAAAATCTGTTCTGAACGCCTGAAAGATGCAGAGCGCGCAGTGTAAAGCCTCAGCGCCCTGACTGGGCAAAGGAGATTCACATCGCTCTCGCTGTCGGATGCTGGCAGAGCCGACAGCAAAACAACTTGCGCTCTAAAAGGAGTGCCTATCACTTTAGGAACATAGCCATCTCTAGGTTTGAGGATGACTTTAGAGTCATTCGGCCCGAGCTCAAGACACGTCGCGCTGACAGACAGCGCGTGCAGGTCCCCCACACGTTTAATTGATGACAGCGCAGTCAGAAAAACTGTTTTCAGTGATAGATATTTTAACTCCACGGAGTCCAGTGGCTCAAAGGGGAAGACTTTCAGGGCCTCGAGGACCAAGGAAAGGTCCCACATAGGAACCGACGGCGACGGGTGGGGTGGGGGGGGGGGGGGGATTCATCCTTCTAGCTCCTCTAAGGCGCGGATGACCAGCTCATTTTTTCCCAGCGACCGGCCGCGCGTCGACTCTGCGAACGCTGCCAAAGTGAGCAGTTGCGAAACCCCGCATGTCCGTGGGTCCACACCTCTGTCGGTGCACCATTTGGAGATCACCGACTATTCAGCCCGTTCTCATCCTTTGGCGTCATATAGGTGACGCTATATGACAAAACGTCGAAATACTACGCACATGGCACCCTTTAGCGTGAATATAACACGCCACCCCAAGGCGTCATAAAGTTGACTGGCATCCTTTAGCGTGAATATGAGACGCAGATCCCACCCCACACCTAAACCTACCCATCACTTCGCGTGTTATATTCACGCTAAAGGGTGCCATGTGCGTAGTATTTCAACGTTTTGTCAGGCGTCACCTATATGACGCCAAAGGATGAGAATGCGTTGGACTATTTAGACGTGTAGACCCTTCTCATAGAGGGGGCTCTGGACTGCGTGATCGTGTTCATCACTCTTTCTGGCAGGGCAACGAGTACCCGTTGCTCAACCATGCGTGCAGAGACCAGCGCTCTGGATGGGGATGCCAGATCGAGCCGCGAGCTTGAGAGAGGAGATCTGCCCTCACCGGAATCGGCCACGGGGCTGTGCGTGATAGCCGTGACAGCTCCGGGAACCAAGTCTGATTCTCCCAACGCGGGGCTATGAGGAGCACCGAGTGGGGCGTTTCCCTGATCCTCTTGATTACTTGTGGCAACAAAGAGACCGGACGGAAAGCATACAGAGGTTGGCTGGGCCAAACCTAGGCCAGCGCGTCCTCGTCCTTCGAAACGAACATCGGGCAATGAGCGTTGTCCTTTGACGCAAATAGGTCGACCTCCGCTCTGCCTGAAAGGCACCACTGTTTCTGGACTGTTTGGGGATGCAGGGACCATTCCCCTGGGGGAACGTTGTCCCTGGACAGTCTGTCTGGGCCGTCGTTCAAATGGCCAGGCACATGCGCCTCCCTCAGCGAGCGCAGGTGGATCTGGGACCAAGTAAGAAAGCGTTCCGCCAGATTGCAGAGGTTTCTGGATCTGACACCGCCCTGACGGTTTACATAGGACACCACATGTTGTCCGAACGGACTAGAACATGTTGGTCCTGTATGAGCGGGAGGAAGCACTTCAGCACGTTCTCGACCGCTGCCATTTCCAGACAGTTTATGTGAAAAGACTTCTCTTGGTCTGACCACTGCCCAAAGGCCGGTCTGCCCTCGAACAGCCTGCCCCAACCCGAGCGGGCGCAAGTGCAGTTGGTCCAGCTGAAGCACTGCTGCAGCTGATGCCATACAGCCGAGCATCCTTTGAAAAGTTTTCAAAGGGAAAAAGCTGCCCCTCTAGAAGGATGCGGCTAGGTGTCGAACACGGCGCACGCGCTGTGTCGATAAACGAGCCGTCATGGCCACAGAGTCCAGTTCTATTCCTAGAAAGGAAATCGACTGGCTGGGCATAAATGAGCTCTTGGTCCAGTTGACCGAGAGTCCCAAGTTCTCCAGGTGACTGAGAAGCACTGTTCTGTGAGATAGCAGTTCCGTCTCTGACTGTGCTAGTATCATTCCAATCCTCCAGATAATTCATAATTCGCAGCCCCTGACTTCTCAGGGGGGTGAGCGCCGCGTCCATGCACTTCGTAAATGTACGGGGTGCTAGAGACAGGCCGAACGACAGGACGGTGTATTGATATACCTGACCGTCGAAGGCGAATCTCAAAAATTGCCTGTGACGGGGTATTATCTGAATCTGAAAATAGGCATCCTTCAGATATAGAGAGATAAACCAGTCCCTCGGGCGAACTTGCGCGAGGATATTTCTGGTCGTAAACATTTTGAACGGTCTTTTTGCAAGCACTTTGTTCAAATGTCTCAGATCTAGGATGGGCCTGAAGGCTCCGTCCTTCTTGGTTACGAGAAAATAATGGCTGTAAAAGCCTGACTCGCTCAGAGAAGGCGGCACCCGTTCTATAGCCCCTTTGCACAGCAGCTTTGCTATTTCTGCATGAAGTAGGTGTGCTACCTCCGCATTCACTATTGTCGCGGTCCGGACTCGAAAGCGCGGGGGACGGCGAATGAACTGAAGTGAATAGCCCTGCTTTATTGTGCTTAGCACCCATTCTGAAATCCCTGGGATAGCTTCCCACGCTGCCATGCGAGCAGCTAGGGGGCGAATGGCCTCCAGGTTCGGATCGCTGCCATTTGCAGGCTCGAGAAACTGAACCGGAGCAGGGAGCGCGGTGCACGCGCTCTCGGTGCTGGGCAACAGCTGCTCGCTGGCAGTCTCGATAGACTGAGTCATGTGTGATGTCCCAATCATAAGGGATGGGGAACATTTTCTTTTCACTTTTGACGCGCGAGCAGCGCTCTGGGCGGAAAAAGCTTTCTGTAACCATGAACGCGGGCACGAGACTTACAAACATAGCTGACGCTCCTATCGTTTTGGATGGGGTGCGTCTTATGAACGTCCTGCGTTTTGTGATGCCACTTAAACGCACGGGCGGCTCTCGGGGGGGAGGTGTGTGTTAGTAAGCGTGAGCGCTCTCGGGCGGGCACGAGACTTACATTCATACCCTGCTTCAGCGGCCGTGCAACAGAGCGGGCAGATAGTGTGCACAAACCTGTGGACACATTTCTTACATTCAACACTCGAGCGGATTTTCTGCGCTTTATGAGAGTGTGCTCTGTGGGTGACACGAGACGTGTTGTGCTTGTGTGCAGGGGTGAACACTGGGGCGTGGGCACTTTCTCTACACTTAAAACACCGACGGCGTGAGCCGGATAACCAGACATTATACTCTTTTTGAGATGTCTCTGGGTCGCCGTGAAAACGGCGTCTGTGTGCAGGCTAGATGGTAAACGAACCGGCTCGTTGGCTGCTAAATGAACCACTGTAGTAGCCTGTTTGAAGGGGACTGACAGGGAAATAAACTTTGACGGCGGTCCGGCCGCAGCGGGACACATGCGTCTTTTCTCTCTCTTTGTTAGGAGGGCTTCGCGTGCTCAGGCTTTACCGTGATCTTCTGCCGAGGCCCCCTGGGGGGCGGCGGCCTGTGACGGCTGTTCGAGCGCGACCTAGGGCGAGACTTCAAGAGATTTCCACGACGCGCACGCGCGATAACTTAACTGAAGTAGTTGAAGGAGATCGCAATTCTCGCGCATGCGTCGTGGAAATCTCTTGAAGTCTCGTTTCAGGCCTACAAGGAAGAAAAGGAATAGTCGAATAAAGTCGTTATTTTTGTTTTATTTCCGCACAAAAAGTATTCTCGTCGCTTGATAAACTTATAGTTGAGCCACTGTTGTGACATGGAATATTTAAACATTTTCTTCATTGACTTTCTGGGACGTCAGGATTCATTCCCTTAGGGAGCCTATGTAGGAGTGATCCAGCTGTCACATTTAATCAAAAATATCTTCATTTGTGTTCCGAAGACGAACGAAGGTCTTACGGGGTTGGTACAGCATGGGGGTGAGTAATTAATGACTTAATTTTCATTTTTGGGTGAACTAACCCTTTAAAAGTGCTCACAGGCTTTTTTTGTTATTGTTGCTGCGCTATACTGCTCATATGGCAGAAGTCTTGAACTTATACAAAGGAGAAGGAAAAAGTATTTTAAAAATATAAATTTGCTTTAACACATCTCATCTCATTTTCTAGCTGAAATTTCCAGGGACAGAGAGAGGAAAGAGTGCCAAATGTCCTGTTTTTAATATATTCTGATTCGTGTCACCTTGTCAGTAAAGCCGTCAGCTGTCAGTTCTGTTTAAACTCTCAGTCAGACAAGGTTTCATAGCTTTACTGCGAACAGAACAGAGTGTCCAGTGGGGACGTGCACTAGTGTGCCTCATCCTCTGTCTTCAGCACCGGACACACCAGAGGTATTTCAGCTGTCATGTCTTTCTGCCCTTCATCACACTTCAATTTCATTGAGTTTAATTAACAGGGATGTAGTCCTCCCTTGGGCCTGGTTAATGAGGTGAGACGTCATGATGTTGATAGGACGCGCACACACATTGATCGAGAAGTGCATTCTGTAGAACTTTACCTCGGATACATATACAGAGAGAGCATTTGACTGATGTACTCTTAACTACAAACACATGTACTCTGGACCAACAGAACAAGATCTAACATTATGCTGCAAAATTAGAGGTCTTTCAGTTTATACATTCACAAACAAGCATCTGGGTCAATGACATGTATAGTAGAAGAGTGTCCACAATAAAGAAAGGGGAAATCCTTTAAAAAGAAGCTAAAAATGAAGATTAAAACACATGTGCCAAGTTCTTATTTTTATTTGTGTAGGTTTCACATGGTTTTGAAAAGAAAGTTTCAATTAATTGATGCATTGGGGTCTCCAAGTACAGAGTAATGTACCTCACACATTATGTTAAATACATATTTTACAAATATCAATTCATTCATTAAATAACATTACGTTTTTGTATGAATATGCACTAACTGGCCTTTAGGTCAGGGAAAATGCATATTTTAAGAGACTTTTTTTTTTTAAATTTGATTTTTTTGCAAGGCCGTTCACATTTTCAATTAAATGCGACCTTTTGTGATCTCCTGTGTGAACGTGACATGACCCAGAAATGACCCGCATGCGCAGAAGAGTACTCAACTGTCAACGACGTCACTTGTTGTTTGCGGAAGTAGCTAAACATGGATGTCAACAGTGGAGCTCGTTCAGTGACGGGTCGGATACATGCGACCTGGCCGTTCAGATTGAAGTCTCATTTCAAAAGATCGGATACATATCGGATTTGGACCACATACCCAAGTGGCCTGGGTCGCATTTGAAAAGATCGGATCTGTGTCGTTCAGACTGTCATGAAAAGATCAGAAACAGGTCGCATAGGGGCAAAAAAATCGGAATTGGGTCGTTTCAGCCTGCAGTGTGAACGTAGCCTTATTGATGTTTCCAGTTTTTTTTTCTCTAATGTTTTCATTACAAATACTTTCAGAATGTGTTAGCATTTGGTTCATCCTCTCTTGCTTTAATGACGTGAATTCCATTATGTAAAACCTGAAATTCTGACCCTTTTTTCACATGGTCAATATCTGAAATTTGCTTATCTAATTAATGTGTTCTACAAGTAGTGCTGGATCTTAATTATTTTGTATTTATTATAGACTACATCAGAGGTTTTCAAAGTGTGGGGGGCGCGAGAGTGTGTCATGGGAGGTGCAGAGTAGGGCTGGCGAAATGACCATGTCAATAGATATAGATTTATCTGTATGTAAATATATCCGTGGAGCGCAGAAATGCTTAAAGGGTTAGTTCACCCAAAAATGAAAATTAAGTCATTAATTACTCACCCCCATGCTGTACCAACCCCGTAAAGCCTTCGTTCGTCTTCGGAACACAAATGAAGATATTTATGATTAAATCTGAGAGGTTCATGACTGCTACATAGGCTTCCTAAGGGAATGAATCCTGACGGCCCAGAGAGTCATTAAAGAAAATGTTTAAATATTCCATGTCGCAACAGTGGCTCAACTATAAGTTTATCAAGCGACGAGAATACTTTTTGTGCGAAAAAACAAACAAAAATAACGACTTTATTCGACTATTCCTTTTCTTCCTTATAGGCCTGAAAGAGACTTCGAGAGATTTCCACGACGCATGCGCGAGAATTGCGATCTCCTTCAACTACTTCAGTTAAGTTCTCGCGCATGCGCGTCGTGGAAATCTCTTGAAGTCTCGTTTCAGGCCTACAAGGAAGAAAAGGAATAGTCGAATAAAGTCGTTATTTTTGTTTGTTTTTTCGCACAAAAAGTATTCTCGTCGCTTGATAAACTTATAGTTGAGCCACTGTTGCGACATGGAATATTTAAACATTTTCTTTAATGACTTTCTGGGCCGTCAAGTTTCATTCCCAAGTTTCATTCCCTATGTAGCAGTCATAAACCTCTCAGATTTAATCATAAATATCTTCATTTGTGTTCCGAAGACGAACGAAGGCCGACGCACTGAATCGTTCTTTGTTTTTAATAGTTCAAAGTTACTATTAAATTTAATGTTAATACCTTGACAAACTACATCATTAAAAAGATTTAAGACTCAAGGTTTAGTATTTGACCACAATTTTATTCTGAGAAACTTATAGTGACAGTTATTTTTTAATTTGTGTCAGGAGTAATGATAAAATGAGTCGATACCTTTAATATGAATTATGAGTGTCAGCCGCTCCCATAAAAAAAAAAACCCTCCCGTGTCATGAAAGAGCTTGACCAAACAATGTCCCTCAGGGCTTTTAGCTTGTGCAGTTTAATATTGATAGATTTTCATAGATTTACGTCAGATGTCTTTAGAGAGGAATAATATTTATTGAATTTATACACAAAATGGGCCGATGTAATTATGAGCACTCTGATATACTGTATTTTCAATCCATTCTGGCAGTCTGAGGGCGCCCTGTGCACATTAGTCCATATATGGAACACATGAAGAAGA
Organism: Tiaroga cobitis; assembly: GCA_030578255.1. Taxonomy (NCBI): domain Eukaryota; kingdom Metazoa; phylum Chordata; class Actinopteri; order Cypriniformes; family Leuciscidae; genus Tiaroga; species Tiaroga cobitis. The sequence goes on from CM060591.1 coordinate 12,933,824, forward strand.
GCCATATGTGACATTCCAGGAACTCCCTGAAATAAAGCTTTCAGATATTGCTGTAACATGCAGATAAATAACCAATAAGCTGTGGAGAAAAAAGGCACAAGCAGGGAGAAGGGTGAGATGCTTTACTACATAATACAATACTTGTACTTTTACTTTCAGTACTTGAGTAGTAATTTTTTTTTTAAACTACTTGCAATACTTAATTAAAAAAAATGTTGAATACTTTAGTACTTCCACTTAAGTAGGGTGCTTAGAGAGCACTTCAACTTCTACTCAAGTCACTTTTTTGATAGAGCACTTGTACTTTTACTCAAGTCTGGGTCTCTAGTACTTTATACATCTCTGCTTGGAACTACCTGTGAATTAAACGGCTTTATTGCACACTTTCCAACCAGTCAGAATCGATTATTCAGACAGACCATAGTTTAATAATTTTTGTATTACTTTTTTTTTTTTTTGGCAGGAAAGCATGACATCTTGAGTTCCAGAAAAATTACTAGCCAGAACATTAAACAGAAAGAGAAATACAGTAACCGCTCAAGGCACTTTTATATTAGTGCACATCATAGATAATTCAGATGCACCAAAGGCTACATTTTGTCTAAAACATAAATCTATCATATTTAACTGCTACATGTTCCACCTCTAGCGCTTAGGAGAAAAAGAAGGGAGGAAAACGTAGAACACAATTTGATTGCTCTCTCCTTTTTTTCTCACCTCCTGCCTCAAATCAAGATTGGTGCAACATTCCCAGGTTTCAGCATTCATTAAATCATACATACAAACCTATCTATCTATCTATCTATCTATCTATCTTTCTATCTATCTATCTATCTATCTATCTATCTATCTATCTATCTATCTATCTATCTATCTATCTATCTATCTATCTATCTATCTATCTATCTATCTATCTATCTATCTATCAATCATTAGTCTTGTCAGCTATCTATCTATCTATCTATCTATCAATCATTAGTCTTGTCAGCATCGTTTCTTCATCTGTTTACCTATGTATTTAAACCCTGTGTTCAGTCTTTTGGGTCAGTTATTGTTGCGTGTTTGGTTGTTCTGTCCTGAGCCTTGTTTCTGTTCCCTGTATTTGTGAAGTTTTGAGTTTGCTTATTAAACACTGCACTTGGATCCTGCTTCTGCCTCTACTTCAACCAAGTGTAACACTATCTACCTAATCAAAACATATAGGGTTGAATCAGACTCCACAAAGCTGTACAAGAGAACAATTTGGAAGAGTGCATTTGATTATTGCTAGTTTACTCGGTTACAAAACTGTGTACAAAAAAACAAAACAAACATAAGAAATTACAATCATTACTATAAGTCAGTAAATTTCTGTATTGAGTTTAAAAAAATGCTTATACTTTCAAACTTTACTGTTCTAATAATTCACCTTTTCAAATAATTCACAATTTGAATTATGTCTTTTCTCTCATTTCAATTACCTTATTTCTCACTTCATTGCCATCAAATATATGCAAGGCATGTTGCTTCACATGCAAAAAATAAATAAATACATGTAAAATAAATAAACAAATAAAGGGCATTTAGATGAAATTAGTGAGAAAGACAAACAAAGAATCAAAGAGCGGGAGAGAGAGAGAGAGAGAGAGAGAGAGAGAGAGAGAGAGAGAGAGAGAGAGAGAGAGAGAGAGAGAGAGAGAATGCTACAAGAAAGGAAAAAGCAAAGAAAGTAATTAAATGCCAATCAAAAAAAAATGGGAATAGATAAGCAAGGCAACTCAAGGGGTGTGCTGAACTGCAATCAATACTAAACGCCTCATAAGACTAATTTAACTTTAGCTTTTATAGATAGCAGACAGACAGGAAGTCTTTTTCTCAAGGTTGAGGACAACCTCTGGCTCTGCTTGCCTGAAAAAACAGAAATGAAATATGATTTCAACAGCGGGTTTGCATTGATGAATGATGCAGGCTAAGAAAGAGACGATCAGTCAATGTGTTTATTCATTCAGAGGAGGCTTTTCGATTCTCTCTGGAATCAGTCACCAGAACCACTGACCAGGGACTGCATTTAAAACCCAGCAGGGTCGCTGGTGTTGCAGCTCTAGGCTATTTACTCCATTACTGCCTACTATTGGATCATTATTGGTGTAATTTATGAGTTAAACGCACAGACTTGCTTTTCGACCATTTGAGCAGACCACTTGCTGGGGCTTCAGAGGAGCTGGATTCAGAGAATTTGTCACAGGGCTTTATGGGGACGTATGTAAACATGATAAATCCATAAATAAGCCAGTCACAGAATCAAGAACAACAAGCAAAGCCTAGCGGTTTAACAGTAACTTCTGCATTTTGCAGAAATGTGTGAATCTGAACCTTATCAGTCACATGAAATGTGTCAGTTTAATTCTACAAATTTCTACAAACACAGAAACCGAAAATTCTCGGGCCAGCAGCATGTGTCCAAATTTCAATCTTAACCATTCTATTTCATCTGAAACGATCTTAAAACAAGGCTTTAAGTGTAAAATACTGAACTTGTCCTTTAAGTAAAATATCACATATTCTATTTCTAAATCATTTTCTGAGATTTTCTCACATTTCCTGTGAGTAAATAATGACTGTGGGGAACCACTGTCATCTCCTAAAAACCCTCAAAATCAGAATTATTCTGTGGCATTGAGATATCTAAGTATTCTCCTGAAAGCCGACTAACTTTTTTAAATAAGTATTTATAAGTATTTCCTTCCAGAATAAGCCAGCACATTATATATTTTTTTCTATAGGGCCTAAAAATTGCATTATAAAATCATGCATTCTCAAATCAAAAGACAAACCAGGTTTGGCCTCAAGTATGCATGGTTTCCAATCAGCCATGTTTATTTGTGGCTGATGAAATAGGGTGCCAAGATTCTTCACACTACTTCCCGGTACAAAGTCAAATTTGACAAAAACACCTTTACTATATAATGCGAAATCTGCTACTCCACTAGCAGGTGCATAACACATTGAAGGCCTTTCAACAGACTCTGACAAATATGCAGGTGCGCTTTCAGAAAATTCACACTATGTACAATTTGTTAGTAAGCAATCAACACTTTTGGCTGCTGCTACATATGTCATAAAGCATGTCTGTCAACCCAACATAAACAAATCAGTGTGGCTAGAGAAGGACTTGACGCCAACACTTCGCACAGTGTGAAACTCATCAATTTCCGATAACATTAACTGCTCTCAACAGCTGATTTTACTCTTATATGGACTATTTGACACACAAAAAGGAAAAACATATTGAGAGTATCGTTCAAATATATCTGTGATATCTCTAAAACACACACACACACACACAAACACACACACACACATATATATATATATATATATATATATATATATATATATATATATATATATATATATATATATATATATATATATATAACAATATGAGTGGTAGCTATTCAATTCTTGGTAAAACTTTACAATAAATGTCTCATTTGTTTACGTTAGATAATGCATTAACTGACATAAACTAGCATTGAACAATATATTTATAGCATTTATTATCTTTGTTAATGTTACCTAATAAAAATGTTCATATTATCTGCACTTCTTTAGTATTTGTTAATTTTCGTTAATGTTAATAAGTGTTACCGACATCTTAAAATGGAATTGCAGTTATTATATAATTATCAAATTATTCAGGCAGCAACTAAGAAAATGAAATGACCATCTGCAACAGCTCAGATATACATTCAGTTGATGGAGAGCAGCTTCTGCAGTTATGGCGTATTGACATGCAGTTGACAAACACGTAGCTTCACCCTCTGTTTACCGGTGCTCTGGATGATCGATATATTTTCAGATGCTGAAAATTAGGTTAGAGACAGTCAGGGTCGAATGCATTCAGCATATTTATACAGCTGATTGCCCATAAAACCAAGGGACTATTCAGAGCCATTACCTCTCCACAAAAATGACTTATGCTAAAGGATGCCAAACCATAACACCAGTTTCCTTGTTTTGACTGGTAAAGCCATTAGACGAGAAATAAATTAAACTGACAGCTGTCAGTCATAATTCACTATTGGTTACATCATCTTGTGTTAAAGAACATTAAAGTGATAGTTCATACAAAAATTTCATGTATGAAATAGCAGTCGTTGCAATGACAAGTCAAGTGATTTCCACATGATTTTACTTCACTAATAATATATTTTAGAGTATAAACAACCTTTAAAGTGTTAATTCATGAAAATGAAAATGCTGTCATTAATTATTCACCCTGATGTCGTTCCAAACCTGTAAGACTTTGGTTCGTCTTCAGAACATAAATATATTTTTGATGAAATCGGAGAGCTTTCTGTGCTCCATAGACAGCTACGCAACTACCACTTTGACGATTCAAAAAGTTTATAAAGAGTTCATAAAACTAATCCATATGAATTGAGCGGTTTGGTCTATTTTTTTTTCCAATCGCTTTATATGACGAACAGATTGAATTTAGGCTTTTATTCACATATAAACATTCATCATCTCACACATAAGTTGTGGTAAACGGAAGCTCAAGCATGTTCACTTGACATGCGAGAACCAATGAGATTCAAATGGAATGAAAACATATAATTAGTTTCCACTGTTGTGCTGATCACTTAGATAATTTAAAGATGTCGTCTGGTCGTGATGAATATATAAGTTGACCGAGTGTGTTAAAGATATAAAATATTGGATGACCTGTCATTTTCTTCTAAATAATTCAGATGAGACTAGGGTATTGAACCAACTTGTACAGAGGAGCTATTAGAATACAATTAGCATCTATAAGAATGTACTGTTCCCTTTCAGGAAGGCCGCTGCATGAAACGCTGCAGGAACGCCTCCTGCGTTGTGCGTCGTGAAGCAAGTATTGAATCAGCCCAATTATTGACACAAATCTCACGCAATAATGATACATTATAAATTAATACAGTGAGGTTATGTATAAATACAAAATAAATACTTAAAAAATAGATAGCCTACTAAAATATTTTTTTTAACTTTTACTTTACTCTTTTACTAACTCTTGAGAAAACTGAGAAATCCAAAACATAATAAGAGCAAGGGTTCAGCAATGACAATTATTGTTGAAAACTGTAAAAATATTATTATTTCTCAACTGTCTCAATACAGTGTAACTGTCCACAAAAATCTTTTTTTTTAAATGATTATTATTGTAACAGACTTTGTTAGATTGTACATGACAGAATCCAACAAAGTCTGTTACTATAATACCGGTAATGATGTACTGGCGCTCGTTGTATATGTGTGTGTATGCAATGTTTTTTTCCCCTCTGGGCTTGCCGTAGATAGGAATGGTTCAATTGCTACACAAAACATACTGTAAATAATCATGCAAACATACTTTTATCTTGCTCTTTTTTTCTCCTCCTGTGTCATTTTCTTCGTTCTATTTTCGGCACCAGAGGGATACGTCCTTTTTTGTGACATGCCTTAACATTACCGCGAGTCCGCGACTATGCGCAGTTGCGCACGAATTGTCTATGCACGCGCGAGGTGTCTAGATTATGCGCTTGACTTAAACGCTGGCAGACACAGCAGCAGTTGTAGGCAGGTATATTGATCATGAAATCAGATTTTTTTTGTCTTTAATTATTCATTCATTCATATTGATTCATTCATGTCACTTGTTTAAGTTATCTAAAAAAATATTTTTCGATTTTTCGACTCGATTGGGGGGCCCCCTGGTGGCCAAGGGGCCCCAAGCAGCCACTTAGTTCGCTTATGCCTCGGGCCGGCCCTGTATCATTATGACGAGCGAGCAGCAATAGAAAGTGTGTTCCCCCCTGTACTCGTTATCTTACGGGTGGGGATACACACGATCTGTGTGTTGCTTGTTTGGGAGTGCAGCATGCCTAGTCAGCTCTTGAGGGGGCTGATTGTGAGCATTGCGAGCGTTTTCCGATAAGAACGCTCCGCTCCCGCCGATCACTCTTCGAGGAGAGTGGTTCGGTTCGCGCTCCCCGCGGCTCGGGTCCCGCTTCTGTCGAGGCAGAGCGGCAGCGCCTGTCGTGGGGATCACAAGTGGATCTGTCAGCGGGGTTTGAGATGGGCTCTGCCTTATCTCAGCCTTTACCTGCCAGTTCCAGTGCCTCAGTTCCGGGTGTGGAAGCACGCATTGAGGTTTCTTCCCCCCAGGCTGAGGGACCAATGCTGCACCTATTCAGTTCTGAGGAGCTGGATGTTGTCAGTATTGAGACAGGGGATGTTGAGGACTCGTCACCTCATTCCCCTGAACATGAGGAGCTTATGGAGGTGCTCACTCGTGCTGTTTCAAAACTAAGCATTGAGTGGCCAGCTGTTAGGCAGGAATATGTTTCTAAAAGCAAGCTTGACGAACGATTTTTGCCTTCCCGCGTTCAGCCTCTACGGCGGTGCCTTCCGTTTCTTCCCGACCTCCACACCGAGGTGTCGAGGTCGTGGAAGAGACCCGCCTCTTATCGTGTGTTTAGTCCCCAGACATCCACATATTCTAATATCTCAGGGGCTAAGTTATATGGTTATGGGGGCGATGCCCAAGGCGGAGGAGACTCTAGCTAGCCATCTTTCTGCGGAGTCTTTCTCGTCTCTTAATATCTTTACAAAGTTGTCACAAATCTTTTTTTTTTTTTTTTTTTTTTGCTTTGTCATTATGGTAAATGGTATGTAGATTAATGTGATTTTTTTATTTTTTATTATTTAAAGCAGTTTAACATAAGGCTGCAACATAAAATGTGAAAAAAATTAAGGGGTACAAATACTTTAGCAAGGCACTGTATATGTAAATCTGATATTGCCTTACATCTATCTATTTTTTTTTTTTAAGAAATACTGCATAACTGCAGCAAAATAATTCAAATTTTGTGTATTCACTATTTTCTCAGGATATAATTATATTAAATCTAATAGCAATCTTGCTTGGATAATATTAGACTTTTATTCATTTTATTTTTTACCATATGCCACATAATCTGAAAATACATCCCTGTTAAGTATGAAGCAGACACTAAGAATATGTCAGGGGAGCAATAATTAAGCCCTCTCTTGGCCGTATTCTTAACATAATTAAAGCACCACTAAATAAATTATCCTTTCATCTTTCTAACAAGCTGACCATTATAACCGCATTTCTCTAAAACGCTCTGGAAATGTGCTCCGAAGACTGAAATGATAAACATTCCCTGCTAAGATTTGTGTAGAAAAGGCATGCATATAACTTTGTGTGTATGGCGAGGGTGTTTACATCCCCTGGCTGTGCAGATCTTACAGAGACAATTTTGTTAAGGTAATTGTTCAGATTAATGTGAAATTATTTTTGAAATACTGCAAATGAGTTTCCACCAGCCTACACTCCAAAACTCAGAGGAGTTCTATAAAACTGATTTGTTTTGTTTACCCACACCACTCGCACAATTAATTCAATTCAATTCACATTTATTTGTATAGGGCTTTTCACAATACATTAATTCGTAATTTGTTATCAGAGGTGACTGTCAAAGTAATTGCTGATATGGCAAAAATCAATAATTAACAAACAAGCATCACAGTAAGAGACACCAGATTCCAATTGTACTTTAAAAGAAAGTTTATTCTTTTAAATACTTTTACTGTAAATGTCTCCTTGTATCCCTTTATTAAGGGGAAAAAAAAATCATTGTTTGATAAGTTTTCATTGTGCCCATAAAGTTATTATAACATGTGCTTTTGGGAAAAAAAGCTTGACCAGAATGACGCCGTAGTTCTTACAATTAGACATATTAAAGGAAAGACACCGAAGAATAACATTTCAGTTTAATTGTATTATCCCTCTGGGCTTCTTCGTAAATGGGTTACACTTAGCTTCCTCCCGGTCAAAAACGGACGAAGCCTTAAAATTGAACTTTACTTCTTCCCAGGATAACCATTCAAATATATTTTTGTTCTATAATATTTTCTGATTATTATTTAGAATTTTTAGAATTTTTTATGATACTTTGCATTAATTATATAATTTTTATGAGCTATTTTTTCCATTAGAATTAATATACATATTTGTATTTTATATATATATTTTTTTTTTCAATAAATACAACATTTCACATCAAAATAGAGTGTCAGCTTAATAAAAAAAAATAATTCAAGTAGAAGAGCGCCACCTAGTGGCTTTAAAAATAGTTACATGTGTGCAATGTCCTGTACCAGCCTGTAGGCTGCCTATAGCTTCCTATATACATACATAGAAAGGCTTTTTGATTATTTTTGTTGATTTAGACATGATTTCTCAATCTTATTCGTTTTTTTATTTTAATATACATTTAGATATTCTAAAAGACTAATTATTTATTTTTTTTTAACAAATTTTTTAAGATAAGTATTAGGTTTTGCGTTATGATTACAATCAAACTATAGCATTTGGTTAGAAAGGGAACACAATGCAAACATTTTTGTTACTCAGTATTTGATCATTCAAATAATTTAACAAAAAAAGGGATGGTTAGTGATAATTCAAAACACTTCATACAGACATTTTGCAATAAATTGGTATTTTTTATTAATTTTAATTCAATAAGTAGTAATAACTTCAGAAGGGAACAGCAATTGTGATGAACGTAAATAAACAAAATAAATAACAGCAAACAATCATTTACTAGGTTAAAAAATAAAATGTTAATAATAATAATAACAATAATAAACATTATTTTAACTATATACATACAAACTGTAATTATTTTATTTATTGTTGAATATGGAATAGATATCAGGAACTCATTCTAAAATAAAAACAAACAATAATCATCAAACAGTAAATTGATTTTTTTTTAAAGTACGGTAATAATAATAATAATACAGATTATTTGAACTATAAACAGTTCAAATTATTAGCAGACAATAAACTGTCTGCTAATTGTTTCACTTATGACTGCAGATGCAACAGATAGTGACAGTGTGTTTCTTGCAGACTGGAAGTGTGCCAGTTAATCTCTCTCTATCTCTCTCTCTCTCTCTCTCTGTGTGTGTGTGTGTGTGTGTGTGCATGCGTGTGTGGGTGTGAGTGCGCATTTGAGCAAGATTTTTTTCTCATTTATTGATTTTATTTTTCATATTCTACAAATTTGCTGTTGCAGTCTTGCCAGTTTATCTGTGTATGTGTTTGTGTGCGTGTCTGTGTGTGTGTGTGTGTGTGTGTGTGGGGTGATCTTATTTGCACTCTTGATGTTCTAGAGTGTCACCCCTTCATTGCTGTACACTTTTTTTCGGCACAGTTGCTGATCTGTAGCTTGTACCAGCAAAAGTTTCTCTGAGTTTTCCTATTTTTTCGTATTTCCCATTCATTTCCTATGTCGGTCATTTTTGACCGGGAGGAAGCTAAGTGTGACTTTTTTTTTTACAACCCTTTAACAAATCAGAATCATCTCCTTGATTTTTTTGTGTGTTCATATAGGTAATACATGAAAAGTCACCAAGTTTCAGCCCGATCCGATCAAGCAAAAAAATTAAACATTTCAAAACGTAACAGTTTTCGGTCATTTTTGACCGAAGAAGCCCAGAGGGTTAATTACATTCTTTCTCCTCTGATTCATTATCGTAAAACCTTACAAAATCACCTACATTTTGGGAAGCATTTAGCTGCTTGACAGTCCTCTCGTCTGTGTTTTTATTATCTGTGAGGTAATGCTGAGAGCATGCGTTCCTGTATCCAAACACCCACCTACTCACTTATATTCTTGAACTCACATTCATCATTAGCAAAACGATTATCTATTACCTGAATTGCGTGCTTGCTTGCTTGCTTGATTGTTCAGTTTTGATTAAAACACTAACCAAATATGACAACAAATTTCCAACATGTCATTTATTTTCCACATTGAAATAGACAATGCTGCATTATGCAACAAAATCAGAACCAATCAAAACATATTCTATACATCAGCATGAACCATGATTTTGAACCACCAAAATGGCTACTATATGGAAGATTTCCCTTCATCATGCCACATCTGATTTTGACGTGGTGTAAACATTTCTGAAAAAGAACACAAATTATATGAATAAAAATAAATTATTATTAATTAATAATTATTATTAATACATTTCTGATTATATAAATAATATAAAAAAAAAAAAAAATAATAATGCTTATGTTTGGAAAATTAGTGATTTACTGTCACCCAACACCATAGTGATGATATCTTATGTACAGTTTTGTATTACAGATCATTCTTGTCACACACACTACACACATACATATTCTTCCAGCTTATAACTCTAATAAGGGTTCAGTGTTTTCCCTCTCACAATTAAGCTCTCTCAGGGCAGTAGTTTTTCCTGCAGTTTACAGTAATGCACTATAAGCACATTATTCATGACTTCATTACAAAACCTGATGAGTGTAATTAATCTGCGCTATGTGTGGCTGCAAATTGAATCTGCTTCTCTTCCCCATTAGCTGCCATCACTAACTCTGTACTGCACTGAAAGGAAGAAATGGACACATTATAAACCCGAAATTAGCAGAGAAACTCAGTGGCTGTGTAATTTAGAGAGCTCTGCTTTCAAGAGTTTGTGACTGGCTCACTAAATTACAGACACGCTTTGGAGTGTTCAGTTACTGGTTGATGGTCTTTGATTGGTCCTGTCTGCTTGATTATGTTCTCGTATGCACCAATAAGTGAGTGAGAAGATTATTCAGTAGTTTTGATTGGGCAGCAGCTGCCAATGTTTTAGCTGGAGTAATACTGTGTCAGGGCTAATGTTCTGCACTTATAGTACTTACTAACATTCACTATACAAACGCTTACAGAAAATGAGCATTGTTTAATGACTTTAGGTGTCTACATTATCATGTATACATGAGATGTGTCAGTAACTGACATTGCATTCTGATTGGATGAGCTGTATTCACAGACGTTGTAAAACTCCACATTACTTATATTAACTCTATATTAATCTGCTGAGTTTCTTGGCTCCTGTAAACATACCGTCTATATGTGCCCAAAGCCTAAATCCAAATTAGAAAGACATTGAAAATGAGTAATGGATTCTACAGAGCTCCTAAAGGGCCATGGTTAGGCTTGCTGCGGTTGTCAGTTACATTACAGTACATCAGATTTCACTTCTCACGGGAAGATAGTAAGGAGAGATGACTGACAGGACAATATCAGATGGTTTGGTGGGCAACAGATCCTGAGCTTCAGACAAAAATCTTATCTTGTAAAATATATGGTTAGAAAAGCCACTCCCTACAGAGATAGTGAATATGAAAGTAAGAGTAAAAAGCGAGTGCGCATTTAAAAGTGATTTCAATACTCCACATATTGATAGAAGCTCCCTGATACCCGCAAATTATATATACAATAATTGCCCAACTATATAAATGCAAGAGAACGCAAAAGCATTGAAATATTTTTTTTTTCCTCATCTAATATTTTTTCCCATCACCATGTCCCTTTAGGGTCTCTGTAGAATGCACCATTTCTTTCCAAACATAGTATTTGGCTCCGAACATCCCTGATATAGTCTATTGTGTGACTAGGCTATATGGATGGTATTATTGAATAATTATTCATTCTGATTATGGGTAGTAATAAAAACATTAATTGTTCTATAAAAAGCACTTAAGAACCATTACAGTGATATGAGTTATGGTTAATGAATTAAAGCTAATGAACCAAGGTAATGGGCACGGGGGCTTAGACACTTTCTTGGGGGCATAGACATTTTCTTTCGGTCTCAGAACTTTCTTTGTCTGCAGTTAAACATTTTTTTATATAATTGCAATGCCTATTGTAGATAATTTCTTTAGTATTACAGGTTGTTTTTGCTTGCTTATTTGATTATTTTAGTTTGTATTCAAAGCACACCAAATCACAGGGACAATCCCCCAGGTATTGGCCTTGCTCAAGGGCACACTGGTGATTGAGATCTTTCAGCATATTTCCAATTCAAAAACTGTCCCCATCTGGGATCAAACCTGTGCCCTTTGTTTAACCACCCCATAGCCTTTACCCCCCCCCCCCCCCCCCCCCCCCCCCCCCCGGCTATCACCTCTGTCTTCCCCTCTCTTTGTCCTCAGCTTGTGCTGAAACAGCATTAACACTTTCTGTTAGAGCATCCATCCTGAATGACAAACAGAAAGATGGAAAAAGAGAGTGAGGAAGAGAATGATTTAATCAGAGACATTAAAACAGAGAGAACTAGGTATTAGCATGCATAATTTGGGAATCGTGTTCTTGAATCATGAGTAAAATACGGTAATTCAACTTTCCCTACAGCATTCCAGAGCTATAAATGAAAAGTATTTGCGTATGAGGTCATCAATATTATAAGTGTACTCTGTGTGTGTGTTGTTGTCTTAAAACAGATGGTTATCTGCATAATTCATATCGAGCATCTCTGCTGTGTCTGGACGCAGGAAGGTCAATCCCAGTTTGGTCTTTGATTCGGCTGCTTGTTCTTACTGTAGGGGAATTTTCTGAATGTATAAGCAGTATTTAGATGAAAAAAAAGTGTCCTCAGGTCATGCCCATCGAGACGCGTCATGATTATTCATCCATCCAAGCCATGAATTTATAAATGTTTGCCCTGACCTTTCTTACAATCTAAAAACACATATATAGCAGTATTTTACTGTCATACTGAGATGCATTGCAGACTTGGCTCAAGATAGTACACTTTCATTAAAAATGCACACAGTGCAGATTATAAAATAAGGCATATATTAGTTTTTTGATTTTAACTCTTTCTCTTTTGTAATTTTGTTCTGTCACATAATTTGTATTTTATTATAGAGTTACAAGAGAGATAATTAAACCACTATGATGGCAACAAAAATATGTTTCTTTATTGGCAGCTATTCAAAAGTATTCAGACTTAAGTATAAAAAAGTCAGATATTTTACTAAATGTCAAGATGTTAAATGACCTAGTAAATTAAGCATTTTGCCAAAAATGATTGCTGTGCCAATGGCCTTAAACTAATTCTAAACTTAGCATGCAAAAGTAGGGAACAAGTCTAGATTAAACATTTGAAGTGGGGGCCCAAAAATCTCATGGTGATATATACTGTAACTACAGTAGTCCACATTTGAAGTGGATCAAAAAAGTGAATCAAAGTTATCCTATAAGAACGGGTATTGTTCAAAATTCATGTATAACTTTGATGAAAGGTTTTGATCCACCTCAAGTGTTGACTACTGTACTTTACGTTTTTACAAAATGCTTGCTAATTTCAGTCATATGATATGAATTCGTACAATTTCATTCATAAATGTGTGTACGATCTGCTTGCGTCCCGGTTAGGGACAAACCTCCAGGCTTAACTTTTTTCTAATAATACATTTTCACATCATACGAATTCATAAGAAATTGCCACCTTGTAACAGTTACGTTTTCCCATGAGATCAGGTTAGAGGATCTCATTTCTCAAAAGCATCTGAGAGACTGCTGGCAGACAAGCATTTTCACAATTTAATAAAATAAAATAGCTTCATGTCGCTAAAAAAAAAAATTAAAATCTTATTATTGAAGTGTTTCAACATCAAAACATTATGAATTATAACCTTTTTGACTTGTTTATAATGTTTCTTATAAAGAGATATAACAAGGAATAAAAAGTTACAAAAAGGAAAGTGTAATAAATGTGTAGTAACCTAAGATTTTAAAATAATTATAGTATTTTTTTTTTTACTTTTCTTTTACTTTTAAAAGTGTGCATAAGCAATTTATTTATGTTTGTATTTTTAAACCATTTTCATTCACATATTACCTAACGATTTAAGCCACCCCTTGACATAACATGGGGAATGTGGTGTCTGGATCTTTTTTCAGTTATCATATACATGCATGTGTGACATCCTGAATTATAATTATGCATATAGTTTTACATATTCTTTACCCTTGAGGACATCTTACTGTAAGTAAAAAAATGGCTCAATTTCCCAATTGTAAAAAAAAAAAAAAAAAAAAAAAATCAGTTTCTCCCTCTAGATCAGGGGTGCCCATTCCTGCTCCTGCCGATCGACTGTCCTGCACAGTTCATCTCCAACCCTAATCAAACACACCTGAAGCAACCAATAAAGGTCTTTAGGATCACTTGAAAATTAAAGACAGGTTTCTTTGATTAGGGTTGGAGATTAACTGTGCAGGACAGTCAATCGGCAGGAGCAGGATGGCACCCCTGCTCTAGATAATTGCACATTAGTATGTGCAATCAAAACAAACCTAAGCGTTTTGTATCGGGGAGGAGAAATCATGGGAAATGAAATGACGTGTGATGAGTGCACTGTTCTATATAGATCAGTGGATGAGTGTGATTCCAGTGTTAATGTGGAACTAACATGCCGTGAACCATGTGAAGATTTATGTGGAAAGAAATCTTTCAGAAACTTATGCAAGTTGAATGCAGTGATGTGTGTGGCCCACTATGAACTGAGTTTGCAGGAATTTATGGGATGAGGATAAGAAAACCGAGCCAAGAAAAGGAATGGGAATATGTTCTACTCTCTGTATGTAACACATACACACTTTTAAACTATTCTTGTGTGTGTGTGCGTGTGTGTGTGTGTGTGTGTGTGTGTGTGTGTTTTGAGGTCAACTTTATTTAGAGAGCAGGCAGACAGACTGCTGGAGCCAGTGCAGAGATTCTGGGCAGAAGGGAAGGCCTGGAAGTTTGATACATGCACATATATACACACTTACACACATAGTGAAAATCCCTCTAATTCCTGACCTGGAATCGGAGTAACTCTTAGAAACCCTCAGAGTCATGGTGGTTTGGTTTGATTAGGTGTGAAGGACTTTCTGTGGGTGTGTTTGCCTGAGAGAGAATTCTTGTGTCTAGCTTAACCATGTCTATAATGTACACTGAAAAACATTGGTGTAGAAACGCCTTTCATTCAAAAATTGCTAGCAAATTTCACAAACATTTACAAAGAAACGGCACGTAACACATTTAATTCAATCGAATTTGTTTATGCAGAAAAGTTGAAATAGTATTTTTCGTACTCCAATAATCTTTGTTCCCTTTCATGGGAACTCGTGAAGCACGTATGAAATCAGTCCAATGGCGTGACGGAATGTCTTAGGTAGGTGACACCATTCCAGGAAACTATACAGCACACCCAAACCAAACAGTGTTAGCTTCTATGCCTTCAGCAAGCGCTCTCTGTGAAATTATTTGTCTTTGGTGATTGTGTCTGTCTCAGTTAGCAAAAACCATTGTTAGACACGAGTTTTCACACTTGTAAAAAAAAAAAGCATTATAATTGCGAGCGAACAACAGTTCAGGAAGTGTGTTCATCCCTGCTCTCGTTTTGTTAATGGTGGGGATACACATGTACAGTGTGTTATTTATTTGGATAACCAGACACCAGCTTCTGGCAGCGTTTCTGAGGAATCTTAGCCCATTCCTTAGCAGCAATGGAAGGTCAAATGACGCACAAGCTGCAGCTTCCTCACTGACGGCATGACGTTTTCTCCTAGAATTTCCTGATACTTCAATAAATCCATCTTCCCTTCCACACAGTGCAGGTTTCCAGTGCCAGACAATGCAAAGCAGCCCCAGAGCATCACCGATCCACAACATGCTTAACTGTAGACAGAGTGTTCTTTTTAGTATATGCTTAATTCTTCTTCCTCCAGACATACCGCTGATCCATAGGGCCAAAAGGTTCCAGTTTTGTTTCATCGCTTCACAAAACAGAATCCCAAAACTTCTGTGGCTTGTTTATATGATTTTGAGCAAATTGGAGCTGACTTTTCTTGTGCTTTTGGGTCAGAAGTGGTGTACATCTTGGAGTTTTGGCATGCGTTTAGTACGCACCTTACTATGCAAGCTGAAATCTCAGTGCCTGTTGTCACCAAGTCTTGCTGCAGGTCTTTTGCTGTCACTCGAGGGTTTTTCTGAACCTGCCTTCTCAGAAATCTGTTGGCAGCCGTTGATAGCTTCCTTTAGAGAGATAGAAGCTTTCTCAATATGTAAAAGCAGATCCACTCAGCGTGAGTAAATTGAGTTAGTATCTCATGTGCTCTTAATCAACATACATCTTAGACAATAACAACATCATCAACCGTTTATTTCAGGTCAAGGGAGGCACCTGGTATCTCGCTGTGATCAGTAATTGGGTTATGCATGTGTTGTTCTCAGGCTGTTCCTTTTTAAGATAAAAAAGAACAAGTCATTTTGAACTACACAAAATGGCTACAAGTGTAAAACTGACTAAAATGATGCAGTTCTTGATCAGGGTTTATGACAAGTGTGCAAATTATGCAGTGGGGCTAACTAAAAAAATATATATTTTTTTATAATTTTCAGAGCGCAAATAGGTTTAAAACAAAGCAAATAATTATTATTTGATGTGTAAATCTATAATAAAGTGAAATAATTACAATACTGTTTTTTTTATATACCATTTAAAATAGTCAGTGATTGACCAGCATACTTTTGCGATGGTTATAGAACATTGACAATGGGGTACATCAACCATGTCTGGTTACCGACATTCTTCAAATATTCCTTTGTGTTCAGCAGAAGAAAAAAATCCTACAGGTTTGAAACAACTTGATAGTGAGTAAATGATGACAGAATTTAAATTTTTAAGTGAACTCCTTAAAAATTCCTTTAATTAATATTACCCAGTACTTATGTGTAATTACACTGTAACAACATCACCTCAAAATAAGGTGCAACCTTCATTGCATTCCATTTCTGAGCATGAGCACTAATCCACCTATAGTCTTATTTGCATGCAATGAGGTTGTGCGCTTGTAAGAAAGCCAAATCGATAAATGGTATTAGTCAGTTTGCAGAATGGAGAACCAAAAATGAGACAATATATCTTTGATTGGAAAGTAATTAAGTAAGCACTGCACTAAAGCTTTCTATTACTTTTAGCAATTGTTTTGTGCTCTGCAATTAAAAGGTTGAGCTAGCTAGTGAAATTTCTGATGTAGATCCCTCCACTCTTATCCTACAATAATCTTAATTTCATGCCCTTCAGTTTGGGCTGGACAGCAGACAGTGCCAACTGTCACTCAGTTTCCTGCTGTTAGCTTGTCACCGTGTGTCATACAGTATGGCGTAGCAGGGAAGCCATCAAGGGATGTGTGGGTTGGGGGTCTCAGATCTAAATTGGGCCTACAGAGAAGGACTTTCAGTGAGTTATCGATCGCTTTTGTCCAATTTCTGAAGCATGGCCTTCCCACAGCAAATGAGACGTCTAACTGCCACGCTGTGAGTGGATTTGGGGGCAAATGGAGAAGATAAGTCTAGGTCTTGGCCTATGTTGGATGATATGTTTTTTAGCTTGTCCAAGTTCTGCTCAAAAAAGAAAACCATCCCAGCATTAAAAGTGGCATTTGATGGCGGACTATAACGATATTTCATTTAAACCCCATGAAGCCGAGATGAAAAAAAAAACATTCAAAAAGAATGGGCTCCCAGAGGAAAAATTTATTCTGCAGTGGTTTTAGTATCAAAGACTTTTTTGATACTAAAATGAGAGATATATGAGAATCAAACTGTGTTTCAGATGTTTCTCCTGAAATTCCTTAGGAGAAATAAAAGTAGATAAATACAACCTGAGAAGTATCAGACACAAATACAACCTTAAAAGTATCAGAGATAAATTGACTCAAAACTGAGAATGTGATGGAAGAAACATAGAACACCTTTTTATTGTCTTGCTGTAATCTCTTCCAAGGCTCCATTATAGGAATAATTTATTGCTCAAAAGGTTGCTCTTTTTAAGCTCTGAAGACATTTTTAATACGTAAATAAGAAATATTTGAGAATCTCAACTGTGTCTCAGATGTTTCTTCTTAAATGCCTCAGGAGAAAAAAAAGTAGACAACTGAGACATGAGAAAGGAGTCCAAAATGAGAATGGGATATAAGAAATGTGTGAGATCTCTTTATTGTCTTGCTGTAAACTCTTTCAAGACTCCATTATATAAATTTTATATTTTTTTATTTTATTTCCTCATTGAAGTTTTTCACTTTTTTTCTTCTAAAACTTTGGGAGACAAACAAGTAAACACCGGAGTCTTGAGGAGAAAAATCTAAGCACAGTATGTGATGTTGAGGTATCTTCTAAAACTTTAAAGGAGAACACTGTGAGAGTGTTTAGAGTTTTGTCTCATGAGACAAGTGTGAGGAGCAGGAGACTCAAGCAAAATTCTCCATTTAATGCTAAAGTAACCACTCTCTGCCAAATATTTGAAATGTTAAAGAGATCTATTTTTTTTATTTCTCACCAAGTATTGTTGTGGTACTAGAATGATGGTATTAGAGGGTTATACTATAGTACTTTGAAATCGTAAAACTTGAATGATTACAATATTCATGCACCTTGGTATTTGCATGTGTGTACATATCTAAAAAACTATGGTATTGCCAAGTCACATCTAAAACACGATACCTTTTGATACTTGACGTTTTATCTTTTTTTTATTATCACTTCATGCTTCTTGACAAGGTGTAAAAACTTGGGACCACACCACATTTGAATCTTTTAGAAAGAAAAAATATGGCATTTCTAGACTATTGAAAAACACTGGTTTTTACTTTAGTCACCTTGAACTTGTCAACTTCACTTAAGGGATCATTCTTTTGGAATTGGATTCTTGAAAGCTTCAAATGTAAGTATACCAACAGTTTACCAAAACACTGTAAACGGAGCAAAATATAATATGGCATAGATACTCTAAGAACTGCATCATAATAACTCCATTACAAACTCAACAGGTCACCACAATGTCTCGGCAGGTTCCTCATAAGCAGAAACTCCAATAACAAGCTCCATACAAGACACTAGAATAACACTTGCAGTTGATTCTACAGTTAGCATGTGGCTAAACTAACATCTCAATACTCTGCAGTAAGTACACATTAATACACAAATTATATGTAATGATTTCCTTTGAAGAATGAGATTTAATTTTCTCTCGGCTCTGTTTGTAATCTTGCATAATTTATTTTCATGGTGCTCATCACGACAAATTCTGGGATTGCTTTGAAAAATACATGCAAAACTTCCTTTGATTTTTGGCAAAGCGAGGTATCTTAAAAAGAAGCATAATTTCACTGCCTAATTGTGGGCAGCTGACTATGTTTTGGAACAGAGCGGCTGTTATCTCCTGCCGTGAACATTCAAGCATTTGCCAAAAAATCCAAAGGATTTTGTAATAAATTGCTCATTTACTTAGACCTTCCTCCTAATCTGGGGTGAGAGAGACAAACATGATTTGGCCAGCTGTTTGAATCGCTGGACTCTTAAGGCCCCGATTTATTCACAGGAAAGTTCTTTTTCGTTCTTTACTTTGGGGTAAAAATAAGTTCCAAGCTCTGAGGCTCCACCCTCTTTGACGTGGAAATCTTCTCTGGTTCCTTTGTTCTGTTCAATCCCTTGAGGTCGGATGCCCACAAGTTAAGACACAGTGGAGAACCACTTTATAGAACAAGTAGTTGTAATTCTAATTGAAAGAGACACTGACACTGTTTTTCATGTTTAATAAAAATATATTGTATAAAGTGGTATACAAATAAACGTGATGTGGCTTACCTGGAGTGCCAAATTACAGAGCTCATGCAAACATCCACATCGCTATGATAAGATGCTTTCTTAACTATCGTTTTCTCATTGCTGTAATTTTTGTTTATTTAGTTACTGAAAGGAAAGGGTGCTGCACATATGAACATATTCATTTAAACGCTTCTCTCAGCAGTGTGGACAGAGACAGGATGTTCGCTAACAGTAGAACTCTGCTCACGTACTGTATTTCAAACTTCTTTTATACGCCAAAGCACAGAATGAAACCATGAGTATATCAGGGCTTTAACGCTCATCTAATCAATTGTCAAGTCAAGTCATCTTCATTTATTTAGCGCTTTTAACAATGGATTGTTTCAAAGCAGCTTTACAGAGATAAACATATAATTTAAGGTAACAGATTGTTTTGGCGTTATAGCGGTTCTTGAATGATGTTATTTCCAGCTAAAGTTAACTTTGATTGATTCACCTCCGTTGAAATTATCAGACTTCAAAAGCGAACCTGTGATTAACACTGACGGCGTTCACATGCTCTTTCAGAATTGCTTCTATAGTTATGTGCTTTTGAAAGTATGTGCGCAGGTTTGTAATTCCATAAAACCCAGCCTAAACAAACTAGTCTTGCCTATAAATTTTGATACAGAAATTTGTTTTATTTTATCTCTTCGGGGTACGCGAGCCGAAATTCACAACGCTTATCCTGTAGAGTGGGAAAGGGATCCTCCATAGGGAGAGGATAGTGGATACTTCAGCACTGCATTGTCATCGGGTCCAGGCGGATCTCCTTCGTCAGATCTGGATACGGCCTAGATCCGGCAGGCTGCGGGAAAACCTTGGGATAAACAAAGACACTAATATTAGCGTAGATGCCATTCTTCTTATGATGTAGCGAGTACATCAAGATTTAAGGGAAGTGTTCCCAGTTCCGGCTGACCTAATCTATGCAGCCTAACATTGAATTATAGAAGTCTATAATGTATTATGTGTATGCTAGGCAAAGAGATGTGTTTTTAGTCTAGCTTTGAACTGACAGAGTGTGTCTGCTTCCAGGGCAATGGTAGGAAGAATAAATAGGAAAAAGATCCACCGCCTGCTGTCGATTTTGATATTCTAGGTATTATCAACTGGCCGGAATTTTGAGATCGCAATAGACGTGAAGGACTTAAGAGGCGTTAAGAGCTCGCTCAAGTACTGCGGAGCTAAACCATTTTGTGCTTTGTAGGTAATCAACAATATTTTAAAATTTATACAATGTTTAATAGGGAGCCAATGCAGTGTTGACAGAACCGGGCTAATATGGTCATATTTCCTGGTTCTGGTAAGATCTCGAGCTGCGGCGTTTTGAACTAGCTGTAGTTTGTTTATTAAGCGTGCAGGGCAACCACCCAGTAGAGCATTACAATAATCTAGCCTTGAGGTCATGAACGCATGAACTAATTGTTCCGCATTTCCCAATGAGAGCATATGGCGTATTTTAGATATATTTTTAAGATGGAAAAATGCATATTTACAGATACTAGACACGTGACTTTCAAAAGAAAGGTTGGTATCAAAGAGCACACCCAGGTTCCTAACCGACGATGAAGACTTGACAGAGCAGCCATCAAGTGTTAGACAGTATTCTAGGTTATTACGTGTGGAAGTTTTTTGTCTAATTAGAATCTCTGTCTTTTCAGAATTTAGTAGTAGGAAATTACTAGTCATCCAATTTTTTATATCAGCTATGCATTCCGTTAATTTTGTGAATTGGTAAGTTTCGTTGGGTTTTGAAGAAATATACAGCTGAGTATCATCGGCATAACAGTGAAAGCTAACTCCATGTTTCCTAATGATAGCTCCTAATGGTAGCATGTACAGAGTGAACAGCAGCGGTCCTAGTACTGAGCCTTGTGGTACGCCATACTGAACTTGTGATCGATAAGGCATCTCTTCATTTACTGCTACAAACTGATAACGGTCAGTTAAGTATGATTTAAACCATGCTAATGCAATTCCACTAATGCCAACATAGTTTTCTAGCTTATTTAAAAGAATGTTGTGGTCAATGGTGTCAAATGCAGCACTAAGATCGAGTAACACTAATAGAGAGATACAACCACGATCGGATAAGAGCAAATCATTTGTGACTCTAATGAGAGTGGTCTCAGTACTATGGTACGGTCTAAATCCGGACTGAAATCCTCACAGATATAATTTCTTTCTAGATAGGAACATAGTTGTGAAGATACTGCTTTTTCTAATATCTTTGACAGAAAAGGCAGATTCGAGATCGGCCTGTAATTGACTAATTCTGTAGGATCAAGTTGTGTTTTTTTAACAAGCGGTTTTATCATAGCCAGTTTAAAGGTTTTTGGTACGTATCCTAGAGACAAAGATGAATTAATGATATTAAGAAGAGGATATATGACCTCTGGAAACATCTCTTTCAGTAGCTTAGTCGGTATAGGATCTAACTTACAAGTTGTCGATTTAGATTAATTAACGAGTTTGCAGAATTCTTCCTCTCCTATAGCAACAAATGAATAAATTTTTTCCTCAGGGAGGCTACAATGCACTTCCTGATGCGATACTGTGGTAGACGGTTGCATAGTTATAATTTTGTCCCTGATATTATCAATCTTATAAGTGAAGAAGTTCATAAAGTCATCACTGCTGTGTTGCTTGGACACTTCTGAGCTTGAATCTTTCTTTTTCGTTAGTTTAGCCACTGTTTCAAATAAATACCTTGGATTATGTTTATTTTCTTCTAATAGGTTTGAAAAATAAGCAGATCTAGCAGCTTTTAAAGCCTCTCTGTAAGCAATCGAGCTCTCTTTCCACGAAATCCGAAATACCGAAATACGAATTTAATTGTGATTTGCAAAAGCCCAAATAATTGAAGAACTTTTGTGTTGTGTCTTTTTCAGATGAACTTAAAACCAAGGTACAATTGTTAAACAATTGTATTCATATCATAAATGATTAAATAACTTTTTTTTTTTTTTTTTTAGTGGAATGTTCCGGACCCAAAAACAGAGCATATTTTTTGGCAAAATTCCTCACATCTTCTTGTCCTTGCCAACTAGAATAAAATTTATAATATCGATAAAATAAACTCCAATTCTGAATCCTTTAAGGGTTTGTAGCACCTGGGCACTGGTGTTTAACAATAAGTACTTATTGCTAAAAAGTAGTTACTTATTGTAGTTAAGTAGTTACCTACTTTCTCATCACTTTAGCCTGATAAGTATGGAGGGATTATTAGGTCAGATTGAAAACTAAAAGTCTAAAACTAAAAGTCTTAAACGAAAACCAAAAGTCTAAGTTTGAAACTAAAAGTCTAAGTCGAAAACTAAAAGTCTAAGTCGAAAATGAATTTGGTATTTAGGATTGGGCATTTGGTGTTTAGGATTGGGCATTTGGTATTTAGGATAGGGCATTTCGTATTTAGGATTGAGCATTTGGTCATTTAGCCATTTAGGATATAGGATTGGGCATTTAGGTATTTAGGATTGGGCATTTAATCATTTAGCCATTTAGGATTGGGCATTTGAGGATTGAGGATTGAGGAGTGTATGCAAATAAGGAGGCGTGGCCCAAATACTGGAGGCTGGGTTTGAAATGGCTGGTGCAGATGCACCTTATGGACAGCAGAGGGAGCTCCATTGCTAAGGAGCACACTGTAATGAAACCAAACAGAGCGAGTGAGCAGGTCTGGAGCGAGGACTGTACTTTAAAATGTGATAACTTCAACTTAATGACAGCGTTGTATAGGGGTACTGGAACGGTACATGTATTCCTATTGAACCGAAACGGTAGCCTACGGGCGTCACGGTTCGGTGCACGAATTTACACAGAGAATACACGGTATAAAAATAAATAAAACTCTAAATAGCGATACATTTCGCTCTATTCGCGTTTGGTGTGAACGTAGCATAATAAACAGGCTGCGATGTCAAGATTTCAACACAAACCAGGACAAGATACTTTTCATAAATGCAAAGTCAGTGCTAGTTATTAAGCGTTATGAATTTATAAAAATGTACAATATTTCTTTTGATAAAAGTGTTTTTTGTGCCACCTTTTTTCTTTCTTTTTCGCTGTGTCATGAACTGTTTTGTGACATAGGCCTAACTGTTTTTTTAAATGACAAGTTCCACTGTGAGAACGTATACCATATAGTTGTAAGGGTTATGTCTCATTTGTTCTGTGTTCGAGGTTGACATTTAGATGATTTTCATTGTTTCTAAATCAGTTTCATTGTCTGGGTTGTTTAGTTTGTTGTTTTTCATGATTGATTTATTGAGTTGTAACACCTGTGTCTCATTTCTTTGATTAGTTTGCTTGTGTATTTAAGGTGAGACATGGCAGGCAAAAACATAATTTTTTTTCACTGGTCAATTTTGAGATTTTGGGGTATATGTCTTCAATAACATGTCTTCTTTCACTTGTGCTTGCTGAAAAAAAAGACCAAAATACACATTTAGGTCTTTATTTTACTACACTTTGTCTGTTTGCATTTGTAGATTTCGCCTAAATTCATCAAAAGTTGGCGTTCTAAATCATCACGCTGATCCACGATCGTCTGCACCCTGTCATCACATATAGAGTTAGAAAGCTCTCTCTTCTCCTTTGCAATGCTGTTGGATCCAAATATGGTCATTTCCTGTTTATCAGCAACCAATCATGAAAGTAAAATGGGCAATTTAACTCGAAATGCTCAATCTCATTGGCTGGTGCCAATTTCTGACAACATGATTCGTTCAGAATCGTCACGTCACGCGCTCTGACATTACATACATCACATACTATACTTTACACACTATATATACAAAACAATTACATTACACAACACATTTCAGTTTTTGTATAATATAATTACTATATAATACAAAACAAATCTGTAATTGTGGGATCCTAAAGTGGTTGTGAGTCCCTCAGGCAGATACATATTTACCTCACCTGTGTGATGGACTGTTGATGTATTGTCTTGATGTGTTGTTTTAGACGTTATGATCAGTGATGGATGAAGCAATAATGATTTTGGATGTTAAACAGTGTGATACATGGATTTTACTTGGACCTAAAGCATATTTTGTCTGTAATGCATGGCTTTCAATAGAAATTAGTGGAATTTTGCATTAAAAATCTTTAAAATGACCTTTTCTCACATTCCTAACTATATTGTGAAGGTTTGTCCAGAGGGATTTGTTGATATATCATTCTTGGCCTGATTTATATGACATGTTATGCATAAAAATAGGGCGGAAATCAATTTAAGGCTATTGGCAGTATTTTCTGATTTACAGGGTAACAAAAGGAGATATTCATAATTCCCTCTGGTAATGTATTTTCATTGAATATATCAACAAAATGCAAAAATAATTTTGAACCTTGTTTTTTTCAATGGTCAGATTTGTCACTTCAAAATATATGCAAATTAGCGCACATTTAATTAGATATAGCCTGATTAGCATATTTAAACATAAAATTACAGAAAACTTGCAATACATTTTTTTTCTCCTATTCATGCGAGTAATCAACTCTAAAGTTCCATGGCGATATCTGTAAGTTAAAAATGTTACCCTTTTCACCTGTAGTGTCTCGCCTTAAACCCTGTGTTTGTTCTATTCATTGTCTGATCTTCTGTCACGCTTGATTGCAGCAAGGAATGAGATGAGCAAGATCTAAACGCAGCAGTTAGTTTATTAAATTCAAACTCAAAGAAACCAAACATTCAAGTAGCAAAACACCACCATAATAATGACAGACAAAGAGCAACCGAGGGCACGTTTACACAACAACAATGCACTAAAAACAGAAATGTTTTTCCTTTGGATTTTTCATATACAGACATCAACGTTGTCAAAACAATCCCCACTCACATGGATCTGTGAAAACGAAAAAAAAAAATGCTGCATTATGTATGCCAGGCCAATAGATTGAACACACAATATGCATGTGCATGATGTCACTGTTTTCACAAATTAAATTTTTTGTAGTTTACACAATAACAGTATAGTTTTCAAAAGTTAACATTTTCAGGCCCCCAAAATGCCGTTGTCAGGGAGATAATCATCATAACTTAGAACAAGTTTGTAACTCAAATCAGCAACCAAGGAAACAAACATGGAAATCAAACAGGCGGGAAACTGGAACAATGGAAACATGCACAAAGTATTATATCAACATATGATCTGTAAAAAGATATATAAAAAAATCTATTTTGGTCAAAGTAAGCTACAGATAAAGCTTTAAGTTATTAGGGACTACGGACGTAAATTAGCAATACTGCCATAATCCGGCTTGTTTACATCTTGTATTCTGTACAAATGTTCATCAACATGCTTTGTCCCTATCAAAAAAAAAAAAAAAAAAAATTGGTAAAACTGTGAGAGGGGCCGGCATAAACAGAGTAGCTGACTCACAGTTTGTGTTAGGGGGACATAAATCTGCTACAAAGACAGATTCCTAATGATTCATGAACTACGAGTTTTAATGTGTGTGTTTATAAACTCCTTCACACAAACTGTAATGACAATTTACCATTGACAGATTTGCTGTTATCCGACAAATGAGCTTGTCAAATGAGTAACCAAGTTTGCCACTACCAAAGGCCATAGGCGTAAACAAAAAGATTTAATTAACTGAAAACTTTCCTCATACAAAGTTGTGTGATTTCTCAAACAGCAACGTTTTTTGTTCCTAGGGGTTTGCGATATCAAATCCACAAATATATTTTGTTATACAGTTTGATATCCTTCTGAAAATTAACGTTTTCTTTCTCTGAATACTTTTGCCTTAAATTATTAATAATAATATTATGAACAAGCCCTAGATGAGTAATTGTTGGCTGAATATGTGTTGTTTTTGTATGAACACAGTTGCTTAGAAGTCCAGTGCACAGACTGCCATTGACAGACGAACGGCCTGTGCATGACTTAGCACTGTAGCCATATTTTCAGGGGGAAAAAGGCTGTTTATGTTGTGCTGAGATGCTATATTAGTTTTCTTAGAGTTGATCTCTAGGAAGAGCAGGATTAAGCTTAAAGCTACAGTGTGTGATTTTTACCCAGTTACTGGTGAAAAGGTATATGACCATCCAGTGAATATTAGTTTCTGTTCCTCTCAATTTCGATTTCGTTTTAACTCCTACGGTGGCCAATGAAGTCCAAAATTAACATGGCTTCCAGTACGACCTCCTCGACACGGTGCCATCGAGTGTTAAAACGCGAAATGTCCCTCTTTGGCTAAAGTACTTTCAAGATGGAGGGGCAACATGGCGACCGACATTAGAACCCCTCACCCGTATGTATTTTCAATGGCATATTATACACTCACGAGAATACTTTATTACTTGAACGAAGTAAATATACATTAATGAGCACATATATTTTTGAAAGAACTAAGTGTTTTTAGCTAAGAATAAACTAAAAAAGTTACACAGTGTAGCTTTAAGCTGTCTATGTGTATACTATATACACAGCATACAACCTTACACACATGCAACAGTTACAGCGTATGCACACACACCTGTGACAGATGGCATACTCTTTCGCTCTGTTCCAAAACCTAATTAGCTGTCTTCGCTGTCTACTACCTACATAGACAACTTCTGAGGCAATATTCTAACCATCATTCATTCAACTTCATAAGCCAATGCTTTGGAAGGCTCTACAAAGCAGCAACTCTGCACGGCACCTTAATAACGGTCTGCACGGGAGACTCTACTAACAACGGATTTGTCTTTAGCATGTTGCTAAGCCAACAGCATGATACTCTAATGCTCTTGTATATTTTTATATAAAAATAGCAGTTTACACATTTTGTTGAATTGGAATGTGTTTATTTATACTATATTAGCAATTCTCTTACTTGGGGTGGGGGATGTGTGTTCACTTCTGAAGCCATACAGTAATTTTGTGCGATCAATTTAAGCTGGTTTTGTCAATTTATTGAATTTAAGCTGGATCACTCAATTTATTGAATAGATTCAAAAGAATGATGTATAGATATCGATTGTTGCTAATTCTCTCATCAACTCATCAATGAGAGCAAGGGTGGATGTTAAAGTCCCAATGAAACAGAAGTAGACACAGTTAATTTCTTCCGTATTGTGATGTTCACATTGTGATTATCACAAAAAGGGAAAAAAGTAAAAAATAACTGGTTCTATCTTTCGGTGAATAGATTAAAGCAGATCCATGAATGCAAGCTTGCAGACAATTGTAAGAAAAGAGCAGGGTTTGTCAACAAATCTTTGGAGAAGTCCGGCATACATCACCAGAGAGAAGTCTGTTGTTTCAGCCACACTCAGAGTCAATTTCCACCACGTGGATCCCTGGAAGTCTGGACTTAGGGCTCCAGGGCCTCATCAGACTATCATGAGGCCCACAGTCACTCTGGGTGGGGAGAGAGTTCAATTTCGACCGTTGTTGGAGCTCTGGAAGTGTGAAACCTCCAGAAATCCAGGCTGGTTTTCTGAAAGTGCATCTCAGGCAAGATGCACAGTCTCGGGCATGACTCGACTTAGCTTTTGGCCGACATTTTGACTAAAACAATGTAAAAATAAATAAGTAAATGAAACATGCACAAATGATTTGTTCGCAATAAGATATATAAAAATGCCAGCCCGTTCTCATCCTTTGGCGTCATATAGGTGACGCTATATGACAAAACGTCGAAATACTACGCACATGGCACCCTTTAGCGTGAATATAACACGCGAACCCAAGGCGTCATAAAGTTGACTGGCATCCTTTAGCGTGAATATGAGACGCCGACCCTACAACACACCTAAACCTACCCATCACTTCGCGTGTTATATTCACGCTAAAGGGTGCCATGTGCGTAGTATTTCGACGTTTTGTCAGGCGTCACTTATATGACGCCAAAGGATGAGAATGCGTTGAAAAATGCATAGAAAACTTCCATTTCATGTTGACTTGAAGATTTTTAGTGAATAATGAATTGCATTTCTGTTACTTCCAGAAAGCAACCTCAGGCTTCAGAAGTATTTGAAAACAGCCTGTGAGTCATATGGATGACTTTTATGATACTTTTATGGTGATTTTTTTTTTTTTTTTTTTTTGTCATGTTGGAGCTTGACAGCCTCAGTCCTCCTCCACTTTTATTATATTAAAAAGAGTGGGCAGAATATTCTTCAAAAAACCTTTTTGTGTTCCACAGAGGAAGAAAAAAAGTCACATGAGTTTGGAAAGATGTGAAATGATGACAACATTTTTATTTTGGGGTGAAATATACCTTTAATGTTGTGCCCGTAGGCAGCTCAATAGGTTTTGGAACAGACATGTTGTGTAAGCCTTAGTTTGTTTTTCATGTGTTACAGTTGGACTGAGTACAGACCGAGTCTGTATATGACAGAAATGTTAGCAATCCATCATGGATTATACACACACACACACACACATACACACCGAGAGAGAGAGAGAGAGAGAGAGAGAGAGAGAGAGAGAGAGAGAGAGAGAGAGAGAGAGAGAGAGAGAGAGAGAGAGAGAGAGAGAGAGAGAGAGAGAGGAAGAGAGAGCTGTTCTCATTAGTCATGCTCAGTGCACATGGTGATGACATTATCTGGCCACAGTAATAAAGAAGATGGTGCTCAGAGCTCATTTTAATATCTGATTAATAAATTAATCAATCATTAAAATCAGACCAGGGCACAATTTGAGATGCATGACCTCTCAAGAATGATGAACATATGTGTGTGTGTGTGTGTGTGTGTGTGTGTGTGTATGTGAGCATTAAAAACATTGAGCTGTTTGATTAGAGAACATAGGACTAGGGGAATATATTGGTATCTTCAGTCAAAAGATTAACAGCCATTTTGGAAATGCCCTAAGGTAGCCATTTCCTATGTAAGTGATGAATTGTGCAAAGGTGCTGTTCAATAGCACAGGTGTGCACATAAGTCTATTTCTATAACAATACGGCAAGTTGCTTGGCAACCATACACTCAATGTTGCACAGTATCTACACTGGATGTGAGCAGCATGGTGTCAAAACTAAATTTTTCACATTATAAATCAACAATGCTGTCTACACTGCAGAGTCTACACTCCAAAGATTCCAAAAGGAGGTTATGCAGCAATGCCATAGAGGAACCATTTTGGGTTTCCCAAATATCGTTTCAGTGGACAATTCTTAAATGCAGCATTTTCTTTTCCTTAGTGTGAAGAAAATATATATATATATATATATATATATCGTCGCTGTCCGATGAAAACCGCGTATGTCCATTTTGCCGATTTTTAGATTTTTCGACGGATAGAATGCCCAGGTTCATTTCCGTATACAGTATGCTTCACATTATCTAAATGACCAATGAAAAGTTGTGAAATCATGTCATCTGATTTCCACGTATATCCATTTGCTGTCAAAGCTGTCAATCACGCCGCGTATCTCCCGCCCTCTGGAGGCATCTCGCCGGTCTCGTGAAGTTCGTCTCTGGAAGCTCAGCATTGGATAGCCGAATAGCTAACACTGTGAGGTAAAGTATCAGCAAACGTTTGTTTTTGACAACTGTTCTCAAGTTTATTATATATTCACAACTGTTGTTTACCGGTAAATGGTCTAGATGAAGTAATTGTCCACAGGCTAACTTAGTTCTTCCCAGATTAGCTTGCTTGCTAGTATGTAAATAAACTTGGTCTCATTGATAAGATTTATACTTTTTTTTTTTAGTCAAACTGATCAAATTATAGCGGAGCAGAGGGATGATTTATAACAACAACTTTTGATGAATTTATGAGAAATCTACAGACGCAAACAGACAAAGTGTAGTAAAATAAAGACCTAAATGTGTATTTCAGACTTTTTTTCACCACAAGTCTGAAAGAAGACATGTTATTGAAGACAAATATCCCAAAATCTCAAAATTGACTGGTGAAAAAAAAAAAAGATGTTTTTGCCTGCCGTGTCTCGCCTTAATAAACTGAGCGTAGCCTATTCATCTGTCATCTGAAACGCGACTTGGTCATTCTAATGAATGATCGGAAGAACGCGTATCGACCACCGTTACTGTAAAATATGCACGTATGTCCATTTAAACTCGATTTTGGTCAAATGTGGATTATATCATTACACTGGCAAGAATATGGTTACATTTAAATATGCCGTACCAAGTATGAAAACGCTACGTTCAACTGCTGTGAAATTACGGTGTTTTTTTCACTTCCTGAAAAGTAACCGTTTTGGACATACGTGAGTTTCATCGGGCACCGACGATATATATATATATATAAACAACCTTTTTCCATGATAAAGAACCTTTTAATGGAAATGGATGCTGGAAGTTCTTCATGGAACCACAAATGTCAATAAAGTTGTTTCATTTGTTTTTTTAGTGACAATGTTTTTTTCACAAACCACGCATAAACATCATTATCTTAAAACTACAAACTTCTACATACATGCTGCTGACATAATTATTGTAGCAGAGTTTGTTCTGAATACAGTGACAGTGAGACTTTATCAATGAAAATGTCACAAGTAACAGAAATAAGCACAAATGTCAGAGCATGTCAGAACACTTCCAGGGCCCAGAAAACACCTCAGACCCCAGAGGGGTACCATTGGAACATATATGTCGTCATACCATATACATGCTTTCTTATCCGATCACTCGTAAACGGGAATCTAGCTGTTTAGTATGCCAAAAGCATGCTTGTGCCAGAATCAGTGTTGCGAGTAGAACTTCGAATTGCTCATTAAAGTTTAAATATATTTATGAAACAGTGTCTTGTGTGGGAGGTGATGCAAACTACTTTAGTAAGAGACAGAAGTTCTACTTTCTCTCAGCTATACAACTAAAGCAAATAAGTGAGTATGATTTTAGAACCAGACGTTTGAAAACTCTGCCATTTTTTAAGCTGGCGTTTGATTCTGCTGTTTTGTTCAAGTCACACCTGGATTTGAATTGAGTGATGGCACAAACTGCATAAGAGACACACAGCCTAGCGGTTTCAATTTTGTCTTGTATTAAGATGCCCTGAAGAGCTATTAGATTTCATAGAGACATGAACAGACCCCAAAAACACAATATCAGATATTATGAAACTTCACCAACTGCCATTAGTTCCGCAGAATGGCTCTTTTGGTGTCTCCCTGACAACCCATTAGATTCAGACCGCTGTGATGGTGTTACAGTTATATCTCAGTTATCCTTAGAATGAGACACACACACACACACACACACACACACACACACACACAGACACAGACACAAACTATTCCATTAGAGTTTTAGCCAGACTGTGTGTGTGTGTGTGTGTGTGTGTGTGTGTGTGTGCGTGTGTGTGTGTGCGTGTGTATGTGCGTGTGTGTGTGTGTGTATGTGTGTGTGTGTTGGAGAAAATCCAGTTTGGCAATACGTTTTGAGCCAAACAGATCCTTTGAAATGGACGATGAGCTCAATGGGAAAATGAGCAGATTTTTTAAATCACAGCATTGTGTTAGCTAAATACATGTATAGTGATAAAAGCCTGAATGGAAGAGACCTACACCTGTCTTTTTTTGTCTTTTTGTGATTTTGTATTATATATACTGTTTAAACCCGGGTCAATTTGATACATTAAATTAGTATGATGAAAATACAACAAAAAAAAACAAAACAATTAAAGTGGGATTAAGCAGTCAGTTAAGTTAACATTATTTAGTAAATAGATTTACACTAATAAAAAATATAGCTGCAACCAGCAATTAAAGGGTCCAAGCACAAAGAAGGCATGATAAGTCATGCCAGCATGGCTGGGAGCATCAGACCAACTGCAACAATGAGCAATTTAAAACATATTAACCCTCTGGGGTCGGCAATCACGCCGGCGTGATCTGCTCGCTTTTTTTCTTATCAGTGCAAAACAAACTCAAAATACTCTGTTGATTTTGATCTTACATGTAAGTGTTACACATCATTCAAAACTGTTAAATGTCTTCTTTTATTTGTGTACACATTATAAAAACAAAATGTTATGTTTTTCGTAAAATAAAGAAAATAAACATGATGTGCATTCTTCCGTCTCTCAATGTGAAGTTCATTCTGAAACGTGACAGAAAATGACCTATAACTCGGAAAATGCTTGTCACTGTGACATGAAACATGTCTTTACGAAGCTTGAAGTCTCCATTTTTAAATGATGTAAATCATATCAAAAACAAATATTCTCTGTTTAAGTAATTCGTATGAAAGCAACGACATGTACAATTTCTTCAGCCCGAGCTCATTAACTCTAATGTGACCACGCCCACATGCGCGCGAGCTGTTCAAATTCAAATGATCCACGTGAAGGAACGCAGAGCTGTTACCGCCCTCGATCATCGCCTCTAAACAAAGAATCAGCGACATCAGTACTGCTCTGCTTTTCGTCGAGTTTGGAAGTGTTTGGTCTTTGCACCTTGGATTTACCTCAGAAGAATTAGAAGAACACGATTTGATTATGAGAACGATTTTTAAGGTAAGACACATAACAAATGGAAACGTTTGAGGTAACATATGATAATCCATATATTTTTGTCTACTGTAATGTTACTGAAGTGTTCCTTTTTTTAACGATGTATAGGCTGCCTTCTCTCTGTTATTCTGTTATTATTGTATGCAGCCCTACACATAGGCTATAACAATGCACAACAAACTTGGTGTTCATATATATTTAATAATAATTTTAACCAGAAAAACGTCTCAGGTTACGACTGTAACCATAGTTCCCTGAGATAGGGAACGAGACGATGCGTCATCGACGCCTTGGGAACGCCCCCAGCGTGAATGCGTCTGAACATCAATGTCAACTAGTCCAATGGAAAGAATGAGCGTCACGGGCGGGTGACGTCATGACCAGGAAGGCATAAAAGCACATCCGGTGCAACCGGCATTAGCTTCAAAAATGTCGAAGCAAGCCGATCACAGGGATGCAGGAAGTATGGCAGGGTGACGCATCGTCTCGTTCCCTATCTCAGGGAACTATGGTTACAGTCGTAACCTGAGACGTTCCCTTTCGAGGGAACTCGCGATGCGTCATCGACGCCTTGGGAACGAGAATGCCCAAAACGCCAGAATTCCAAGTAACCGAGTGTCAGACTGTCGTAGCTAAACACTAAGCACCTGAGAACCTGGGGCAGCATCCAGGTCCAAACTGTAAAACCTGACGAACGTGAGCGGTGAGGACCAGCCTGCCGCATCACAAACGTCTTGGAGAGAAACCCCACATAACAAGGCTTTAGAGGCCGCCATACCCCTCGTAGAGTGAGCTCTGACCACCAAGGGACACGGATGGTCAGAGTACTCGTATGCAAGTGAAATAGCCTCGACTATCCACTTACTAACCGTCTGTTTAGAAGCAGGAAGACCCTTCTTAGGTGATCCAAAGCAAATAAATAACTGGTCGGACTTCCTCATTGAAGATGTCCGATGAACATAAGTATCCAGTGCTCGCACTGGACACAAGAGGTTCAGCCTTTCCTGGTCCGCCGATGTAAAAGGAGGAGGACAGAAAGCCTGCAGCACAATAGGCCTCGGAATCAAGGTCGGCACCTTAGGGACGTATCCCTATTTCGGATATAAGAATGCCTTGACCATCCCCGGTGCAAACTCAAGGCAGGTGGGGGAAACCGAAAGGGCCTGAAGGTCTCCAACTATCTTAAGGGAAGAAATAGCTAGCAGAAAGATAGTCTTGAGGGTAAGAAATTTCTCTGAAACCGAATCTAAGGGCTCGAATGGAGCCCTAGACAGGCCTTCTAGTACTATTGCCAAATCCCAAGCTGGCACCCTAGTGCGAGTTGCAGGCCTCAGCCTCAATGTGCCACGAAGAAAACGTGTAATCAGGGGGTCTCGACCCAACGATGTACCCCCCACCAGGGCGTGGTAAGCCGCAATGGCCGCCACGTAGACCTTAAGCGTGGAAGGACATAGACCTGATACAAAGCGTTCTTGCAGAAACTCGAAAACTGTGTTTACTGAACAGTTAACCGGATCCCACTGACGCCGGTACCACCAAGAAGTGAAACACTCTCGAAATAGTGAATATATAGTTCCCTCGTAGCGGGAGTTTTGGAGCTTAGAATGGTCTCAACAACCTCAGTTGGGAGAGCACTCTCTATGAGTTTGGCCCCCTCAGAGGCCAAACCCACAGTTTCCAAATCTCCTGTCGGGGGTGCAATATTGCATCCCCTGCCTGAGACAGAAGGTCTCTCCTGATCGGGACCTTCAAGGGAGGGCCGTCGAGGAGAAGAATTAGGTCCACAAACCAAATTCGGCTCAGCCAGGGCGGTGCTACTAGCAATAGGCTTATTCCATCCTGGCGGATTCACTCCAGAACTCCTGGGAGCAGAGCAACAGGGGAAATGCGTACAGACGTAGCCTCGGATACGTCTGCACCATAGCAACCAGCCCCGAGGGGGGATAACCAGAGTGGACAGTGCGTCGTATGCTGAGACGAGAACAGATCCACTTTGCCTGGCCGTAAAACTCCCATATTTGCTCCACCGCCTCGGGGTGGAGTCCCCTGGCCTCAGCCCCTGCCTCGACAGGGTGTCTGCTCCAATATTCTGGCCCCCTGGAATATACACTGCCCTCAGACAGCGTAATTTCCTGAGGGACCAAAATAAGAGGCCATCAACGTGTTGTCTGTGGGACAAGAACCAGATTTTCCTCCATATAACCAAGGCGCGGGGATACTGCCGCGTGATCTTGATCGTACGGAGTGGGTTTCCCCTCAGGGAGAACCCTCTGGTCCTGAGCCACCACTGTACCAGAGCAACACATGATGGCCTCTCAGTTCTGGGAGGAGATGTCTCAAAGCATTGAAGACGACCATCATCTCTAGGCAATTCACGTGCCAAGAGAGATGATGACTCCTCCACAGACCCTGAACCGAGCGGCCTTCCATTACCGCTCCCCAGCCGGTGAGGGAAGCATCTGTCGAGATCGCAACTCGATGGCAAAGAGCTCCCAACACCGGACCCTGGGTTAAGAACCAGTGTTTCCTCCATATAACCAAGGCGCGGAGACACCACCGCGTGATCTTGATTATACGAAGTGGGTTTCCCCTCGGGGAGAACCCTCTGGTCCTGAGCCACCATTGCAAAGGTCTCATGTACAGCAGGCCAAAAGGAATCCCGTTGGACGCCGCTGCCAAAAGACCCAACAGTCTCTCGAACTGTTTTACAGTGCGTGACTGGTCTAGCCTCAGCTCTTTTGTGGCTGTCAGGATAGCAGCTACACGAACGGGCGACAGAGTGGCCCGCATCGTCACTGAATCCCAACCACACCAAGGAAAGTGGTTTTCTGTACTGGAGAAAGCACACTCTTCTTGGCATTGAGCCTTAACCCCAACATCTGCATATGAGCGAGAACGACACCTCGGTGCCGAACCGCCAACTGCTCTGATTCCGCTAGAATCAGCCAGTCATCTATGCAATTCAGAATGTGTATGCACTGCAGCCTGGCGGGGCCAGAGCTGCATCTACGTGCTTCGTGAATGTGCGGGGTGATAGAGCTAGACCGAAAGGAAGTGCCTGATAATGGTGTTCTTTGCCCCAAAGAAAACCTCAGGAACCTCCTGTGCTGAGGGAGGATGGAGATATGGAAGTAAGCGTCCTTCAAATCTATCGTGACAAACCAGTCCTCGGATCTGATTTGAGTCACGATCTGTTTGAGTGTCAGCATCTTGAACTTGAGTTTCTGTACTGAACGATTCAACAGACGAAGATCTAAAATGGGACGCAACCCTCCATCCTTTTTCGGAACAATGAAATAACGGCTGTAAAAACCCGACACTCTGTCGGGTGAGTACACCTGTTCTATAGCTTCCTTTGCTAACAGGGCCTTTACCTCTCGCTCCATTACCAGAGCCTACTCGGGATGCACTACTGTGAGCAACACCCCGCTGTAGCGAGGAGGACGAGAACCAAACTGGATTCTGTATCCTTTCTCTACAATCTGCAGGACCCAACGAGAAATATTTGGCAGAAGCTTCCACGCTGCCAGAAAATCTACTAAGGGAACCAGCCTCTCGAGGCTGGTCTCTGGTGTTAACGAGACAGCCAGTTCTGGAGCCTGAAACATAATGGCAGGAACTACCTGAACTGGCTGCTCTAAAACCCCCCTCAGAGGGCGCGAAACCGATGCAGTGCCGCAGCATAGCATCAGCGACTCGCTGGAGACCGCTGCGCCCCGAAGCACCAAGGGTGGCGGGGTTGGCAGAACGGTCCCGTGAGGACCCCGAAGTGGAACAGGCACCGTATTATGAGGTGTACACCGTTCCACCCCGGTTGGGGCTGCCCTCACCGGTCTGACGCCGGTGGCGCCAGACCTTTTCCTTTGAGCCGAAGCCTTCTCAGCATGAAGAACGGTCCTCGGATCCGGCTTCTGCTTTGAAGGCTTTGGCTGCTGTGTTGTGTATGAGAAACTAGACGGCTGGAGCTGCTCACGCCCAGCAGCCCCAGGGGGTTGGACATAGCGAGGGAGAGATTATATTGTATCTTTCTCCATGATTCCCATCAAATAGAGCCATAGGTGTCTCTCAGAGACCACACGGGCTGCTCCATCCCTGAGAGATAAATCTGTGGCCCGACGAAGTTCTCAAACCCCATCGGGCCAAACTCCCTCACTTCTGTCCAAATACCACAGCAGGTCAGCCTGATGTGCTTGTAGCACTGCTATAGTGTGCAAGCAGGCTCCTGCTAGACCCACTGCCGTAAATGGTTTTCCCACTAGATTAAAAAATAGTTTTCTTTAATGGTTTAGTGAGAGAAACCGACGCCTTCAGGGTCGATACTGAACCGGGAGACAGATAGCTCGCAAGCGTCTGTTCTAACCGGGGTATTGCCCCATAGCCATACTCTCTTAACCCCCTAATATCTGAATATACATGAATGTGGGGGCTAAAAGACAAGATGAGTAAGGCTTTTTCCATGATCTAGACAGCTCGCTGTGCAGATCGGAAAAAATGGAAGGCCCCGTGATGGAGGTGAAAAAATAGAGGGAAGGAAACTCGTTTTTATTTATTTATTTATTTTTAAACGAGTGTCCCCTTATAACTGCTGGCCATTAAATATTTTATTTATCTACAGCCTTAGTAAACACCTCCACCAGCTTTTATTATTATATATATATATATTATATATATATATATATATATTCATTTTTTATATATAATATAAACTATTATATATATATATATATATTTCTCATACACTGGGGAAAGAGATGGCAAATCCACTTCCCCATGATTGTGTCACTTTCAATGCCCAGCATATCTACCTCCTCGGAGATAGAGCACTGAAGCATTGGTCTCTCTCCCCGGGCGGAAGTAACCGCGGCGCGGGCTTCCGAGACCGGAGAGAGAGCAATGGATCCCTCGGGAAAGGGAGGAGAAAAGATCCTCGGACCCGTCTCCACCCCCCGTAAAGAGATCCATTTGTGATCCCCAGGAATGCATTCTCCGCGCTGCCTCGGCAACGCGGGTCCTGCAGCCTGAGAACCGCGAACCTGAACACTTTCCTCGAAAAGTGACAGGCGGGAGCGGAGCATGCGAAGCGAGAGCTTCTCACAATGCTGGCACTCAGCCCCCTCGAAGGCTGAGACCGCATGCTCCACTCCCAAACAAATAACACAAAGCTCGTGTGTGTCCCCACCCGTTTAAATAACGCGGACAGGGAGAAGCACACTGCTTGTACATTTGTTTCGCCATAACTCTTTCCAATATAAATGCAACAGACAACAATAAATAGACAGAGACAGAGAAACACAGATCGCTTGCTGAGACACAGAAGCTAATGCCGGTTGCACCGGATGTGCTTTTATGCCTTCCTGGTCATGACGTCACCCGCCCGTGACGCTCATTCTTTCCATTGGACTAGTTGACATTGATGCTCAGACGCATTCACGCTGGGGGCGTTCCCAAGGCGTCGATGACGCATCGCGAGTTCCCTCGAAAGGGAAGCTAAAATGTATTCCCAAAATTGTGCAGCCCTATAGTTTCTCATGAGATAAGCATGTTCACAGGTGTTTATTTATTTATTTATTTTTTTTACAGGGACCAGATGCCACTGATGAGTCCTGCTGACTTCAACATTCACAGGAGACTGTACATGAACATGGTAAAATGATAAATCAAAAACCTTGGAAATGACAGGTATGTACTATGTTTCAGGAATGGCACAAAGTTGTGTGACTGTTCAAGCCTCTGTCTTTAGATTTGTCCTTTGTTGTGTATCTTTGGATTATGTTGTGTTGTAAATAAATCCAAACAATCTAAAAGCCATTTTTAAAAAACTCTTCATTATTTGTGGAAGGCTCCTCATAATGATAGGGCCTGATAGCACCTAATAGGGCCATTATGGGAGGGTCTTTGTCTTTCTCAGGTATGAAAAGTAGTAATATTAATGAGATCACGCCTCCTCACATAAAGCTCTCTTACACAAAACATGTCATACAAATTTTAAAAGTCTTTATTGTCTTATCTGAATGAGTAGTCAGGATGATTTTCACATAGTTTTGGAGCAAATACTCTATGCTATGTGATACAATTTTCAAAAGTCTTGTGAAGAAATAATTAGTATGGGTTTCATGGCCTTATTTCAGTGACATTTTTTTTTCACAAACCACCCATAAACGTCATTATCTCAAAACTACAAACTTTTACATACATGCTGCTGACATATTATTGTAGCAAAGTTTGTGCTGAATACAGTGTAATAAGACTTTATCCATGAAAATGTCACAAGTAACAGAAATAAACACAAATGTCAGAGCATGTCAGAACACCTCCAGGACCCAGAAAACACCTCAGACCCCACAGGGTTAAGATGATTTTAGGAAAAATGGCTGGAAAATCATAAATACAGTCACTAATAGAATGATTGAATAGAATGAAATTTGTGTGGTGTGGTCAGAGAACAGTGACAATGGCACATGCAAAGATTGATTCCAGTATGCCAAAGTATTACAAAGATACAGCCTCATTTTGGCATCCTGACTCAATGTTGTCAAAGCGGTATATGAAAGCGGTTTCGTCTATCGACACAAAATCCATAATTTTTTTCCGGCATAGTGTGAAGGTGTGAATTGGAAAAATGGTTTAGGCGGAGTAAGAAAAAGTAGGTTTTAAAAGAGAATCAAAATGGCGGACAGGAAGTTCGACCGACTACAGCAAAATTGATATGCATGTTTTCACCAGTTTCGTTACAATAAGCTAATTTATTGAAACACTAATAGAATTTTTACATTTTTCATTATAACTTTATAATTTCCAGAAGGAAAATGGTTTTGTAAGTTAGAAACTTTTCTGAAACCGTATCAATGGGCTCAAAGGGAGCCACAGACAGGCCCTCTAGGACTATAGCCAGGTCCCAGGCAACTCGAACCAGGGGAGTTGCAGGCCTTAGCCTCAGTGTACCACGAAGGAAACAAATAATCAGGGGGCCCCTCCCCAGAGATGCATTATCCACAGGGGTGTGGTAGGCCACAATGGCCGCCACGTAAACCTTTAGGGTAGAGGGAGATAACCCTGCTGAAAAACGATCTTGCAAGAATTCAAGCACTGAACCACCTCATCAGTTAACTGGGTCCCACTGACGATCATTGGTGAAAACCTTCCACTTCAAAGCATATAGTTTCCTCGTGGCTGGAGCTGTGGAGTGAAGTTTGGTCTCTACAACCTCAGTTGAGAGACCAGCATCTATGAGTTGGGCCCCCTCAGAGGCCAAAACCACAAGCTCCATATTTCTGGATGGGGGTGAAAGATTGTGCCCCCCGCCTGAGACAGAATGTCTCTCTTGATTGGAATCTCCAAGGTAGAGCCGTCGAGCAGAGATATCAGGTCCGCGAACCAAATCTGGCTCCGCCAGCGTGGTGCTACCAGCAGTAAGCTTATTCAACCCTGGCGGACTCTCTCCAGAACTCCAGAACAGGGGGGCTGGATGTGTGAGGGAAAACCAAAGTGGACAGTGTGTCGTGTCCTGAGACGCAAACAGATCCACTTCCGGTTGGCCGTAAACTTCCCATATATACGGTGGAGTCTACAATCCCTTGGCCTCAGCCCTTGCCTTGACAGGATGTCTGCTCCAATATTTTGGTACCCCGGGATATTGATTGCCCTCAGGGAGAGTATCTTCCCTAGGGACCACAAGAGGATCTGGTGCGCCAGTTTGCATAGTGGATGCGAGCGCAGACCCCCCTGGTGATTTATGTAAGAGACCACCGACGTGTTGTCTGACCGGACAAGCACATGATCGACCCTCAGGTCTGAGAGGAAATGCTTTAGTGCCCTGAAGACCGCCAGTATCTCCAGGCAACTTATGTGCCAAGAGAGGTGATGACTCCCCCACAGACCCTGAGCTGAGCGGCCTTCCATTACCGCTCCCCAGCCTGTGAGCGAAGCATCTGTCATGAGAGTAACTCGATGACATTGAACTCCTAACACAGGACCCTGGGACAGGAACCAAGATTTCTTCCATATAACCAATGTGCGGAGACACCAACGCGTGATCCTGATGGTACGAAGTGGGTTCCCCCTCGGGGAAAACCCTTTGGTCCTGAGTCACCACTGCAAGGGTATCATGTACAGCAGGCCAAAGGGTATCACATTGTATCAAAATGTGTATGCCCTGCTGCCTGAGAATTCAAGGTTCTCAGAACAATTGTAAGAACTGGTCCTTATATCCCAGGGCAAGCAAGTTATTAGATTTATCTTAATTATGTTTTGGCCTTGTTTTATCTGGGAAGGAATCAAAGAAAAGTCAGTTAAATATAAATATTCGAAGACAAAACATACTTGTAAACCTCCACTTCAGTCTGAAAAGATTGCAAGTCTAGATAATAAAAAGTTTATTCTGTGGGTGTTGGGCTATGAATGTTTTATTTCCAAATTCCTTGTGAAGAGAGGAGACTCCCTTGCTTAATTACACCTGAATATGAATAATTATTAGGTAAATGAAAGCGGTATAATAGTTGAAAAGATTTGTGTGTCTAGAGATAGGTAGACTTAATTTAATTTAATCCAAACCCAGGATCTACCCATTATTCAGAACTGTTTAAAAGTTGTACAGAACAATTTATCTATTTTCAGAAACCATTACTTTTTTGACATGAGTTTTTTTTTTAGATTTGTTCTCTATGTAAGATCTACATAGTAATCTTTTAGTTTTTTTTTGTTTTTATGTTTTTGCAAGAAGTCGAGACTGAATTTTCATTAGTCATTACTCCAGTCTTCAAAACCATTCTAATATGCTGATTTAGTGCACAAGTAATATTTCTTCTTATTATTATCAAGGTGTGGAAAATGTGATGCCTTTTTTTTCAGGACTCTGCGATGAAAAGAAAGCAAAAAAGAACAGCATTTATTTGTATGGCATGAAAAAAAAAGGTATTCAATTCTTTAAAAAAAAATATTACTGACCAATAAGTTGTGTACGGTAGTGTACTGGATGTAAATTAAATAATAATAGTAAAAAAAAATAATAATAATAATTTACTTGCATCTCAAAATGTATATGTTGAGCAACCTTTTTTAAAAGCTAATTGTATCTATCTTTTGTGTCTAGGACAGGACATCATAAGACAAAATATAGGAAGACAGCATCGTAAATACAAAACAAGTCTCACAACAAACAAAACTCACACACACACACACACACACACTCACACATATATATATATATATATATATACACATACATACATACATACATACATAGGTATATTAAATTATTTCCATAATTATGTCAGTAATAATAACAACTGGAATGATAATACTATTGATTTTATGAGCATCATCATCAGCAATATTAACGTCTATATTCATAATATAGAATGTTGAATTAGAACAACAAGAATATAGGTATTCATATATATATATATATATATATATATATATATATATATATATATATATATATATATATATATATATATATATATATTAGGGGTGGAACGGTACACAGAAGTCACGGTTCGGTTCATACCTCGGTTCAGACATCACGGTTCGGTACGATTTCGGTACAATGGAGGGAAAAGCAAAACAAAAATGCAGAAGGCATTGTATTTTTTTAAATAAGTTTTATTAATAAAGCATAGAACCAGTTTATTTGTAGTGCACTGACAATAGTTTTATATAATTAGTTTAATAAAAAGACAAAAAGACCTTGCGATATGTTCGGTAATTGTACCTGAATTCATTTAAAATTATTTTGCTATATTTCAGATCAATATATTTGTTTTCCTTAATTCTAATTGACATTATTAATTAACAATGTAACATTATTCTCATCTGAATTATAAATAATTGATTCCTGTATAAAATAATACTACCATTAAAAACACATTCGATTTTCTTTTTTAATCAATGTAGAATGTGTGAGATTAGTGCTCCGAGTACAAGAAATGAAAACCAATGCGATATGCAACGCATTCTCATCCCAAGGCGTCACTTTTTGACACCATTGACCACAACATTCTTTTAAATAGACTAGAAAACTATGTTGGCATTAGTGGAATTGCATTAGCATGGTTTAAATCATACTTAACTGACCGTTATCAGTTTGTAGCAGTAAATGAAGAGATGTCTTATCAATCACAAGTTCAGTATGGCGTACCACAAGGCTCAGTACTAGGACCGCTGCTGTTCACTCTGTACATGCTACCATTAGGAGCTATCATTAGGAAACATGGAGTTAGCTTTCACTGTTATGCCGATGATACTCAGCTGTATATTTCTTCAAAACCCAACGAAACTTACCAATTCACAAAATTAACGGAATGCATAGCTGATATAAAAAATTGGATGACTAGTAATTTCCTACTACTAAATTCTGAAAAGACAGAGATTCTAATTATTGGACAAAAAACTTCCACACGCAATAACCCAGAATACTGTCTAACACTTGATGGCTGCTCTGTCAAGTCTTCGTCGTCGGTTAGGAACCTGGGTGTGCTCTTTGATACCAACCTTTCTTTTGAAAGCCACGTGTCTAGTATCTGTAAAACTGCATTTTTCCATCTTAAAAATATATCCAAAATACGCCATATGCTCTCATTGGGAAATGCGGAACAATTAGTCCATGCGTTCATGACCTCAAGGCTAGATTATTGTAATGCTCTACTGGGCGGTTGCCCTGCACGCTTAATAAATAAACTACAGCTAGTTCAAAACGCCGCAGCTCGAGTTCTTACCAGAACCAGGAAATATGACCATATTAGCCCGGTTCTGTCAACACTGCATTGGCTCCCTATTAAACATCGTATACATTTTAAAATATTGTTGATTACCTACAAAGCACTAAATGGTTTAGCTCCGCAGTACTTGAGCAAGCTCTTAACGCATTATAGTCCTTCACGTCTATTGCGATCTCAAAATTCCGGCCAGTTGATAATACCTAGAATATCTAAATCGATTGCTGGCGGTAGATCCTTTTCCTATTTAGCACCAAAACTTTGGAACAGTCTTCCTACCATTGTCCGGGAAGCAGACACACTCTGTCAGTTCAAAGCTAGACTAAAAACACATCTCTTTGACCTAGCATACACATAATACATTATAGACTTCTATAATTCAATGTTAGGCTGCATAGATTAGGTCAGCCGGAACTGGGAACACTTCCCTTAAATCTTGATGTACTCGCTACATCATAAGAAGAATGGCATCTACGCTAATATTAGTGTCTTTGTTTATCCCGAGGTTTTCCCGCAGCCTGCTGGATCCAGGCCGTGTCCAGATCTGACGAAGGAGATCCGCCTGGACCCGATGACAATACAGTGCTGAAGTATCCACTATCCTCTCCCTATGGAGGATCCCTTCCCCACTCTACAGATAAAGCGTTGTGAATTCCGGCTCGCGTACCCCGAAGTGATAAAATAAAACAAAATTCTGTATCAAAATTTATAGGCAAGAAAAGTAGTTTGTTTAGGCTGGGTTGTATGAATTACAAACCTGCGCACATATTTTAAAAGCACATAACTATAGAATCAATTCTGAATGAGCATCTGAACGCCGTCAGCGTTAATCAGAGGTTCGCGTTTAAAGTCTGATCATTTCAATGTAGGTGAATCAATCAAAGTTAACTTTAGCTGGAAGTAACATTATTCAAGAACCGCAATAAAGCCAAAACAATCTGTTACCTTAAATTATATGTTTATCTCTGTAAAGCTGCTTTGAAACAATCCATTGTTAAAAGCGCTATATAAATAAAGATGACTTGACTTGTCTTGACTAAAATGACCATTTTGACCATGCTTCAATATTCGACGCTTTAGGAACCCTTTAGCGTCAGTTACATGACGCGATCCTAGGGCGTCATCTTACTGACG
This sequence comes from Tiaroga cobitis, assembly GCA_030578255.1. NCBI lineage: Eukaryota > Metazoa > Chordata > Actinopteri > Cypriniformes > Leuciscidae > Tiaroga > Tiaroga cobitis. Next base: position 12,978,654 of record CM060591.1, read on the forward strand.
CTTTACCTTAAGCGTCAGTTAGATGACGCGGGTAGGTTTAGGTCTGGGGTAGGGTTAGGATTAGATAGCGTCATCTAAATGACGTTAAAGGTAAAGCGTCAGTGAGATGACGCCCTAGGATCGCGTCATGTAACTGACGCTAAAGGGTGCCTAAAGCGTCGAATATTGAAGCATGGTCAAAATGATTCCCAAGGCGTCAGTTTCATGACACCTAGGGATGAGAATGGGCTGCGATATGATAAATGTCCAAAAGATGGGACCCACAGACTGTTTTGAAATGGAGTTGGATAAATATGTTTTGCTTTTAAAACAGTGTGAGTGTGTGTGCGTGTGTGTGTGTGTGTATGTGTGTGTTTGGGTGTGTGTGTGTGTGTGTGTGATTTTGGTTGGGTGACAGTTGTAGGTTACAGTTTGACAAGAGGTACATTTGTCACACCAAACGCGAATAGAGCGTCAAATTCGCGTCTATCGCTTCTAGTTCGACACTAGTCCAAAGTGAATAGGACGCGCGTATAAAGCCAACGTTTGAAGTGAACGCGCATTCAGAGCTAAGCCGATGGTACAGATTATGTGTCCCTAAAGAACCCGCGTCTCTAACAGTAGTTCCGCATTACATTAATTAATTTGCACGCGAGTTTTATTATATGTATACATTATATATATATATATATATATATATATATATATATACTGTATATAATATCCATTTACAGATATAAAAAACATACTGTATATACATACATATTTTCATTTCCCTCATTCTCCTACATTCTCTTATAAATTTGAGGATAGTGCGTGTGTCCGGTTCCAGGTGTCTGATTTATATTAAGATGAATATGAAATAGATTCCAGATGTCAGTAGAATTTTTTTTACATACAATGTTTAGATTTAGAATAAGAATAAATGACAAGTTGACCCATCAACAGTCTAAGAGTCATTATTTTTAGTTACTGCGAAGCAATCATGCAAGCACAATGTAAAGGTCAAAAACTACAAACTGTAAGAACACTTACATAACTCCAGTAAGCTTTAATCTGATGCTATTAAATTATTAATTTGAGACAAATCAGAAAGGCATCGAAACTGGTAGTTAAAAACAAATCTATAGAGAGTCCATGAACAATCCATACATTCTATTTTTGTTTTTTTGTATAATTTAGACTAACCATAAGAAACGTCTCAGGATATGACTGAAACCTATGTTACATGAGAACAGGGAACGAGACACTGTGTCAGAACCCTATGGGGAATGCCTCCTCGTGAACCGGTGTCTGAAACGCTTAACTAATCACGGCAAACCTATGACAGCCTATGACATCATCACTAGTGGGACCCGGAAGTATATAAGGGGAGTCTGGAGAACATGTCAATGACTTATCGTCTTCAATGACTGTTCAGCAGGCATCCCAGAGGCATGGCGAAAAGACGCAGTGTCTCGTTCCCTGTTCTCAGGGAACATAGGTTACAGTCGTAACCTGAGACGTTTCCTTTCGAAAGGGAACTCGCATGGCGTCAGCACGCTATGGGGAATGATCTACCCACACTGCCATGCTGAGGGGAGTGCATGCCAAATTATGGCTGTGACAAAAAACGTAAAAAAATGGCAGTTTCACTGAAATTCCAAAAACACTCCCCCTTAGGGTCACATACAGGCTATCAGTGACAGTATTCCCTACAGCCACTGCCCAAGCTATAAGCCTCAAAGAGGCCTCTGATACAATAAAGGCCTACCAAGGCTGCTCAATGGCTTTGGAAACAACACCTTCCGTGGAAGGGGTTCCTTTAAGGGAATATATCGCCAGGGGATCCAAAGGAGTCCCGTCCAGTCACTTTCTGAGGGGAACATGAAGTTAAACCCACATGCCACCAGGGAGGCTGACCTGGTCTAATTTAATGACCTTGTCTTGACAACAACCTGTCTGTTTCCTAAACAGATTCTCTAACATATTTTGCCTCACCTGTGGAGTTATCCGATAGGGAGAACTGTAGATAGTGGCAGTGATCGCTCACAGACAGGATCTTAGAGACGGGCATCCTGGAGAGTAGAACTCAGCATAGCGCTTTCTAACCCTTGCAAATGAGGGGAGTAACTATACCCAATCCCAGATCTACACAGTGCTTCAAAGTTATGTGGAGGCTGGGCACTCTGAAAGGGACCCTAATAGTGGAGCACCTCTAGCTCTAGGCCTGATCTAACAGGGAGGCCTCGTAAGAGTTCTTCGACCTTCCGACCAGACTTAGGGAACCAAGTATTCATACAGAAAGATCCTCAGATAGATTCTGGAACACTATACTCAAAACCTGATAAGTATTGACCAGGCTCTGGGCTAGGTTTTGCCTTTACAATGCTAAGCATCCAACTCGATGGGGATCTGCCTTCAAGGGGGCCTGTCAAGGCCTAACTTGTTGATAGCGGGACTGTTAGCAGAGCTAGCCACAGAAGTCAGGTGCTCTCACAGACATCTATGTGGGCCTGGTTATACTTATTTCACATTGCCAACAGGCAGTGTAGTCAGCAAAAAGTGTTATTGACCCTTTAAAGCAAGGGAAGGACAATCTTACGCTTCCGGATTATCAAGGAGGCCTACTGTAAGCTTTGACTTTCATGGACGTCGGCCCGGGCAGTGCTTTTTAAACAGAGTCTCTAGTATTACTTGCCTTACTTGTGGAGGCATCCGATAGTGAGGACTACAGATAGTGGCAGTGATCACTCACAGACCGGATCATAGAGATGGGCATCCTGGAGAGTAGAACTCAGCATAGCGCTTTCAAACCCTTGCAAACAAGGGGAGTGACTCTGCTCGATCCTTTATCTACACAGTGCTTCAGAACCCTATGGAGGCTGGGCACTCTGAATGGGACCCTAATAAGGGAAGCGCCTCCAGCTCTAAGGTTTACATTGTCAACAGGCAGTGTACTCAGCAGAAGTGCTATCGACCCTTTAAAGCAAGGGGAGTACAATATTACGCTACCGGACTATCGAGGAGGCCTACTGTAAGGCAGTGCTTCGGCTTTAAGGGAGCACACTCAACCATCCCAAGTGGGAGGGAGTAACTAATCTGTCTCTACCTGAGCCTGGGTGGTGAAGGGCGATATCATACGAGCTATGGGTAGCAAAGTACTCTGAATAAAGACCCTAACAAGGGGAGTACTATCAGCATGACCCTGAGGATTGTATCAGGGTCGAGGCCTATTATCTTGTATTTTTTACAGGACAGATTTAAAATTATCTACTAAACCCAAGGAAATGGAGGCCACAATAAGGGGCCAACGACATTTAACCTTATGGCTCAGTGGATTTTTTTTTTTTTTTCAATTGTAAGGCCTGGCTCGATAAACTAGCTACAATACTCAGCTCCAAAGGGCGGAGGCCTGAGCAAACTGCTTCTTACTTTTTTAGAGAGAAAAGGCCTGACAACGCCCATGAGATATCTGCATGGGAGGCTTTTTGAAGATAGCCTGCTACCTATGCTGCTATCTACCCTGTAACACCCCTAGTATGTTTATGCCTACTGCAAAACGCAGGCCTTGGCTAGACGACTCTTGTAGTAAGAGGAGGCCAGTACCAGGAACAACTAGAATTACAGGAATCATTTATCCTGATGGGCGCTAGCTCTAAGGAACTTACACTCAGATAGTGAGAGGCTCTAGGCGAGAATGCTTAACAAACCGCCACCAATTTCCTAGTTACTAAGGCTAAGCCAGAAATCGAGGCGCCCCCATGAGGGCCGACACAAATATAAAGTGACTGAAGTTCAGAGCTATAATCTCAACGACTCTCTAAAGTGAGAGGAGAACTGCTGCTCTAGTATAAGGTGGCCATCAAGGTGGCCCGAAGAGGGCAAATGCTTGACTTTGAAGTTCTATATGGAGCTTGACAGAGCGGTGGCCTCAGTAGAATAACTCCCGACAGGGAGAAGCCATCTCACACACAAAATGCCCCATTTTCCATACAGCCAACCTGTTCACTACTACAGATTTGCACTACCCGTTATATAAGCCTGACGACTCTAACATAAGAAGAAGTTTGCATTGCAAACTACATAGCCGCTGTATATGGGAACTTCAGGGCCCTAATTTCATGAAATCCTATGAAAACCATATTTAACACCCCCTTAATACTTCCTAACAAAGTGGGACCAGGGGGGCTCCGTAATTCTGCCTCCTCAATCGTGTCTGAATCTAAAACCAAACCAAAAACCAGTTAACCAAAAACCAGTCAGCGTATCTTACTTCTTCAATAGATGTAATGGTAATTGGAAAAGATCAACACAAGTGCTAATTACCTTATTTTCAGTGAGTTTTTTTAATGTCAGTCTTATTGGATATCTGATTTCTCGCAGCCTCTCTATCACAGAATGTTTGTGCCATTGATTCTGTCAGTATCAGATGAAAACTGCACATTTCCCAGTTCCCCTTGATGTGTGTCAGTGCTGCAATGCTGTAACAGCTCTCAGTCACAATAACTCATGTTGAGTTATTTCCCTCCCAGTAAGTGCTGAACAAAATTGTCTAAACAATAATACACAAGCATAGGTTTTAAATGTCATCATCATAACCAGAGAGTTCAAAACTTTCACAAATGTTGGAACTATGGGTAAAAGCTCCAGAAAAGACTAATGAAAAGAGTAGGCCTATGCCTGGGACGTCATTTTAACTCACCAATGTTTTATTTGCATCTGTTAAAAGGCCTTATATGCAAGACAAATACTTTGTAATCAAAATAATAATACAAAAACCCATAATTCTGTATTCTGTAAACAGTTTTAAACATTTATTGATTGCATTTAATATTAGCTAGCTTCATGTGTAACACTTTTTGGACAAAGTTTAAGAGGAATAAAATGTGAAAATAGACAGAAACAACTTGTTTCTGATAGTAGTATGCAACTTTTAGAGGCAGATAAATAACCAAGATGTACCTTTGAGGGTACTTCCCCATTAACAAGCTGGAGGTAACATTTTTGCACATTTTTCTGACAGTGTGGCTGTAATCAGTGCAAATATTCTTGCATTCAGCATTTAACTATGCTACTTGTAACCTAAATAAATAAAACGACATATACATATATTAAAGTGTTTACAGTCATCCTGTACAATCATGCTCTTCAAAGTGCAACCACCGTGAGAGGAAAATTTCTGTCTATTATAACTGAAACTTTTTTCATCACACTCAACAACAACAACAACAACAAGTGGCATATTATTATTATAATCTGACTGAACAGCACTTAAACTATATATCCACCTAAACATAGACACAACAGTAACACATCGCCGCTTTATGCTTGAAAAAAACACAGTATAATGTATGCAAACAAACCATGTATAGGTTTAGTTTGATTTTCCCTGCATTTCGTATTGAAATCTTTAATAGACAGAGTATTAAAGACCGATTTTACTCACTTTTTGTTATTCATGGAAAAAAGTATTACACAACATTGTCTTTGTAACTTATTTTTGGAACCCTTTACAGAAAGTGCTTGTCGTCGCTGCCCGATGAAACTCACGTGTGTCCAAAACGGTTACTTTTCAGGAAGTGAAAAAAACACCGTAATTTCACAGCAGTTGAACGTAGCGTTGTAATACTTGGTATGGCATCTTTAAATGTAACCATATTCTTGCCAGTGTAATGATATAATCCACATTTGACCAAAATCGAGTTTAAATGGACATACGTGCATATTTTACAGTAACGGTGGTCGATACGCGTTCTTCCGATCATTAATTAGAATGACCAAGTCGCGTTTCAGATGACAGCTGAATAGGCTACGCTCAGTTTATTAAGGCGAGACACGGCAGGCAAAAACATCGTTTTTTTTCACCAGTCAATTTTGAGATTTTGGGATATTTGTCTTCAATAACATGTCTTCTTTCAGACTTGTGGTGAAAAAAAGTCTGAAATACACATTTAGGTCTTTCTTTTACTACACTTTGTCTGTTTGCGTCTGTAGATTTCTCATAAATTCATCAAAAGTTGTCGTTATAAATCATCCCTCTGCTCCGCTATAATTTGATCAGTTTGACTAAAAAAAAAAGTATAAATCTTATCAATGAGACCAAGTTTATTTACATACTAGCAAGCAAGCTAATCTGTGAAGAACTAAGTAAGCCTGTGGACAATTACTTCATCTAGACCATTTACCGGTAAATAGGCCTAACAGTTGTGAATATATAATAAACTTGAGAACAGTTGTCAAAAACAAACGTTTGCTGATACTTTACCTCACAGTGTTAGCTATTCGGCTATCCAATGCTGAGCTTCCAGAGACGAACTTCCCGAGACCGGCGAGACGCCTCCACAGGGCGGGAGATACGCGGCGTGATTGACAGCTTTGACAGCAAATGGATATACGTGGAAATCAGATGACATGATTTCACAACTTTGCATTGGTCATTTAGATAATGTGAAGCATACTGTATACGGAAATGAACCTGGACATTCTATCCATCGAAAAATAAAAAAATCGGCAAAATGGACATACGCGGTTTTCATCGGACAGCGACGTTGTGTAAAAGTGAAATGAGATTTGAAATGAGAGTGAGCAGCGAGAACATTCTCAATTAGTATTGTTTTTTTTTTTTTTTACTACCTTTTAAAGTTTTTCTTTACTTTGTGACAAATGCTATTAATATTACTATATGAAATCTGGAATTTCTCTGTGGTGTGTGTGCATGATGTGTCTCTTTTGGCTCACTGATTCTTTCAGCCACTAATCCTACTTCCTGATGACTAGATGTCTCTGTGGAATGTGACCTAAATACAATCTCAATGCAAAAAAAGTTTAGCATTATGCAAATACTATTTGAGAGTAGATTGTATCCACTACTCTCTCTCTCGCTCTCTCACTCTCTGTGTGTGTGGGTGTGTTACATTGTGAAGATTTGTGAGATCCGTTTCAAGTGATCTGATCACAAGTGGACATTGTTAAATATAAAAAGAGTCCAAAACTTTTTGTGAACCTAGACTCATTAGAAAATTGTAGATTTTTAGTAAAATTCCAAAAACGTACCATTCATTGCAGAGTCAAGTTGAAATTAACACTTGTGGCAGTAAAACACAACTTGTATTCCTTTTTGCACAAATAATGATAACACTAGAGACAGATTACTGATTAATAAAGACTTATTTTCGCACGGTTCCTTGCACAATACTGTTATGACCTCAAAATATTTATCATAGTGAAGGATTTGCAAGCTAATACATTTTGATGTTTGCATCACATAATCGTCTTTGTATGTATGGCTTTTCTGACATAGTAAAATTGCAACAGTAGGTTGCTCACCTGGTCTAGCATAGTAGTGATCTCGTGCAACAATAGTCAATATAAAAAAGAGCTCAGAGGTATGAATGCTTCAGTAAATGTGATTTTATTAACACTAAGAAAGTTTGCTTTTGTTAACACTATCGGTCAAGTTTAGGGTAGGGTTTATGGTAGGTAGTATATTGTTTTCAAAATGTGAGAGTATTAATCTTTTTAGCACCGCTCACCGGGCATTTCATTTCCGAAGTTTGCTGATACATAAAACAACCAACATAATTCAACCATGCCAGATTCATGTTCAATTATTTCTGATAAAACCGAACTTTCTTTTTACGCTGGCCTGCCACTGGACATTTCCAGTGACAGGTGCAATGTAATACTATTTAGCAGAAATGTCGCTACAGGCATGTTTATTCAATGAGCCTGGGTTGCATTTGGTAAAACCTTTTTTTTAGAGCTAATCGTTAAATCGCAGAGACTGATCTTAATACCAAACCCGAGAAAAAACATGCACTAGGCTCTGAAAAAGATGCAGCACAGACTGTTATTTTGCAGAATTTGGGTAGTTACATCACTGTCAGTAAGTGTAATTAGCGATAGGCGAGTTAGTATTGACATGAAGGCCTTCAAGGTTAAAATTACAAGTTAAAGAGTCACCCTTTTATTATGTGAATGCCAAGTGAAACTGCCACTGAGCCAGCACTATTCAATAGTCACAATAGAGTCAAACCTCGGGCCAAGATTCAAGCCATCAATACTGCTGTCCAATATAAATGTTCCACTGAAGGGTTAGCCACATTCTTAAAACTCGCAGTTGATGTAATTTACATTTTGTCCTATATACTCTTCTAAGCTAGTGAGCTACTTTTGATGATCCAAGCCATTTCAATGAGCGCCTGGAATATGGAATAAGTCTCCGGATTTATTTCACACACACAAAAAAATAAAATAAATCTGCTTTCAAATGTGGGAGAGGGAAATTTACTGACACTGTAAATTCTTCTCAGCCCTAATGTTTCTGTTTTCATAGTCAATGAATGACAGACTGATTTTACAAATAGCTTCAGTTTCAGGCTGTGTTAATACTGTTAATCCATCCCAGTGTTTGAAGCGCTGGTGTTGTGCTGGTAATCCATGCTCCATGATAGCCAAATATGGGTTATTACCATTTCAATATGTGTTTGAATCTCTCTCTCTCTCTCTCTCTCTCTCTCTCTCTCTCTCTCTCTCTCTCTCTCTCTCTCTCTCTCTCTCTCTCTCTCTCTCTCAATTAAATTGCAGATGAAGATGCGAGGCAAATATGATAATAGTTGCTACTGTGGATATAGCCACAGCTAAAGGCTATTATTTCCCATAAAACCTTTCAGCCATGACAATTTTCACAAAATAATACAACCCTAAGTATGGTTACAACATTAATAAAATACATATATACATACAAAATATCATCTGTCTGCTAGAGGGTACAGTCCTTGACATGTAAATAATAATATACCAGTATATAATAAGTCCTGTGCAGTGATACGTATTGTAGCTACAGTGAATTAAACATGTGAAGTTTCCTATTATGTTGAATAAATTGTCAGGTCTTTTGTGCTTATTAAATATTTTGGGTGAATCTGCTTTCAGAACTAACTACTCGCATATCTGTAAAACATTATGTGCATATAAATCCATTCAGCAGATTTTCCCACGAACTGTGGTGTAAATTAAAATAATTAATAATATTGTATACTGTATTATTAATTAATTCTAATAATTCTAAAATTATTTCATTTTCACATGCATGTTCTAAATTAATCCAATAAATCTGATGTTTCTGGGTGCCATGGAGCATTTTGAGGGACATTAAGGGGTCTTTTAAGCTGATGGGCAGCTCCTCTTTGATCCAGCTGCTCTCTTTCTGATTGGATGGCAGATGGCAGGAGAAACACTCCCCTCAGGCTTAAGAATACCATTGGAGAAACAAATAGGCATAATCCTGTTACACACACAGGGCAAGGGCAGGGGTTTCAGATCGGGGCTTGTTCATTTAGCTGATGACAGTTAGCTGATATAAGGCTACCAGAAATAAAGCTGTGCAAATGTATGCAAATTCCCTTAGTTCTTTTAAATGGACATGCAAAGCTGGGTATAAACGAATACACTTATATATTGTCTCCTCGTTAATATCAATGCATTTGAAAAACTCATATTTTAAAAATGCACCAAAGAGAAATGTTCTGGATGAACTCGAAATAATGGATCACTGCAAAAAAAGAAAAAAAGAAAAAGAAATGACACTTTTGAAGATCAAAAAAATGTTGGGCTCTGTAAATGGTAAATACATTGTCTATACAGAGCTAAAAAGCCCCCTCTGTTCATTTTTCATGTTCCTGTCTCTGAAGCATCTCTGAATAGGTGTCATTTGTGTGATCCCACCACTTGAACCAAGAACAAACCATTGTGAGTCACGCATGAATGCATACACACACACACACACACAGAGGCTGTGACGCTCCATCAGAATCTAAGCGCAGTCCTTCATTCCAGATGTGTGGGCTTCAGTGGCGCCTCTGTTCTCTTACAGTCCTACACAGATCGATGGAAAAGTTCAAAATGCTTTTTTCCCTCGCTTTTTCTCTCCTGTCCTCCTCCACAGGACTGAAAGCTTTTACATGGTCATCAAAAAAGAACCACCCCAAGATTGATGTTGCGTCAGCTTGTTATAGTTGTGTGGTCAATAAGTAAAAAAAAATAACTCACAATGCAAGATCAGGCATATTTAGAGAATCAAATCTACAAACATATACACATTTGCTCTGCTGACCGCTGAGGTTGGGTATGATTGATCCACCTGGACCTCTACAAACACTATTGAGCATCTTTAGGTCTTTCAGTTTGATTATGTTTTTACAGATACCAAGACTAAAGGGGAACAAAACTTGTTTATTTATCGCATGCTGCATCCAACACAGGCAAGCATGACTGTTTAGGATCTTGTTCACGTCATCTGTAGGCTACATTTCTTAAGAATGACAGGATTTGGATTTTACCTCTTGGTTACCAGTCTGGATCACTTTAACCAATAAGCCACACCACACACTTTTAGGTTTTTCAGTTTGATCAACCAAAGGAAAGGAAACATGTCTGCTTCTACTCCATCACGTAAATAATCATTGGCACTCCATTTTTACAGTGAATGTGAACAGGATTCAAATTCCCTTTTACCAAGCTTCTCAGTCTATCTCTCTTCATTGTGGTCATCATCTGGTCATTTTATCACAATCTGTAAGATTATATTGATTAAGAAACATCCTTATCTTTCAAATCAAGCACAGCTACCTCTTCTTATAGCACAACTTGCATTTCATCCTGAGGTTCTAGTGACATTTATATACGTTTTAATTTTACAGAATGGGAAATAACATAGAATAAAAATGTTCTATTCACAAGTTTTTTTTGTTGTTGTTTTTTGTTGCCTCATTTCATTGCAGATCAGATGTGCCCTTCACTCACAATGTTGTTTCCCTGGTTACCAAGTATACACTATCTTAACAAAACAGCACCGAACTGATTGTATATTTTTTCAGATCTATCTGTTATATGCACTCCTGGGCAAAAAAAAAGGCCCAATCCCAAAATGGCTAGACACTAAGCTTTTAATTGTCTTAATCACAAATTATTGGTCAGGGAATTAGCTAAATTTAAGCAAATGGACTACTTAAAAAGCCATTGCAGTTTTAGAAAAACATCAAAGACAAAAGATTTTGGCAGAATATGGAAAGTGTGTGGAGTATGTGTGTGGAGTGATACATTTCAATGAAACGTGAGTTGTATGGTGATGCTCCAGAGTGGTGTCTTCGGAAATCTGCTGAGAAATATAATACTATCTCTACCACTGTGAAGCATGGAGGAAGAGGTGTCATTGTGGAAGCCTTTTTAGCTGCTGGTATTGGTGAGATATTCACTGTGAAAAGTAATTTCATGCTTTGGAGTACAGGAGAATATTGCAGAACGGCTTGCTTCCCACAAATGAAAAGTTGTTCTCTTACGAGAGGTTCTCTCGTACTGCGTACTATCTTACTTTGGCGGGAGGTGACGTATTGGGCGCGAAGCGCCCCCATTGGATCTGACGTCACCAAGGGCCTCTCTCGATAGGCTGCTGCAGTTGCCGCAGGACAGCCAATAGGCACGCGAGCCATCTTGCCTATGTCTGCATGCTGCCACAACGCGTTTTACATTCATTCAAAATTAAGGATAATTTTTGCCTTCAATATCTCATGGAAAAGAGGTTTTCCCCTAGCGTAAGAAATTACGCAGTACTCGTTCCCTCTTCTAGAGAGAACCGAGGTTACGCTAGTAACCAAGTATGTTATCTAAAGAGGAATGATCAGATGTCATTTTTCAACAAGACAATGTTCCTGACCAAATTGCAAAGACAACCAAGAAGAGTCCAAAGAAAAATTTCTTTAGGCTCATGTTTTGGCCTGGTCAGAGTCCAGATTTGAACCCTATAGTCTTTAGTGTATATTTTGTCTCATATTAAACTCAAACGAACTTGGAGACATTTTCCAACTACTCACAGATTGTTTGAAGCAGTCAACATTGAGTGGAACAACGCTGACTGTTCCTGTTCCTATCTTCCTCTTTACCCACACGGTTTAAATATTAAGAAAATAAAGGGGAAGGGAATTGTGTGCCAAGTTACTTTATATATGTGGCAAGCAGGACGGGGCTGAGAGCGGTGAGACAGCGCGAGGCCGGTGGTGTGGTTGATGATGAGCGCTGCACCGGTCTCATATCTCTAACGGAAGAGCTTCAAAAGCATAAAAGAAGCGACGACAGTGAAGGAGGAGAGAGCACCAGGCCTGGACTATTTATGTTATGTTTTGTTTATTTGTGTGCGGCAGTCGTCCATGAGGAGCTGCCGCTTTTTCTTTCGTTTTGTGTTTATTTATATATTACCATTGTTGAACGTTCACTGGCTGCAACATTCAGATAGTAGAGTCAGAATTTGGCTTAAACAACATGAATGGATAGATCCATCCTGCCTTGTATCAATGGTTCAGGCTGCTGGTGGTGTAACACCTAACTAGACGCGATGTAATACAATTCTAGCGACAAGCAATTTGTCGGTCCAAACCAGACGTGACGAGATGCAACAGAATCAATCTAAAACCACAGCCAATCAGAACAGCATGTGGGCGGGCTCTCGCAGCAAGTGCACAGCACCAAAGATTAATCTCGACGGTACTCGCAAGGAAAAGGATAATAAAATTCACATATTAATTACAGTATTTAAACATTATTAAAAAATGCATATAGAGTTACTAAAACATTTTTTGTCATATAATACACTTGTTTGTTCACAGGTTGAATGTTCTTGTTTCCATTTGTTTCATTTCAAGATGAATTATCCATTGTTGCTTTTAGAACGGCTACAAAACTGAGAGCACTAAATGATATTCAAAGTTACATTACACGCTTTTAACATTAAATAAAGCACATAAACATTACCTGAGATTATAATTGCCATATGTTGTGTTGTTGTTCCAGCCGCAATGTTGCAGAAAATATAAACCATTTCTAAAATAGAAACGTCAAGTTTAGCTGTCGCAGCTGGTTAGGACAAAAACTCTATTTAACATGGAAAGGATACCTTTTATTGTGTGTCGCGGTGCATCTGCTTAGGACATGGTGTAATGGTGTGGAGGATATTTTCTTGACACGCTTTGGGCTCCTTAGTATGAATTGTGCATCGTTCAAACACCACAGCCTACCTGAGTATTGTTGCAGACCATGTTCATATGTTTTGACCACAGTGTACCCATCTTCTGATGGTTACTTCCAGCAGAATAACACTATCTAACAAAGCTCAAATAATCTCAAACTGGTTTCTTGAACATGACGATGAGTTCACCAAGCTCAAATGGCCCCCACAGTAACCAGATCTCAATCCAATAGAGCACCTTTGGGATGTGGTGGAACAAGAAATTCACATCATGGATATGCATCCGACAACTCTGCAGCAACTGTGTAATGAGTATCTGTGTAACTGTGTGATCTTTCCTGTCCTTTAAAGACTTTCAAAGACTTGTTCATATTTTTATTTCAACTCGTCTGGATTATTAATGGCCTCTATATAGGTATTAGTCAGGCCTCTCTCTCCAGACTGCAGATGGTCCATAATGTGGCAGCTTGCCTGTTGACGGGTACACGAAAGCGGGAACACATTACCCCTTGTTCTCGCCTCTCTTCACTGGTTACCTGTCCATTTCAGGATTCATTTTAAGATTGTGGTGTTTGTTTTTAAATATCTTAAAGGGTTAGTTCACCCAAAAATGAAAATTAAGTCATTAATTACTCACCCCCATGCTGTACCAACCCCGTAAGACCTTCGTTCGTCTTCGGAACACAAATGAAGATATTTTTGATTAAATGTGACAGCTGGATCACTCCTCCATATAGGCTCCCTAAGGGAATGAATCCTGACGTCCCAGAAAGTCAATGAAGAAAATGTTTAAATATTCCATGTCACAACAGTGGCTCAACTATAAGTTTATCAAGCGACGAGAATACTTTTTGTGCGAAAAAACAAACAAAAATTACGACTTTATTCGACTATTCCTTTTCTTCCTTGTAGGCCTGAAACGAGACTTCAAGAGATTTCCACGACGCGCACGCGCGAGAACTTAACTGAAGTAGTTGAAGGAGATCGCAATTCTCGCGCATGCGTCGTGGAAATCTCTTAAAGTCTCGTTTCAGGCCTACAAGGAAGAAAAGGAATAGTCGAATAAAGTCGTTATTTTTGTTTTATTTCCGCACAAAAAGTATTCTCGTCGCTTGATAAACTTATAGTTGAGCCACTGTTGTGACATGGAATATTTAAACATTTTCTTCATTGACTTTCTGGGACGTCAGGATTCATTCCCTTAGGGCGCCTATGTAGGAGTGATCCAGCTGTCACATTTAATCAAAAATATCTTCATTTGTGTTCCGAAGACGAACGAAGGTCTTACGGGGTTGGTACAGCAACCCTTTAATGGTTTAGCACCTAAATATATTTTTGACCTGATCCAGCTGTATGCTCCGCTAAGAGCACTTAGGTCTGCTGACCATTTGCTTTTAGTTGTCTCATGGATAAAGTTGAAGAGCAGGGGTGACCGAGCATTTGCAGTTGCAGCCCCGGAGCTCTGGAATAGTTTGCCCCTCTAGATTAGACAGGCTCAAACACTTGCTGTTTTTTTAATCTAGCCTAAAAACGTCTCAGGTTATGACTATATATGACTATACGCCTCTAGGGGAGTGGCAGGTCGACGCAGTGTCTCGTTCCCTTCTCAGGGAACAAGGGTTATAGTCATAACCCGAGACGTTCCCTTTCGAGGGAACTTACACTGTGTCGTTAAAACGACTCTTTGGGAAACGAATGCCCACTAGGCCACGGACCAAAATAGGCCTGCCCTGGAGTGAAACTGATTCAGGCACTCAGCTAGGACGAGAGCACATGTGCGCCAGGCGTGCTAGGGAGGTGCAGACTACAGAACCGAATAAAAGTGTGCGGGGTAGCCCAACCGGCTGCCTCACAGATCTCCTGGAGGGGTACTCCCGAGAGGAGGGCCCTAGAGGACGCCATGCCTCTAGTCGAATGAGCCCTTATGGCCAGAGGTGAAGGCAATTTGCGCACCTCGTAAGCCAAAGCAATAGCCTAAACAATCCAATTACTAATAGTTTGCTTGGAAGCCGGGAGCCCTCTCCTAAGTGACCCAAAACACACTAATAGTTGGTCCGACCTCCTCCAAGAAGAGGACCTCTCGAGGTAAATACTCAAAGCTCTGACTGGACAGAGCAAATGAAGCTTCTCTTCTTCTACACATGAGGTAGAGGATGGAATGCCTGCAGGACCGTAGACCTAGACGTATTAGCAGGTACTTTAGGCACATAGCCCGGTCTTAGGTGCAAAAAGGCCTTAACCCTCTGAGGTCGGCTATCGCGCCGGCGCGATAGTCTCGCTTTTTTCTTATCAGTGCAAAAGAAACTCAAAATACTCTGTTGATTTTGATCTTACATATTAAGTGTTGTACATCATTAGATCCTGATAAGTGTCTATTTTTTTTTGTGGATACTTTACTTCGCCAAATAAAGAAAAACAAACATGATGCGCGTTCTGCCTTCTCTCTGTCAGTGAAGTCCATTCTGAAACGCGTCCTAAGATTATTTGTAATTCCGCGAATACTTGTCATACAGGCACGAGTGTTTTTTCCATAATGAAGCTTGAACTCTCTTCTTTTAAATGAATGAATTTATATTAAAAAAAAAAACAAATATTCTCAGCTTATGTAATCTGTATGAAAAGCGAGAGATGTCAGTATTTTTCTTTCCAGCTCATTACACCTAATTACGCGTTAATGTGCCACGCCCACGGAGAGCGCGCGCTATTCAAACGCAAATGATCTTAGACAAGCCGTTCAAACATGCCAACGCCCACCAGCTGGATTATAAAACACATCGTGTTTAGTAAGTATCTTGTACAGCTGTGTACACAGCGTATCCTTTCGCTGTGAGGAATACTATCTAACCCTGGAAAATGTACCAGAAGTGCTGGTAGTTTCATTTCGAGGAGCAACGGATCCAGCTGATGTAGTAAGTCATTTATTCTAGTGCTTTGTTCTAATCGTGATATTGAATTTGTCGGACTGTAAACCGCAAAAAGACTGTTTAAATATGAATTGCGTGTCTGTGTGTAGGCTAAATGATGAGTGAACGGCATAGGCGCGCGCGCTTTGTTTACTACAGTTATACAGCGCGTGCCTTGTTCATTCACTCTCGCACCTATATTAGTAAACGTTATGTTTACATGAACAACACATACAAACTATATTGCTATAGCCTAAGATGAGTAAAAATAGACTGAAATATGTTGAAATAAAATGTCTGTATAAGCAACAAGCTGCAAATTCACATGTATATACTAATATATCATACACAATATATTATAGACTAAATATGAATGTTTAGACACGATTTTGTGATTAGTTTTGGATAGATTATAAAGTTTTGACTGTAAAAAAGACTACTGTCACATTAAATAGGTACGCTTTTGTTCACCAATTTCTGCTCATAGTTAAATATAGCCTACTATAGTATGATGTTTTGTCAAAAATAAAGTAGGTATATTGAATTATCAACTAAGATGTTATTATAGTGTTTGTTCCAATATTCATGAATCCTTACCTTTTTTTAATACGTATGATAAAATGTATACTTTTTACAAAGAAATACACTTGAAATATTGATAAAATTGTAATTGTTGTTGTAATTGTAACCTATTTGTAATTGGTTACAATTTCTAATTGTAAAATATGTATAGGCTATATAGATCATTTCTTTTGTCCTTGCATTCTTTGGGATCCTGTGACACACCTGTGTGAAAGGGCTAATTAATATGCAGCTCATTATGCGGCACATTATCCGGCCTTTGTCTTCTCAGGTGTGAACACGCCTCCACGCATATTGCCTTTCCAAACCAAAGGTCTCTAATAAAATTTAAATCAGTGTATGTGTTTGTGTAAATGATTAGGCAGGATGATTTTCAGATCATTTTGAAGCAAAAATTCTAGGCAACAACACTCATTAGTCAAAAGTCTTGTGTGTCACGGTTCATGAATTCGCTGTCTCCTTCTCGTCTCATGTTGTGCGTGGGCGGGGTCGCTGATCACCGCAGTTGATTGTTCCAGCTGCGCTCTATCTGCGCGTCAGCTGTGGCTGATCAGTGAGCCCTATTTAGTCCCTTTGTTTTCTCCCTGTCTTTGTCAGATCGTTGTTGGATGTTCCAGTGTTACCCACCTGTCTCTTGTTCGCTGTGTTCCTGCCTGTTCCAGTCCTGTTCGGTTCGTCGGTGTTTTGGCACTTCTGTTGGTCTCCTCGGATTACTTTCACCTGCACGTCTGGATTGTTCTTCCTCCTGCACTCTCGGACTGTTCATCGCTGCACATCCTGCGAGACCCCACAGCGTCCCTGTGCTGCCATACGGCCGTCCCACGGACTTTTGTGCATCCTTCAGTGTGCAACAATAAAGACCCAGCTTTTACTTGCAATTGAATCTTCTGTCTATTATTCCTAACATTGTGGACACATATTTAGTATGTGTTTTGTGGCCTTATTTCAGACACTTTAAGTTTTAGTTTTTTCAATAACCATGCATAAGCAATATTCTCTCAAAAATACAAACATGTTTCATAATTGTTGCTGAGAAATTACGGTAGCCCAGTTTGTGCTATATTGAGTGAATTTACACCTTTGCCATTAACATGTTTATAAATAACTGAAAAAAGCACAAATGTCAGAACACCTCAAGGACCCCAAAAACCCTTAGACCTCAGAGGGTTAACCTTGCCAGGGGCAAACTCCAAGCAAGCTGGTGTCACTGCCAGGGCTTGGAGATCTCCCACCTTCTTAAGAGAGGTGATAGCTAAGAGAAAGACCAATTTGAATGTAAGATCTGTAGGTGAAGCCGACTGAAGAGGATCGAAGGGGGCCAGGGATAACCCTTCGAGAACCACTGCCAGGTCCCAGGCAGGAACCCTGGACCTGGTTGTCGGTCTCATCCTCCAAGTACCACAGAGAAAACGAATGACCAGTTGGTGCCTCCCCAGAGACCCATCACTTAATGGCGCGTGGAAAGCCGCAATGGCAGCCACGTACACCTTAAGCGTGGAAGGGGAGAGACCGGCAGAGAAACGAGCTTGAAGAAACTCCAGAACTGAAGCCACCGGGCAGTTAACTGGGTCCAGCTCATGTTCTCTACACCAAGTGACAAATACATTCCACTTCAGGCCATATAATCTCCTAGTAGACGGAGCCCTGATAGACCAGCATTTAGGTACTGAACCCCCTCAGAGGCCAGACCCACAGTTTCCACAGCTCTGGATGAGGGTGGAAGACTGTGCCCTCCGCCTGAGACAACAGAGCCCTCCTCAGAGGAATCTGCCATGGCGGAGCTATCAGGAGTGAAATTATGTTCGAAAACCATACTCGGGCCGGCCACATCGGGGAAACCAGAAGTAGACTGATGCCCTCCTGACGGAACCTCTCCAGGACTCCCGGGAGCAGAGCGATCGGGGGAAATGTGTACAGGCGAAGCCTCGGCCAGGCCTGTACCATGGCATCCAACCCCAGTGGGGCTGGATGTGAGAGGGAGAACCAAAGTGGGTAGTGGGACGTCTCTCGAGACGCGAATAGATCCACTTCCATTGGTCCAAACCTCTCCCATATCAACTCCACCACATCTGGATGAAGTCTCCATTCCCCGGGCCTCAGCCCCTGCCTCGACAGGATGTCTGCTCCCTGATTCTGAACCCCCGGAATATACATTACTCTGATAGACAGTATTTTCCCTTGGGACCAAAGAATAATCTGATGCGCCAGTCTGCACAGAGGGCGCGATCTGAGTCCCCCTTGTCGGTTCAGATAAGCTACCACTAATGTATTGTCCGATCGTACTAGGACATGGTAACCCTTGATGTCTGGAAGGAAGCTCCTCAGAGCCCTGAACACAGCCAAAATCTCTAGACAATATATGTGCCAAGAATGATGATGGTCCCGCCACAGACCCCTGGGTAAAGCGGCCGTCCATGACCGCGCCCCAACCAGTGAGGGAGGCGTCTGTCGAAACGGATTTCCGGCGACATGACGCTCCTAACACTGGCCCTTGGGACAGGAACCAAGGTTTCTTCCATATTGATAGAGAACGAAGGCATCTGCGCGTTACTCTGATCATACGAAACGGATTCCCCTTGGGGGAAAACCCCTTGGCTTTTAGCCACCACTAAAGGGGCCTCATGTGTAGAAGCCCCAAAGGTATAATGTTGGATGCCGCTGCCATGAGGCCCAGCAGTCTTTGAAATTGCTTTACAGTGATGGCCTGGCCTTGCTTTAGCCTGGACGCCATCGCCAAAATGGACTCGATACGCGCAGGAGACATGCGTGCCTGCATCGTAGTCGAGTTCCACACTACACCCAGAAATGTTGTGCACTGGGACAGTTCTAACACACTCTTCTTTGTGTTGAGTCTCAACCCCAATTTTTGAATGTGGCCAAGGACGAAATCTCGATGCCGAACTGCCATTTCTCGAGACTGGGCCAGAATGAGCCAGTCGTCGATATAATTCAGTATGCGGATGCCCTGAAGTCTCAGTGGAGCAAGTGCTGCATCCATACATTTGGTGAATGTGCGGGGAGAGAGTGCTAGGCCGAACGGAAGAACCCGATATTGGTAAGCTTCGCCCCCGAAAGCGAACCTCAGGATCCTCCTGTGACATGGAAGGATGGATACATGAAAATAGGCGTCTTTTAGATCTCTCGTGACAAACCAGTCCTCGGATCTGATTTGGTTCACGATGACAGGAATAGTAAGTATTTTGAACCTGAACCTCCTCAGAGACCGGTTCAAAACCCTGAGATCTAGAATTGGCCTCAAGCCCCCATCCTTTTTTGGAACTATAAAGTACCGGCTGTAAAATCCGGACTCCCTGTCTGAATGAGGAACACGTTCTATGGCTTCCTTCAGCAGCAGAGATTGCACTTCTTGTTCCATCACCTGAGCCTGCTCTGGAACCACTGTAGTCTACATCACCCCAGAATATTTGGGGGGGCGGTGCCCAAACTGCAGTCTGTACCCTGATTTTATTATATGAAGGAGCCATGCAGATATGTTGGGAAGATGATACCATGCCTACTAAGGGAACCATCCTCTCGAGACTGGCCTCTGGTGTTTTTCGAGCATCCTTCTCGACCTCCTGAAGCGGAAGACCGGCAGGCTGTAGTCGATACGGTTTTCGTGACCTTAACTGATGCTCGTTTTTTATTTTTTGAGAAAAACGACGTGGAGCGCGTTCGCTGGATGATGATGCGGCCCGAAGCGTCACCGACGGCGGGCAACTCACATAGTTTCCTTGAGGGCCCCGCTACGAGAACAACTTCGGTTGCTCTGCAACGGAGGGGACAGCCCTCAGAGGTCCCACCACCCTGGCTAGGACCTCTTTCCTGAAGCCCTCTTAGCCTGAAGGACGTCCCTCAGGTCGCCCCTCTGGCTGGAGGGCTTCTGCTGGGAGCGTTTCCTCTGTTGCCAATCTCCCGGAGGAGGGGCTCTAGAGGAAACACTCTCCCTTTTCTCCGCACGGTGTGAGGAGCTGGCTGATGGCAGGGGCTGATCTGCTTGCCCCACCCTACTCAACTTGGACTTTGATTTACGGGGGAGGAACTGCTGGAATGCCGCAGATTGCTTCTTCGCCTCCTGAAACCTGTCGACGACCGAAGTAACGGCGTCACCAAACAGGCCAGAAGGCGAGAGCGGCGAATCCAGCAAAATGGTTCTATCCTTCTCCTTCAACCCTGATAAATTCACCACAAATGCCTCTCCGTGGCCACCATAGCTGCCATAGACCGGCCAATGGCGCGGGCCGTCTCTTTAGTGGCCCGGAGAGACAAATCTGTGGCCTTACGCAACTCTGCGATATCTTCCGGAGTTGGCCCCTCCACCCCGTACAAATCTTTCAGGAGGTCGGCCTGGTATGCCTGCAAAACGGCCATAGAGTGCAGACATGAACCAGCCCGACCTGCCGCCATGTAAGCCCTGGCTACTAAAGCAGATGTATCTCTGCAGGGCTTACTAGGCAGCGCCGGGGTTTTAAGGGAAGATGCCGCCTCAGGAGAGAGGAATCCAGCTAATGCCTCCTCCACTTTAGGCATCTTCTCATAACCCATATCCCGTGCCCCCAAAACATTGCTGTAATCAACCGCGGATGGATTGGAGACACCGGACAATGCGGTTTATCCCATGATCTCGAAATCTCTTTGTGGAGATCAGCGAAAAACGGCAAACCCCGGCACTGAGGCTGTGACCTGTGCCGCAGGAAACGCTCGTCTAATTTGCTTTGACTTGCGTTCCCTGCTCATCTTGTGGCCAGCTGATGTTAAGTCTGGCCACGGCACGAGTCACAACCTCCACCAGCTTCTCATATGCTTGGCCGTGAACTGGCGCGCCTAACTCACGGTCATCCCCCTCGATGCTGAGCACCTCTATTTCCTCGGAAGCAGAGATCTCAAGCATCGGGACCTGATCGTGGGCAAAAGAAGCCGCGATGCGCGATGCACCACTCACAGGGGCCTCGGGATCTTCAGACGAAGAATGAGAAAGTGCCGCAGCAGTCTCATTCTCATTTGCAAGATCCCGCTGCGAACCCCACAATCTCAATCGCCGCGCCGCCTCAGGCTGTGGACCAGAACCGCGGGGAACTCATCAAAGCACGCCAGCCGGGAACGCAGCACTCTCATGGGTAGTGCTTCACAATCTGCACAGGCAGCTCCCTCGGAAATCTCTGAGGAATGTTTCCAGCACCTTATTGAATTTACGCCACAAAGAGTTAAGCCAGTTCTGAAAGCAAAAAAGGACCCAACCTGGAGTAATAGCAAGGTATACCAAATAAAATGGCTGGTGGGTGTATACAATATTTTTGCTGCCCTTTACGCACAAACATCCACTCTCTCATCCATCCAAACACATTTTTATAGATGACTATATAGAAGACAGACATGCTCGATGTCTCAAGTAATGCTAATCTTCAGAAAGGATCTTTTCATATTTAAGCAATCACTTGAGCAGGGAATGAACAGTTAAACATTAGCGCTTGCTCTGATCAGTTCTGATGATTATCTTACAGGGATGAAGGATCAGGCTGTGTGAGCCCTGCTAAAGGTCAGTAAAAAAGGAAGTATTCACTAAAAGAAGTTTGAAACCATCTCATTAAAGCCTCCTTGTTACTCTTTGATCTGATGTTGGATTAGTTGAAACCACCAGATTAGCCTTTAGGATTAACTCTCGGTTGTTAATTGTACATGATGGTATCAAGCACACTCTGCCGATGCATATTACTACTGTGCAATAATTCTACATTGCTAATCATATTTGTTGTTTTATTAAAGTTTTTGACTATCAAAATGCTGTAATCAGATCAGATCTGACATTGTGCCTTGAAAGTGGGGTGGGGGGTGGGGATAAATGAAGCGATTTAGTTGCAGATGAGCCTCCCTTGTCATATAAAGACATGCTTGCAATTGAGATATTTCCATTTTACTATTATCTAGTATACAGCCCTTTCCTAAACATCAAAACACCAATTCTCAAAAATATCAAAAAGAGGCAGATAAATGTTCTATAATAACTTCAGTTAGAATATATATATATATATATATATATATATATATATATATATATATATATATATATATATATATATATATATATTTATCTATATATATATATATATATAGATTAAACAATCTCAGAAAACAATTATAACGTCAAATTAAGAAAGGAATTGTATGTATATGTTATAACATATACATACAATTCCTTTCTTAATTTGACGTTATAATTGTTTTCTGAGATTGTTTAATCTATATATATATATATGTGTATGTATATTATGCATATATATATATATATATATATATATATATACACACACACACACACACACACACATTGTGTAAACACATTAATCTCAAATAATCTATTTTACAGCCCTACTATCAATATTATGTGAGCCTAAATATGTACATTCAATGTGATATGAAAATATATTTTAATTATTCAAAGACTGGGTCAAGTTGCAAAGTCTTGATGTAGTTAAATGCCAATAGAACTGTCTATCCTCACGCAGTTCAATAACACTGACAACAAGCAATATCATTCCAGCATGTCAGTAAAGTTTTTTTTTTTTCAGTGCTCTTCTCAAAATTGTGCAATAATTCTCATTTATGTAATGAAAATAAGATTGAGCTTATTTTTTAAGATAATTTGAATAACCTATTTATATAAACTGGCTGTAGCATTTACATACATGTTTGGAAAAACCCTAAAACCTACCATATCAATTTAGACTTGCCAACCATGTAAAATTCAAACCTTAGACACATACAATGTAGATTAGGTAACATTTTCACCTTTTTCTACTACTAAAAAAAAACATATGCATATGTGTCTGTTTTGAGATCACCAGGGGAAGTAGGTGCTAAAGACAATAAACAGATGGATCAGCCTTCTATCCTAGATCAGCCCCGATGACATTCCAAAGCCTTGCTGTTTGACCCTGACCTGAACAGGCCACCCTAGTGCTCAGCAGGGTTAAGTTGTTCCACTTTGCTGATACGCTTAAAACGATTAAGGGTTGAATGTAGGAGAAGGAGGCTAAACCTGAGGAGGCTAGTCAGAATGAAAGCTGTTGTTTACAACTCTTGATACTGTTGTATGGTGAATCGGTAAGCTGAGAAGTCTAAAATTAGTTCTGCTTCATTGGTTTAAGGATGATCTGAAGCTAATCTCAAATAAGGAGGTGCACATAGATTAACTGACTAATTCACTGTTTATTCAGAGAAGCCAAAGTATACTCTATTAGGTTGAGGTATTAAGACTTTTGTTTTACAGAAGACGGATGTTGGCTTCGTGGACCATAATTTCTGAAAGACTGGCTAAATACTTTCCTTTTAAAGACAGAAGGAAAAAAAAGAAGAGAGGGAAGGCAAAACATTCCGTTATGTTCAGTTTGAGTCTTGTTTGCTTTGTTTCGGTTCCCTGCCTGCCTGAGTTCTCAGTCTCCTTGATTGGTCTTACTGTTCAGCTGTTTCTTAATTCGTTCCCTTGTTTTGTTCCATGTTTTTAAGCCCTGAGTTCTCCTTAGTTATTTGTCCATTCTCGTTTGTGTTACATGTGTTGTTTTTCTCCATGTTCTCCTGAGTGTTTGTTAATAAAGAATTAAATTATTTTGATTCTCCTTCGTTGTGTGATTCATATACACAACCACACACACAACTCAAATACACAATCTCTATTTAAAGGGGTCATATAATGGTACATGCACTTTTACAAGTTGATTGTACTGAAATGTGTGTTGCCAGTGCCTGTACACAACCATCTTATAATGATAAAAATCCATCCAGTGTTTTAGCTTTAATCTCCTTATATGTTTTCCCCTGTCTCAAATTGAGTCATTCGATTTTGTGATGTCACTAAATCGGACGCCCCTCCCACGATTGTTGATTGACAGCAGCGTTTCAACACAGACCCACCCTGAGTGAGCTGTCATCATAGTCCGCTATTGTTGATACGCTGGAGCAGAATGGCGTCTAAGCGATTGTGGTGTTCTTTTCTTGGGTGTAATAACGAACACCCCTCAAAGGAGGGCTCTAGAGGACGCTATGCCTCTGGTTGAATGAGCACTCACGACCAAAGGTGAAGGCAAGCTGCCCACCTGATA
This sequence comes from Tiaroga cobitis, assembly GCA_030578255.1. Lineage (NCBI taxonomy): Eukaryota > Metazoa > Chordata > Actinopteri > Cypriniformes > Leuciscidae > Tiaroga > Tiaroga cobitis. The sequence goes on from CM060591.1 coordinate 13,003,214, forward strand.
GACCATAGAGATAGCCTGAATGACCCAGTCACAGATGGTCTGTTCAGATGCGGGAAGCCCCTTCTTGGGTGACCCGAAGTACACCAGCAACTGAACTGACTTCCGCTATGAAGAAGACCTCTGGACATATATCTTGAGAGCTCTGACAGAGCAGAGCAAATTAAGTCTTTCTTCATCCGCCGTCACGTGAGGTGGAGGATGAAAGCCTGCAGAACTGTAGGCCGTGCCACATTAGATGGCAATTTAGGCACATAGCCCGGCCTGGGATTCAAAATAGCCTTAATGTTGCCTGGAGAAAACTTCAGGCACCCATGAGATATAGAGAGCGTCTGAAGGTCTCCTACTCTCCTCAGAGAAGTAATGGCTAATAAAAAAGCTACCTTGATGGAAGGTTCTTGGCCTCAGCAGACTCCAGAGGCTCGAAGGGGGCCTCGACCAGCCCTTCGAGAACCACTTCCAGGTCCTATGTGGGAACTCTGGTACGAGCCGCAAGTCTCATCCTCCGAGCCCCACAGAGAAAACGTACAACCAGCTGATGTCTCCCCAGAGGCCCATCACCCAGAGGTGCGTGGAAAGCCGCAATGGCAGCCACGTACACCTTGAGAGTGGACGGGGTAAGACCAGCCGAGAAGCGATCTTGGAGGAGCTCCAGCACTGAAGCCAACCGGGCAGTTAACTGGTTCCACCTCACGCTCTCTACACCAAGTGGAAACACTTTTCACTTTAGGCCGTACAATGTCCTCGTGGAAGGAGCTCTGGAACTGAGTTTGGTTTCAACCACTCCAGCTGACAGGTCAGCCTCTAGGTACTGAGCCCCCTCAGGGGCCAGGTCCAAAGCTTCCACAGGTCTGGTCGAGGGTGCTTAATATTGAGCCCCCGTCCTGTGGAAGCAGGTCCCTCCTGCCAGAAGTGCTATGATCTCTGAAAACCATACTCAGGTTGGCCAGTACTGGGCTACTAGAAGTAGGCTGATCCCGTCTCGACGGACCCTCTCCAGAACTCCCGGGAGCAGAGCAATCGGGGGAAAGACGTACAGGCGTAGCCTCGGCCATGTCTGTACCATGGGATCCAAACCCAATGGGGCTGGATGAGTGAGAGAATACCACAGTGGAGAGTGGGACGTCCCTCGAGACGCGAACAAATCCACTTCCACTGGGCCGGACCTCACTCATATCGACTTCACCACCTCGGTGTGAAGTCTCCATTCCCTGGGCCTCGGCCCCTGCCTTGACAGGATGTTTGCTCTCGGATTCTGGTCCCCTGGGACGTGCATTGCTCTGAGAGATAACAGTTTCCCCTGGGACCACAGGAGGATCTGATGCGCCAATCTAGATAGAGGGTGCAATCTCAGAACCCCCTGATGAATCAAGTAGGAGACCACCGGCATATTGTCTGCATGGTGACCCCTGAGGTCTGGAAGGGAGCTCCTCAGAGCCCTGCCTGACCGCGCCCCAGCCCGTGAGGGAGGCGTCTGTCGAGACGGATTTCCAGTGACATGACGCTCCCAGCACGGGGCCTTGGGACAAAAACCTAGCTTTCTTCCACACAGATAGGGAACGAAGGCATCTGTGCGTAACCCTGATCATACAGAATGGGATCCCCTTTGGGGAGAACCTCTTGATTTCAATCACCACTGCAGGGCCGTCATGTGCAGCAGGCCGAATGGAATGATGTTGGACTCTCTGAAAGTGTTTGACAGTGATGGCTTGGCCTAGCTTTATCCTGGTCACCAATGGCCAGGATGGACTCGATCCGTGCAGGAGACAATTGTGCCCGCATCGTGACCGAGTCCCACACCACTCCCAGGAACGTGGTTCTCTGGCTGGTGACAACACGCTCTTTTTCGTGTTGAGTCTCAACCCCAGGCTCTGGATGTGGGCAAGGACGAAATCTCGATGCCGAACTGCGAGGGGAGAGAGCTAGGCCGAACGGAAGAACTTGATATTGGTACTCTTCGCCCCCGAAAGCGAACCTCAGGAACTTCCTCTGAGATGGAAGGATGGATATGTGGAAGCATGCATCCTTCAGATCTATCGAAACAAACCAATCCTCGGATTGAATTTGATTCATGATGGTGAGCATCTTGAACCTGAACCTCCTCAGAGACCGATTCAAGTGCCTAAAATCTTTTATTGGACGCACCCCCCCATCCTTCTTGGGAACTATGAAGTAGAGGCTGTAACCCGGACTCACTGTCTGGCGGAGGAATACGCTCTATAGCCTCCTTTACGAGCAGGGAGTTTACTTCTTGTTCCAATACCCGACCCTGCTTTGGGTCGACTACAGTCCAGACCACCCTGTTGAACTTTGGTGGGTGGAAACTGAACTGCAGTCTGTACCCCAAGGGAACCAGCCTCTCGAGACTGGCTTCGGGTATCGTTCGAGATTTGTTCTCGATCCCCTGAAACGGTTCTCCAGCAGGGTTTGGTCGAAACGATACTCGATGTGCGGACGTGAGCGCTGCCTGGGCGCAAGCCTGTGGGGCAGACAGAGCAGCGTGCGTTCGCTGGAAACCGATGTGTCCCGAAGCACACTTACGGCGGGATACAGACATTGATTTCCTGAGGGCTCCCCAGATGGGAGGCTCTTTCGGTTTCGTTCTCGACACCCTGAAGTGGAAGACCGGCAGGAAATAATCGAAAACATTTTCCGATGTGCAGACGCACACACTGCCTGGCCGCAAGCCTTTGGGGCGGACACTGCAGCGTGCATTCGCTTTGCTAAGGGCTCCGCGGAGAAGCGATTCTCGCTCATCCCTCCACGGGGGGGACAGCCCTATTTTCGTCTTATTTTCGATACCCTGAAGCGGAGGGCCGGCAGGGAAAAATTTTAAACGATTTTCGACGTTCGCTGCTCATCATTTTAATTCCTCATTTTAATTTCATAGAATTAAATGCAGCCATAATCACCAAACAATACTGTTTTAATATTATTTACAGTCTCGTAATCTACACGCTGCCTCGGCAAACGCGAGAATCGAGCCGTTACAATACATTTGGCTTTCATCCCTCGAGAAGAAAGTCAACAGGTGCGAGGCTGAAACATCCGACAGCACCGGTTTATGTAGGCCTACGCGTCGAGATATTTCTCAATGAACACTGCCAGCACCCTCAGGAGCTGACTGTGAATGCCTCGCACTCAAACAGTATTATTTCACAGATTGTGTGTCACTTTCACTGTAGACCCGTAATCTACGCACTGCCTCGGCAAATGCGAGATTAAAGTCATTCACAATATATTTGGCTTTCATCTCTCGTTAGAAGAAAGTGTGCGTCGAGATATTTGTCAATGAACACAGCCAGCACCCTCAGGAGCTGACTGTGCATGCCTCACACCTGCATCTTTATTGCAGAGTGACCCAATCTACGCGCTGCCTCTGCAAACGCGAGATCCCAGTCACAGAATCTTGCAAAATAGACCCGTAATCTACGCGCTGTCTCGACAAACGCGAGATCCGAGTCACTATAGATTCTGTATTGCAATGCAGACCTTAAATCTATGCGCTGCCTCTGCAAACACGAGATCCCAGTCACATTCTAGATAAATATAAGTTTTAAAATTTTGCGAATTTCAAATTATTTAAATCAGCCTGTCTAATCTATAAAGTTATACATGGTCTGGCACCTCCACCATTGAGTGATTTTATTAAACAAAAGTCTATCAGTGCTGTCGGGTCTCGAGTGACTAGAGCCACTATGAGAGGTGGCTGTGACTTGGCGTTTAGGCGGACCGCCTTTTCACAGAACGCTCTATCATTTCAGGGGGTGAGCTCCTGGAATAGTATTCCTCAGTCAGTGAGGGAAAGCACAAGTTTTCCTATTTTTAGGAGTCGTTTAAAAGTATGGATGAGGGACACACAAATATGTGAGCATGTTTAGTAATCATTAGTATATATATCAGATGTAAAATAGAGTTATTATTTTACAAAAATAAAGGGGATAGAATTATCAGTGTGATATGGGTTGTGTAATAGGAGTTAGTATTGCATGGGTTTTGTAAAAGGGGTCAGTGTAATATGGGCTTGTATGTTTTTATCACCGTTATTGTCCTTGCGTTTCTGTATATACCCGGTGCATAGTGTGTCTGTATGTATTTATGTGTATTTATGTGTAACATCTACCTGCTTGGGGGTCTGCAGATGGAAATTAACCTATGTCTATAATCTGGCATATTTACATTTGTGAAAAATGTTCATTAATATGTATTGTCCCTTTTGTCTTTTTTTCTACAAATAAAATAATTAAATAAATAATAAAGTAGTGTACAAATAAAGTTAATACTACTAATAATGTTTACTTACACTTTTAAACTAATAGTTATAGGCTCAGTCTCACAGACAAGATTTAGATTATGCCAGGATTAGGCCTTAGTTCAGTATTAGGCCTTAGTTCGGGCTTTTAAGAGGCTTTTATAAATGTGCCTTAGAAAAAAAACATTACTGGTGTCCATCTTGAAACAAAACAATGTCACTGCCATATTTTAAGATATATCAAAGTTAAAACAGCTCAAACATGCATTTTAGTCTGGGACTAGGCCTAAGCCTTGTCTGTGAAACCAGGGGTTAGGTTTTTGTTTTTATTTATCTAGTTCCAAATAAAATCGAAAATTTTACAAAACATAATGAATTTAATTTAAGGAGCTATAAGTATCTCTGATGAAGCTGTCATGCTTGCAGGCAGCCCTCCTACAGTGACACTGATAATATATTTATGAAAAGCTGTTTGATTCCACTGTAACAAGTCCTTCAAATAATGCATTATTTCATAATGCATTAGTCCTTTCTAAGAAACATTAACTAAGCTGAAATATTATTACTGTTCTTTAATCATTCTTCATTATGTAAAAGGAATTGTACCGTAAATTGAGTTGTGATTCTGTGAATCAAAGATGCACCATCAGTTACGGGTCAGCAAGTGCGGGTCAACACTTGACTGGGGGAAAAAAAAATTACTGAAATGGACTCTCATTTAATACCAACACAAAATTTTGTGGGCAAGATAATCTTTTCTGGTGAATTTGAACTAAACAATGTTAACCCAAGAAGGAGAATTAATGTCATCTACCATCAGTAACTGATTACAGAACTGAATTACAGATGCAAAGACTATGAATTACATACAGTATGCAACACTAAACAAACAACGTCCATATCTCGGATGTGCCCACAATTATTTTTTTATTTTTTTTACTGTACAACATTGCATTCAAAATCTACTTGATGGTATGTGCCCCTCAGTTTGAATAAGACATGAGGCTAAAGGAATAATTGGTTTTGGAAACCAGGACACCAGGAACAGGTCTCCACGTGATCTCTACACTACACTGGCCTATTTGGCCCACGTCTGCCAAGATATAGTACCTTTCCTCACCCACAACACATTTCGTTGTGCCTCAGAAGGATTGGAAGTATTGAAAAAAATGTCCTTTTTCATTCTGCTTTGAGGGATAAGGGTTTAGTTGTTATGATTCATAGGATTCAACTCAATGTGTTGGCTGCAGCGTAGCTTTTGTAAGATATTATCGTCACGACACCACAGTAGGGTACAAGTAAGATTCCTGTCATTTTCAACACAAAGGACTTGAAGAGCTGGCAAAAGGGGACATGAGAGGAAATGGCAAAACAGCACAGGTTGAATAGGCCAATCAAATAAATAACTGATCCTAGTGTGAAGCTATATATCGCTAAATGAGACCAATTTAAACTCTCAGAAAAATCCCCGGGGGGGCTATGAGGTCGTCTGCAGAGTGGTCATGTATATGCAGAGAAATTGAGGGCAAAAGAGACAGTTGATGAAATGATGTTGAATTAAATCAATTCGTTTTGAATAAGCGGAGACATATTGAAATGTCTATGGACACTAGCATGTCTAGCACAAATTTATATACAAGAAGGAACATTCACACATCCATTTTGGATCAAAAAATGGACCCTGACCCTTGTTATACATTGCTTTTTTTTCATAATATGAAGAAAAATATCTGTATTCCACTCAAAAATGAGACATTTTCCACAAATGTGGAAAATTGTTACTTTACAGTTTAAAATGTCTGAATAAATATTATATACAAATCTAATTTAAATATATAACAGTTGTCTATAGCATACATTACCAATTCAATTGAATAATATCAACTCTTACAATACTTAAAATATTTTTATTAATTTTAAATTATAGTATATTAAAGGTACCAGTTTGTACCTTTTCATGGAAGGTTCCATACAATATTCTAAAATGCAATATGCATGTGTTTATATAGATTAAAGGTGCAGTGTGTGATTTTTAGCGACATCTAGCGGTTTGGTTGCGAGTTTGCACTAAGGGCTCAGCCCACTGCTCACCCCTCCCTTTCGAAGAAGCTACGGTGGCTAAAACGGGACAAACATATCGTCGTCTGGAGACAGCAGAGAATAGCCAGAGTAAGCCAAGAGTGTGTAACATTGGCACTGTTTCTGTACCACAGTCCATTATGAACCACATCATGGATAAAGTTTACAAAGCCATAGTCAGGTGAGGATCAAGGATCTTAATATATAATATAATAATAGTAATCAGCTGATTGTCTCACAAACGTAACCAGCATATTTCTCCCCACATAGCAAACCCATAATACAGCAAGGGAGAAGAACCCGAAACGTCTCGGTTACGGATGTAACCCTCGTTCCCTGAGTAGGGAACGGAGACGTTACGTCGGATGACGGAGAATGGGGGTTTCGCCAGAAAGCCAATCCTCTTCGAGTATTAAAAAACGAGCCTATGGCAATGAAATGCCATGGGTCTGCGGAATTTGCATAATGTATCTCCGCCTCACTGCGTGAGTATTTAAGGAGAGACACCTGCAACAGCAGATCATGTCTTCGCTGAGGAGCCGAGACTGAACTCAGGCGTCTACCCAGCGGTACAGCGGAAGTGGCAGGGAGACGTAACGTCTCCGTTCCCTACTCAGGGAACGAGGGTTACATCCGTAACCGAGACGTTCCCTTTCGTAGTCACTCCGAGTTACGTCGGATGACGGAGAATGGGGGTCCCCGTGTAATCACGCCACCTTCACAGCTGTCTTCCAGTGCCCTGCGAAGTCTGACCTCCCTGTCGTGATATAGGCATGGACGAAGGTGTCCTACTTAACACAGGAATACCAAGGTACACTGGGAAGCATATCTCATGGGAGGTATGCCGCAGCATGCCTACCCATAGGGAGGACTTAAGAATACACATATGGCCCAAGGGGGCTACATATGGAGGAACACTGGAGTGACCAGCCCGTAGGGTGGCATCTACTTTCAACTCCAGGAGTGGCAGGTGACTTGCCGAGGGAAAGACACATGCTCAAAGAGGCTTACAGTGGAAATACACATGTGGGGGTTACTCAGAGGAGGAACCATGCACACGGAGGCACCTAGCCGACGCACAGGCAATAGACACTGGCGCCAGCGTCAACAGTGCTGGAGGAACTCAGGGCTTCAGAGAGGAAGGCTCACCTGAGGAAATATCGCACGTATCCAGTCCGTGGAGTGGAATGGCGAGCAAGCGAGACACTTAACAGCTCCCATGTTAGCTTGAAAAAGACAGTACATGGGCGGAGACTGGCTCCACTCGGAGATTGTAAAATCTGGCGAATGTGTTAGGTGTCGCCCAGCCTGCAGCTCTGTAGACGTCTGTTAGCGAGGCGCCACGCGCTAAAGCCCAAGAGGACGCCACACTCCGGGTGGAGTGGGCGGTCACACCAAGGGGGGATGGTCGACCTTGCTGCTGGTATGCCAAAGCAATGGCGTCCACTATCCAGTGAGACAACCTTTGTTTGGAGAGAGCCTTTCCCTTCAGCTTCCCACCATAACAGACAAAGAGCTGGTCTGAGGTCCTGAAACACTGCGTCCTGTCTACGTAAGCACGGAGGGCGCGTACTGGACAGAGCAGTGTCAAGGCTGGGTCTGCCTCCTCCCGGGGCAGCGCTTGCAGGTTCACCACCTGGTCCCGGAAGGGAGTGGTGGGAACCTTGGGCACATATCCAGGCCGGGGTCTCAGGATCACGTGAGAGTGACCGGGCCCGAACTCCAGGCACACTTCGTCAACGGAGAATGCGTGCAGGTCCCCTACCCTCTTGATGGAGGCCAACGCAACCAGGAGCGCTGTCTTCATTGACAGGATCTTAAGCTCAGCTGATTGCAGAGGCTCAAAGGGAGCCCTCTGCAGGGCACTTAAGACCACTGAGAGGTCCCAAGAGGGAACGAGAGGAGGGCGAGGAGGATTCAGTCTCCTCGCTCCTCTCAGGAACCTGAGGATCAGGTCGTGTTTTCCAAGAGACTTACCTTCAACTGCTTCGTGATATGCGGCGATAGCGGCCACATTCACCTTCAGGGTGGAGGGAGACAGCCTTCGCTCCAACCCGTCTTGCAGGAAGGAAAGCACAACGCTGATCGAGCATCTCCTGGGGTCTTCTCGGCGAGAAGAGCACCAGTTAACGAAGAGGTTCCACTTCAACGCATAGACATGTCTCGTGGACGATGCTCTAGCGGAAGTGATGGTAGCCGCCACCGCTGGTGGCAGGGTACTCAAACCTGCCTCGTCCCGTCCAGGAGCCACACGTGGAGTCTCCAAAGATCGGGACGAGGGTGCCAAAGGGTGCCCCGTCTCTGAGAAAGGAGGTCCTTCCTCAGAGGAATTGGCCAAGGAGGTGCTGTCGCGAGGAGTATCAGTTCGGAGAACCAGGTCTTGGTGGGCCAGTATGGGGCGACCAATAAGACCTGCTCCTCGTCCTCCTTGATCTTGCACAGAGTCCGTGCGAGAAGGCTCACTGGGGGAAACGCATACTTGCGTAGGCCCTGCGGCCAGCTGTGCGCCAGTGCATCCGTGCCGAGCGTGCCCTCGGTCAGGGAGTAATACAGGGCGCAATGGGATGAGTCGTGGGAGGCAAACGGATCTATCTGTGCGTCCCCAAACTGGTCCCATATCAGCTGGACCGACTGGGGATGGAGTCTCCATTCGCCAGAGGTTGGACGGAGCCGAGACAGCTCGTCGGCTGCACGGTTCCGCACTCCAGGAATGTAAATAGCACGAAGGGACCTCAGGTGCTTCTGACTCCATAAGAGGAGGTGGCGTGCGAGTTGCGACATACAGCGAGAGCGTAGACCACCCTGACGGTTGATGTACGCTACAGTCGCGGTATTGTCCGAGCGGACAAGTACGTGTTGACCCAGGAGCAACGCACGGAAGCGGTGCAGGGCAAGGCGTACTGCCAGCAACTCGAGGCAATTGACATGCATGAGGCGCTGGGGTCCTGTCCAGGAGCCCACGGCTGCATGTCCATTGCACATGGCGCCCCAGCCCGTGGCAGAGGCATCTGTGGAGACGACAACATGCCTGGAAACTCGTTCTAGGGGAACTCCGGCCCGTAGAAAGCTGAGGTTCCGCCACGGGGTGAAGGTCTGACGGCAGGTCGGAGTTATTAGAACTCTGAGCGTACCGCGATGCCATGCCCACCTCGGGACCCGATCGCGAAGCCACAGCTGAAGCGGTCTCATATGAAGCAATCCGAGTGGCGTTGCTGCGGCTGCGGATGCCATATGCCCCAGGAGCCTCTGAAAAAGTTTCAGTGGGACCGCACTCTTGCCCTCGAACTGTCGAAGACAAGTCAGCAGTGAGTGTGCGCGCTCGCTCGTAAGCTGCGCGGACATGGCGACCGAGTCTATCTCCATACCGAGAAAAGAGATCCTCTGCACGGGGCAAAGTTTGCTCTTCTCCCAGTTGACCCGAAGGCCCAGACGGGCTAGGTGCCGGAGCACTAGATCTCTGTGTTCGCAAACCTGATCTCGAGAGTGAGCTAATATTAGCCAGTCGTCGAGATAATTCAGGATGCGAACCCCGTGTTCGCGTAGGGGAACAAGGGCTGCCTCGACGACCTTCGTAAAGACGCGAGGAGACAGAGCCAACCCGAATGGGAGAACCGCGTACTGGTATGCCTGCCCCTCGAAAGCAAACCGAAGAAACGGTCTGTGTCGAGGTAAAATGGAGACATGAAAGTAGGCATCCTTCAGGTCTATCGCTGCAAACCAATCCTGTGGCCGCACGCATTCGAAAATGCGTTTGGCCGTGAGCATCTTGAACGGCAGCCTGTGAAGGGAGCGGTTCAAGACGCGCAAGTCCAGGATTGGCCGTAACCCACCGGTTTTCTTGGGGACAATGAAGTACGGGGTGTAAACCCGTAACTCCACCTCGGCTGGAGGGACAGCCTCTATTGCACCCTTCGCCAGCAGGGTGGCAACCTCCACTCTCATGATCGGGGCATAGCCACCGACCACAGTAAGCGGACTCCCCTGACGCGGGGAGGAGACCGTGCGAACTGAATCGCATAGCCGAGCCTGATCATTCGGGCGACCCAACAGGACAGATTGGGGAGCTCTAACCAAGCCACCAAACACTGATCCAGTGGAATCATCCGAGCCACAGGCGTCCCCCCGGAGGGGCAGCGGAGCGGAGTGACCGGCACAGGTGAGGGTGGCATAGCGGCCCAGCACGCGTGCACAGTCATGCTCCGCGTCCTGACAGAGGAGACCAGGGAAGGACCAGCGTTCCGCGGGGGTCTGCTCTGCCAGGGGTCTGGCGATAGAGGGGGACGAGAGTGGTGTGGTCTGGAGACGGCACGCACTGTCATCCGCACCCTCAGAGACAGAGGGGAACGAGAGTGGCGAGGCTCGGGGGCGTCGCGCACTGCCGTCCAGCTCTGCGTGCTCAGAGATGGGATGCAGCTCTTTTTTAAAAGATTCTCCCCCAGCCCTCCACCGGGGGAAGGAGTGGGCCTGCAACCACTCCATGAGAACTGCAAGCCATAACTGAGCTGCCCGTAACGGGAGCGCCGCATAGCCTGGCGTACAGCGGGGCTGGTACGGGCAGGGGCACCTCCCTGCGACCACCTCCACGGCCCGGCCCGGTGCTGCTGGGGCCGGGCGGGAGGGGGCGGAAGTCGCAGGAGGGCGCATTCGACGGCAAGCGGACTGAAGCGTCTGAGCCGCCGGCTGATTGGCAGCAGAAGCCGCAGGGTCAGAAAAAAGCCACAGTCCACTTCTGGGCGGCCGAGAACTGTTGGGCAGAGTTCTCGACCGCGCTTCCGAAGAGGCCAGCCTGGGATATGGGGAAGTTGAGGAAACTGGTTCACTCAGCCTCGCGCACATCAACCAGGTTAAGCCAGAAATGTCTGACCACACATGTGGACATCACCTGACTCAGGGAGCGTGCGGTCACCTTCGTCGCTCGTAGAGCAAGGTCGGTGACGGCAGGCAGCTCAAGGATGAGCCCTGAATCAGCCCTACCCTCGTGCATGTCACTGAACACCCAGAAGGATGGCAATAACACACAGTGAGGTGGCAGCCTGCCCCGCAGCTCTATAGGTCCCCGCCACCGGAGTAGACAAGAACCTACAGGCATTGGGGGGGTGCTTAGGGTTGCCACGCCAGGTGGAGGCGCTGTGGGGACACCTAAGTGTTGCCACAGAACACTCCACAGGGGGGAACCCCAGTGTACCGTAGACTGCGGCCTCTACGAGGGCAGAGAAGGCGGAAGAGGCCGCAGAGCAGTCGCGAAAAGTCAAAGGAGACTTCCACGATCTCATGGCCTCTTCATGCACATCCGGGTAGAAAGGATTTGGGTTCGCCACCCCCAAAAACCAATCATCAGCCTCAAGTGCTCGGGATATGGCAGAATTTTCCACACAAACCCGATACTCGTGGCAGCCCGGGAAAGCATAGCTGTGAATTCTGAATCAAGCTCGCTATGCTAGCACATCCGAGGACAGCAGCACAGACGAGCCATCTCCAGAGGACTCCAGCTTACCTTGTGATGCGGCGATAAACATGATTTCATCAGCTGGTGGGCCGGCGAATCCACTCGGGACCACATGGGTTGCAACGTGAAAGACGGGGTGTGGACCGAGGAATTTTCGTCGGTTAGTTCCAGACCTGACGTCTTAGTCACCCTGGCCACCAGCCGAAGTATTATCTCACGTGGAGAAAAATAGATCGGGTGATGGATGAGGGGACTCTCACTCAAATGAGCTCACAGAGTCTCGACCGTATACATTGCGATGGTCACGTTCCCACTGAGAGAACGTGACACACCCACGAGCGCTGTCCGAGCGTGATCAAAGCCCAAACACGCCAAACAGCGCTCGCGCCCAACAGCTGAATCTATCAGAATACCGCACTCAGAAATACACGGGCAGATCGTCTTTAGAAAGACGCGTCTTTAAAAAGACGTGCCGCGTGCACGCTCTTTTAGTGAGAGGAAAAAAACTCTGCGGATGCTGAAGCGACCAGGGAGAGACACACAGACCGGCAGACCACTGCTCAGATCGCAGGCAATATGAAACTCGCTGGATACCGCCGTCACACCAACATCAGAGAGTTCGCTCGTCTCGAAGAGATGTAGTCACTGAGAATACTCAGGATTTGGCTTGTGGAGTGAAGAGATTCTCTTGGCTCCGAAGCGAAAACATGATCTGCTGTTGCAGGTGTCTCTCCTTAAATACTCACGCAGTGAGGCGTAGATACATTATGCAAATTCCGCAGACCCATGGCATTTCATTGCCATAGGCTCGTTTTTTAATACTCGAAGAGGATTGGCTTTCTGGCGAAACCCCCATTCTCCGTCATCCGACGTAACTCGGAGTGACTACGAAAGGGAACTATATATTTTTTCTAACAGGGTAGTAAAAGTTTAGCTGGCTAAATATGAGCTGTTACTGTGGCTGAGCTGGTTAAAGTGTAAAGCCTTGTTTAAACTCGACGCGTCCGCATGAGCCCAAAGGTGCGCGCGGCAAAAATGACATTGTAACAGCGCGATCGCCTCCGCATCCCCTAGACACCATTTACTACACACAAAATGCTTTTTTTCTCTGATTTTGAAAACTCTTCACGGTCAACATCGACGGGTTGGGGATTCCTGTAACATACTGTTTTATGGTCAATGACAAGAGTAGCCTACTAATAAGTTGTCTCACGAATGTAACCAGCACATTTATCCCCACATAGCAAAGCCATAACACAGCGAGGGAGAAGCACTAAGTTACATGAAACAGTCCAACTACATGTTACACCCAGGCGCGGATTAATCCACAGGCTTACATAGGCTGCAGCCTAGGGGCCCCACGTGTTCAGGGGGCCTCGGATTGGCCAAACACTTTTTTTTTTTTTTTTTTCGCCGCGCCGCGATTCCAGTTTGGATGGGCCAGACCAATTGTGAACGTTAAATTAAAAACGTTATCTAATCACTATGTTTAACCTAATAAAAAGACTACTGTTAAATTATCTCTGACTAAACATAATATAGATTTTAATAGCTTGATGCTCTTTAAATATTTTGTTGCATTGTAAAAAGGTTTCGGTGCATACAGACCTATCCGCGATCGCTCTCCTTGGTTCTGATCAAAGAAGAGCGCTTTGGAATCTCCATTACGCATCATTCCTGGGCTGCGTTTCCCGGCTACGAAGACTCTTGCCTTTGATGTTTCTTGTAATGTTAGCCATAGTTATTTATTTCTTGATTTTGGTGTCTGCGTTTTTTAAAGCCATCTCCCGCGGACGCAGTGACGTTTTTAAGCGCGAACCCGGGAGGGGGGTGCTGCGGGGGCTGCAGCCCCCCTCGTCATAGCACCAATCTGTGGTGGACTATATACTTAAAAACTATATTTCATAATCAACATTGATTAAATTAATAGCCTATATTAATTTATATTAACTCGCATGAAACAGCTTCCAGCGCGCCTGGATTTGACCAGCAGCAGCAGCTGATTGGAAGACCAATTCACATCTACCCAGCCCTGAAGACGCCTAGCAATGATTTAACCTTTAGTTAAGTTATACCTAACATCAGTGCTCGAAATCAAAGCCATTTTGGTCGCATATATGCTCCTGAAATATGATCTGTGCGACCTAAAAATATATTTGGGTGCTGACTACGCGAAATTTAAAAGGCTGATTTGGCGTTTACTTGACTGACAGGACAGCTGTATGGAAGTAAAATAATGACAAATGTTTTTGAAACAAAAAGCCTGTTGAATTGAAAAAAAAAAATATTGCATATTGTAGCTTGTAGCTTCACCCATTTGCATTAAGCTTTGTATCTTTAGAAACCCAGTCATATTTTTGAATGGTCATGGTTTATTCCCTTATTTTCCCCTGAGATGGGAGAAATAAGGATTTAAGTGTTCCACTTCCTGCTTTTTATGACGTAAAAATCGTCATTTTGCGTCATAAAAAGCAGGAAGTCACATTTCTTTGTATAAGGGTTGAGACTACAAACACAAGCTCACCATTTATTCAGGGTGTGGAACCCACTCACACTACAGACCTATTACAGATCAGTGGGTGGGACTTCACTTGCAGATACAGAAAGCAATATCAGCCATCTTGTTTGGAAGCTAAGCTAACAAGCGCTGTGGAGATAGGAAGTTACGACAATGACGGAAGAAACTAAACATATGGAAGAAGAGGATTTTGAAATTCTGCTGCTCGAATCCGATGTTCGTGGCTATCTTTACGAGCCGCAATATAGCGAAGAGCAGCTGAGGCTGCTGGAGGAACAGGAGGCGGCTGCCTGTCGTGGACGAGGAGCCCGGAGTGGCTCGAGCTGGGCGGACCGCTGGTGCCTGTGCTCTCGCTGTGCGCTATGGACACAGATAGAGTCCGTCTGCTGCAGAGAATTTCAACGATGGCAATTTCTCCAGGAAATCTCTGAATCAGACGAGCACACGGACGTTTGTGTTGTGATGTGAACCATCCTAGTTTCGCACCGCATATGTTCTGACTGGACATCCAGATATCATGCAATAATTCACCATATAGAAAGAAATACAAACGAGGAGTAATTCACTAATGAGTTTGCCAATGTAACGGGGTTTGTTGTTGTGGGAAGAAATAGGCGGGAACCGGCGAACATTTAAACATTTTAATAGTAAAATAAACAAATACAAAAGTATAAGCCAGCAGCCACACACAACAGAAACAAAACACAACATAAAATCAGGCCTGTTCCTCTCTCGATCTGCCCTGTCGTCGCTCCTCGTTTTATGCGTCCGCTCCTGAGAGATGCGAAAGAGACCGGTGCGTCTCACAGGTGTCGTTCATTATCACTCCCGCCACCGGCCTCACACCGTCCTCTCAGAGTGACTTCTCTGATGTATGCGCTGTTCTGGATTAGTGGGAGTGGCTTGCGGAGCTGTGCAATGTGGTGCATTGTGGGAGTTGTTGTCTTACATACAAATGCGCCCTAAAGTTATTTTCTGTCTTTTCTCGGTCAAGAGGGCACCAAATTCAAAAATTATTTTACATTTCGACTACATATATGACCCACTTTCAATAAAGATTAATGTTGAAATGGGTGATGTGTTCCTTTAATGAGTGTGAGCGAGTCTGTAGATGCCGCTAAGTCCTCGCTGTAAATAGAGGTCACCAAGAGAGCAGTGAGCTGTGAATACATGCTTCTGAATGCACTGTCCATTACAGCCCATGTGTTCTATGGGCTTCTTATCTAGTCATAGACACAGACTCACATACTGTACACAACATATATATATAGTTTACAAAAGTCAAAGCAGTTAGATCATTAAAATATTGCTCTTTGAACAGTTGCAAAATACAAGACAAGTTAATTTACTTTAATGCAGAGATATTTAGATACATGAATATAAATATGTTTTAAAGGTGTTCACTGAAAAAAAAAAAAACGTTTGCCACATTTTATTTTGACGTTTGCCACATTTTATGTCTCCTTTATACACAGATTGATAGGAGTGCGTTATTTTAAGTCATGTTCTTGGCAAATATTTGCTCTTGATTTCTAAAATATTTTCATAAATGATGTTATTATGCAAAAACCATTGTTATAGAAAATACAAGATTGCAGAAATGCCATTCAAATGCATGGCTCGCCCACCATCTTCCAAGAATCAAATTTCTTGTCATCATATGAAGATAAATTAATAAATTCCTGATTAAAACAGTTGAAGTTGTCTATCTTCTCTTCCATTATGAATTCATGAATATGTTACTGGTGTGATTTGAAATGAGAATGAGGCAGAGGGAGAAAAGTGTGTGTCATTAGGCTTAAAAGATAAGATAGCACACTGACAGCGATTCACGTTTGCCAATCAGAATGCTGCTTGTGTCGTAAGAGAGTAAATCCCCTCATTTGCCATTATAATAGGTATATTTTTGAAAATGGAGATTGGAAAGCAAAACCACAGAGGCTGTTATCAGACAGGAGGGTGTAGAATTCATAAGCAGAGGGTGTCATTACCATCTGAAATGAAAACTGAAGTCGATCAAAACAACACCCTAACTAACATAGGAAAATAACTGTCTCTCATTTCAAACTGATGTGTCCAGCGGACATTACGAGGATTGCTTTTGTTTGGAAAAAGCATCATTTTCAATGCAGTAAAAGAGAGCTTTTGTACTCTGGAGGACATCAATATGTTTTGATGATTGAAGAATCTCTCTCTCTCTCTCTCTCTCTCTCTCTCTCTCTCTCTCTCTCTCTCTCTCTCTCTCTCTCTCTCTCTCTCTCTCTCTCTCTCTCTCCCCCCTCTCTCTCTCTCTCTCTCTCTCCCCCCCTCTCTCTCTCTCTCTCTCTCTCTCTCTCTCTCTCTCTGAACTAATAAAATTTGAACAAATTATCATGTAGCTAAGCTGGTAGAGAATATGCTTGCAATGCCATGGTCATGGATTTGATTCCCAGGGAGCACACATACTGGCAAAATCTATTTGTTGGATTCACTGGAAGTTGCGTTGGATAAAAGTGTCTGCTAAATGTGTCAATAGCAAATAAGAATACCCATGATAAGAAAAAAAGATGGGCCAAGAAATGTAAATGTGCTTAGAAATTTACTATTTCCATTCAGGTTGGTTTCATTTGCTTTTAAAGAAGAATGTACATTTAATAACTGTAAAAATATA
This sequence comes from Tiaroga cobitis, assembly GCA_030578255.1. Classification (NCBI taxonomy): domain Eukaryota; kingdom Metazoa; phylum Chordata; class Actinopteri; order Cypriniformes; family Leuciscidae; genus Tiaroga; species Tiaroga cobitis. Next base: position 13,020,156 of record CM060591.1, read on the forward strand.
ATAGGCTGTAACCATAAAGTAGATAGTAAAGGTACAGTATATCTCCCTGCACCTTCAATATATGCTCACACATCTTTGTCAATATTTTCAAGAAGTGTTTTAATATATTTTTCAATGTAGAAATATTTTTACAAGTATCATTATTAATAAATAAATAAAAAATTGCACACCACATGATATTTTACCCAAATTCACATTTTAATAAAAAAAATCATATCTGATATTTTGACTTTCTTAACTTGACACTTTGTATGCAGAGGTCTTAAAGTTTTTGTTGTTGTTGTTATTTTTAAGAAAAACGTGAACAAGTTCTCACAAATATTAAGCAGTGAGGCAGTTTTGTTAAATTATTTAATATTTTTTCTAAAATAATAATAATAATTGTCAAACTACTTTTTTTAAGGATTTTTTTTTGTTTACATTGCACATGACTACCAGCTCATGCCAGCCCAACTACATAAATGTATACAAACACACACACACACACAGAGTCAGACATGCACCTTTTACACCCAACCTAGTAATAACTGTCATGCTGAGCTGAAGTCTATGCAACAATCTGCCCCATCTGGAGAAAGACAAAAAAGGATGACTTGAGAAAAGCAGAAGGAATGGCAAACAGAACAGCTGAAAAGAAGCTGACAGAAGCACAGCGAAGCACATTTGTGTAGAAGAACAAGTTTCACAGTCACACCAGTCACACTGAGAAGAGAATGGAGAAAAATAGAATAGTAGCAGACATTCAGTCAGTGAGAAAGAGGAGAAGAGGAGAGAGAGAGACAGCAATATGAAAGCAGAGAGAATCCCAAAGCTTTAAGACACCACAGATAAATCTGCTATAATCTTAACCTCAGGTGTACAGTGAAGGTGAAAGAAAGAGGCCAGGACTGAGAGCAGGAGTTTTCTGTCAATCCAGCATTACAATATATTATTTAGGCCTCTTACTAAAAAGTTGGTACAGTTGTTATTAGACAGCAATACCATGGTACTGAATGATTACTATACGCTACCATTGTCACGGTGGACGTATTCACTGGTTCCTTTTAGTCTCGTGTTTATGTTGTTGTATGAGTGCACGTGTGTAGTGGGCGTGAATGTATGTCATTACCTGATCCGCTCCAGCTGATCATCATCACCTCACCAGCTGCAATCTATCTCACCAATCCATATATACTCACCGCTGTTTTATCATCCTTGTCAGATCGTTGTTTGATGTTCTTCGTGTTGGTGATCCGGTTCGTGTTCCTGCCTGGTGTTCCTGTTTCCTCGTCGTCGTGTGGATTTCGTGTCGTCTCACCATCACCTCCACTCTTCACATCATCACTGGATCTGGCCATCGAAGTCCCTGCGTCACCCATCTACGATTTGACCAGGGAATGGAAGCACCGAGTTCGTCTCCAGCATCCTTGGAAGAGTTCATCCATCACAGCATGCGGAGAATGGATTCGCAGGAGAGAGAGATCGGTGACACGGGTCGCGCAGTGCAAGCCTTGGTGACTCAGGTGTCCGAGCTCACCCAGCAGATCCAAAGCTTACGTGCTCCCACTGCGCCGCCCACACCAGCTGTTCCCCCCACACCACCAGTGAACCCTTCCCAGTCGAGCCCCGTCTACCAGTCCCAGAGGCCTATTCAGGTGAACCGTCTCATTGCAGAGCGTTTCTGACCCGCTGCTCAATGCACTTCGCATTGCAACCTCGCGCTTTCAACACGGAACAAGCCAAGGTGGCTTTTGTATTGACTTTGCTGACTGGGAAGGTGGCGCTATGGGGAACGGCGGTGTGGGAGAACCAGAACTCATGTTGTACCTCGTTCCAGTCCCTCGCCGCCAAAATGAGACAGGTCTTTGACCGAGCAATGTCTGGAAGAGAGGCGGCCAGAGCACTGGCGGAATTACGTCATGGAGAGAGGTCAGTTTCCGATTTCTCAATTTAATTCCAAACCTTGGCGGCGGAGTGTGGCTGGAACGAGGAGGCGCAGTGGGACATGTTCCTGCATGGGTTGGCTGACCACGTCCTGGGGCACAGGTAGTAGTGATGACCTGGACTTCGTTTGTCTTCACAGCCCTCACTTCTGCACAGGTAAGTGGTCTTACACTCCTCCCCATAGGTGTGGACCTCAATACATCTTCCACAGGCCCCAATCCTACTCACTGCATCTTTCCTTTCTGTAGGGTTTTAAAAGTTTAAAACTTCTTGCAGTAGTACAATTTCCTTCTATGGCCGCTCTCTCCACAGACGGAGCAGCCCATTTGGGGACCCATGGACTTCGTGGCCTTTGTCCGAACATGTTTTGGTGGGATCTTTAGCTCCCTCCCGTTGGGCTCATCATCCCTTAATTGCTTTGTAGTAATTGTAGTAAGTGGCAGATAATTCCGCCCCTTGGTGAACTTCCTCAACTCGTTAGCATTGCCGTAATGGAAAAATAAGGCCAGTCTAAAGACCCACTCCTCTAAGGGAATGAACGCTACAACTTAAAGACTAAACAGTAGTTGGGGAGGGGAAGCAAACTAAAAAGATGGGAATGCCCTACCATGCTTAGTTTGCTTTGCATTAACCCAAAAAAAGGTGCCTGGCGAATGGCCCATTATAACGAGTGCTTAGACTATTTCCTTAAGCACTGAACCATTGTGAGTGACATAAGGAGGGATGCCCCACAAAATAACTTCCTCTTCTTATTACCATTGTCACACCAGGGCAATTCCAAGGGGAGTGATATCCCTACTTCAATGCCCAACCATAGTAGGGGAGGGAAGTAAATGAAGTAGAGGGAAAATACTATCCACCTAGTTCGTTCACCTAGCATCAACGCTTGGGGCCATCCAAAGTAGATATATGTCCCGTGTCATTACTCAGACAGGGAGGCAAACAAGAGAAAGGCCAGCTACCATTTGCCAATATAGCTCATGAAATATAGCTCAACCCTGGGAAACAAAAAACTTCAGGGTATCAGAGAAGAGCCAGATGGATGTCAGAAAAACAATCAACCTCCGCCCACAGCCATTGACCCATGCCACTCACACTTTATGGGGCATGTGAAGGGGGCTGGATGTCCACTGAGGTGCCAATCCTCCTACCTATACATAAGTCGCAATCAAGTATTGCTCAGCAAGTAATTTAAAGTGGTGACAGAATGGGGGTAAATACCCTTAAAAACCACCAGGGAGGGATATATCTCCTGGAAAACTCATAGATCAAAACATCAAGGAGAAATAATTTCATCTTTCTCCTCATTACAGATGCAACTCTGTGGCAAATATAGCAACCAATAAATGCTCAATCGAATTGGCTGTGTGCTTTGTAGCATAGCTCAACGGCATATTCCACATTAATCATTAAGTTTCTTTCAAGCATACAAACAAGTGTCTCCTGAAGACAAAAAAAATGTTGATGGCATGTACTACAGGAGCCCTCTTATACTTCCATGCGCTTCGTTAATTCGCTCTTCACTGGTCTCCCGTCTCACGGAGGAGTTTCAGAAGGATAAAAGAAGGAGTCACGGCAGTGCAAGACGAGAGAGAAACAGGCCTGGATTTTATTTTGTTGTTTTGTTTTAATTGATGTGGCAGTTGTCCATGAGGGGCTGCCGCTTTACTTTCGTTTTGTTATTTGTTTTTTTTTGGGTGATTAAAGTTTTATGTTAAACATTCATGGTTTCCCTCCTCCTTCTTCCCTGAGCCTTTAACATTGCTACAGAAAATTCCATCAATTTTGGGGAAAGAGTTGAAAGTCTGAAATTGGGTCTCCTAGACCATAATATGTTCTGTGACATTTCAGATGTTTGCGGTGTGCATTTTGAGAAAGTCCACTGTAAAATGGATAATCCAGAAGCCATCAAGTTTCTTTTCATAAGTGGCTGTTAACAGTTTAATTTTTAAGCAGTCACACACATACTTCAGTACACACACTTTGATGTGACACACTCAACTTGCATGACATTTGAGGTTATATCTCAAATTTTCACTTTAAAATCCCAATTGCAAGTTTATATCTTAGAATTCTGCTGGAAAAAGTCGCAATTGCAAGTTAAAAGCCATGATTGCGAGACAAAAGTTAGAATTCTGAATTTATATAAAAAAAAGATTTAAAAAAAAAAGTCGCAATTACCTTTTTTTATTTTGTATTGTGTGAAACAAGCTTTCATACTTTAGGGTCAGTTATGCAATTACTAAATTCTTTTGATTTTCTCTTTATTACTAATTCCTGTTTCAATGGCCATTAGATGCTTTGAGTTGGTTCTAAATTTTGAGTTTAAGTTGATAAATTAGGATTGCTATATGACAACTGCAGAAATGTCCGGCTGTGACTCTCAACAAAAAGCAAACCAGTAGCAGTCTGATGCAATTTCAATTCTTCTTCCTTTGTAAATTCTTTTAAAGGACTGTATGTTATGATCTATGTGCATGTGCACGTGTGTGTGTGTGTGTGTGTATCTGATTTAGCCCAACAGTCCCTATGAGAGAGTCCTGCTGTGTTCTGAACCCTATGAGTTATACCCCATTGTGTCAGTGTGTCACATTTAGCAAGATGGACGACCACAACACCGTATTCATTCCCCCTCTATACATCCATCATGCCTTCTCTCTCTCGAGACTGACAGAAAAAGATATCTTTCTCTGCACCGATTTTTGCTCTTTCCTTCAGGAAATCAAAAAGAAAGACCTTTCTCTGATTTTACAACCTCAAGCAAGAGCTGCTCAACAAACTGAACAAGCCAAGACTAGACTCAGCTGGAATCCTTTGAAAGTAAGACTGATAACTTAGAAATGAGGAACTCACATGAACAATGGGCTGAGAATGCAGTGATTCTGGCATTTATGAATTTCTGAGTGCATCACTACAGCACAAATTCCAACTGAGCTGGGTCATTCCTGTTTATCTGTTGAGCTTTAAAGCAAAACTAAGTAAGATGTTTTACCTTAAAAGAACGTTTCCAAAATCATTTCAGTGGTTCATCAAGTCGTAACAGGGTGAAAGGCACTTATTCCTCGTTTTGCGGTCCTATATCTGCTATAACCACGCTATGCAAGATTGCCAGATCGGGTCGAGTTTCTGTAGTTCTAATGAGACATAAGAAAATTACACATTTGACTTGCTTTAAAGTGTTGCAATAGTCATTATTTTGTTTTTCTTCGTTTCTGATGTTGCAATACATCATACTTTCATGAAATCATGCAACATACTCTACCTTGTCTGTGGACATTGTTCATTCCAAAGGACAATTCCGCTTCCAACCTGTAGGGGGACCGCAGAGGAAAAGTTACTTGGTGTTGCTTTAAGAAGTAAAAGCAGGTATACCAGAATATCAGAAATATGGTCATCTAAGTCTTGTTATTGTTAACTAAAACCATTACAAATAATTGTCAATTTAGATTTAAATTTAGTTTTTAAATAAAATACCATATAAATGTAAGATGAAAAATATATTAAAAAAAATTAATGGAAATTAGAAATGTTGCCTTGACAACTTACTGAAATAAAATAAGATAAAACTGAAGAAGAAATAAAGCAATCATTTACATGACAAAAGTTTCAGTTTTGTAATTTGATGTGCTTTTGTCATGTAAATGATTGCTTTGTTTTTACTCACCCTAATGTCTTTCCAAACCCGTAAGACATTTGTTAATCCTCGGAACACAAATGAAGATCTTTTTAATGTAATCTGATATCTTTCTGTCTCTACATTGACAGTCCACACAACTACCACTTTCAATCAACACAACACATTTACGAAAGCGCCATGACATATCTGTGTTGTGTTGACACGAGAGCAGACGTTGTTGCGTGAACACGCATTGAAACTTAATTTTTTTTTATAAATAAAGTGCAAATTAGGTTTTTTTTGCGCAAACAAAGCACTCGGGTCACTTCATAAAATTGAGGTTAAACCACTGGAGTCACATTGATTACTTTAATGATGTCTTTACCACCGTTCTGGGCCTTGAAGTAGCTGTCAATAGAGGGACAGAAAGCTCTCAGATTTCATTAAAAAAGATCTTCATTTGTCTTCCAAAGATGAACGAATGTCTTGTGGAACGACTTGAAGTGGGTAATTAATGACAGAATATTCTTTTTTTTTTTTTGTGAACTAACCCTTTAAACTAAAATGAAAATGAAAAACTAGTATATAAATAGTACTAAAATTAAACTGGCCCAGACAGAGTTATAATTTACACCGAAAATTGGAAAGCCATTGCTCAGTGAAAGCAATTAATATGAACGGGATGTTGGGCAATGATGCATATTAATGCTGCAAAACATCACAGCATGCATAAACTCCATTGTTAATACTGATGTTTGTGCTGTTGTTATTGTCATTAAGGAACTGTTTATTGCTAGTTAAATAGATGCAACTAGATTACCAGGATTGGAGACACTTAATAATTTTAAATAATTAAAATAATTTAATTTAAATCAATAAATAAATACCTGGAATATATTTAATAAATATGTTTTCCCCCTTTTACACCAAGAAAGGGACAGAATGGCAAATATTTTTTTATTCACATAAAATAAATTGACATAATATATAATATTATTTTGAACTATACGAGGACATGAACATCTACTGCATAACAGGAATGACCTTAGCTGCATTCATATGTGGGCTGTGTAGCAGCAGTCATCTGTTTTTAACAGTATTATTTCTAATAAGAGTCACAGGAACAGTTTGAGGCCCATACATTGCAGATGAAATTTGAAATATCATCTGTTAATTATCACATTCACAGGTGTGACAGAAACATTTGTCAGAGGGAGGTGTCCTTCAATCTGCTCTGAAGTGAACAGCAGCTGTGTGAATATAAAATCCTTTTTGTTGCTTAAGAAGTTCTTTCTTTGTCACTTTCATCTTATTCCTTTTCCTCTCTGTCACTTTCTCTGAATAAATTATTTCTTGCTCATGTATTTTCTGCATATGATATATTTTTAGTTCAGTTTCTGGAGTCTTTACGAATAGTAGTAATGGGAAGATTTTACGTGGACTATTTGTCTATTTATTAAACAGCTACAGTATGAGTGACAGTAAATTATTGGCGGGTAATGTTACTTTCTTACTAAAGTAAAAAGACACAATTAAGTATATTTAACTTTTTGATATATGAAGGTTACATTAGTCAGATTTTATTCTAAAAAAAGTAAAAAATGTCAAGCACAGCACATAACTGAGATGTGCGGATTAGTACTAAAATGACAGTATACTACACACATCAACTCTTGGACATTTTGTTAGTAGAAAAATTAAATGAACTAATGTAAGTGTGAAAAGGGTTTTAAGGAAAGTGTTTTATTTTTTATCACTGGACAAACCAATTGGATAAAATTTAGTTTTTACAATGTATTTGCATTGATGTTTTTTTAAAAAAAGGTTAACTTTTAAGAAGCAAGTTTGACTCAGAAAAACCCATGGAAAATAAATAAATAAATGAAAAGCAAAACATTTTACAGCAAAATAACTTGTCTGTGTGAACTGGCCCTAAGGTGTAAAGTATATTGATTTTTATACTGTACAAATTGTATATCATATCCCCTGCCCATCACAAACCTTTCTGCAATTTTACATTTTCAAAAAAAAAAACATCACTTAGTATGATTTATAAGCTGTTTTCCCCATGGAGACCAAGAAAATGTCCCCACAAAGACTTTGGATATCGCCATGTCTGTGTATTTGTAAACAGTATTAGGAACATTTAATACTCAATCAATCAATAATGACATTTGAGACCTAAAGTTAGAACTATTTATGGTTATTAGGTTGTTATCTAACTCTTTACATGAGCTAATTAAACAACAAGAATTTTGTTAACTGCAGTGACAATTAAGAACTCACTATTTGTTTAAGGCCTATTAACATATTAACAATATAGACTAAACTATGAATTAACTATTGTTACAGTACCCAGACTCAGAGAGAACAAACTGAAGTATAGAGTGCCGAAGTGATGACGTCACTTTGTAGGACAACTCGGAAGCTAGCGGCGCATGGGTTCCCTGGGATCGAAAAGCTATGCATTTTCCCCATAGACTCTTGGAAAATCGCAAAAAATAAGATCTGTGTTTAACAAAGAGTTATGACCCTTACACGTTTTGTCTATCAAGATATTCTTTACAAGTTAATCCAAAATTCATACATTTTGAAGCCTATATAAAGTTTTTTAAAAACACAAGCAGACACAATAAAGTTTAAAAAACCACAAGCAGGTTATAACTGTGTGTTCTATGTCATAGATCAAAACGTGAAAATATTTAGAGGCTTTGTTCACCACAGACCTCATTTCAGGCAATTTAGCAAAAACCCATTCAAAAATCCCATAGACTTTAGAACTCACTTCCGCGTTTTGGCCTACAGAGTGACGTCGTAACTTCGGCACTCTATTGTTAACAGTGTTTTATTAACAGCAATAGTGAAGAGCGCAACAGGTGAGTATAAATGACGATAAAACACCTTAGACTAACAAACACTAACAACTTAGTGGCAATGGAACAGGAATAACTGAGTCTTTGTTGTTTGCAGGCGATGAGAGAAGATCGTGATAAGGTTCCATGAATAATGGACAGTGTTGGGGAGTAACTAGTTACATGTAACAGCATTGTACAAAAATAATTGTAACTGTAATATGTTACATTTACTGAGAAAAAGTGTAATTAAATTACAGTGAAAATGTTAACTATTACAAAGGGGGTTACATCTGAAATTGTTTTGTAAAAAGCTAGGATATGCTGAATAATATTAATGTGTTGCTTCACCTGTTTTTGATGCACATGATGCCTCCTGCCATTTAAAGGCCATTAGTTAAGCGATGCTATTTGGATGCTTTTGATTGGCTCTCTTGTTTGAATTTGCAGCACATCACGTCTGCCAATCACATTATTCCACATTGCTGCTGAAAGCTTTAGGCTACAACCTGTCTGAGAGTTGTCACCATGGTGAGTGATAAAAATCCGTGCTCTTGTTGAAAATTTTCACATTTAAAAATCATTTCATCCAGCAGAATGATCTCAAAGTAAAAAGGGGTGCTAACGTCTAATTTTGTGATGGCTGTGCTTTAAAATTAAATTATTATTATAATCTTAATTCAAGTGATGACGGATTTTGAAAGACCTCAACCAACTGACGCTTTTGACCATACGTCAACATCCGACGTTTTAGGGTACCCTTTAATGTCAGTTAGATGACGCTATCTAATCCTAACCCTAGCCCAGACCTAAACCTACCCGCGTCATCTACCTGACGCTAAAGGTAAAGCGTCAGTTGGATGACGCCCCAGGATCGTCATCTAACTGACGTTGAAGGGTACCCTAAAACGTCGGATGTTGACGTATGGTCAAAAGCGTCAGTTAGTTGACGTCTTGGGATGAGACTGTGTTACGTATGTAAGGTTGACCCTAAAAATTGTAACATCTAAACTAATTAGTCAAAAATATTACTTAATATTGCTAAATCAGCCTAAATATATGAATTTATACAAACAAAATATATTTGTATGGGTTTAGTAAAAAAAAAAAAGGTAACAATTGCAGGTTACTACTTTTTACAGTGCTAAAGGTGAAGTAATTCATTAATAAGTTTGAGTGCACACTAATCTTTTTTCTTCTGTTTTGTCATGTTTTTCTCTTTCGAGGATGAGCGTTAATGCTTCAGACGGTATTGACAGGTAAAGCACAAGACGCGTATTCATCGTTAACTGTGGAGGATAGTCAGGATTATGTAGAAGTCAAGGCAGCAGTATTGAAAGCCTATGAACGTGTTCCAGAATTTTACAGGCAGCAATTTACAACTTGGAAGAAAAGTGAGAAACAGAGTTATCTGGAGTTTGTTCGTGATTTACAAATGCATTTTTCCCGTTGGTGTTCTGCTGCCGAAGTCAGTAATTTTGAGGGGTTGTGCAATTTAATTGTTTTGGAACAATTTAAAAATTCGGTTCCCAGTCGCGTTGCAGTTTATGTTAGTGAACAAAAAGCACCGACTGCAACCAAGGCGGCAATGCTTGCAGACGATTATGTGTTAATGCACAAACGCATATTTGATCAGTACGAGTCCCAGCCAAATTACAGTTTGCCAAATGTTAATGTGTCGGACGAGATTGGGTCGCGCAAGAGTAGAGGATTCCAGTCAGAAAATAGAAATAATAGTTTGACTATTAGACTCAGATAAATTGTGTCAATATTGCCATAGACGGGGTCATTGGAAAGCTGACTGTTATGTACTTAAATCTAAGCCGACATTTGTTTCAGGTGCTTCGGCTAAAGGTACGGGTTTAGCGGCCCCTGTGCGTTCGTGTGACTCAAGTTCGTCTGATGGGAATACTTTTGGACAAACTAAAACTTTGTGTTCTGCAGTGCTGAATTCGTACCAGCCTTTTGTTAGAACAGGGTTTGTGTCTTTGTTAGGCAGTGGGGTAAAAGTGCCTGTCAAAATTTTAAGAGACACAGGAGCATTTGATTCCTTTATTCTGGCCGAGGTGTTGCCCTTTTCTCGGGAGTCAGAATTGGGTAGCTTAGTGCCAGTTCGGGGAATGGGGTTAAATGTTTTGCATGTGCCATTGCATAAAGTGATGCTTGAACGTGATCTGTTTGAGGGTGAGGCCGCACTGGCGGTGCGTCCGGCGTTGCCGATTGAAGGAGTCACCGTTATTCTGGGTAACAAACTAGCAGGTGATCAGATTTGGCCCGATATCCCACCGTTGGGGGCAGTGGAGGAAAAACGTTGGTTAGGTCAGGAGCTGGATGAAGAGAGGTTGGATTTTCCTGAAGTCTTTACGGCTTGTGCGGTAACGCGTGCTATGACGCGCGTAAAGACTTATGAGGAATCTACCGCACTGTCTTGTGCGAATAAGCCTTTGAAAAGAATGTACTTGCCTTTGGGTGATTTTCCTTTGTCTGTATCTTGCAGTGAGTTGGTCTCAGAGCAAGAGGGGGATTCCTCTTTATCTGAGCTGTTTCAGCACGTGAAGCCCGACGCTGAGATAGAGGATAGTGTCAGTGGATATTTTCTCCAGAACTCATTGTTAGTGAGAAAGTGGGTGGATCATAAAGGTAAAGTCCTTGGGGAACCGCTTTTTCAGGTTGTGCTGCCATTAAGATTTTGAAGGTGGCGCATAATGAATCTGGGCATGCGGGCGTTAATAAAACTTGTTGAGACATTTGTTGAGACATTTTTTTTGGCCTCGTGTAAAAAAAGATGTTTCTGCCTATATTAAAACTTGTCATACGTGTCAGCTTACAGATAAACCGAATCAGACGTTAAAACCTGCTCCGCTATTTCCTATTCCTGCAGTAGGCCAGCCGTTTGAACATCTTATAATTGACTGCGTAGGTCCTTTGCCTAGATCGAAATCGGGGGCAAATTATTTACTAACAGTAATGTGTCAGAGCACCCGTTATCCTGCGGCATATCCTTTACGCACGATAACTACTAGGTCTGTGGTTCGTGCACTTTCTCAGTTTATTTCGATTTTCGGCATTCCAAGGGTAGTTCAATCAGATCAAGGATCTAATTTCTCCTCCCATATGTTCAGTCAGGTTTTAAAACAACTTCGTGTTCGTCATGTGCAAGCCTCGGCCTATCATGCGCAGAGTCAGGGGGCGTTAGAACGTTTCCATCAAACGTTAAAATCCCTGTTACGAGCGTATTGCACTGAATTAGGTGGGGATTGGGAGAAAGGTCTTTCCTGGTTAATGCTTTCAGCTAGAGAAGTTACACAGGAGAGCTTGGGGTTTTCCCCGAATGAGCTTGTGTTTGCGCATAAAGTGCGGGGTCCCTTAGGAGCATTGGCAGATGGTTGGAAGGATGTTGAACCTCCTGTAAACTTGATAGATTTTGTTAATGGGTTTCGACATCGCCTTTATACAGCTGGGATGTTAGCGAAAACAAATTTGGCTTCATCTCAGGATGAAATGAAATCGTGGTATGATCGACATGCTGAGTTACGCACGTTTAGCCGGGGGGACCAGGTGTTGGCTCTGTTTCCGGTAATTAGTTCTCCATTTCAGGCAAAGTTTGCAGGACCTTATACGATTGTAAAGCAGGTGTCAGAGCAAAATTACATTATTGCAACTCCGGAGCGTAGGAAAAGTACACAGCTTTGTCATGTGAATTTACTAAAGCCATATTTTACTAGTGTACCTCAGCCTTCTGCGTGTAGTGGTCCTCATATGGCGCTTTTCCACTACACAGTACCAGCTCGCCTCGGCTCGGCTCGACTCGACTCGACTCGCGTTTGTTTGCTTTTCCACTGTGTAAAAGTTGTACCTGTACCTGCTTTCGGGTACTTTTTTTCGTACCACCTCCGGCGAGGTTCTAAGAGAGCTTAGGCGATACTAAAATGTGACGTGAAAACAATGCCGACTGCTGATTGGTCACAGAGAATCTGCGTCATCATTGCACGCGCCAGATGGAGTATCCAGAATAAATAACCCCGCCATTTTTAAATAGTTTGGCCAGAGATAGTTACTAAACTTACTACTATTATTATGGCAACTCGGAAGAATGCGCCGTGGTCAAACGAGGAGGTGCAGACATTCCTTTGTTTGGTTGCCGAAGAGAGGATCCAGCGAGAGCTTGATGGGGCAACGAGGAACGAAATGCGTCGCTATGACGACCGGGTACTATTTGTGGCGGTACTTTCTGCAATGGAAAACGGAGCGAAAAGCGAGCCGAGTCGAGGCGAGCCAAGGCGAGTCGAGTCGAGTCGAGTTGAGCTGGTACTGGTAATGGAAAAGCACCAATACAGTAGTTCAAGCTCAGGCGGCGTGTGTCGCGGTCTCTACAGGTCTAGTTAAAACTGACGGTAGAGACATTGAGGAAACATTGGATGAGGTAGAAGAAATGTCTATAGGTGGTTTTAATAACTCACAGACTTTGGCTGAACTGGAGAAGTTGTTTGCTCATTTGCCGGCGGCATGTGCGGAGCAGTTGACAGAATTAATTAATTGTTTTTCTTATTTATTTTCTGATTCACCGACATGCACTCATCTGATAGAACATGACATTGAGGTGGACGCTGAGAAGCCAATAAAGCAGAGATTCTATCGGGTAAATACGGACAAACAAAAGCAAATGGAGGAGCAGTTAAAATACATGTTGGAAAATAACATTGCTGAACCTAGTTTTTCTAGCTGGGCTTCTCCCTGTATACTTGTTCCTAAATCGGATGGTACTATGCGTTTTTGCACTGATTTCCGTAAAGTTAATTCTGTTACCAAGCCGGACTCGTTTCCCCTCCCGAGAATGGATGACTGCATCGATCAGGTGGGTGGTGCGAAATTTGTCACTAAGTTTGATCTCCTTAAAGGCTACTGGCAGGTGCCCTTGTCTAGACGTGCTCGTGAGATTGCTGCGTTTATTACCCCAAAGGGCTTATATTTGTATAAGGTAATGCCGTTTGGGCTTCGTAACTCACCTGCGACCTTTCAGCGTCTCATGAATCACGTTGTAGGTGACATGCAGGGTTGCGCTGTATATCTTGACGATGTAGTCATTTATTCAAACACCTGGGATAGTCACTTGGAACGTATGCGGGAATTGTTTCCTCGTTTGGCGGAGGCAAAGCTCACGGTCAATCTCGCAAAGTGTGAGTTTGCGAGGGCGACCGTGACTTATCTTGGCCGAGTAGTTGGGCAGGGGCAGGTGCGTCCGGTGAATGCAAAAATTCAGGCGGTGGAGCAGTTTCCAGTTCCAACAACTAAAAAAGAGCTGATGCGTTTTCTGGGCCTGGTAGGTTATTACAGAGCATTCTGTAGAAACTTTTCTAGCGTTGTAGCACCTCTCACTGATTTGTTGAGGGATAAAGTCAACTTTTTCTGGTCCCCTGTTTGTCAAAGTGCCTTCCAACATGTCAAAACGCTTTTATGTACCGCTCCAGTGTTAGCGGCCCCACGTTTGGACAGATCGCTTAAATTGTATGTGGATGCAAGCCAGGTAGGGGCTGGGGCGGTCCTCATGCAAGAGGATGACTGTGGTATTGAGAGGCCGGTTAGTTTCTTTTCAAAGAAATTTAATCGTTACCAGGGGAATTATTCTGTGATCGAAAAGGAGACGCTTGCTCTGATTTTGGCTCTAAAACATTTTGATGTTTATGTTAGTGGTAGTGCTCCTGTGGTGGTCTTTACCGATCATAATCCGTTGACTTTCTTGAATTCTTTACAGTGTCCGAACCAAAGATTGATTCGATGGTCGTTGTTTTTGCAGTCCTATTATTTGGACGTTCGCTATGTGAAGGGGGTGGACAATATAATTGCGGATGTGCTGTCCAGGGCGCCGCTAGGTTAATTGTTTGGTACTTATAGTCGTTTGCCTCTTCTGGATTCGTTAAATTGTCTTTTAGGTATATCGACTGCTGAACCAGAAGTGGGACTGAAAGATGCGGATGATTGGAATAGTAATGGCTAGTTAAGTATTCATTCATTTATCCTTAGAATGTTGGTAGGGGGTGGGATAATTGTTTTGAGTTTAAGTGGGAGTAATATTAATTGTTGTTGGGGTTCCTTTTGGGGTTCCCCTTTTTATGGGGGGGAGTGTGACGGCCTGCATACTTGTTTGTGCTATGTCTGTGTTTCAGTGGGGCGGGGCTTCATTCCTGAGCGCGGATGGAGGACACCTGTGGTGGGAGTTTCTCTTCCTGATAAAAGCTTCCGGCTCCCTGCCTTCAAGAGGAACGAGCGAGGGGTTCTCCCTCCTGCGTGCTTTTCTCTTCACATGTTTTGTGTTGTTGCCGGCATTGTGTGTTTAAGTGGGTCTGTTTGGTAAATAAACTCTTGATTAAGGTTTTGCGTCCCGCTTCTTTGTCACAGCCTCTGAGCCGGGCCGTGACAAGAAAAAAAAGGTCATCTTGTTTTCACTGCATTGAATGTCTTTGATCAGCAGAAGCTACTTGTGCACTAACGCTAACATCAACATCAGCACTCAACACACAAACACACTCACACAAGGTAATTTGTTCCGCAGCAGTCGGTGTGGCAGCGGTGAACAGGTTTGAGATGTGAGTGGGAGTGTGTTTGTGTGTTCTTTCTCACCCAGCTGCCTGTTAATCTCTGATGCAGGATTTTAATGCAGTGAAGTTTACTGTGTATGTGTGTAAGAGAGAAAGAACACTAGTGAGTGGGTGACTGATAAACACATTCAAACTTTCCAGAAACTGTAAATTGGTGAGAAGTATTTCGCTAAAACTTTTTAGAAGAGGTATTAAACCTGTTTCTCGCTGCTCAACTTCCTCAAACTGTCAGCAAGCAGTCTGTCCTGAAAGAAGGGTTAGAGATGCTAATAATAACTATAACAGTTGTAACTGTAACAAATTCAATAACTGTTACCTAGTTTATATTTTATTATGTTTTTCCTTGAAGAAAATTCTTCATGCCTTAAAATAGCTTGAATGTAACTCTACACCCGTGCCTCATTTAGTATACGCGGTTCTATGAATATGCAAATTAGCCCCGCTTCCACTCACTCACACCAGCTCAGAGATCCACTCATTGATGATCACACATTGACCTGATTGGTTACAAGGTAGTTTGTGACATCAGAAACACCAGCGATTTCAAACCGTGTTTTTGAGATTGTCTTTAGATCACTGCAGTTTTAAGGAGAAAATACTCAGCAATGGTGTTGACTTATGCATTTGCACATGGTTTGTCTTATAGCATATTAAAAAAAACATATAAACAACATTAAAAGCTTGATTTTCACCACAGGCTGACTTTAATATATTTTCAAATGTAATTTTTATCTGTGATGGTTTTTCAGCAGCCATTACTCCAGTCTTCAGTGTCACATGGTCCTTCAGAAATCATTCTAATATGCTGATTTGATGCTCAAGAAAAATGTATTATTGTCAATGTTGAAAACGTCTCGGTTACGGATGTAACCCTCGTTTCCTGAGTAGGGAACGGAGACGTTCCGTCGGATGACGACGAATGGGGTTTCGCTTAGAAAGCCAATCGACTTCGAGTACTACAAAACGAGCCAATGGCAAAGAAATGCCATGGGTCTGCGGAATTTGCATAGCGTAACTCCGCCTCACCTCGTGGGTATTTAAGGAGCACGCTCATAGCAAATAGGCATGTTTTTCTCGCTGAGGAGCCAAGACTGAGCTCAGGCGATCCCCGCGGTACAGCGGAAAGTGGCAGGAAGACGGAACGTCTCCGTTCCCTACTCAGGGAACGAGGGTTACATCCGTAACCGAGACGTTCCCTTTCGTTGTCACTCCGAGTTCCGTCGGATGACGACGAATGGGGATACCAGTCTAATCACGCCACCTTCTCAGCTGTCTTCCAGTGCCCAGCGTAATCTGAGATCCCTGTCGTGAGATAGCACGGACGAAGGACTCCTATTAGCACAGGAATACCAAGGTACACTGGGGAGCATATCCCAAGGTCTTTAAGGGAAATATGCAATTACTGCCAACCCAGAGGGGGGGACTTAGAGAATACACATATGACCCGAGGGATGCATATGGGGAATCACTGGGGTGTCCAGCCGCAGGTGGAATATTTCAACCCCAGGGGTGGCAAGGTGGCTTGCCAAGGGAAAGACACATGCTCAAAGAGGCTTACAGTGGAATACACATGTGGGGGTAGCTCAGAGGAGGTACCATGCACACGGAAGGCACCTAGCCGACGCGCAGGCAAAAGACACTGGCGCCAGCATCAGGAGTGCTGGAGGAACTCAGGGCTTTCGGGGAAGCTCACCTGAGGAGAATATCGCACGTATCCAGTCCGTGGAGTGGAATGGCGAGCAAGCGAAGACACCTAACGGGTCCCATGTTAGCTTGAAAAAGACAGTACATGGGAGGAGACTGGCTCCACTCGGAGATTGTAAAATCTGGCGAATGTGTTAGGTCAGCTCTGCAGATGTCTGTTAGCGAGGCGCCATGCGCTAGAGCCCAAGAGGATGCCACACTCCGGGTGGAGTGGGCGGTCACACCAAGGGGACACGGTCGACCTTGCTGCTGGTATGCCAAAGCAATGGCGTCCACTATCCAGTGAGACAACCTTTGTTTGGAGAGAGCCTTTCCCTTCAGCTTCCCACCATAACAGACAAAGAGCTGGTCTGAGGTCCTGAAACACTGCGTTCTGTCTACATAGGTGCGGAGAGCACGTACTGGACAGAGCAGTGCCAAGGCTGGGTCTGCCTCCTCCGGGGGAAGCGCTTGCAGGTTCACCACCTGGTCCCGAAAGGGAGTGGTAGGAACCTTGGGCACATATCCAGGCCGGGGTCTCAGGATCACGTGAGAGTCACCCGGCCCGAATTCCAAGCACGCTTCGTCAACGGAGAATGCGTGCAGGTCCCCTACCCTCTTGATGGAGGCCAATGCAGTCAGGAGCGCTGTCTTCATTGACAGGAAGTTAAGCTCGACTGACTGCAAAGGCTCAAAGGGAGCGCTGCGCAGGGCAGTTAAGGCCAATGCGAGGTCCCAAGAGGGTACGAGAGGAGAACGAGGAGGATTCAGTCTCCTCGCTCCCCTCAGGAACCTGATGATCAGGTCATGCTTCCCCACGGACTTACCTTCTATCGGGTCATGATGTGCGGCAATAGCGGCGACATAGACCTTGAGGGTGGAGGGAGACAGCCTTCGCTCCAACGCCTCTTGAAGAAAGGAAAGCAGGACACTGACCGGACATCTCCGGGGGTCTTCTCGGTGAGAAGAGCACCAGTTGACAAAGAGGTTCCACTTCAACGCATAGACGTGTCTCGTGGACGACGCTCTAGCGGAAGTGATGGTAGCCACCACCGCTGGTGGTAGGGTACTCAAACCTGCCTCGTCCCGTCCAGGAGCCACACGTGGAGGTTCCCAAGATCGGGACGAGGGTGCCATAGGGTGCCCCGTCCCTGAGAAAGGAGGTCCTTCCTCAGAGGAATCGGCCAAGGAGGTGCTGTCGCGAGGAGTATGAGTTCGGAGAACCAGGTCCGGGTGGGCCAGTATGGCGCGACCAGAGTGACCTGCTCCTCGTCCTCCCTGACCTTGCGCAGAAATTGCACAAGAAGGCTCACTGGGGGAAACGCATATTTGCGGCCCTGCGGCCAGCTGTGCGCCAGTGCATCCGTGCCGAGCGTGCCCTCGGTCAGGGAATAATACAGGGCGCAATGGGTCGAGTCGTGAGAGGCAAACAGATCTATCTGTGCATCCCCGAACTGGTCCCAAATCAGCTGGACCGACTGGGGATGGAGTCGCCATTCTCCAGGGAGGGGCTGAAACCGTGAGAGCTCGTCGGCTGCACAGTTCAGGGCTCCGGGGATATAAATGGCACGAAGCGACCTCAGATGCTTCTGACTCCATAAGAGGTGGCGGGCGAGTTGCGACATACGGCGGGAGCGCAGACCACCTTGATGGTTGATGTACGCTACGGTCGCGGTATTGTCTGAACGGACTAGTACATGCTGACCCCTGAGCACGGCTCGGAAGCGGCGCAAGGCGAGCTGTACAGCCAGCAACTCGAGGCAATTGATGTGCCATAAGCGGTGGGGTCCTGTCCAGGAGCCCGCGGCAGCACGTCCATTGCACATGGCACCCCAGCCCATGGTAGAGGCATCTGTCGTTACGACAATATGCCGGGAAGCTCTGTCCAGGGGCACTCCGGCCCGTAGAAAACTGAGGTTCGACCACGGGGTGAAGGTCTGACGGCAGGTCGGAGTAACTGGTACTCGGAGAGTGCCGTGTTGCCATGCCCACCTCGGGACTCGGTCGCGAAGCCAAAGCTGAAGCGGTCTCACATGGAGTAATCCGAGTGGCGTTGCCACGGCTGCGGATGCCATATGCCCCAGGAGCCTCTGAAAAAGTTTCAGTGGAACCGCACTCTTGCCCTCGAACTGTGTCAGGCAAGTCAGCAGTGACTGCGCGCGCTCGCTCGTAAGCTGCGCGGACATGGCGACCTAGTCGATCTCCATACCGAGAAAAGAGATCCTCTGCACGGGGCAAAGTTTGCTCTTCTCCCAGTTGACCCGAAGGCCCAGACGGGCTACATGGCGGAGCACCAAATCCCTGTGTTCGCAAAGCTGATCTCGAGAGTGAGCTAGGATTAGCCAGTCGTCGAGGTGGTTCAGAATGCGAACCCCGTGTTCCCGGAGGGGAACAAGGGCTGCCTCGACGACCTTCGTAAAGACGCGAGGAGACAGGGCTAGCCCGAATGGGAGAACTGTGTACTGATATGCCTGCCCCTCGAAAGCAAACCGCAGGAACGGTCTGTGTCGAGGGAGGATGGAGACATGAAAGTAGGCGTCCTTCAGGTCGATCGCTGCAAACCAATCCTGGTGCCGCACACATTCGAAAACGCGTTTGGCGGTGAGCATCTTGAACGGCAGCCTGTGAAGGGAGCGGTTCAGAACGCGCAGGTCCAGGATTGGCCGTAACCCACCGGTTTTCTTCGGGACAATGAAATACGGGCTGTAGAAGCCGGTCTTCATTTCGGCTGGAGGGACAGTCTCGATCGCACCCTTCGCCAGCAAGGTTGCAACCTCTGCTCTCATGATAGGGGCATTGCCACGACCATAGTGGAGCGGACTCCCCTGAAGCGGGGAGGAGACCGCGCGAACTGAATCGCGTAGCCGAGCCTGATCGTTCGTGCGACCCAGCGGGACAGGTTGGGAAGCTCTAGCCAGGCTCCCAACGACTGAACCAGCGGGGTCATGCGAACTACAGACTTCCCGTTGGTGGGGCAGCGAGGCGGTATGGCTGACCCAGACGTGGACGGCATAGCGGCCCGGTGTGGGGGTGCAGCCATGGACCGCGTCCTGACAGAGCAGACCAGGGAAGGACGAACGTTCCACGGGGGTCTGCTCTGCCAGGGGTCTGGCGTCAGAGGTGGATGAGAGTGGTACGGTCCGGGGACGGCGCGCACTGTCATCCGGCTCTGGGACAGAGGAGGACGAGGGGTGCACGGCCCGGGGCGGCGCACCGTGTCGTCCGAGAACTCTGTGTGCTCAGAAACGGGAGAGTCAGTTCTTTCTGAATAAGGATTCTTCCCCGGCCCTCCACCAGGGAAAGGAGTGGCCCTGCTACCAGCTCCTGGAAAGAACTGAGTCCCATCTCTGAGGAGCCCATCTCAAGAGTGCCGCTTAACCCGGCGTATAGCAGGGGGCGGGGCTGGAGAGGGCTGTGGCGTCCCCCTGCGGCTTCCAGAGCCAGCCCGGGTGAACGGGCGGGGTGGGAGCCGCAGGAGGGCGCCTTCGGCGGTGGGCAGACTGAGGGATCAGCTCGGACGGCGGGGCCGTCGGGGCAGAATAAGCCTCAGTCTGCTCGTGGGCGGTTGAGAACTGTTGGGCAAAGCCCTCAACCGCACCGCCGAAGAGGCCGACCTGGGATATGGGGGTGTCAAGCAGATGGGTCCGCCCGACATCCTGCACATCGGACAGGTTCAGCCACAGAATGGTGTACATCACCTGACCCAGGGAACGTACGGCCACTTTCGTCGCTCGGAGAGCAAGGTCAGTGGCGGCGCGCAGCTCATTGAAGAGCCCTGGGTCAGTCCCGCCCTCGTGCATGTCCGTGAGCATCTGGGTCTGGTAGACCAGCAGAATGGCCATGGCATGCAGTGAGGCGGCTGCCTGTCCTGTAGCGCTATAGGAATTTGCCACAAGTGTAGACAAAAAACTACAGGCTTAGGACGGGTGCTTAGGATCGCGCCGAGAGGAAGCACTCTGAGGACACAGTAGCATCGCAACAGAGCGTTCAACCGGGGGACCCCAGTGTACCCATGGGCAGCGGCCCCGTCAAGGGAAGGAAGGGCTAAGGAGATCAACGAGGGATCGCTGGAAGACATGGGGGTCTTCGAGGATTTCGAGATCTCCTAATGCACATCCGGGAAAAAAGGTATTGGAGTGGACGCTGACAGGAGTCAGCGGCCACACCCAAAAACCAATCGCCCGGGAAAGCATGGCCGTCATCTCAGGATCTGACTCGACAAATGCCATATGCACACCCGAAAGTGGCAGCACTGTCAAATCTTCACTTCCTGAAAATTCTGGCCCACCCTGTGATGCTGCGATGGACAACAGATCCGATTCTGGAGCGTCAAGGGAAACCCGCGGGGCATCCGAAAATAGACCCAGGGAATCCCCTGAACACTCGCGGGTTGCGTCACTGAAGAGGGAGGCGTGGTCCACGGACAAAGAGTCGGCGGATTTCTTCCACACACACACCCTCAGGTCACCCTGGCCACCAGCCGAAGTAGCACCTCACGTGGAGAGTGTTAGATCGGGGTGTGGATGAGGGGACTCTCTCTCTAACGAGATCATTGAGTCTCGACCGTAATGACGCGATGATCACGTTCCCGCGGGGAGAACGTGAGTCATCCACAAACGCTGCTCTAGCGTGATGAAGCCCAAGCACGCAGAGCAGAGAATGTGCCCATCAAAATCGGAAATGAGTCGACCGCAACCAGAAATGCACGGGCGAGCCGTCTTTAAATAGACGTGCCGCGTGCGAGCTCTTTTGTGAGAGGAGGAAGAAACTCCGCGATGTTGAAGCGAGCAGGGAGAAACACACTCATTGGCAGATCACTGCACAGATCAGCAGGCAATGTGAACTCGCTGCAGATCGCCGTCACACCAACACCGGAGAGAGTGGCTCGTCTCGTAGAGTGAAGTCAGAAATGGCTGTGGAGCGAAGAGATACTCTTGGCTCCGAAGCGAAAACATGCCTATTTGCTATGAGCGTGCTCCTTAAATACCCACGAGGTGAGGCGGAGTTACGCTATGCAAATTCCGCAGACCCATGGCATTTCTTTGCCATTGGCTCGTTTTGTAGTACTCGAAGTCGATTGGCTTTCTAAGCGAAACCCCATTCGTCGTCATCCGACGGAACTCGGAGTGACAACGAAAGGGAACAGTTGTGCTGCTTAATATTTCTGTGAAAACGATGATATAAATCTTTTCAAGATTCTTTGATTAAAGAAATAGAAATCTCATTATAAATGGGTTTTCTGTTTACTATTTTTATTTGTTCTTGTGTGATGGTCAAAACTTTTGCATTACACACACACACACACACACGAACCACAAGGACAAGGATATCGGATATTGCCATCTTTGTGGGAACCTAATGTAGGGTTTACAAGGCCACCCCACACACACACACATTTCAGCTTGGACACCTTTTCTTGCCCCTGTACTACATTGTGTACTTAAATATGAATGTGTATGCAAGATATATACTGTATATCTAAGCGATAAGTGTGTTATAGCTTGCTGGACTATGATTAAAACATGCAGCACAAGAGACTGAAAGAGAGACTTCTAATGCAGGAAGTACCAGGGGAATATCAACAGGAACATCAATTCTGTGGTCTCTCACTGAGGTTCGTTCTTTAAAGAAAAGAGTGGTAAAAATGCAAGAAGGGCTGGCAATCTTTGTGAAATGGAAGAAAGACTGGGACTCTCCTAATCTGCCCTCTTGCACTCTCTCATATACCATGGGAAAGTGTGATTCATTCTACTGAATCGCTGCATTCAGATATTTCATGAAACTGCAAATGAAAAAAAAAAATCTCCCACAAGTCCCTGTGTAGCATTCTGTGTCCATTCGCTCTGTCCTTTTGTTGGACAAGCCCATGTGACATATCGACATATTCTTTGGCATCACGTGTGTCCTATTTGCTTTCAAATTCTCTTAAAATATCTGGATTTGCTCTGTTGCACTGGGATATGCCAATGCATTCTCAATGCACTTTTGACTTCACAAAGTTAACAAAGGGTTTTCTCCAAGCATTAGGAATGTTAGGCATTTGAATCTAATTTAAAGTTGGCTAACTGATCAGGGGCTTGGAAAATTAATGTGACAGGTACTTGGCGAAAGTCTTCCAAAGCCCTGTACCTAGTCTCAGGAGTTGTCAGAATATGATTTCTTAGACAGTAATTGCCAACTCTTCCACATTTGTTCCAAAAATGAGAAGTGAGCAAGAGCTATAACCCCTGTTAAAAATTCAGACGATTCGCTTATCCACAGTGCCTGACTGCTCAAATGATAAAACACACATTTAAAGTGATTGGATTCTGATTAGAATGCTTATGAACATTTCATGCAGCATTTAACATGGCCCTAAAAAGAATTTGGTCATTTTTGGATAATTAAAAAAAAAACTGCATTAGATGAAAGAAAGCAATTCTTCTTCCTGTTATTATTATTTTTAAAAAAAAAGTGTAACCTAATAATTATATTTAGATTGTTATTTTGTGTAACCTAATGTACGATAAACAAAAAATTACCTTCAAAATATTTTTTTAAATATTTTAAACAGTGCTGAAATTAACAATATATCTATTGTTTTATACTTTTATCATCATTCAACAAACGTTTGTGAAATATTTCGTTTTAAAGGTTTTTGTTTCAATGCTTCGCTAAAATAAATTGCATGTGTTGATATTTTGTTATAATGTGTACATTTAGAGCACCTTCGATGTGAATGTCATCTAGCATTGCAATTCTCTTGTCTTTTTAAAGCTGATATGAGCATTTACCCTTTGTTTGCTTTCTTTTTTATCACTGAGGTTAAAATGAGGGCAAAGGAGATCAAAACATGTAAGGAAAATACAGCTGAAAACATAAAAGAATATGGAAATAAGCAACTGTTTATATATTTAGCATTGCGATTAGCTGATTATGTAAACATACTCTTTCAAAATTTACGTTTAGAACCCCATTTATAGATTATGTGAAGCAGATCTCTCAGCCTCCCTCTGAGATGCTGAAAACCCTGCCGGATTAACGTCTTTTTCAAGCTCAAGCTGACTCATACACTTTAAATTATGAGTGCTACAGAAAGATCTACATACCGAGAGCCGCCTGCAAATCACACAGCTGAGGAGCAGCTGACAAACATAAGCTCCCAGCTTTCCACTTGGAGGGTTTAGCTTTTACTTTTGATACGTTGGAGAGCATTTGTCCCGAAGAGATCTATTCCCGTTCACCGATTCCAGAAGATCTGGCACATCTGATGAAAGCAGCATACATTCAAAAAGCATTATTTGTTCAAATTTGGTTCTCCAGCGTAAAAATGAAATGGGTTAAATCGATGTAAGTTTATTTCCTTCTGGCCTGAAAACTGCTGCTACAGTATAAAAGGATTTTAAATTATGTTAAATGGTGGTTTTGAGAAGCGAGCTAAAATGTTCTATAAAAGCTCTTTGATTTGGTTACGCCGCATTCGCTTTTGTGTGAAGTGGAGCGCTTCGTAAGATCACGTGGCGCCGCACCAAAAACGAAAAATGGGGAATGAAATCAGCCCTCTTCAGAGCTCATCACATTGCTGTGGCCTTAATATCCTCACTCGTCCTGCTTCATCTCTCTCTCGGCCCGCCATATTGTCTACTTTCTGACCTCAGCAGGAGATGAAAAGGATGATGATGATAATAATGGCATCATTAACGCCTTATGTTCCCTTCAACGACCAATATTCTGCCCCAAAATATGATAAAAATTCACCCTGATGAGTGTCAAACACCTTTTGTATGGGTTATTTCACAATGGAATAGGATTACAAAACCACAACCTTTAAGAACCCAACACAGCCTATTTGGATGATAGATCAGAGTTATTATTATTATGGTCTGGAGACGATGATAACCTAGAAACTAATCCCTGGAGAGGCAATAAACCACGTTGATAGTCATGTCTGATAGCTGCTGTTCTGAACCCAGTTTTGTGGCTTCTTGTGAAATGACAGATGTTATGTCAGAATGGAAGATGCTGGTCCAAGGTCAGGTAAAATGAGAGGGAGACATCAATATTTTCAGATGCAGACTGAGCCAACAAACGACAGCCTCTCTTTATTAAGGAAAGACAACTTTTCTGAACTCATCTTACCTAATTAAATGTTTTATTATTGTATGTGGAGGAGCAGGCTCAAGTGAAATCATAAAATCATAATGAAGCCTCAGGCACTCATAACATGTGATTTCAGTGTACACTGGGTGATAATGCTGGTTAGAAAACGCTGGTTAGATCTTGCAGTAAAGAGAGCAGTAAAGGTCTGAAATAAACAAAACACAGCAGACAGGAAGAGAAAAATATCATGCAACACTGTGCATTATTAACAGCGTGGATGTAACAAAACAAAATTAAAGATGCACTCAATAATTTTTTTTTTCCCTCACTTAGTACTTTTGACAAATATGTTTAAAATTAGATGCAAACACCAGTGTGAGGTATTTGGAGTGTGTTGCCCAAAATCATTATAAAAATCACACGACTAGCTAGCAGTCATGTCCTATAATTTGTGCAATATGTTCCTTGATCAACATCTGATTCATTCCATTCCAACAACATTCCAAGCAACCAATCAGATTTGAGTGACACATTTACAGTTTATGTCTTACAACCAGGGTTAGGGCCTTCTACATCTGTGTTATTAACCATTCATTTTCCTTTGATTTTAAGGATAACTTATAAGTGGGGTTAGGTTTAGGGGTGGGGATATGGCTAGGGCAAAATTTCCTGACGACAAAGGAACTCGTCTAACTCTGCAAAATGAGGATGAGCATTACTGATACAACTAATATTTTAAATAATTTTAGTTGCTTTTAGAGTCATTAAAAAGTATTTGTAATGTTTCAGTTTTATTTAGTAAGTTTTCATTTTTAATTCAGTTAACAATGTTTTCATTTTATTTTTGTTTAAGTTTATTTAGTTGTAGTGCCTTCAAATAACTCCACCATTTGCTGTGCCGGGACATGTAGGGGTTAATGCCCGATGAGGTGTCCATTGTCAGGTTTTAATGGACGACGGCGAGGTGTGAACCGGCCGACGCGCAGCGGAGGGCATTAACCCGCTTATACCATGGTCACTTGCCAAATAAAACATTTTTAAAACATTAGTTTATATTTTAATTAGGCCAAATCTAGTTTTTACAAATAATAACTTGCCTGACCGTTTATTTAGCAACCGGAGATATTTATAGTCCGCTCAGCTTGTAGAACCCTTCAGGTTCAAAAATGCATTTTTCTTTTTCATGAAACACAAAAAAGGTAGGCATAGTTATTTTATTACACATACAACAATTAATCAAACAACAATAAAAAAAAAAAAAAAAAATTAGTTCTGCGCTCCAGCGATTTGCGCTTATAGAGGGCAATAAATTAATCAGATCAAAGAGAGGGTCATTTGCCTACATGCTCCCGGTGTTATCTCTTTGTGTCGTTTCTCCGTTTTATTAATTTTTTTTCTTTCTTCAGCAGAATCCCAGTCGTCAAAGTTGTCATATTCTCCATAAATGTTAAAAGAAATAACGTGGTCGCTCATTGTTGTATTAGTAGGCTATGTAATATCTAACTAACGTTAGATGTTTGTTTTGATAGAGCAAATTAACGGATACTTTGACTGCCTGTTGCTATGGTTACTCGCAGCTGTTGTAGGCAGCGCATTTATTTATTAATTTCGAATGGTAAACAGTCAGTTTCACCAGAACTACTTTACTAGGTGTCCTCTATCACTTTTTAACGGACACCCTGCAGCCAATCAGAATCGAGTATTCACCCGGACCATGGTATAAGTTGGAATACTCAAACAAACAATGTTCTGAATTATGACTTTCATTTCAGTGTTTTCCTCACACAAACCTTCAGAAGACTTGGAATATAATGCATCATTGTTTGGACCAATTTTATGGCACTTCCACTGTGCTTTTGTGTACTTTTTGAAACTTGAAAGCTCCGGTCTTCATTCACTGTGATTGCATGGAAAAATGTGACCAGTACATAATTCAAAATAAAAATAAACAAACCAAAAACAACACAAAGAAAGTCACAATTTGAGTAAATTATGACAGATTTTTCACATTTAGGTCAACTGTTCCTGTAATACACATGCTTGACTAATGTCTACAGTTCTTCTGGGGAAACAATGATGATTGGAGAGTTTTTTAGGAAATGTCAAGTCACATTTATTTATATAAATTGCTTTTGCTTTTTACAATGCAGATTGTTTCAAAGCAGCTTTACAGTGATAACAGGAAAATAATGCAACAAAGTTTGTTTCTGCTGTAGCAGATCTCAAGGTGCGGTCCAGAACTAATGGTGGAGAAGTTTCTCTAGCTCTGACAATCTATCACGCAAACAGTGAAGTCTAAAAATTCTTCTTCACATCCTCAGGTGTGTGGTTGTCTTTTATATAGCCACCCGCAGTGTGAAGTTCTCTAGTACAGGTAATTAACTCTCTGAGGGGGGGAAAAGGTGAAGAGACTACTGGATACGATTCCCTCCAGCTCTGCTCATGTCCTGGAATATAATAACAGCTCAAAGTGAGTGCGATGGCTATGGTCTCTTATCTCCACAGGTATGGTAGTCAAAACAGCACACAGACCGTAATCATTAGATAAGGGGCTGTCTCCATCATCCTGTGTTGAGTTTCAATGAGAGGCGACACTGCTGGAAATTTATAGTACAGGCCAATGGTGAAAGGTAATGCGAAAGGACAGATAAAATGAGCAAGAGAGGGGGATGGAGCGATGTATGATGGGCTGGCTTGGACAAAAGAGACAAATGGGAATCTGTGAGGCCGGCAATAAATCAACACGCACCTAAGTCGCGAATAAATCAGAAAAGTAAAGGCAAAACGGCCCAACGGTTTCGTTCCTACAGCTGGAGTGTGGTCGAATACACAGCAGGGGAAAGATCAGAGAAGATCAGCTCTGTCAGACACTCCCAGGAATCTCATGAATAAACTGGCTGGCTATTAATCCATTTAAATTTGCTGCTTTGCATGCATACATTCTAATAATTACAATGCAAATGAGGCAGATGAGTGCGAACGGCAAATAACATGAATGGCGAAAAGAATTAGGACGGGAAGAGAAATCAGAACACACGAGATGAGAAACTATCTTGTCCGCTTGGTATGGAATGAACACTCCACTCCGTTTCCAGCTATCTGATCTCCTTATATGCTCAGTCAGGCCTCAAGGAAACAGCGTCATTGTATCAGGAAACTGGATTTAATTTAAACTCCACGGAGGGGGCTGATAAGAACGTGATGTGTCACCGTGTCTACACTTTCCCTTATCTATATTTGCCAACAGACTTATTTAGTGTCGGGAATAAGCGGCACCTCATAGACACCTAATGTCCCAAAGCAGACACGGACACAACTGTATTTCCCTCCATTTACGGTGGCGAGTGCAGGAGCTGAATTTTAAATGCCATAAGATGGATGTCCTGTTATAGCAGGATTAGACTGCACACTCCTTGTTTTATTGCAGCCTCTTCTTTTTGTAATATCCGTGTAATGGCTTTTTCAAACTGCAGGGACCCGATTTCAGCCATCGCCATTTTCTCATCTCGATTTGGTTCGGCTCCTGCAGCTCAGTTCCTTCTTTCCTTTCAATTCCTTCCAATCTCAACGTAATAAAATTCCTGCGTGGTGCCAGTGAGACTTTAGGCACAGACGACGTTGTTTATTGTCTGAGCTCGCTTAAGATGTAAAACATTCGCATAGCCTTCTTACAGGATATTAAAGACTTAGAAGATACTCACAAAATTGAATGCAGTTTTTAATGCATGATTTCAGAGCATTACAGGGTCTCTTTTTTTACACCATTGCACATGGAGAATGACAATGACATCTACCATGATTGTCTAGAGGTTGCTCTTTTGTAGCTCAGAAAACGTTATAGAATTCTCAGATATGACTCATTTAAAGTGTAACTTCGCCTATTTTAAACTCACTTTGTATAGTTTCAATGTTGGTAGTACATGTAAATGAACAAAACAGCTATTGTAACAGTAGGTTTATCACAGAAAATTGTACTTTGTCAACTCTTTAAACAGCATTATGGTAAAAACGGCACACTATGCCAACAGCTTTCTTACCTGTAGCCTATGAGTTTTGCTTTAAAAGGTTGGGCGGAACCGATGGAATTGCAGTTTCTTTCAGTTTTTGCCCTCTGTTTGGCCTAAAACACTGTCTTTGTTGTCATCCAGTTTGAAATGACTACAAACAGTGAGTTTTTTTTTTTTTCAGATTTTCATTGCTGTTTTCTCTCCATACTTGCAATTTGTTGTAGCCTTTAGCCACTGACAACAAAACGCTGGATCCCTCACTGGAAACTGAAAAGAACTCACTCCCGCTTAAAGTTTTTTTTTTTTTTTTTTTTTTTTTGCAACCCCTAAACAATACAAGTCAACACCATTAGTATTTCCTACTAAAGCAAGGTGGTATTTGACACTGGTCAAGCGTATCCATGGCAGACTGGTGGGAGTGGCCTTGGATGGCAACAAGCCCAGTGCATTATGGGTGTTGAAGTTTTCCTACCAATTTGGCAAAAGGGAAGATTCTACATTGGCAGCCAAGTTTTATTGAAAGCCCATTTTTTTCCAGTGGGGAAGATTCTACCCCTTAAAATATCTACAGGACTTTGCCTCAGGCATACATTATGTTGTATCTTTTTCATGCAAAGACAGTCCCATTATTTTCCCTTTGCTTTTCTGCTGTTATCTCGGGACGCGAGTCCCGAGAAAATGGCGTTCGTCAGCTCCAGTTTGTATCCAGCCTCTCACGGAGACTTCAGATGCTCCAATCACAAAGCCTATGAAGTGACGACTCAACACGGGCGATATGGACTCTCTATGGTGGACGGCACTGATCCTCAACAACTCGTCTTAAGACCGGCGTGCATACTTGGACTTCCAAAAAATACTCTAAATGTTCCGATCCAATCTGACTTGTAATGCTGCCCGAATCATGCACTGTTCCTTCGTTGGCCAGAGGAGAACTGGCCCCCCGACTGAGCCTGGTTTCTCCCAAGGTTGTTTTCTCCATTCTGTCCCTGATGGAGTTTTGGTTCCTTGCCACTGTTGCCTTGGCTTTTGGCTTGCTTAGTTGGGGACATTTAATATTCAATAATATTATTGATCTGCCTTACTTAAGGTGGACGTTGACGCAATATCTTTTAGAAACAAACTTTGTTATATTGTTTTCATGTTATCACTGTGAAGCGCTTTGATACAATCTGTATTGTAAAAAGCGCTATATAAATAAAGGTGACTTGACAGTCCTTCGTGACCACATCTGTCAAGTTCCAAAAAGTAGCCCATATAACTTGTGCATGTGCGCTATAGTCAATAGCTTTGTACACTGAATATAAATTGGACGTCAATCAAACCTGAAGTAATATGTCTAGCGGCACCTTATCTCATTTTCAGACTGTTCGATCCACAGAAGGCTACTGTATATATTCAGAGGACTCTGTATATTTTATATGAACTATTTATTATGAATTATCCCTTTAAAGTAGATAGTATAACCCATACAAATTGGACATTTGTATAATAACAGTTTGAGCTCATTTTATAATGATTTTTGATTGCAGAGTTTGGTATCTTGTCAAATTTAAGCACAGTTTATGAAAGA
Source organism: Tiaroga cobitis (assembly GCA_030578255.1). Lineage (NCBI taxonomy): Eukaryota > Metazoa > Chordata > Actinopteri > Cypriniformes > Leuciscidae > Tiaroga > Tiaroga cobitis. The sequence goes on from CM060591.1 coordinate 13,050,482, forward strand.
GTTGAGGTCACAGTGGATACTGTGAGATTACCGGGAGACTTTTTCTCAGATGAAAATCTAAGCCAAAAAACAATTCAGTTACACTTAGTTACACACACAGTTACACAACATGTACTTACTATAGGGTTAGGGTGAGGGTTTAGTTTAGGGTTAATTGCACGTAATTATGCATAATTTGTAGTTATTACTGCAGTAACTACATGTAACGTGTAACAATGACACTGTAAAATAAAGTGTTACCAAGACATCTCCAATGGCCCTCTATTTAATCTCATTTCTGTCTAGGATAAACAATTGATACCTTCAAGAGACCTTACTTGTGATTGTTCTTATGTGTGTATGTATAAAGGAGACTGAATGATGGAGGTGATACAGTATGTTCTGCCACTCTGTGTAAGGAGCTTAAAGCCTTTACCGGCTGAGATTTTTTTTCCAATTTCTAGAGTTTACTGACCCAATGAGGTCACAGCGATGACATAACTCGGGTTGTGACACATTAAATGCTCTCTTTCTTACCCAGTGACATTAGCTTAAACAAAAACTCCATCCAGTGTCCAAAAGTGAAAAATCTAAAAGAATAGAATAGAACTAAGGATGTAACGATTCACTCGCAACCGGTTGAAAATCGATAAAAATGTGTGACGATTCAAGTCATTTAAAATGTTAAACGAATCGCGATACACGTTTTAAACAGCAGGGCGCGTATTACTGTATAGCCTACTGTGAAGTTGTGAACCTCGCTTTACAGGCACAATATAGCAGCGAGCACTCACTGGCGTGAAGCTAGTTTCACTTCATGGAACTTGATCTTGTGTGAGCCAAGCTCAACTTCCATAAGAATGAACTGAAAACGCTCGGTTTTCTCCGCTCGCGCCGCGCCAGTGTGTGTCATAGACTGGTGTCCACGCGCCGTCAAACAGTAGAGTAGACATGGGGACGGCATGCGTAGATGTTGACGTTGACTCATTCAAATCGGAGGTGTGGCGGCATTTTGACTTTCCGCAGACTAATAATAATCACTACCGTGAGAAGCACCAGTCACCTCCGTTTTCATGTAAAAGTCATTGATACGACAATCGCGAGAGCCACGGAGATCACAAGGTGCATCAGTGTTTCCGTGACAACCAGGTGTTGTATTTATTTTACTATCTCTTTCTCTAAATGTTTTTTTTTTTTTTACTCTTACTAGTGTAATGACACAAATTATAACAAAATTGCAATCTTGCCTTCATTACAATTAAATGTAAAACCCCTGTAAATCTGGTAGCTACTAATTTTACACAGTCTAGTGTGCGAAGGTACCAGTATCCAGCCTCTTGACCAAACAAAGACTGAGTTGAAACAACCTTGAAGGGATTTTTTTTTTAATGTAGTTTTATTATTTGACAAATATATTTTAAATGAAAAAGAAATGTGCAGCATTTTGTCTGAGAAATAATAAAAGGGACACTTTTGTCATCTCATTTGTTAAAAAAATCGTGAGATAAATCGTATCGTGAAACAAGTATCGTGAATCGTATCGCATCGTGAGATGAGTGAATCGTTACATCCCTAAATAGAACAATATAAAAATCACCTCAAACGCATTTGGACACTTTTGGACATTCAAAAATATCTGAATTGTATTGTGTTATAAAATATCAAACCTTACATTTGCAAACAAATTATGCTGCAATATATACATTTAAACTTAATTGTTTAACTAAAATTGCTCATGTGTAATGGATTAGGGGTATAATAATTATACAAATCATATGAAAATTATATAAAATAATTATAATAAATAATCATTGCTGAAAGCCAGAACATTTTGTCTTTAAAAACCTTCATAGTGACCTTTAATTTGGAGCAAAATAATCTGGGGGAATGACTTTATGGCATCAGTCAGACATGTCATGTGTCTCACAAGTGATTAAACTGATTAAAGATGAAGCATATACTTAACTATCCACCTAAACTGGCTTCATGATACTCCAGTCAATTTCATAGCATGAAAGATGATGCTCAAACATTCTGCTAAACTTCAAGTCAATGTGGGAAAAGGAAAATCATACTGGTTTGGAATGAAATGAGGGTGAGTAAAGTCACATCATCCTAAAAACTACAAGCACTTCTCCACATCCAAATGGTTAAAAACAAACCTCAGTGCTTAAACCAGCATTCACACATACCACAATCTGATCTCTGTTCTCAGATTAAATCTGTCCCATCTTCAGTCCCACAACACAGGCTTCAGTTCTTAGAGGCGACACAACGTGAATCACACAAATCCTGTGTGTACACTCCTTTATAGATTCACACAGCTCTTGTGTACATCAGCCAAGCTTTACCCACACACCTGCAAACATCCCAGAGATGAAAGTACGGAAGGGAAGCAACAAAAAAAAAGGCCTGACAAAAAAGAGAGAAAGAAAAGAAAAAATGAAAGCAGCTGCGCTTTTAAAGCAAAAAAAAAAGCCTGATTCGCCGTGTTAGATAAATACAGCATGTTCCATGGGTGGCCTTCAGATAACTGGAAGTCTTTCATGTGTGTTTACAGTAGATATTACAAATTTAACCCTGTCAAACAGACACTACAGCTTTACGAGGAGAGACTCCACCACTGAGGTCACTCAGGACATGAAAGCTCAAAAAGTCTCATTTATTGCAGTCCCCTGTGGTTTAGAAAAAAGCAATGCAGCGTTGAAGAGTTACTAACTTTGGTGACGCAATGCTGCATAGACTGTTAGTTAATGCAGTAGTCTGCTGTGGAGCTCGCATCAAAAAATGGGCCATAAAGGAGGCACCTATCTGAAACCTAAAATGTCAAATGTTGCAATGTCAGATTCATTAGAGTGAATTGTTTCTCATAAGCAGTACTTTCTCGTAGCATAAGAAAGCCTAATTCATTCTAGTGAATCAGTTCATTTAAAGGGTTCATGTAAAAGAACAGATTAAAAATGAGGCACCGTTTCTTTGTATAGGGGAGCGCGGGGCACAACCTAACGCAGGGTTAAATGTAACACGGACCTTTATAGGATCAAGCAGGTTGTGTTTCCACTCTTGTTCTCTCGCTGCCAGAAGACGGTCTCCCGCGAATTTGTGGAAAGTTTTGGTAATATTTCGTGAAGATACTGGACAAAGAGTGTTTTGACACCATGGAAGTAATTTTTTTCATCATAGTTGGGTGTGTACGTTTCCAAATCTAACTTTATATTGCCTTAATCACTGTCTTGTTTGCTAAAACATAGCACCATTTTGAAACATGTCAGCAACTGTTAGCTAGGCTTAAAATATGTTTTACACAGCGGTGTTAGTTGTAGCACAGTGTTACAAGCATAGTTACAAGCTGCCAAGTGTACAATGATAATCAATTGAAAACAGGGAGCCACACAACTTTTCAGGTTTGAGTATTTATTTATATATTTAACTTTGTTGGACTTTCACAAACAATGTTGGAATTTAAAATATTTAAAATTTAGTTTACTATGCATTGATCACTTGTTTATTTATTAAAAATATGGCCTGTTTTTAATGCAATAAACCATTTAAATTTTGATTTTAAGCTCATTTATATTACTGTTATTATTATTCATAATAATAATTTTACATGCAGCTGCCACACACAAATCTAATTCAATTTCAATAACACTATTTGATTTTATTTGTTATTTATTTATTTATTGCAAAACTGTGCAGCCCTTTTCTATGTCTCTATCCATGTTATTGATCCATAATAGAAGGATGATTGGATGAGGGGTGGATGTATGGATATCTATCTATACAGATTCACAAACAATATCAAACTATACAAATAAAATAGTACTGAATTATTTGTGTTACACACAAGTGTTACAACTAACCCCTCTGTCTGTTACAATTAATCCCGCATATGGGGTAAGTTGTAACATTTGCACTTCTGTCACTTTCAGTGTGGTAGGTCCTAGAAAAAAACTGTAAGTGTTAATTTTTAGCAGAGATGTGTATGTTGCTTGTGTAAAAAAAAGTTGAATCTAACTTAAAAAAAATTTTAATAATTGAGCCAAAACCAAAATGTGTTAGGTTGTGCCCCGCTCTCCCCTACTGTTTGTTGATTAGTTAGATTCCCTCAAACTGAAGAAAAGTTGGCATGTCTGCTTTTTCAAGTTTGACTGTCTTGACTGCATTCGGTGCAAAATAAAAAAAAGAAGTTCTGTTGCTTTCTTGTCCAAATAATTTCTGAACAGGTATAAGACTGAGTTTCATTCTATTGTTAATCAAGCTGTATTCTAAGGGTGTTCACACTTGTAGTTCAGTTCTCTTGCTCAAGGCTGCAAAGCCGACTCCGTGTTATAAATACGTTAGACCTATAACTTCTGCCACTAAAGATTGCTTTATCAATAATCTTCCTAATCAGTTTCATCATCTCAGCATCCCGGATAGCTTACAAGAACTTGATATTGCAACAGAAACTTTTAACTCTATCTTTTCCAGCAGTTTAGACGCAGTTGCTCCGTTGCGCTTAAAGAAGATTAAAGAAAATAGTCCAACGCCGTGGTACAACGAGCACACCCAGGCCCTTAAGAGAGCAGCCAGAAAAATGGAGCGCAACTGGAAGAAAACTAAACTAGAGATATTTCGGATTTCATGGAAAGAGAGCTCGATTGCTTACAGAGAGGCTTTAAAAGCTGCTAGATCTGCTTATTTTTCAACCCTATTAGAAGAAAATAAACATAATCCAAGGTATTTATTTGAAACAGTGGCTAAACTAACGAAAAAGAAAGCTTCAAGCTCAGAAGTGTCCAAGCAACACAGCAGGGATGACTTTATGAACTTCTTCACTTATAAGATTGATAATATCAGGGACAAAATTATAACTATGCAACCGTCTACTACAGTATCGCATCAGAGAGTGCATTGTTGTCTCCCTGAGGAAAAATTTTATTCATTTGTTGCTATAGGAGAGGAAGAATTCTGCAAACTCGTTAATTCATCTAAATCGACAACTTGTATGTTAGATCCTATACTGACTAAGCTACTGAAAGAGATGTTTCCAGAGGTCATATATCCTCTTCTTAATATCATTAATTCATCTTTGTCTCTAGGATACGTACCAAAAACCTTTAAACTGGCTATGATAAAACCGCTTGTTAAAAAACCACAACCACAAAACTGGCTATGATAAAACCGCTTGTTAAAAAAAACACAACTTGATCCTACAGAATTAGTGAATTGGCCGATCTCGAATCTGCCTTTTCTGTCAAAGATATTAGAAAAAGCAGTAGATTTAGACCGTACCATAGCACTGAGACCGCTCTCATTAGAGTCACAAATGATTTGCTCTTATCATTCGATCGTGGTTGTATCTCTCTATTAGTGTTACTTGATCTTAGTGCTGCATTTGACACCATTGACCACAACATTCTTTTAAATAGACTAGAAAACTATGTTGGCATTAGTGGAATTGCACTAGCATGGTTTAAATCATACTTATCTGACCGTTATCAGTTTGTAGCAGTAACTGAAGAGATGTCTTATCGATCACAAGTTCAGTATGGCGTACCACAAGGCTCAGTACTAGGACCGTTGCTGTTCACTCTGTACATGCTACCATTAGGAGATATCATTAGGAAATATGGAGTTAGCTTTCACTGTTATGCTGATGATACTCAGCTGTATATTTCTTCAAAACCTAACGAAACTTACCAATTCACAAAATTAGCGGAATGCATAGCTGATATAAAAAAATTGGATGTCTAGTAATTTCCTACTACTAAATTGAAAAAAAAAAAACAGAGATTCTAATTATTAGACAACAAACTTCCACACGTAATAACCTAGAATACTGTCTAACACAGTGGTTCTCAACCTCTCCTGCAGGGACCCCCTGACACACCAAGTTTCTGTTTTAACCCTGAAATGGCACACCTGATTCAATTAATTGAAGGCTTAATGAGTAGTTGACTAATTGATTAATTAACTAATTCCTACTTCCTACTCTAATAATGACTCATTAAGCCTTTAATTAATTGAATCAGGTCTGCCATTTCAGGGTTAAAACAGAAATATGGTGTGTCAGGGGGTCCCTGCAGGAGAGGTTGAGAACCACTGGTCTAACACTTGATGGCTTCTCTGTTAAGTCTTCGTCGTCGGTTAGGAACCTGGGTTTGCTCTTTGATACCAACCATTCTTTTGAAAGTCACGTGTCTAGAATCTGTAAAACTGCATTTTTCCATCTTAAAAATATATCTAAAATACGCCATATGCTCTCATTGGGAAATGCGGGGCAATTAGTTCATGCGTTCATGACCTCAAGGCTAGATTATTGTAATGCTCTACTGGGTGGTTGCCCTGCACGCTTAATAAATAAACTACAGCTAGTTCAAAACGCAGCAGCTAGAGTTCTTACCAGAACCAGGAAGTATGACCATATTAGCCCGGTTCTGTCAACACTGCATTGGCTGCCTATTAAACATCATATACATTTTAAAATATTGTTGATTACTTACAAAGCACTAAATGATTTAACTCCGCAGTACTTGAGCAAGCTCTTAACGCATTATAGTCCTTCACGTCTATTGCGTCCTCAAAATTCCGGCCAGTTGATAATACCTAGAATATCAAAATCGACTGCAGGCGGTAGATCCTTTTCCTATTTAGCACCAAAACTTTGGAACAGTCTTCCTACCATTGTCCGGGAAGCAGACACACTCTGTCAGTTCAAAGCTAGACTAAAAACACATCTCTTTGATCTCTCTAGCATACACATAATACATTATAGACTTCTATAATTCATTCATTCATTCATAGATTAGGTCAGCCGGAACTGGGAACACTTCCCTTAAATCTTGATGTACTCGTTACATCATAAGAAGAATGGCATCTACGCTAATATTAGTGTCTTTGTTTATCCCGAGGTTTTCCCGCACCCTGCCGGATCCAGGCCGTATCCAGATTTGACGAAGGAGCTTTGCCTGGACCCGATGACAATGCAGTGCTTAAGTGTCAACTATCCTCTCCCTATGGAGGATCCCTTTTCCACTCTACAGATAAAGCGTTGTTGAAAATCCGGCATGCGTACCCCGAAGTGATAAAATAAAACAAAATTCTGTATCAAACCTTATAGGCAAGACAAGTAGTTTGTTTAGGCATGGGTTGTATGGAATTACAAACCTGCGCACATATTTTCAAAAGTACATAACTATAGAATCAATTCTTAATGCGCATGTGAACGCCGTCAGCGTTAATCACAGGTTCGCGTTTAAAGTCTGTTTAGAGAGAACGGCGTCGTCTTAGTGGCCCCTAATTTAATAACAAATGATCATTTCAATGGAGGTGAATCAATTAAAACTAACTTTAGCTGGAAATAACATTATTCAAGAACCGCTATAAAGCCAAAACAATCTCTGTTACCTTAAATATGTTTATCTCTGTAAAGCTGCTTTGCAACAATCCATTGTTAAAAGCGCTATACAAATGAAGATGACTTGACTTGACTCTTGGTTCTTTTGGTTTCAGAACCAAAAAAGAAAATGATAAAAAAAAAAAATCATTTAGTCCTGGTTTGCTTCAAAACGTAATTTTTAACACCAAACAAAAAAAAATACAACAACAACAACAACATATTTGATGACGTATATTTTGCGATGAAACTTACGAAACATCCAAAACAATTCTGTGTGCTGGCCTAAATGCAATCGGTGTGCGTACATATTACGGTATTTTTACCAGCTGAGAACTTTTGTAGAGCCAACCAGATCTCACAGCAATTCGTACGTATTTTTACGAGGTGGATAATTTGTACGAATTCATACGACCTCACTTGTACAAATTCGTACGATTTTTGCTAAATTTTTGCTATCTTTCATACGAATTAGCCACCTCGTACTTACTAGTACAAATTTGTACGAATTAGTCGTGAGATAGTTGGTAGGGCTTATAAAATGTTTAAATAAGTCAAAACAGCACCAAGAAGACCAGCTGCAATTCTTCCATAAGTACATAAATGTGTATCAAGGTTGAGAAAAAATGAACATAAAAAGAACACATAACACCTGAACAAATCCGAATACTGCCCAATATTATATAACTGTTTGCATATTATATAACTGTACATAACAGTATGTTTGCAGTTTAAAAAGCAAATACAAGAAATAACTAGTGGAATCATGAATCATTGCCAACTGTAATTTACAACATATGAAGTATAGTCTGAAAAATCAAGGGAATTATGCATACAGCAGCAGAAAGAAAAGGCATTGCATATGACCAAGACATTTTAATGGGCGTGTGGGCTAGTAAGCTAATTATACAAGTAGATTTTGCACATCATCAGTGTTGTTCAAATCTCCAGAATTGAATTCAGTCAGTTCATATTCTTACTGAAGCATGGGTTTATTTCATGCCTACTGGCTGTGTTATTTCCTGCGCTGTATGTGATTTGTGTAACTGCTGAAATGTGATCAGAAGACCTCTCGGGAAGCCCTTCATAATAAGAGGCATCCCGAGCTGTTCCTCGCTACAGTGAAGGATCATCTCCGGCCCTCTTCACACACACACATGTCCCCGGAACATTTCACACTCTTGGGTATTGGGTATTAATCAGCTACTCCTCTCCTAGCCACAGTACAATCTCAAATACCCCAGTCATCCACTCATCATAATGAAAAGAAGGGGAAAAAATAGAAAGAATAAAGAGAGGGAAAGAGGACAGTCAATTCCACACTCTGTGGGATCTCAGTCGAGATCCAAGGTAGCCTTGCAGAATTATACATGAATGAATGAATAATATTACTGAAGATTAAAGTGTTCTAAATCTATCTATTTAAAAAAGTATCTGTATGTATGTATCTGTATATATATATGTGTGTGTGTGTGTGTGTGTGTGTGAATTAGTGTTTATATGTTTTATTAAATTATTTATTTTAACTTTAAATGTTTATGATTTAATTACTTAATAGATTTTCATTAAACTCACAAAACGTCTCAGGTTACGACTGTAACCCTAGTTCCCTGAGAAGGGAACAAGATGATGCGTCGATGACGCTTTGGGAACGCTCCTGCGTGATTGCGTCTGAAGCACTTATGTCAACTAGTCCAACGGCGAGAGTGAGCGTCACGGGCGGGTGACGTCACGACCAGGAAAGGATAAAAGCACATCCGGTTTAGAACCGCGTTAGCTTCGAAAAAGGCCGAAGCAAGTCGATCACAGGGATGTAGGAAGTATGGCAAAGTGACGCATCGTCTCGTTCCCTTCTCAGGGAACTAGGGTTACAGTCGTAACCTGAGAGGTTCCCTTTCGAGGGAACTCAATGCGTCGATGACGCTTTGGGAACGAGAATGCCCAACACGCCATACGAACAAGAGCCTGTCTGTGTGAATACTGAGAGCACAACTGAGACAAGAGCGCCTGTGAACCTGGGGAAGCGCCCATGTCGAAGTTGTAAAACCTTACAAATGTGAGTGGAGAGTACCAGCCCACCGCATACTACATCCTACAGGGATAACTACTTGTATAATAAGGCTTCTAAGCCGCCATACTCCTATCCTGGTCTAAAAGCACCACGGAAGAAATGAACAAAGGTTTCCCCCCCTAGGGGGAGTTACCACCAAAAGGGACATGGTAGGCACTAAGGCCGCCACGTACACCTTCAGTGTGGAAGGGGATAACCCTGCGGAAAAATGAACCCGCAGTTACTCCAGCACTGTACCAATCGGGCAGTAAACTGGGCCCCACTGTTTGAGATCCGCAATATGAAGTGAAAACCCATCACTTAATACACACAGTTTCCTCGTGGAGGGAGCTCTGGAGAGAAGTATGGTCTCCACAACCTCAGTTGAGAGACCAAAGACGATGAGTTGGGCCCCCTCAGAGGCCAAACCCACAGGTTGCAAATCTCTGGGCTGGGGTGAAGGGTCACCCCTTCCACTTGAGACCGAAGGTCCCTCCTGACTGGAATCTCCGAGGGAGAGCCGTCGAGGAGAGACAACAGGTCCGAGAACCAGTCAGCGTGGCCAGTACGGTTCTACTAGTAGTAGACTCATTACGTCCCGGCTGACCTCCTCCAGAACTCCTGGGAGCGGAGTAATCAGGGAAAGACGTACAGACGTAGCCTCGGCCATGTCTATACCACAACGTCCAGCCCCAAGGGAGCTGGGTGTGTGAGGGAGAACCAAAGTGGACCGTGCGTCGTATCCTGAGACGCGAACCGATCCACTTGTGCCGGGCCATAAAACCCCCAAATGTGCTCCACCGCCTCGGTGTGGAGCCTTCATTCCCCGGGCCTCAGCCACTGCCTCAACAGGATGTCTGCTCCTACATTCTGATGCCCTCAGATCTGGGAGGAAATGTCTCAACGCATTGAAGATGGCCATCATCTCCAGGCAATTTATGTACCAAGAGAGATGATGACTCCTCCACAGACCCTGAGCTGAGCGGCCTTCCATTACCGCTCCCCAGCCGGTGAGGGAAGCATCTGTCGAGATTGCAACTCGATGGCAAAGAGCTCCCAACACCGGACCCTGGGTTAAGAACCAGTGTTTCCTCCATATAACCAAGGCGTGGAGACACCGCCACGTTATCTTAATCATACGAAGTGGGTTTCCCCTCGGAGAAAACCCTCTGGTCCTGAGCCACCACTCCAAGGGTCTCATGTACAGCAGGCCAAAGGGTATCACATTGGACGCTCCTGCCAGGAGGCCTAACAGTCTCTCGAACTGTTTCACAGTGCGTGACTGGCCTAGCTTTAGCTCTTTTGTGGCTGTAAGGATAACAGCTACACGAGCGGGCAATAGAACAGCTTGCATCGTGACTGAACCCCATACCACACCAAGAAAATTTGTTCTCTGTACTGGAGAAAGCACACTCTTCTTGGCATTGAGCCTCAACCCCAACATTTGCATATGAGCGAGGACGACACCTCAGTGCCGAACCGCTAACTGTTCTGATTCCGCTAGAATCAGCCAGTTGTCTATGTAATTCAGAATGCGTATGCCCTGCACCCTGAGCAGGGCCAGAGCTGCATCTACACATTTGGTGAACGTGCGGGGTGATAAAGCTAGACCGAAAGGAAGTACCGGATCTTGGTATTCTTTGCCCCGGAAAGAAAACCTCAGGAACCTCCTGTGCTGAGGTAGGATGGAGACATGGAAGTAAGCGTCTTTCATATCTATCGTGACAAACCAGTCCTCGGATCTGATTTGAGTCACAATCTGTTTGAGTGTTAGCATCTTGAACTTGAGTTTCTGTACTGAACGATTCAACAGACGAAGATCTAAAATGGGACGCAACCCTCCATCCTTTTTTGGAACAATGAAATAACGGCTGTAAAAACCCGACTCTCTATCTGGTGAGTACACCTGTTGTATAGCTTCCTTCGCTAACAGGGCCTTTACATCTTGCTCCATTACCAGAGCCTGCTCGGGATGTACTACAGTGAGAAACAACCTGTTGTAGCACGGAGGGCGAGAACCAAACTGGATTCTGTATCCTTTTTCTACTATCTGCAGGACCTATTGAGATATATTTGGCAGTAGCTTCCACGCTGCCAGAAAGTCTACTAAGGGAACCAGCTTCTCGAGGCTGGCCTCTGGTGTTATAGAGACAGCCAGTTCGGGAGCCTGAAACATACCGGCAGGAACTACCTGAACTGACTGTTTTTTAACCCCCCTCAGAGGGTGCGAGTTTGACACAGCGTCGTGGTGACACTGAGCCATGTGCTCGCTGGAGACCGCTGCGCCCCGAGGCACCAAGGGTGGCGGGGTTGGCAGGACGGCCTCCTGAGGGCACCGAGGTGAGGCGGGCACCGTATACTGAGGTGTACACCGCTCCACACCAGTCAGGGCTGCCCTTAGAGGTCTGACACCAGTGGCGTCAGGACCTTGGCCGAAACCTTTTTTGCAGAAACAACGGTCCTCGGATCCATCTTCTGCTTCAAAGGCTTCTGTTGAAAATGCCATCCCGGTCCCCAATCTATCTGAGGGGGAGCACACAAAATGACACTCTATCCTGTACAAGGAGTTTGTTAATCTCAAATGATAACATAACCAGAGCCTGCTCGGGTCCACCACATAGGGAGGGACCCCTAGAAATATGGGTGGATGAGAACCGAACTGAATTCTGTAACCCTTTTATAGTGAGCAGGCCCCAACAAGATAAATTTGACAGTAGCTTCCACGCTGCCAGAAAATCTACTAAGGGGACCAGTCTCTCGAGACTGGGCTCTGGTACTGGTCGAACAGCCACTTCGGTGCCCTGAAGCGGCAAACCGGCAGGGAATAGCCGAACTGACTGCTTTATGACCCTCCTCGGAGGATTGTTTGGGGACGCTGACACCTCGTACCTTTAAACGGCGAACCGGCAAGGCAAACCGAACTGGCAGCGCTGCGACCCTCCTCAGAGAGTCGCCCCTCAGAGGGTGCCGAGGAGACACTGATTCTCGAACCCGTCTCTCCCCGGGGGGGGCACCCTCAGAAGCCTGATAGCCTCGGCGTCAGGACTTCTTCTTAGTCGAAGCCTTCTTCGAGATAACGATTGTCCTCAGATATGTCTTATCCCAAGACGACTACGGCTGAGAATACTAAAGGGACCAGCCTCTCGAGACTGGTCTCTAGTATAGCTTGAGAAGCCAACCCGGCGTCCTGAAACGGATGACCGGCAGGATATAACCAAACTGACCCCTCTTAAACCCCCCTTCTGCGAGTCAGACACTGAGACTAGAACTCACTGGAGGGCACTGGCGGGAGATGGGCACCGTATAATGAGGTGTTATCCACTTCCCCCTGGGAACTAGCCATTTATTTCCTCAGAATTAAATGACTCCTCAAAGATAGAAGAGTATATATTTAATTTTCTCAAAAATTAAATGCAGCCAAAATATCAACCGGACAAATAAACAGTCTGGGTGAAAAGCTGAATAGTATATTAATACAGACATTTAACTCCTCAGAGATTAGATGAGTACATATTTAATTTTCTCAAAAATTAAATGTAGCCAAATACAAACAAGACAAGTAGAAACGGTCTAGTTAAAAGGCTGAATATATAGTGTATTAATATAGACAGTCTCAAACAATAAAGAATACAAAATTAGTTTGCCCACAATAATAAGAGGGAAATTCCCATCTGCTCAATTCCCTGCGCATATTATACATTGCGGACTATCATCTACACGTTTCCTCGGCAAACGTGCGATAAAGCCACTTAATTATTGCAGATATGCAGACCCATAATCTAAGCGCTGCCTCGGCAAGCGCGCAATCTGAGTTATAGATTCTTATTGTAGAGATGCAGACCCATAATCTACGCGCTGCATCGGCAAACACGAGATCTGAGCCAATAGATTCTTATTGCAGACCCACAATCTACGCGCTGCCCGGCACACGCGAGATCTGAGCCAATAGATTAGGCTTGTTTGAGATGAGCAAAATCTGCGCAGAACCGATCACCGGTGATAAGTGCAAGATGCATGCCGGTTAGAAATGTGTCCGAGTGCGGTCCGCCTTGCTCTGATGTCATGCCAACGTATGTCAAAAAACTCTCGCGACCGCAAGGCGCACGTGTCGGATTCTGCAGTCGCGCGCAGTTGCTCTCCACCAACTGATCAAAAGCACGATGGGAAATGACTTGCTGACGACACAGCTTAATGCTCATTGGTTTAAACAACCGTGATGTATTGTTCTCTTTTAAAATGTTTGATTTTAAAACTCTGATATCATGTTTTATGTGTATAAATTATGTGTGGATATTCCCAAACTATCTGACAGTGTGATCTATGTGATGTAATTTAAAAATAAATAAATAAATAAATACACATCTGTATTAAAGAAAAAAGGATTGATAAACACATAGGCCTATTTAAAATGGAATTAAATAAGTACTTTGGGTGTCTTGTTCCTTATATTTATTTTCATATTCAAGCAACAAAACTTCAATTATATCCAGTTTATTAGCAACACCGTGCACGAGCGTGAATCCCGTGAATCCCGCGATATCCACCTTTGATCTTACAGGTGTCTGATCCACTGCGAGAAGCGAGATCTGTCCGGCTTTCCTGCGCTTTTTTCACTCCTCCTCTCACTGCAGACGCCTACTCTCGACTACATTTCAGGCGAGGCAATTAAGGCGCATCTCAAACAAGCCTAGTATTATTGCAAACCCGTAATCTACGTGATGCCTCGGCACACGCGAGATCCATGATCGAGTCACAGAATCTTTATTGCAGACCCGTATCTACGCGCTGCCTCGGCAAACGCGAGATCCGAGCCAAATAATCTTTATTGACTTTTTTCCCTCTAGAAGAAAGCTAACCGGACCAGAGATAAAACTCTCGATAGTGCATATGTTACACGCCGGGAATTTATGAATGAACACTGTCAGCCCCAATATACTAGAGCTGACCGTGCATGCTCCACTCCCAAACAAACAACACATGAATCGCGTGTGTCCGCACTCGTAATGAAGCGAGGGCAGGGACGAACACACGATCCAAAGCTGTTTGCTCGCCATACTCCTGTCTAATATATAAATATACTTGAGGACAAACAACAATAAATAGACAGAGACAGATTCACATAGAGCGCTTGCTGAGGCACAGAAGCTAACGCGGTTCTAAACCAGATGTGCTTTTATCCTTTCCTGGTCGTGATGTCACCCGCCCGTGACGCTCACTCTCGCCGTTGGACTAGTTGACATAAGTGCTTCAGACGCAATAGGCTTGTTTGAGATGCGCCCTGCCTCGCCTGAAATATAATCGAGAGTGCAGTGCAGTGAGAGGAGGAGTGAAAAAAGCGCAGGAAAGCCAGACAGGTCTCGCTTCTCGCAGTGGATCAGACACTGTGAGATCAAAGGCGGATATCGCGGGATTCACGCCCGTGCACGGTGTTGCTAATAAACTGGATGTAATTTAAGTTTTGTTGCTTGAATATGAAAGTATAGTATATAAAGTATATGATACCCAAAGTATAGGCTACTATTTAATTCCATTTTAAATAGGCCTACATTTTTACCAATCATTTTTTCTTTAATACAGACATGTGTTTTTATAAAAAAAAAAAATAATAATAATTACATCACAGAGATCGCACTGTCAGAGAGTTTGGGAATATCCACACATAATTGATACACAAAAAACATGATATCAGAGTTTTAAAATCAAACATTTTAAAAGAGAACAATACATCACGGTTGTTTAAACCAATGAGCATTAAGCTGTGTCGTCAGCAAGTTGTTCCCCATTATGCTTTTGATCAGCGCAGTCGGTGGAGAGCAACTGCGCGCGACTGCAGAATCCGACACGTGCGCCTTGCGGTTGCGAGAATTTTTTTGACATACGTCGGCATGACATCAGAGCAAGGCGGACCGCACTCGGACCCATTTCTAACCGGCATGCTTCTCGCGCTGATCACCGGTGATAGGTTCTGCACATTTTGCTCATCTCAAACAAGCCTATTCACGCAGGAGCGTTCCCAAAGCGTCATCGACGCATCGCGAGTTCTCCATCACATACCCCAGTCTGGAAAACCCTGATGTAATATAATATTTAATGCACTTAATGTTGTTGATAACCAAGAATGGAATATATTTTCTTTCTCTTCGTATTTTTATGTCAATATGGTACAATATTTCCAATTTAAATGAACGTGATAAAAACTTAGGTAAAAAGTTAACTAAAAGTAATCTAAAAGTAGTCTGATTATATTACCTTAAATGTGTAATGTAATGTATTACGTTACAAACTACAATTTTTGTAGTTGTAGTTTGGAATCAGTAACTGACTACAATGTGTAAGTAATCTAGCCAGCACTGTGTGTCTATTAAAAAGATCTAATTTGGTCAAACACTTCAAATAAGCAAGAGTTTGATAACTGATCTCAGTATTAATTTCCCCTATGTTTGAGTAATGGACCATATGACATTTTAATGTTTTAATGAAGTCTTGTACATGAATCACCATACAGGCTGCCCTTCCTTGACTAATATAGGTCACTAATTAAATTTTGTCCTTTTAGTTCAGAGCAAATGAAAATGCTCTTTTAATGGAGCCCATTATTTTACTACAAGATATGCTGATATGCATGACCATATTCCATTTTTTTTTCAATCTGTGTTTCTTTTGAAAAAGAGATTCATATGATGATAGCTTTGAGTTAAAGGAGAACTCCGGCGCAAAATGAACCTTTGGTCTAATAAAACATTGGTACCTAGTCAACCGTTCTCTGAGATTTGTTTTCATGATAATCGAATGTAAAGAGTTTTATCTCTAAAAACTGTTTAGCGTATAACGCTAGTAATGGGGGCATTTAATAAGTAAAAAGAAATCGCTAGTTAATACCACTAAC
The DNA here is from genome assembly GCA_030578255.1 of Tiaroga cobitis. Lineage (NCBI taxonomy): Eukaryota > Metazoa > Chordata > Actinopteri > Cypriniformes > Leuciscidae > Tiaroga > Tiaroga cobitis. The sequence continues at coordinate 13,066,778 of CM060591.1, forward strand.
AAGGCTCAAAATAGCCCCACACGAACACAGTAACATAATGAGGGTCCCTACATGCAAAACGAAGCATTGAGAACTTTGTAAGTGTACAGACCGTTTAATAAGAAGATATTTTATAAAGACAGTCCACTTCGTGTATACAGACAGCAGCCATCTTTGGAAAACAGTCTCGACTAGTCAAACCACGAACGCCATTCATACAGTTCAGAAGTTCACTGAAATTCATACAGTTGAGTTCATACAGCTCACTTAGCACGTCATTCGTGTGGGGCTATTTTGAGCCTTGTTAGTGGTATTAACTAGCGATTTCTATTTACTTATTAAATGCCCCCATTACTAGCGTTATACGCTAAACAGTTTTTAGAGATAAAACTCTTTACATTCGATTATCATGAAAACAAATCTCAGAGAACGGTTGACTAGGTACCAATGTTTTATTAGACCAAAGGTTCATTTTACGCCGGAGTTCTCCTTTAAAGGGTAGCTTTTTACTAAGGGCCCAGAGACAATGAGAAGCGCATTTCATTGTCTTCCTCTCAAAAGTAATAATCTAGACATGATACTATTCACAAGAGATTTGACAACCATTCGGAATGACATCATGCCATTACCACAGTTCCTTATGTTTGATGGCACAGAATATAATATAGAACTATTAAAAATGATGGAGCAATGTGTCTTTCTGCATTTGAATGGAGTCTTCTGACATAGCCATCTTAGCAAGAAAAAGTAATGTAATTAAGGGGGCTTTTACACTGGGCTCGTTTGCTGCGGTCCGAGCCAGAGCGCGTTTGTTCCCGGCGCCCCCCGCAGCGTTGGTCTGGTTTCACACTCAACTTGATTCTATCGAACCCTGGTGCATTTGCGTGCATATTACGTCATCGCAAACGTCCACGGCGCATGATCGAAAACAGAACGCGGGTCAATATTGCGTTTTTTATTAATTTGCTGCTATTATGCGCAGTTGAGTGAACAATACAGGTTTACTGTGCGTGTGTCACAAAAGGTGGCCCTCTGCTGCTTGCAAACGAACTCTTTTGAGGAGACAGAGGATTTTCAAATTTGGTGCCCTGATTTCACGCGCACAATGGGGCCACCAGGCCGTGGCCACCCCTGGCCGACTCCTCAACACATTCTCATCCCAAGGCGTCATCTAACTGACGCTAACTGACGATTTTGACCATGCGTCAACATGCCGACGCACATGGTACCCTTTAAGCGTCAATATGAGACGCTCATTCTCGGGCGTCATCTAACTGACGCTTTTGACCATGCGTGGCCACCCCTGGCCGACTCCTGACCACCCCACTGGCCACCCCAATGGCCAGTACAAATTTTAGTAGCATCAGTCATGCATTTCATAAATAAGTCAAAAATATTCTTTAGTGAAAGAAGACGGGGAATTATGTGTCGTGACGTGCTTTTTAAGTGCCAAACGGTTACAGTATACTGTTTCAGCAGCTTTTTGACGTGTCTTTGCCACGTTTTGACAAGCAGGGATGCAGACAGCGCGCTTTTCGGCGCCTCCCGATTTTTTCACTTCAGTTTGGGTGACAAAGTCATCTGAAGTCATTCCATAGCTTAATGTGAGGGACAGAAGTCTATTTACATCATTAAAGTATACGGAAACTCGTTTTCCCTCCTCTGCGGCTGTCAATCATTCTCCATTCATGTTCAAACAGCGCGCGCGCCTCTTGGATGCACGGTAAAACTCTCTCCAATATGATATATTCACATTATAATGCATTATCTGTAGATAAAAGGCTGTATATTTGCATAAAATTACTTTATTTTGTTGGAGTTTGTTGCTGTTTTTAAACGACTCACTACCGTGTGCTTGCTAGATCACACACATCACAAGGACTATGAATCGGCATCAAACGCACAATAAGTGGAATTCAAAACTGTGAAACAAAGGAACAAATCGCACTAGGATTTGTGCGCTCGACAATTCTTCGCTTTGTGACGTGAACTTTTAAATGCGCACTTATGCAGCGCTGCACACTGTGACTCCATGTTGCTTTGAGCACATCATTCTGCACCCGCGAATCCCGCGATGCGCGCAGTGTGCGCTCTGTTTTTCCTGTTATCATGGGTTTGCGCACTGAAATATTGTTAAAAGCCAATATATTTTGTTATACCTAGCCTGCTCAATACAATTACAATATCCATAATTTAATTCCATATTATTTCTTTGTAGTGTAGGCTATATCAACGCATTCTCATCCTTTGGCGTCATATAAGTGACGCCTGACAAAACGTCGAAATACTACGCACATGGCACCCTTTAGCGTGAATATAACACGCGAAGTGATGGGTAGGTTTAGGTGTGTTGTAGGGTCTGCGTCTCATATTCACGCTAAAGGATGCCAGTCAACTTTATGACGCCTTGGGTTCGCGTGTTATATTCACGCTAAAGGGTGCCATGTGCGTAGTATTTCGACGTTTTGTCATATAGCGTCACCTATATGACGCCAAAGGATGAGAACGGGCTGGCTATATATGCACTTCTGAATTCTTGACATTCATATATAAATATAAAATTGTGAAATGTATGATTGCCTGATTGAATTTTATAAGAGAACTAATAGTAATTTGTTTTTATTAACATATTTAGATTTTATAAAATTACTTTGCAGATTTTTTCAAGAATTGCTTTTTGCTGCTGATTTATACACTCATTAAGTTTATTAAAAATTAATAATAGATTTATGTAATATTTAAAGATGTTAACTGTAATCTTACACTGCAAAATAATAACTTAAAAAGGATTAAATTCATCACAATTATGTAAGTATCTGGAAATTTGCCGCGGGGCGAGGGCCCTTATATAATATATATCATGATATATAATATAATATATATTAGTAGGGCCCTACTAATATCATTAGTAACATTAAATATAACACAATAAACCAAAGTATATCAGGAGTTTCCTTAAGTCTTTCTGATAGTTTTCTACAGGCCGGTTTACTACAACAGTAGAATACAATTCTGAAATTATGGTTTATAGTTTTGGTGTGCCACCCCAAGATTTTAAGTGGCCCCATCTGGCCACCCCTATGAAAAATTTCTGGAGGCGCCACTGCACGCGCAATGCACGAATACACTGCAGGCTCACTCTCGCTCGTATCCAAGGTAAATCATCAACACTATCATCCCTTACAAGTGTTTTATTTAACTGAATACATCACAATAAGCTAAAACGCATGCAGTCACTTTACTTCCTGGACAAGTGCGCACCTGAGTCCGTGCTGCTTTCACATTCACGCGGACCGCGGCACGGTTCGGGAGCAACCGAACTCAGACCACCTCCTCCAGGTAGTCTCGGGTTCGGTACCCCAGTGCGCACCCGGGTCCCATGACAGCGTTCACATTAGCGATTTTTCATGCGAACCGTGCCCCGTTCCGAACTAAACTGCCAGTGTGAAAGCCCCCTAAAAGACAATGTGCATTTATTACTTTAAATGAGGACAGGAAAGCAAACAAACACAGTCATCAAAAGAAACATCTATTTGGCTTGGCAGAATGGATATGAACTTTGTAAATTTGCTTGATTAGTCAATATACATCCCCAGCAAGATGTGTGATCTCATCAGATAAAACATAATCATTCCCACAATACCCCAGTTTTCCTCTAGATTTTTCATGATAATTAAAGGCATGAGAGTCGTCTTCTTTCCTCTATATTATTCTGAATCTCTCTTTCTCCCCCTCCAGCCTCCACCATGTTCGGCACACTCTCATTTTCTGTCTGTATGTTATCTCTTAATTGCTTTTACTTTCTCACAGTGTGTGTGTGTGTGTGTGTGTGTGTGTGTGTGTGTGTGTGTGTGTGTGTGTTTGTGTGCTCTTGGCAACATTTGCTTTCTCCAAGTCAGGACGGCTGCTATTCACCACATGTGTCTCCATCCGCCACCTTTTCTTGTCTTCTAAATGTATCATCAACTTTATTTATTCTTCCTGATTTTTCTCCCTCAGTATATAATTGACTTATTAAATCCATTACAAGAAAGTACTATTGCATTTTAACTAAGACTGAACGAACAAGAAATAGAGCACATAGATAGTTTAATTAAAGTAATTCAGTATTGTCCGTTTTTTTTAAATTACATTTACTTTCATTAAGTTGATTGAAAAATTAACTTTGTGTGAAAGTTTGAAACTGGACACTTAAATATTGTTTTGCTGTTGCTAAAGAAACAAGACTGTTTTGTGAAAAAGTTATTTATTTATTTTTTTTGCTATACTGGTTCATTCTCAAACAGGTTTGTTAATTTGACATTTCTTACCATGACACACGCATCCATGTACTCAGTGACTCAGGGCCACATCTGAAAGAGGCCCTCATCTCAGTGTGCTTTATTGTACACTGGCCCACTTTAGGGGACAGAGGAATGTCTGCTGTATGATTATGAATTTGCACATTTAACTAAGTGTTCTCGAGGTCATTCTGCTCCGTTTGATGTGGGTCAGGAACTGATGGAGTTCTTGTATGAGAATCTCTCTGATTATTGTGACACTGCCATTGAGATTTGCGGAGGTTCAAACGTCTGTATGAGAGTTGGAAGGAGGGCAAAAGGAGGGGCAAAAAAAGAGAAGCCCCAAGCTTTGGGCCCTCTATCACACCAGTCAAATTCTTATCATCTCGCAGCCTTTGATGTCTCTCTCTCTCTCTCTCTCTCTCTCTCTCTCTCTCTCTCTCTCTCTCTCTCTCTCTCTCTCTCTCTCTCTCTCTCTCCCTCTGTGTGTGTGTGTGTGTGTGTGTGTGTGTGTGTGAAGGTCATCTTTGAAAGCTTGCCAGCTTCTTCACAACAGTTTAACCCACAGTTCACCAGCAAACCAGCTTCCTCTTACCTGAATCAAACGCCAATAAGAAAGGAGCAAAAAAAAAGACTTCCTCTGTTCTGATTCATGCTTAAAGTGTCTGACAAATTTGACCCTCCAAGTGTTCCTGCATTGTGCAACTTTAAATATACAGAAGTATAATGGAATGAAATACAAGAAATTCAATATGACTGTGTTTTTTGTAGCTTTTAATGATATATTGAAATTGTAATAAGGTATTGGAAATGTTTAATTATCCATTAATTGTAATGATATCTAATGTTTTAAAAATCATTAGGTAATAATATTTGAAAAGCAACAAAAATATACGCACAATGATATTGGGCCAAATTCAGAACATTTAACATTTATTTTAAAAAATTTTGATATTTTAATGCATTTAATAAACTTCCTTTCGAAAGTTTGAGGTCAATAAGCGTTTTTGTTTTGTTTTGTTTTTTATTAGGTAGCACTTTATTTTACAGTCCTGTTCCCCATGTACATACTATGTACTTATTATAGTTATAAATAATAATAATAACTGGGTAATAACTAGGAACTAATCCTAAACCTACCCCCAAACCTAACATTAACCGATGTAGTTATCTTATATTAACCAGTACTTTCTTAGCACACTGCAAGTACACGTAAGTGCACATACTGTAAAATAAAGTGCAACCTTTAATTATTATGCAAGAATGCATTAAATTGATCAAAAGTGACAGACTTTTACGCTGTTAATAAAAATAATATTACAAATAAATACTATTATTTTGATATTTCTATTAATCAAAGAATCTTGAAAAAAAATGTCACAGTTTAAAGATATTATGTTTTCAACTGTGATAATAATAATAAATGTTTCTTGAGCATCAAACATCCGCATATTAGAACGATTTCTAAAGGATTACGTGACACCGAAGACTGGGGAAATGCTATTTAAAATCAGCTTTGCCATCACAGGAATAAATTATATAATTAATATAAAATGATACATAAATTAATAAATGTTAAAATAAAAAAAATATATTTCACAATATTACTATTTGTACTGTATTTTGCAGCCTTTGTGAGCGAGTTCGTCAAAAACATTAAAAAAAAATCTCACAGACCCCGTTTATAGTTAAATCATTTACATTTAAATCATTTTTAATATATTTTTTAATATATATAAATAGTATTAATTGTGCTCAACCCTGTTCTCTTCTACTCTTTTAACAAAGTAGTGCAAAATCAGTGTGTGTGTGTGTGTACATTTTTGTTTGGGCAAAGGCCACATGTCTTCCCTACAGTGACCAATATGGTCACTTAGAGATGCACTCTTCCTCCCTATTGGCACCAGACTGCACCACAAGTGGATAAATCTGTCTATTTATATGGCGCCACAACTCCTTATCCCAGCTTTCCGGAGTGCCCAAATACAATTAAGTTCTTTCCTATTTGGCAAAACTCATTTTTGCATTTCTGCTACACCAGATTCTGCACTAACTCTGATAGAACTAGTGTGTTTAATGGACCATAGACTAAATTCAAACTGAGTGTACATAAACAGGCCAGAATCCTACAACTGGAGCTGTACTCCTGGTGATGGATGGATGGATGGATGGTTCTAATATGCGAATGTTTGATGCTCAAGAAACATTTATTATTATTATCACCGTTGAAAACTTAATATCTTTAAACTGTGACATTTTTTTCCAGGATTCTTTGATTATTCGAAATATCAGATAACAGTATTTATTTGTAATATTATTTTTATTAACAATGTAAAAGTCTGTCACTTTTGATCAATTTAATGCATTCTTGCATAATAATTAAAGGTTGCACTTTATTTTACAGTATGTGTAATCCATCTGTCTGTCTGTCTGTCTGTCCTCAGCTCATTTTGACCAAGAATGTGTTAAGCAACCAACTACGGTTTGTTTAAAGTAGACAAACTTCTACCTTATTTGCTGCCTGCTTTAGTAATATATCAAGGTTGTGCAGTATTACAACATTAATATCTCTTCTCATTTAAATCTAAATGCATTCAATGTGTTAGACTGCTCACATTTACACATATTCATCAACCAGAAAGAAAAGAGAAACAAGGTCACTTAGGGCAAATCACATACTTTTTTCAAAGGTGGCATGACTGAAGACAGCAGTGCCAAAGAAAATTTGAAAAGGAAATCATGTCCCTTTTGTTCTTCCAGAACAAAACTTTCAAGACAAAAGCCATTTAGATGATGCATTACATCTCAACCAAGAGCCGTGATAATGAAAAGGGATAATATTACATCAGGCACATCAGACAGTAAATTGGCCCTTTTACATACAGCACATTGCTTATTAACTCTCTGTAGTTCTTCATTTGAAAGCTGATATAGCTCTTTCCATTTATTATTCACTCTTTATCTCATCTGTATCTCATCACTGCAAACTCAAATATTGCAACTAAAATCTGCAATTCAATACTCTTTCTTAATGAAACAGCCAGAAATTATATACTGCAGTATACCAAAGCTTCTTATAAAACATATTGCTATGTAATCAATAGCTTGAAAAAAAAAGACCTTGCAGTTCCAAAGGTTTTACATGTTATGCATATTCTCATTGATAAGATAACATTGTGCTGTATAATCTCAGTTGATCCCTTATCAGTTCTCCTCATGGACAATAGAAGCAGCAGTGTGTTTACTTGATTTCCCAGGCTGTTGTAAAATGTTACATTGCTTCTTCTGTTATTTAAAAGGGCAGAACAAACCCAGCGGTACCACTTGGGACCAGCCTGATCAAACATGTACATATTTACTCTAGAAGAGAGGAAATGAATGGCTATTTGTTTGAGGCTGGGTAAGCACCGTTTATGAATTTAATAATTTCACCTATACTGTCATATCATGGCATGTCTCACCACATAACATTAGCAAGTCTCCTTCTATCTCATCACAATGGACTGAACCTTTTCATGCTATAAGTTAAATCAGTCCAAATCTTTTTCCGAAGTCATCATACTTGAATTCCAGTCTTAGTGTTAAAAATATAACCTTATCACATTGAACTACCAGTCCTTCAGGTTCAAATACCAAGGCCCAGTCAAATTACTGATAAATTGTCATACCGGTATTTACCAGTCTCTATATTTCATTGAATTATTTGTTTAAAGATGAATATACTACCCAAATTTCTGTTCCAAAATGTCCCTCATGGCTCCTCCTTCTTTATTTTTCTTGTGGAGAATGTTTATTTATTTTTGTTTTTGGGGATAATAAACACCCAGGAGTTATAACATATTTGGTATACTGATCATATGATAGGGGAAGACTGAAACTCAATTCAAAATATCCAATGGTATTATTGGACATCCCAGTCAATAGTGATAATGTTTTTTTCTGCACCCAGCCACCCTGCGGAGAAAGCTCATTTCAGCCGCCTGTATCCAGGATCTTGTCGTTTCGGTCATGACCCACAGCTCATGACTCTAGGTGAGAGTAGGAACGTAGATTGACCGGTAAATCGAGAGCTTCGCCTTGCAGCTCAGCTCCTTCTTCACCACAACTGACCGGTACATCGACCACATTACTGATCCGTCTGTCAATCTCCCGTTCCATCCTTCCATCACTCACGGACAAGACCCCAAGATACTTGAACTCCTCCACTTGAGGCAGGAACTCTCCACCAACATGAAGTGGCAAGCCACCCTTTTCCGACTGGGAACCATGGCCTTGGATTTGGAGGTACTGATTCTCATCCCAGCCATCCCAGTGCATGTTGAAGGTCCTGGTCTGATGGGACCAACACGACAACATCATTTGCATAAAGCAGGGACGACACCCTCCGGCTCCTGGCTACGCCTAGAAATTCTGTCCATAAAAATTATGAACAGAACCGGTGACAAAGGGCAGCCCTGTCGGAGTCCAACATGCACAGGGAACAAGTCTGACTTACTGCCGGCAATGCGAACCAAGCTCCTGCTCCGGTCATACAGAGACCGGACAGCCCTTAGCAAAGGGCCCCAGACCCCATACTCCCAGAGCACCCTCCATAGGATGTGGGGACACAGTCAAATGCCTTCTCCAAATCCACAAAGCACATTTGGATTGGTTGGGCAAACTCCCATGAACCCTCCAGCACACTGGAGAGGGTATAGAGCTGGTCCAGGTTTCCACAACTGGGACGGAAACCGCACTGTTCCTCCTGGCTGAATTCTCCTCTCCAGTACCCTGCCATAGACTTTCCCGGGGAGGCTTAGAAGTGTGATCCCCCTGTAGTTGGAACACACCCTCCGGTCCCCCTTCTTAAGAAGAGGGAACACCACCCCGGTCTGCCAGCCCAAAGGTACTGTTCCCGACCGCCAAGCGATGTTGCAGAAGCGTGTCAGCCAAGACAGCCCCACAACATCTAAAGACTTGAGGTACTCAGGGCGGATCTCATCCACCCCCGGTGCCTTGCCACCAAGGAGCTTCTTGACTACCTCAGTAACTTGAGCTTGGGTGATGGACGAGTCCACCTCCGAGCCCTCGACCTCTGCTTCCTCAATGGAAGACGTGTCGGTGGGATTGAGGAGATCCTCGAAGTATTCCTTCCACCGTCCGACAATATCCCCAGTTGAGGTCAACTGTAAACTGTGTTGGTAGGGCACTGCTTCCCTCTCCTGAGGCGCCGGATGGTTTGCCAGAATCTCTTCGAGGCCAACCGGTAGTCCTTCTCCATGGCCTCACCAAACTCCTCACAGGCCCGATTTTTTGCCTCCACAACCACCCGGGCTGCAGTCCGCTTGGCCTGCCAGCACCTGTCAGCTGCCTCAGGAGTCACACAAGCCAGCCAGACCTGATAGGACTCCTTCTTCAGCTTAACGGCATCCCTTACTTCCGGTGTCCATCAACGGGTTTGGGGATTGCCGCCTCGACAGGCACCGGAGACCTTACGGCCACAGCTCTGAGCGGCCGCGTTGACAATGGAGGTGGAGAACATGGTCCACTGGTTGAAGCTCCGCCGGAGGTGGGAGTTGAAGATCTCTCTGACAGGGGACTCGGCCAAACGTTCCCAACAGACCCTCACAGAACGTTTGGGTCTGCCGAGTCGGTCCAGCTTCCTCCCCCGCCATTGGATCCAACTCACCACCAGGTGGTGATCAGTTGACAGCTCCACCCCTCTCTTCACCCGAGTGTGCAAGACATACGGCCGGAGGTCGGATGAAATGACCACAAAGTCGATCATCGACCTCTGGCCTAGGGTGTCCTGGTGCTACGTGCTCTGATGGACACCCTTATGCTCGAACATGGTGTTCGTTATTGGCAAACTGTAACTAGCACAGACGTCCAATAACAGAACACCTCTCGGGTTCAGATGAGGGGGGGGGGGCCGTTCCTCCCAATCACGCCTCTCTCTCATTCTATATTTAGCCCAATATAAGAGAATGACAATTTAATGCATGGTCGAAAAGATTAAGGCTTTCAACTCTAGAGAAGGATTATAATGTCATTTGTTGATGTTAATAAAAGTTCAAAATTCTTAAAAAACATTATAAATACCAGCAACTTATGAGTTTTATACTTACTGCCCAGGGGCAAAGCCTAATAGAGCCATAACCAATTAATTTGTAGAAATGCAAGTCTAAACCAAGTCAGGTGGAGGTTGCATATCTTGTTTATATAACATGCTAATATCAGGCTCTCTAGAGTTTTCTGCATCTAGTTTAGCCCTGTGGAAGCAATACTTAGATGTATGATTAGATAGAGACAAGGACATATGGGAGCAAATATGTGCAGAGACAGTTAATAGTAGACAGCAATTGTGACTTATGTATACTTATGTATCTCCAGTAAGGTTTAATACAATTAATAGCAAAATACAGATACTTGTCCAACTTGTATAAGTGCATAGGGAACGTTATTTTATTGTATGTGGGAATGTGAGAAATTAAAAGAGTTTGGAAACAATATGAATTCTTTCCAAACAATTATTTTCTTTCCATTCAAGAATTATTCTTTCCATTCAAGAATATGAATTATTCGTACGAATTCATAGACAATGATTATTGGCTTTTGTTTATACATGTCTCAGACACCTGTCACATTGATGGTGTTCCCCAAAGTGCCAATACCAGACGCAGTGTCTCGTTCCGCTTCTCAGGGAACCAGGGTTACAGTCGTAACGTGAGATGTTTTTTTTTTTGTATAAAGATTATTTAAATTAGATGTTTATATAACATTTATAGCTAGAAAATTTGCCATTTTAAAGTTCCAAATTTTGATAACAGGGTTGCAAAGATTGCAAACCTCACATACAGTGAATTGAAAATAAACGGCTCATATAATATTTGGTTTGACCTCCCAAGTCTAATGATTAGCATTTTTTTGAAGGTAATGTACCTCTCAATGACACTTTCATAAGAATTGCAGGCCCTATGTTGCTTGTGGAAAGTAGCAAATTTCTGTACAGACAGACAGTGAGGAGGAAGCTAGTCTTTTTTACTATTTTTCGTTCATAGTTTGTACAAGTTGTATCACATATTTGTGATGACAACGCATTTTCTAGTAAAGCCACAGTCAGCTGTTATTGATTGTAAACACTATATTTTACGCTAATAATTTTTTTATACATCCAGATGGCCTCAAATATATAACATCCTCCTCAAAACTGCTCATGAAAGTAGATAATAGAGCAGCCCTCTGTTCTGAAATTATTCATTATTGCGAATTACACTCTGAGCCTAATCAACCAATTCAAAATAAATAAAGGTTTTGGGAATTTCATCTCCAGAGCTCTCTCTGGAAGTATTTACCTCCTCCTTCATTTGACTTAACAATGGTGCTCTTTCCTAGACCATTAAACATGAATATCTCTTATTTCACCTCCCCCTCTCTCGCTCTCTCTCTCTCTCTCAATCTCTCTCTATCAAGACCTGACTGAGAATTCAGCTTTTTAAGCCATATGTTGAATAAGAATAATTTTTTTTTTGGAGCATAGGTAGATGTTTATAAACTGGATTAGCCAACAGATTGAGAGCTGGAAAAGCAGATCACAATTTAAACACTGTAATTATTGGAATTTAACAACAATGTACAGTAACTTCTCAAAATAAAATATTTTATTTAGAATTTCACTGTGAAATCATTGCAATGCAGTGTTTATTTAGACAAACTGTCCATTCACACTTGGACGTCTTGGACGGTGAGGGCGTCGAGGAGTTGAAGTCAGGTCAATTTTATGGGAATGAGCTATGAAGCAGTTTGGCGGCAACCAATCGGAATGTAGAAGTCCTCCACTTCAGAGGATTCCAGAGAATGCAGTCCTTTAAACTTTGGCTCCGACCACATTAGTTCCCAAGCAAAATGGAGGAGAGGTTGATCATGTGAATTTGATAAGAAGGCCCCTTTAAATAAAGTTTGCAAGATCAGCATTCGATCTTCGTCAGAGCGTCCACGAATCTTTCTACAGCGTTGCTGGCAGTGCGGCGGTGTGAAAAAGTAAGTGACAAATAGCAAATGTCTAGTTGGCAGAGGTTATTTACTCTAACTCTGCCCACCAATGTCTGATTGGGTCAGACAAACTTACAAAATAAATCTGCTACAAGAGCAGTGGTGTGGAGAGTAAGGCGGGTGGCGGTATCTTTTGATGCGATAGACCAGAGTTTAAAACTTACTTTTACCGAACTCCTTCTCCATTTTCCCATTGCACACCAGCTCAGAGCATTAAAAAAAAAAAAAAAAAGTTAAGAAAATGTTCGAAAAGTGATGTAGAACTATTTTCCCAATAAAGCGGGAACTATTTAATTATTTTATTAATAATTTACACTCAATGTGTTGTTATTCTTGGATTTTGTAATGTAATAAAATGCAAATCTGCACCTATTTGCAATAGGAATAAATAGCACCTAACAGCTATTTACACGTTGTAAGGGATAATCTGGGTTTGTTTCTGGTTTGGGTGGGTTTGTCAAGTGTTTTAGTTCGGTGTCCTAGCTTTCAGTTTGTTTCTGTGGTTTTTCATGTTTTGATCCATTTGCACACCTGTGATTCATTTTGTAGATTGTATGTGTATTTAAGCTCTGGGTTTCTTTCTGTTCATTTTCTGTTCTCGTAACGTGTTAATCGGTGTCCTGGTTTTCACTTAGTGTAAATAGCAACCATCTCTCTTTGCACTTAATGTAAATAGCATTTATCACTAAGAAAATACTGCTATTTCCACTTAGTGCAAATAGCCTCCGTCAAAAAAATAAATAATAATAATAATTATCACACTGCATTGTTTTTAGATTGTTTTTTTATTTGTTTTTAATAAATAATCAGTATGGTAACCATATGACTAATTTAATAAATATAATAATATAATAATTCATTACATTTGTATAGCGCTTTTCTCGGCACTAAAAGCGCTTTACATAGAAGGGGGAATCTCCTCAACCACCACCAGTGTGCAGCATCCACCTGGATGATGCGACGGCAGCCATTGTGTGCCAGAATGCCCACCACACACCAGCTTACTGGTGGAGAGGGGACAGAGTGATGAAGCCAATTGGTATATATATATATTGTATATATATATATATATATATATATATATATATATATATATATATATATATATATATATATATATATATATATATGTATATTGGTAATTTAATGTTCCTTGAATTTATTTACCTTAAATGCTAAATTCCCAGTGAAGTATTTCACTAGTCACAGTCCTGGAGGGAGGTCTACCAATCAGAGTTGCTGTTACTATGGAAACGGGAATCTCACACACTCCGATTGAGCACTGCAAATGATGTAATCAAATAAGACTTCCCAAGCAAACAACTTTTCCGACTGTGTTCTCTCTCAAGTTGTATATATTTTCCTATAGGTGAATATTTTGTATTCAAATATTTAACAACTTTTTTATTGTATTTTTATACGTACAGCCCAAGACTTAAAGTCAAACGTTTTGTAAATTAGTTTCATTTATCTATATATAACATCTTTGCTATTTGAGAGATGTTGTGTTATAGAACACAAATAAAATCTCATATAATCTTTTATATAAGGGGAAGGGGGTATTTCAGTTAACTCAACAATGGCCACAATCAATATATTTTCGATTAAAGAAAGCTCACACTACATCACACTATTACAGGTAATCTGTAAATGCATTAGAAATTATTGTAAAGCAAACACAGATAATCATTGAGTCTACAATACATTATTGATTTCCTGACCTCGTTCACTGTGAGGTCACAGTATACAATCATTTACAATTTTTCTCGTCGCTTTGGTGCATTTCTCAAATCATCCTTAATATTTGCAAAGAAGTATGTGCATTCTCAAAACATTTCGTACAAACAGCACCACACATTGGATTACCTGCAAAAGCCTGTAACTTACTCAAAATCTTTAGTTCATCTCTCAAAAGTAAGTATTTATGTCAATGTGGCAATATCAGTGACATCGGGGGGAAAAAAGCCCTTATGTCATTGTTCACAAACAAGTTACTGTAGTCAAAATGCTTATAGTCATGTTGTCAATAAAACACTGCACTCTGTTAGTATTACCTGATGTAAACTATGGCAACAGTTTGGATGACAGCTCCTGTATTGAAATGTACAAAGCTGTGCTTCTTCTGTATGCATATATCCATTTCAAAAGTGCAAATTTACATACTACTGTTCGTGAGTTATTGATTGAAAGAGACTGGATAGGATTCACAGTTACACTTTTACTAGTGGTCTGACAAAAAAAAAAAAAATACAATATGTGATATAGAAAAGAAAAAGAAATAGGGGCACAAAGACGAAAATACAACATTAGAATGGCAAACACAGGAAAGACCCCTTAGGCAGAACTTTGCTTTTGGATGCAGCACTGTAAGTTATATATGCTTGGCAATTGAAGGTTCATGAGATGCAACTTTGAGATATTTCAGAGAACTCGTTTCTCGTTGTTTGATCTACATTCTCTTCATTAGTGAAAGTCAAGATTCACCTGCACAATTAATCAATTCATGGCACATTTACAAAAAGTCTAATAGAAATATGCAGAAAACATGCTTGACAATTCATGACAACTAGATCAACCATTTTGCATTTAATGACTTATACGATGAACTAATGATGTTTTGAGGGGTAGCACAGAGAACTATTTAACTGTAGACAATTGTAATCAATTGCATGAATGTACCAAAGCAATCACAACTTGTTCAAAAGAATGAGAAACTGTTTTTATGATGTGCACAAGGGACTCGATGATGTGGAGGTTGAAGAAATAGTTTTGAGAATTTAATTTCTGATCTGAGAAATGCACCAAAGCGACTGAGAAAAACTGTAATAAGGGATCTAACCACGATAGATGTTGAAGACTCTTCCTGCCCAACATTCAACATTCAATAATATTCAATCATGCAATTTTACACTAAAAGTTTTTACATCGAACAATGTCCAAACACTCAAATACACTGCAACATATAAATGGAAAACAGGTGAGAATCGAGGCAAAAATGAAGAGATACGAAGATTTTAAAAAAAATAATAATATGGCAATGTGTGGAGGAGGCAAGATAATTTATTTGCACACAGATTTACCTTTTATGTCCACACATGCACTTTCGCTCACACACACATGCAAATCTGCCAGGAAAGTGTAGAATATAATAATGAAATTCAAATCACTAACACAAAACAACTTCCCTTGCATAGGCTTTCCATTGTCTTAAAGGAACATGCACTCGGCATAGATATTATAAATGGAGATTTCTTTGCTCCACAAAATAGTAAGGATATACAAGATAAAAAGCTAGTGGAATGTCTATGGGTTTAGTGAAGCATGTGGTTTATGGAAAGAATCTGTTTTAAAGGAAAGTGTGCTGGAAAAAGATAAAGCTTTGCACAATGATTTGTAGTTTTCAGATTTTCAGGGCTCTGAAGGTTTTCGGGAACATATTTTCACGACCGTACATGGATATTTTGTTCTACTGTATTCCATTTGATCTGGGTTGAATCTTTTTTATTTAAATCCACCGTCTTAGACAAAGCCATGCTGTCTGATACGTTTTGGAGGGTTTTTAATCTGCAAGAGCATGTTTTCTCTTCAACTTGTCGAATAATACAGGTACAAAAAAAAAAAAACATTGCATGTTTCAAAATGCATGAAAACGTCTCTGGTTACTTGCGTAACCTATGTTCTCTGAATAGGGAACGAGACGCTGCGGAAAGCGCAGTGGGATATTCTCTGAATGTGCCGATTGTCTGAAGCCTTATAGAATCACGCCAATTCATTGGCTGATGGCGTCCGCGCGATATTGCTCCGCCCCGACGCTCTTACGTCGCATCATTACATAGTCGCGCGCGCGCCATCTGCTCCTCAGATTTTTCTGCCGAAAAGAAACTGTCAGCAGCGCGAGGAGCTTGGCCGCTAACGCAGCGTCTCGTTCCCTATTCAGAGAACATAGGTTACGCAAGTAACCAGAGACGTTCTCTTTCATAGGTTCACTCAACGCTGCGGAAAGCGCAGTGGGAACGGACTACCAAACTCGCCAAGCTAGAGCGCTTTTATAACTGGTAGATAAAAGAGACAACGACCGAAATGAGTTCAAACAGAAAGCACCTGGGAACCCGGGGTCATGTCAAGATCCAAGCTATAGAACCTTACAAAAGTGTGCGGAGAGGACCAGCCTGCCGCAACACAAATATCCTCCAAAAGTGCTCCTCTGAAAAGAGCTTGAGAAGATGCTACACTTCTGGTGGAATGTGCTCTAATGCTAAGAGGTGAAGGCAAGCCACGCACCCTGTAAGCCAACGAGATAGCCTCCGTGACCCAATGAGAAATCCTCTGCTTTGATGCAGCAAGCCCACGGCGGCTAGCACCGAAGCAAACCAGAAGCTGGTTAGATTTCCTCCAACCGCCTGAGCGGTCTACATATATCTTAAGAGAACGAACTGGGCAGAGCAAGTTAAGCTTCCTATCTTCCTCAGACGAAAATGGAGGAGGGTGGAAAGCGTTAAGGTTAACTACCTGTGAGCGGAAAGTTGAGGAAAGAACCTTGGGGACATACCCTGGTCTCGGCCTCAAGGAAACTTTGACCAGGCCAGGGGCAAAGTCCAAGCAAGACTCGCTAACAGAAAGAGCCTGTAAGTCTCCCACCCGCTTCAATGAGGACAAAGCTAACAAAAGAGAAACCTTGAGAGTCAGAATCCTCTCCGGAGCTGACTCCAAGGGCTCAAAGGGGGCTTTCGTCAAACCCTCTAGGACAACAGAAAGATCCCATGAGGGAACTCTAGGGGAGCGAGCTGGATTCAGGCGCTTCACCCCACGCATAAAGGCAGAAACTAACCTTAATTTGCCAGGGGAATCTCATCCGATTCCCTATGCGCTGCAATAGCCGCGACATAAACTCTGAGAGTGGTAGTGGCTGCTCCAGCCGCAAACTTCTCCTGCAGGAATTCCAGTACTGAACCAGCAGGGCAGTTAACTGGGTTCCTATCATGTGCTAAGCACCAAGTCTCAAAAACCTTCCATTTGGAAGAATATAATCTCCTTGTAGAAGGGGCTCTAGCACTCGCAATGGTCTCCTGAACGTCAGTTGGGAGACCAGAGCTTAATGCTAACGGCCTCTGATCGGCCAAACATACAGCTTCCACATGTCTGGGCGAGGATGCCATATCCTGCCATGTAGCTGGGACAGCAGATCTTCCCTGACCGGGATCCTCCAGGGGGAAGATTCCAGAAGGGGAATTAGCTCCGAAAACCATGGCTGAGATGGCCAGAACAGAGCTACCAGGAGGAGGCGGACTCCGCTCTCTCTCACTCTGGCCAAGACCGCCTGGATCAATTTGATGGGCGGGAAGGCATAGAGTTTCTGCGTTGGCCAAGGGTGAGCGAACGCATCTATCCCCAATGGGGCCGGGGGACTCAGGGAGAACCAAAGCGGGCATTGGGACGACTCTTGAGATGCAAAGATGTCCACCTCCGCCTCTCCAAAAACCTTCCATATCAGGGCCATCGTCTGGCGGTTCAACATCCATTCCCCCGATCTGAGCTTCTGTCTCGACAGAAAATCTGCTGCGAGGTTCAGAACCCCTGGGACATGAACTGCTCTTAGAGATAGGAATCTGCTCTGAGACCACAGGAGAAGGTGACGCGCATGCCTGTCTAGGGTGCGCGACCGAGAACCTCCCTGCCGGTTCACATGAGACACCACTGCCATGTTGTCTGTTCTGACAATGACATGGTGACCCTCCAGAAGAGGGAGGAAATGAAGCAGAGCCAGAAAAATGGCTCTTAACTCCAGGCAGTTTATGTGCCAAGAGAGAGCCTCTCCGGTCCAGACCCCACACGCTGGTCTGCCCTCAAAAACCGCTCCCCAGCCGGTGAGAGAGGCATCCGTCGTAATCATCTGGCGACGAGATACCGCACCCATGCTGACCCCTTTCCGCAGAAAAAGAGGGTCCCGCCAAACTGACAGGGCTCGAAAGCAACTGCGCGATACCTTCAGTAGGCGAAGGGTTGACCCGGAGGGGCGAACCCCTGAGAGTTTCACCCACCACATGAAGGGTCTCATGTGGAGTAGACCCAGCGGTAGCACAGAGGAGGCCGCGGCCATAAGGCCCAGCATCCTGCGGCAGGTGCCCACAGACACATGATGGCTTAGCGAAAAACGAGCCAAGCATGCCGTCAAGCTGGAAATCCGTGCAGGGGCCAAACGGGCCTGCATGAGAACGGAATCCATGTTCACCCCCAAGAAAACGGTGCTTTGAGCCGGAGCAAGAACACTCTTCTCCGAGTTCAACCTCAAACCGAGAGACTGGATATGACTCAGAACGATGTCTCTGTGGTGGGCCACTAGCTTCCTGGACTGGGCTAAAATGAGCCAATCGTCCAGGTAATTTAGAACACGGATGCCCTGGAGCCGCAATGGGGCCAGAGCTGCATCCATGCACTTTGTGAATGTCCTCGGGGCCAGAGATAGGCCGAAGGGAAGGACCCTGTACTGGAACGCCCTTTCTCCAACGGTGAACCTGTGGAACTGCCTGTGTCGCTGTACAACCTGGATGTGAAAATAAGCATCCTTTAGGTCTATCGTCACAAACCAATCCCCTGGCCGAATCTGAGATATGATAGCTTTCAGCGTCAACATCTTGAATTTCCCTTTGTAAAGGGCGAAGTTCAGTCGGCGGAGGTCCAGTATGGGACGCAAACCGCCGCCCTTCTTCGGGACCAGGAAGTAACGGCTGTAAAAGCCCCGCTCGGTTTCCCCTGGAGTAATCTCCTCTATTGCTCCCTTGAGAAGGAGGGAAGAGATTTCTTGCTGAAGTACAGAAGCCTGAGTGGCGCTGTCTACTACAGTAGGAAACACCCCGTTGAAACGGGGGGGATTGCGGCAAAACTGAAGAGTGTAGCCGAACCGAATTGTGCGAAGAACCCAAGACGATACCCCTGTTAAGCGCTCCCACTCTGGAAGGAAATGTGATAGAGGAGGAGGGATGCTGTAATGCAGACGACATACCTGAGTGAGGGTGCCGTGCTGACGCTCCTGGGGTGAAGAGGTTGACTGTGCAGGAGGGCCATCGGCGTCCTGGCACGTGATGGGAGGCATCGAGACTGGGGTCATGGTGACCAGGTTCGCCTGCTCCGGAGGAAAACGGAAAGTGCCTTCGAGGATGCGGCCGGCAGTTATAGAGAGTGCGGGGGGTGAGGGGAGAAAGCAGAAAGCGTCTCCTTCCTCCCGCACCGGACTGTGTAGAGGCGGTGAAATATGGCCTGCACTTCGAGACACTCTTGAGTGGCGAAGGTGACAGGGCAAGGAAAGGAGAGCTGGTAGGTGGGCAGAAACGCTTGCGCGGTCTGACCCAACCTTGAGGAAGCAGAGGAGCTCTCCTTTTTCTGACCGGAAGGTCAGGAACGGCTCTGGGCCGCCGGAGCAGTCGGTTTGTCGGACCGCTTCAACTGGAGGCGCTTGTGAGGCCGTTGACGGGGAAACGGGCGACCGCGGGCTCCCCAAACCGTGGTAGGTGGGGGATGCCCCGGTTCGCTTCTTCTGGAAGAGAACTCCGGTCTATGAGAGGGACGTTCTCTGGGTCGCACCGGGGGCGGAGCAGAAGGTTTCCTAGCCCTCCTGGGCATGAACTGTCTGAATGCGGCCGATTGGGATTTGGAGGAGCGGAATTTCTCAACCACTGTGTTGACCGCCTCACCAAACAACCCCGTTTGAGAAATGGGGGCGTCCAAGAGGAAAACCTTCTCTTTGTCACGGATTTCCGTGAGATTAAGCCACAAGTGGCGCTCCACCGCAACAGAACCAGCCATAGAGCGACCTATAGCGCGTGCAGTATGCTTGGTGGCTCTTAAGGCTAAATCCGTAGCCTTACGAAGCTCCTTGACCGCTTCAGGGGTCAGGCCGTCGCCCTCGTCCATATCCTTCAGGACGTCCGCCTGGTAGGCCTGAAGAATGGCCATAGTGTGCAGGGTCATGCCTGCCTGCCCAGCCGCCATGTAGGATTTCCCAATGAGAGAGGAAGTAGTCCTACATGCTTTAGAAGGGAGGAGGGGGCGCGACTTCCAGGACGGCGCAGACGACGAAGCAAGATGGTCGGCTAAAGTTTCCTCAATCGCCGGAATGGCGGAATAGCCCTGTTCCGCAGAGCCTACCAGGTTGGTGAAATCAGCAGCAGCCACATTAGTGAGACGCGAAGAGAAAGGCTGCTTCCAGGATCTGGAGATCTCATGATGCAGATCACTGAAAAATGGCAGCTTCCTCCGTTGAGGCCTAGAATTAGGGCCACTGAGAAGCCTTTCGTCGAGTTTCGACGACTGAGACTCACGTGGCTCGTCGGGCCAATCAATAGTGAGCTTCTCCGTAGCACGCGAAAGCACGTCAACGAGCTCCGCGTAGGCCGCGCTTCCTGGCCGCTCGGCGGGATAACCTCGTCGGCGAGAGTAGGCCCGAAATCCTCGGAGTCGGAAGCCTCGGTAAAAAGTATATCCTCCAGCCCGAAAGAAACCGCGTCGCATGCTCCCGGGCTGGGGCGCAAATGATCGTGTGAAAACTCGACTGGCATGCCTCGCGCGTGCCGAGGGAGAGAAAGAGCAGGGCTCGTCTGCTCGAACTCCACATCCTCAAGCTCTACATCCGAACCCCAGGTCGCGGATCCTCGAGAGGCCTCGGGAGCGCGACAGGGGGAGACGAATGATTCCCTCTCAAAGACCGCGAGCCGCGATTTGAGGGTTTTTAGCAACAAATTTTCACAGAATTTGCATTTAGACGATCCTATAACTGCCTCACGCGCATGTGAAAAACCCAAACATTTAACGCACTTACTGTGTGGGTCATCGTTAGCGATGTAACGAGCACTTGGCGGAGTACAGCGTCTGAAATCCATGGCAACTTCACCGTAAGGAGAACAGAGTTCCGCTTGAACAGTCGCAGAAGCACCGAGAATAATCCTTAGATGTATTGTAGCTCAGAAAAATCACGAACGAAGGGCAAACGTGACCGCTTCGTTCTGAAGGCAGAGAAATCTGAGGAGCAGATGGCGCGCGCGCGACTATGTAATGATGCGACGTAAGAGCAGTGTTGTGCTAGTTACTAAGAAATAGTAACTAGTTACAGTTACTAGTTACTTCATTCAAAAAGTAACTCAATTACTTTGTTGATTACTTACACCAAAAAGTAATGCGTTACTGTTAAAAGTAACTTTTTAGTTACTTTTTTAAAGAAAGTTCTTAAATGTTCCCATTAATGCCCTTTAATGCGTTATGGTCTATACAAACACAAAACTGTCTTAAACAGAAAGTAATTTTTAAACACTATTTTATTTAAGTCAGACTAGCACAAACTGAATAAATCAAGGATTTCTGAAATAAATAACAAAACAAGCATTTTTAAAGCTAGTGACTTGTTTGCTTTCTCAACATTGATATGTTCATGCAGCTGACAGTATACGTTTTTACCACTGTGGTTTTTACTGCATGAATTAATATTTGAGCAATACAATTGTACCTTGATCATTCTTGTTAGTTCATAGTAGGCCTACATTAACTAAGGAGATACAAATACATCTAACAATGAATGATACTTCTACAACATGTATTAACCATATTTAATGCTAAAATTGTAATCTTATTGTAAAGTGTTACCATTTATATGATTCAAGCTTAAAGAAGATGGCCATATTTAAATACCTGCAAAGGCCAGAGCATTACAATTACATAAATGTAGACCTATATTACATGTAAAGTCTTTCACTTTATTTGCTTAAATTTTAGAACACTTGATTAGACTTGATGTCGGCTGCATGAACATCCCAATGTAAGCAATCAATCACGTCACTAGTTTTAAAAATACAACTTCGCCGGCTAATGAATGCATAAAAGTGACCAGCTGGATATAAACTAATGCAAATAGATGGTAACAATTGCGACATAAAACGTGTGGGTCAGGTCTGCGTGTGTTTTTGTCACATTGCTTTAATCGCTTGAGGTAAGTTAGCCGTTACTGTTATTCCTCTCAGACTCGACGGCAAGCTTCTGTTCTTTCTCTGCTGATGCAGCATCTAGTAAAAAAATTAATTACTTTATAATGATATGGCAATGTGTACTTAAGTGTTCTGTATTCATACCGTTTCGCTGTCTGTGTTTTAAATGCGCATCAAGTGCTTAGCGCTCTCCGTGCAGCTTGTAATCTCCGTGCTCGCGCTGCCTCACGTGTACGTAAACAACTCAGCCAGTGAGTTTGTTATGTGTCCTCAGGTGTCCTCTCGCTCTGTATAATGCTAGCAGTCTCTTCAGTGCTCTCGTACTGTGTAATGACAGCGCACACTTCTCAGCCGCCCCAGCAACTAATTAATTTAAAAAAGTAACGGACAACGCGCCATATGGTAACGGTAACGGAGTTAATTTATTTAAAAAGTAATGCGTTACAGTATTAGTTACTGTCGAAAGTAACTGAGTTACAGTAACGCGTTACTAGTAACGCGTTACTGCCCAACACTGCGTAAGAGCGTCGGGGCGGAGCCATATCGCGCGGACGCCATCAGCCAATGAATTGGCGTGATTCTATAAGGCTTCAGACAATCGGCACATTCAGAGAATATCCCACTGCGCTTTCCGCAGCGTTGAGTGAACCTATGAAAGAGAACAGGACTTTAAGAAGATTAAATTGTATATTTCACCCACGCAAAACAAGGTGATGCATGTGTCATGTTTTGACACTCGAGATATAAATGGGCAGTTAGAGAAAATAATATTTCATAAGGGCTCTCTTAGTGCCTGCCCCTTACTAAAACTTGTTGTCAGGCAATTTCAGTCCACTGAGAGGTCTTTCATGTCATTTGTTTGATGTAACGTTCAGAAGGGCGAAAGGCAAGTTAATATGACAGCTGTATGTGAGAGAGAGACAGAAAAGAGAGAAAAGCCTCATTAGAGCTGTCCACTGCCGTTTGAAAGGGATGAAATGAAATTCATACAGAAAGACAGCGGTAGAGAAGGAAGAGAGATTTCAATGTTTTTTAATCCTCGAGTAGCTGTAACTTCACACTGCAGGACATCACAGAAAGACGCTCACCTCCTTTTCTGTCAGATACATTCACAGTCTTACACACTGATCTTCTGGTTTCCTCATTATGATCACTGCTCGTTGGCTGGCTGGATAATTACTGTGAAAATTTAAAGGTGATGTGTGCAATTTTTTCACAGTAGACACATTGGGCCTGTTTTAAATAGCCATGGCTTCAGATACTGCGTGCGTGGCATAATCATATTCATATACATACATATATATATATATATATATATATATATATATATATATATATCGTCGCTGTCCGATGAAAACCGCGTATGTCCATTTTGCCGAATTTGAGATTTTTCGACGGATAGAATGTCCAGGTTCATTTTCGTATACAGTATGCTTCACATTATCTAAATGACCAATGAAAAGTTGTGAAATCATGTCATCTGATTTCCACGTATATCCATTTGCTGTCAAAGCTGTCAATCACGCCGCGTATCTCCCGCCCTGTGGAGGCATCTCGCCGGTCTCGTGAAGTTCGTCTCTGGAGGCTCAGCATTGGATAGCCGAATAGCTAACACTGTGAGGTAAAGTATCAGCAAACGTTTGTTTTTGACAACTGTTCTCAAGTTTATTATATATTCACAACTGTTATTTACCGGTAAATGGTCTAGATGAAGTAATTGTCCACAGGCTAACTTAGTTCTTCACAGATTAGCTTGCTTGCTAGTATGTAAATAAACTTGGTCTCATTGATAAGATTTATACTTTTTTTTTTAGTCAAACTGATCAAATTATAGCGGAGCAGAGGGATGATTTATAATGACAACTTTTGATAATTTTATGAGAAATCTACAGACGCAAACAGACAAAGTGTAGTAAAATAAAGACCTAAATGTGTATTTCAGACTTTTTTTCACCACAAGTCTGAAAGAAGACATGTTATTGAAGACAAATATCCCAAAATCTCAAAATTGACTGATAAAAAAACCCGATGTTTTTGCCTGCCGTGCCTCGCCTTAATAAACTGAGCGTAGCCTATTCAGCTGTCATCTGAAACGCGACTTGGTCATTCTAATTAATGATCGGAAGAACGCGTATCGACCACCGTTACTGTAAAATATGCACGTATGTCCATTTAAACTTGATTTTGGTAAAATGTGGATTATATCATTACACTGGCAAGAATATGGTTACATTTAAAGATGCCGTACCAAGTATGACAATGCTACGGTCAACTGCTGTGAAATGACGCTGTTTTTTTCACTTCCTGAAAAGTAACCGTTTTGGACATACGTGAGTTTCATCGGGCAGCGACGATATATATATATATATATATATATATATATATATATATATATATATATATATATATATATATATATATAAACACACACACCCTGTTCCAAGAAGTTGTGGCCAAAAATACTGTTAAGTATTCTTGCTTTTGTGAATTATAACTACAATTTTAAATAACTTCTATTTTAATATATTTTAACATTTATTGTATTCCTGTAAAGGGAAAGCTGGATTTTGAGAAGTTCAGAAGAACAATATTTAGTTGAAATAAACATATCTTTTGTAACAATATTCATGTTTTATGTGTGATGGATCTGGGAAAACCCGTCAGCTGGGCCGTTTTCAGGAAGATCCAAAAATAGTTTGAATGTCAGTTTTTTGTCAAAAAAAAAAACTTTCATTAAATTATTATTCTATAACATCTTGTCTCTTATCTCTGAAAATATCTTGGCAAAATTCCCTTGTTTAGTGCAGAAAAATAGCGGTTTATAGTGGCAAGCTGAAAGCTCTTTCTCTAATGCGACCATTTCTCTAACGCCCGGCGGAGGTGTAAAAAATCACCCATAGTGGTCCGTCTCTTAACACTACAAAGATAGTTTACCTATCAAAATAAACCACATAACATGTACAGTGAAGGTGTATCAGTGTGCATTTCGCGCCAATCCTGTTTAAACTGTAACGACACACAGTTTTATGAAGTTATCTCGAGATGGAGGAGAACAAGAGAACAACGGAGTCTGAAATAGCTGCTCACTTAAATGATCTTGCTTGCCTCAATCTGCTAATTACTGGGGATGTCAGTGCCCTAAATGATGTCATAATGGACTCACAGGATGAATTTTGAGTTTGTGAGCTTTCAAATGATTCCTAATTTATGATGATTACTAAAATATGTTATATGAAAAAAAGCAATAAAAAAGAGTGCCAAGCGTCCAGCTAGCGGGACGGTGACAGTTAATTAGGCCTAAACCTGTTTTTCTAAAAATTCTGTTCCTGAAAATCATAGCGATCAGCCAACTTCAGATAAACATAAATTTTGCTACCAACAAGCTATGAAAAAATAAAATAAAAACAGATTTGGAAAGGGCTTGATACCAGCTTGATACCTGTAATAGGTCAAATTTCACCATGTGGTGGGTTTTCCCAGGGGCCGGTTTCACAAAGATAGACTTTGACTATGGCTTAGATATAGTAGATAGTCAGACTTCAGACAGACATCTAAATCAGACCGTTGCACAAAGCACTTAAGACTCTGACTATCTTAAGTAGGACTACACTGCAATGCATTCTGGGTAAAATAAGACACTATTCAAAGCAAAAAACATGGCGGATCGAGTAAGCGCATTCAACCAATCAGTGCAGTTTATCCCAGTGGAAAATATGTGTGTTGGAGGAGTGTAACAGTTACAGGGACATTTTACTTTCAACATTTAGCGGAGAATGTAGTAACAAGAAGAAATGTTTAATTTGGAAAATGATTGCTACGACAGTTAACAGCGTTAATCCAACCGTTGAGCGGAGCGTTAAAGACGTCCAGAAAAGATACAAAAACATAGTACAAGATGCAAAAAAAATATATATTTAAGAGGAAATATCCAAAAACGGGAGGAGGACCACAAGACACCACTGAAATGGAGATGAATATATATGGTAAGGGCCATTTTCCCTTTTCTTTTGGCTGTTTGTAATGTAACTGATTGTTACTGCTGGTTGCCAAGGTAACAGAGTCTTAGACCTAAGTTAGTCTGGGGATAAGGTGTCTAATTTTTTTAGTCTAAATTAAGACTTGCATTAGACTAGTCTATAAGCAAATTTTAGACTTGTCTAACACTATAGACCGGTCTAAGATAGCTTTGTGAAACCGGCCCCAGATCGCATCACATACACATACATACATACATACACACTGTACATGCATGCACACACACACACACACACTTATATACATTGCATGAATTAATATTATAGGAACCTAAAATGATTGATTGGTTAATCATTTATGGCTCTAAATGTGTTACTTACACATACTTATTACTAACTCTTTTAGACTTAGACAGTCAAGCAAACACCCAGAACACCCTAGAATCCTCCTAACAATGTCCTTGAATCATCCTACCATCCAGAACACCCAACTGCTTTGCAATGCACTAAACCAATCAGAACACATCTGCAAATACCAACCACAAACAAAACACTCTCTCACTACAGTGATGGCTTTTACACACGCAAGAAATTGATAATATTTTTTTTATTTTAATATAACATACAAGATTCACCCCAAAATAAATGTGTATGATATAACTATAAGCAATCATATAGAACCATTTAGAGCTCATTAGCCAGTACAGCATGGAGAGAAAGGGCCTCATCACTGTCTTTCTCCTGACATATTGAGGCTGAGGGAGGAACGAAATGAAGGAGAGATGAAACGTCACAAGCAGCAGATAAAGTGATAAATGGCAAAATGAACTCTAAATGATGTGTGTGGGAGTGGCTGGACGTTGAAAGATGGATTGATTGAGAGAGTGACTGATGGATGCACCGATTGGTGGCAAGTGTTGAAGGCGGGCTGTGTGTCACACTGGAGCACTTAGTGGTGTCACATTTCAGATTTATATTGGCAGAGATTAATTTGCTGTTCTTTGAGATGAACACAACTGATGTAGGGTATTTTATTGCAATCTCAAACAGAGTGTCAAAATGTGTCATTTCATTTCAAGTAGTTAATTTTTTATTTTTTAAGTTAATTTTTGTTGTATTATTATTTTTATTTTTTTTATCAGGACAAAGCAGGTAGGCTAACTTATGTGGGGTAGATATTAACTGTTCAAACGTTTGGGGTCAGTATGATTTTTCAGGTTTTTTATAATTTTTTTAAGATTTATATTCCTTTTTTTGGGAACAGGAGTTTTTTCCTTTATTGAGATATGATATTAAAGTAGACAAGTAGCGAAGTGGGAGAGAGAGGGGTGCGGGATTGGGAAAGCCGGGACTTGAACTTGGGTTGCCTGAAGCGCATGAAAAAATCTTACAGACCCCAAATTTTTAACAGCATGTTGAAACGATATATCAGTTGTTTGTTGTTAGTTTTGTTTTCATGGACTTTTAGTTTGTTTTCATTCATCACATGTGGTCCTTTGTCTGAGTTTTCCATGGACACTAATCCTCATCGCAGCTGTTCCTCATTTAGTTCACCATCATCTGTGTTTGCCCGGTCTGTACTGTACTGTGTGTACTGTAGTTGTGTCAGTCTGAACCTTCTGTGTATAACCTTGTGGATTTTTATTAAACTGTTTTGAATAATCATCATCATCATCATCATCATTCTTCTTTCTTCTTCTGCGTCTATTCCTGCACCCTTGCTGACAAGTGTATTCCTGCAAGTCTTTAACTAATTGCTTTACAAATGTATTATGTATAGGTAATATTTTAACCTTTTCCCAGAGACAGACATGCAAGCTAAAATATGAAAATCCATCATAATAAAAATTATGAATTTTAAAACTATGATGATATAAATAGTGAAATAGTTAATTTCAATATTTATTGTGTGAAAATTATGTACATTTAAAAAATATATAATCTGAAAAAAAAATATTATTATAGATAGCAAAACATTTCTTTTCTGGTAATGCAGAATAGAAATGTTTTGCTATCTATAATAATATTTATTTTAGTAATTTTATCAAATTATGCTAAAGGTGAAAAATAGTTAATTGTGTACATTTAGGATACAATATCACATTGTCAGCAATGAAATTAACATTAGAAAGACAAAGAAGTCAGCCATTTTAATTTCATTTTCATGTTATGTCGATTTATTGGTTTCATTTTCATTGACTCTTAGTTTGTAGCGCTTTATTTCCTGTGTTTACTTACGCTGTCATGATTTGTAGTTCCCTTTTGAAAGGGAACTCGCACTGCGTCGATTACGCTTTGGGGAACGCCTCAGGCGTGACAGGTGTCTGAAATCACAATCAAATCACGGCAATCACATTGATCGGCGACAGCCCGTGAATCATTAGCGTGAATGATTAACGTGCGACCTGGTAGTATAAAAGGGTGCCTTGCAAACATGACAAATCATCTTTTCGTCTTCAGGGACTGTCTGTGTGAAACGCAACTCAAAAAAAACGGTGAGAAAATGAAATGTGCAGCAAAGGCTGGTTGTTTTCAGAAGTGTGCAGACCCGTGCCCAAGATTTTTGACGCCGGGTGATACACACAAGCTGTGCGTTTTCTGCCTGGGAGAAGAGCATGCACGGGAGGTTCTCGAGGGAGCCTGCAGTACAAACTGTCAGCGTTTTTCTGTGAAAACGCTCCGCTCTCGTCTGGCCCTCTTCTCGAGTGAAGATGGCTCAGCATCTGGACCTCGTGGTTCAGGTCCCGCTCGTGCCGAGGCAGAGCGGCGGCTTGCATCATGGGGCTCCCAGATGGAGCTCGTCGATCACCTTGAGAGGGCTGTAAACCTCTCAGATGACCCGACGAGAGCGAGCTGCAGGTTGAGGATGAAGATTTTTCACCGACTCTTCCCGCAGCTGATGCTCTTCAGGATGCGCAGGAGATGGCTGAGGAGGTGTATGATCCTGAACCCCCTCAGCCAACCTGCCCAGTGTATGCAGAGCTGGTGGATGTAATGGAGTGCGCCGCTGGCAGGTTACAGCTGCCTTGGCGACGCACTAGAGGAGAGATCGCTCGCGGCAGGCTTGACGATCGGTTTCTCCTCGGCCATAGACCACCAGCGCAGGTGAGCCTTCCATTTCTTCCCGACCTTCATACTGAGGTCGAGAGGGCATGGAAGAACCCATACTCTGCCCATATCCACCGACATCAGCGAGCTAGTTTCGCTGATGTTGAGGGGATCGAGGAGCATGGGTATGTGTCGATGCCGCCCATTGACTAGATCTTCGCGAACTATCTCATGTCTGGGCGAGCGTCGACACTGAGAGCTCCAACCCTGCCATCCAAACCGCTGAAAACAACGGCGCGTCTGAATGGCAGAGCATACACTGCAGCGGGCCAGGCCGGTGCTGCTGGCATACCAGGCCGATCTGCTGGAGGATCTCGACCATGGGGTAGGAATATCCCCTGAGGCGGTGGCTGAGCTGCGCCGCACCACAGATCTTGCTCTCCGGGCCACCAATCAAACCGCTGCCGCAATCGGTCGGTCGATGGCGGCGATGGTGGCCACGGAGAGACATCTGTGGCTAAAACTAGCCGACATCGGGGAGAAAGAGAAGGCCTTTCTCCTCGATTCACCGGTTTCGCCCTCTGAGCTCTTCGGCACCTCCGTAGAGGCGGTGGTGGGGAAGTTCAGGGAGGCAAAGGCGCGCTCAGCTGCATTTAAAACATGTATACCGCTGAGATCCATATCCACGCCCAGGCAGGCAGGAGGACCTGGCCCTACACGGCCTGAGGACCATAGGCAGGGCCAGCGAGCCAGCGTCTCCTCTCGTGCGCCCCCTCCTTGGAGGAGCAGGGTGCAGAAGAGGCGTGACTCCTGCAACAGGAGAGACTTGAGGGAGGTTATCCAGCACAAACGCACACAGCGTCGGTGATGGATAACCTCCCCGGAGGGTCATGAAATTTGCCCTCTCCTCTCTCCGACTCCCCAGCGTTCATCACATCAGGCCTGGGGATGGGCCTATGATGAGAACAATGTTCTGATGGCCCGCCTAGGCTTGGGTAGTGAAAACGCCTCTTTCAGGCATGTAAAGTGGTGGACCCCAGGTTCGTATAGAACTTTCTGGCGAGTCTTCACTCCGCACGCCGCAGGTGAGCTGTCTGGTCGTTTTAAGAGTAATTTTCTGTGAATTAAAATTCTGAAATGTATCTCTCTACAGACCTCTTTTCCTGTATAGAGCTATGGGGTCATGTCAAGGTAATAAGGTAAGAGAATTTTCCTGGATTATTAGGGCCCTGAAGTTCCCTGTTAGGTGGCCAGAATGATACCTATGTTAGCCTTCGGGGCCGTTAACCGCCACAGGGTAGAGTAGTTGGTCTCTCTCTCATAGAATTTTTTACTTGGAGTGTTGACTGACGCTAGAGCTTCAAATAGATCTATGTCCGGCCCACTGAGCATTCTGACTTCTTCCTGAGTTTTTCGCCCCTTGAGCTCTTTTGGGTTTTCAGTAGGCTGAGCGATTCTGCAGCTCCTTGTATGGACTATATTTTTTAGTAAGGCTGTGGCTCCTCCAAGCCCTCAGGTTGATCTATGCTTGCAGGTTGGCCCTCACCAGGGCCGCCTCTGTAGCTGGCCTAGACTGTGCTAGGGATAATGGAGACGCTCTGCTAAAAATAGCATTTCTGCCTCTGACCCTTCACTTTGTGAATGTAGGTTCCTAGCATCCCTGTATAACAGCCTCCTCCCATGGGAGTCGTTAGGCCAAGGCCCGCCCCCTTCTCTGCATTCTGGGGCAACAAGAGTAATGCAGCGTGGTGCAGCGGATGGTCTATAAGAACATGGTTAGGCCTCAAAAAGGCCGCCATGGTAGATGTCTTTATTGAGCAGGGTTAGGCTGTCTCTCGCTTCACGAAGAGGACTGGTTCTGTCTGCCCGACCCTGCTGTGCAGAACTGGCTTACTTATCTAGGCCGCAAGTATAGGCTTCACTCGCCTCGCTGAGCTACTGCTCGAGCGCTGGGTTGTAGGTGGGTGGCTCTCAAGTCTAGCCCCACTCCCCTAGGTTGCGCACAGACACATTTTTCACCCCTAGAGGCGCTGGCAGGCCTGCATCCTGGTATTCCCCTGTGATACAGGGTAGGTCTGAGCACTTCACTTCCAGTTCTGTATTATCCTACCTCACACCACTATGGCTCGGATCGAATGGAAAGTTTAGCCTTCAGTCGAAGTACGCTCCCCTGAAGCCAGAGCATTGCCCTGAGTTGACGCCCATGCATATAGATGGTAGGCCCCTGACACAGAGGCCTCCGTTGAGGCAGAGTGGTGTATGTTGTACTCCCCTTGTTTTAAGGGTGCTAGCACTCTTGCTGAGTGCACTGCCATGGGCAATGTGATTAGGCTCCATGATGCTGTAGGCACTGTGTAAACAGCTTATCTGCCAACGAAGGCTGCACCGTCGGGTAGTAGGCCTCAGCAGGCCTCCTTGAATGAGCAGCGCCCTCTTGGGCTTACTTCTTACAGCTTACTTATCGTGGTTGGCCTTGGTGGTTCGGGCAGTTGACTCACCGATGGGTAGTAAGGCCTTAAACAGGACTCCTCGGAGGTGAGTCCCAACATTGTGGGACATACTTTATAGCCGCTACCAGGTAGCTAACCGTATTAGGCCTCCTGTGGGTGGGCCCAATAGTTATGTTGGTGTAGTATGTTCCCAACAGTGTTCCTTTCAAGCTGAATTGTCTTGCTATCAGCTAGTAGGCCCAACCAGGCCTCCCTGATAGGCGAGTCCCCAGCTGACTGGTACCCTTGGAGTCCCCTTGGAACCGTCACCCGGACTCAGCTACCAGTTGCTATCAGGTAGTAGGCCCCTCAGGCCTCCCTGAAGGCGAATCCCCACCTACATTGGCTATCAGATAGTAGGCCTCACCAGGCCTCCCTGGAGACAAGCCCCAAGGACAGACAACTGGACAGCAAGCCTACTTACTATCGGGTAGCAGAAAAAGCTCCCAGATATTAGGGCTGTCAAGTAGTAGGCCTCAACAGGCCTCCCTGAAGATGAGTTACCACTTGTTGCGATTATCAGGTAGTAGGCCCCACCAGGCCTCCCTGTAGGTGACCACATACTGTGTCTATCAGGTAGTAGGCCTCACCAGGCCTCCCTGTGAGTGGTTCCCTAGCGGTGCTGGGTTCAGGAAGCTAGTGGCCTCTTGCTATCAGTTCAGCTGGTCTTAGCAGGCAGCTGCTGAAGGCGAGCTTGCGCCCTGGCTTGACTAAAGTGTTCATTCTCTGCTACTGGTTCCCTACCGGAACCTCTTTCCTGCCTACAGCCTGGTTTTGCCTTCCAGGCGGACCATGTGCTCCCCTCATCGAGGGTCACTATGAGCACGCGGACTCCTGAGTCTGGTCAGACGGTTGTAGGCCTCTTGTGAGGCCTCCCAGTTAGATCAGTCCTTAGGCCTTCACAGGCCTCCTCAGTGTTTTGAAACATACACACTGGGTAGATCCGTGGATCGAGTAGAGAAACTCCCCTTGCTGGCAAGGGTTGGGAAGCACTATGCTGAGTCATACTCTCCAGGATATCCCGTCTCTGAGATCCGGCCGAGTGGTTCACTCCCGGGTTGGATGCCTTACCTAAGGCAAGTGTCCAGAGGCTCTGTCTTCGGACAGACAGGGAGTGGCCAGACTAAGTGTCTATGTAACTGATGCCGGGTCAGGCCATCCTGGTGGCATTTCAGGGTGAGTACGTTCCCCTGAATAGTGACTGGCTGGGGTTTCTTCGGGTTCCCTAGCCACATTCCCTAGAAGGGACCCCTTCTAATTGGAAGCTATGCCCTGAGCAGGTCCAGGTAGGCCTTTCATTTAACCAGGTGTATGGAGGGTTTTCTGCGAGGCTTAGCTTGGGCTATGACCATAAGGAATGCTGTCACTGACAGCCCAGTGTGGCCTGAGGGTGAGTGGTTCTAGCGTTTTATTTGAATTTGCTGGTTCTAACAGTTGTCACTGCCACCTGGCATGCACTCCCCTTAGCATGGTGGCGTTGGTATATCGTTCCCCAAAGCGTCATCGACGCAGTGCGGGTTCCCTTTCGAAAGGGAACGTCTAGGTTACGACTGTAACCTCTGTTCCCTGAGAACAGGGAACGAGACACTGCATCTCCTCGCCATGCCTCGGGGCTTGCCTACCGAACAGTCCCTTCAGACGATAAGGTGATTTGTCATGTTTGCAAGGCGCCCTTTTATACTACCAGGTCACACGTTAATCATTCACGCAAATGATTCACGGGCTGTCGCCGGTCAATGTGATTGCCGTGATTTGATTGTGATTTCAGACACCTGTCACTCCTGATGCGTTCCCCAAAGCGTCATCGACGCAGTGTCTCGTTCCCTGTTCTCAGGGAACAGAGTTTACAATCGTAACCCAGACGTTTGTGTTCATTTGTTGTCATGGTGATTCATTGTTTCTTTCACAACTGTTTTGTATTTAGCTCATTATCTTTTGTGTGTATATCAGTGGGGATTTCTTTAAGACTGCAAGGGAAGCTCGGCTTCCCCTATAATGTCAAAAAATGTATGGTAAAATATGTACTATTGTGTTAACATTTAATTGACAAAAAATGCGTTAGAACACATACATATAGCAGATCGGCTTACTCAATTTCCTTTTCATACATTCCCGTAGCGCCACAGTGCATTTCCCTGTTGAAGCCTAGCGTCCATTGACTTCAATGGGGTTGCTTTGAACAGTTTTTTTTCAGTGCTTCGAAACTAGATAATGAATAACTATTGGATAAATGCTGCGATTATGTCCCGCCCACGGACGCTCAGCGTCTCTGGGGTTGAATGGAGGAGTGGGCTGGCCTGGACTCTGGGCTTCTGCGTGATGATTGGAGGGTCTGACGAAAGACTGCATCTCCTTTTGATTGACAGTGATTTTGTGCTATAAAAAGTCGCTGACGCTGAAGCTATTCGAGCTCAGTCCCGTCACGGATTTTGCAAGTGTAGTCGAAAGACAAACTGCTGCAACCTATTTCTTGGTATTTGCTTGGCGAAATTGCTAGCCAATTTTCATCATACATTTCACACAATAATACACCACATTCCTTGTTTCAGTTTAACCTAATTCCCACATTTCTCCCTGTTGGCCATTGAGAGGACACTGGCCAAATCACTGGAAAAGACGCCTAGTTGGTACGACAGGGTCACAGAGCATTTTCTTTAAGGAACGTAGTGCAGAATTTACGTATAAATAAATTGACAATTTTTATGATGTAGGCCGAACATGAGCTTCCCCTCTTTGAAAGACCAGCAGCCGTGTATATATAGCCTTCCGTTTATAGTTAATTGTCTTATGTTGGATGTGTGTGGAAAACAGTGTTTTTGTCTTGCATGTTTCTTTATTTTGATACTGGTTATTAAAGTAGTTTGCTTCATTTAGATCCACACTTGTCTCATTTTCTTCATCTGATCATCTGCGACAAAACAGAAGAACCCAAAAGGATTTAAATGGATCTTGCAGCAAAGTTTATCTCCCTCACCCATGAAGGAGTGCCTATAACAGAATATACTGCCTGCTTTTGTCAGCTAGCCCAGTGCTCGTTTTTGGACGATGAGACTTTAAAAT
Organism: Tiaroga cobitis; assembly: GCA_030578255.1. NCBI lineage: Eukaryota > Metazoa > Chordata > Actinopteri > Cypriniformes > Leuciscidae > Tiaroga > Tiaroga cobitis. Next base: position 13,101,607 of record CM060591.1, read on the forward strand.
CAATCTACTGGGTTGGAGCAAATTATTACAACCCTTTAGATTTAGCGAATATGAAAGACGGATTATGGAAAGAAGCCGTTCTCCGGTGCCTTGAGTGTTCTTTCCACTTATTGATGTTTTTACCTACAACCACCACTTAACCAGGAATCATGAAATCATGGCACCAAATTTGGAAATCCACTGTCTCCTCAAAAGAGTCCGTTTGCAAGCAGCAGAATGCCACCTTATGTTACACACGCACAGTAAACCTGTATTATGTGTACCTGTACCTGTAGTCTTATGTGTTCTCATGTAGCACCATGGCTCCGGAGGAACGTTGTCTCGTTCCACTGTGTACTGTACCGTATATGGTTGAAATGACAAATAAAACTCTTTGACTTTGACTTTTGTTCACTCTACTGCGCATAATAGCAGCAAATTAATAAAACACACTATATTGACCCGCATTCTGTTTTCTATCATGCACCGTGCACGTTTGTGATGACGTAATATGCACGCAAACGCACCAGGGTTCGATAGAATCAAGTTGAGTGTGAAAGCAGACCAACGCTGTGGGGGGCGCCGGGAACAAACTCGCTCGGGCTCGGACCGCAGCAAACGAGCCCAGTGTGAAAGCCCCCTAAAAGACCTAGCATATGCCCGCCACGGACACAGTGCCTGAGCCAATGCCCACAATCCTTAGTGGGTTGCACAAACCTCTTTCTAAGGTTAACAAGTAGTATCACTGTAGATGATAGAAATAGGATTAATAAATTAATTAGAAAGGCAGGCTCGGTTATTGGCCTTAATCCTGATTCAATTGAGATTACTGTGGAAACGAGAACAAGGGCACAATTAAAAATTATTATGTGTTACAAAGGTCATCCACTACATTGTACCTTTAGTGGACTTAGGAGCTCATTTAGTTGAAGATTGGTAATGCCTCTGTGTTCTACAGAGCGATTTAGAAGGTATTTTATTCCGAATGCAGTTAGGTTGTTCAATGAAATTGTGTAATTTCTTGTAGTGATTGTTTTTTTTTTATATGTTTATTTGTTTGTGGTGTCTGTAATGTGCAATGGTGGTGAATGAGTTAATAAAGTTTTCTTACTTACTTACAATGGTGTCAGAGCATGCAGCCTCATCTATCCAAAAACAAAGCCTGTCTTCCCATCTGACCATCTGACCCAGCTGATTTTTAAATCTGTTCCTGTGGGAGTACTAGTGAAGCTGGGTGATGAAGTGTGTAGATCTTCAGTTCTACACACTGTTCTCCTGCATCAGAACTCAGTATACCGAATCTGGATGGATCGATTTTCTGAGGACTTCCTGTGCCAATGATCTTTCTTCTCTGCTGGTTCCGTCCAGCCCCAAGTATTCATTGTCGCTGCTTGTCCTGCCCAGCTCCAAGTCTTCTTTGACGCTGATGGTCCTGCCCAGCCTCCTATTCCCTCCTCCAAGTAAGTCAAGTCACATTTATTTATATAGTGCTTTTTACAATACAGATTGTTTTAAAGCAGCTTTACAGAGATAACAGGAAAATAATGCAACAAAGTTTGTTTCCAGAAGAAAATAGCATCACAGTCCAGCTTAAGTAAGTTTAGTGATGTTTAATTTTTGTTGTAAAAAAGTTTATATATATATATATATATATATAAATTACTAGTCATCCAAATTTTTATATCAGCTATGCATTCCTTTAATTTCTTGAATTGGCAAGTTTCATTGGGCCGCGATATAGATATATAAGAGATATAGAGCTAAGTATCATCGGCATAACAGTGTAAACTAATCCCATGCGTCCTAATGATATCTCCCTAGGGTAGCATGGACAGAGTGAACAGCAACGGTCCTAGTACTGAGCCTTGTGGTACTCCATACTGAACTTAAGTTACTGCTACAAACTGATACCGGTCAAGTATGATTTAAACCATGCTAATGCAATTCCACTAATGCCAACATAATTGTTGAGTCTATTTAAAAGAATTTTGTGGTCAATGGTATCAAATGCAGCACTAAGATCGAGTAACACTAATAGAGAGATACAACCACGATCGGATAATAAGAGCAAATCATTAGTAACTCTAATGAGAGCAGTCTTAGTACTATGGTCCGGTCTAAATCCTGACTGCAAATCCTCGCAGATTCCATTTCTTTCTAAAAAGGAACATAGTTGTGAGGATACTGCCTTTTCTAGTATCTTTGATAAAAAGGGTAGATTTCAGATCAGCCTGTAATGACTAATTCTAAAGGATCAAGTTGCGTTTTTTTAATGAGAGGTTTAATAATAGCCAGCTTAAAAGTTTCAGGTACATATCCTAGTGACAAAGATGAATTAATGATATTAAGAAGAGGATCTATGACCTCTGGAAGCATTTCTTTCATTAGCTTAGTCGGTATTGGGTCAAACATACATGTTGTTGATTTAGATGATTTTATGAGTTTAGACAATTCTTCCTCTCCTATTGCAACGAATTAATGTTTTTTTTTTTCTCTGGGACACTACAATGCACTGCCTGATGCAATACTGTAGTAGAGGGTTGCATAGTTGTTATTTTCTCTAATATGATCAATCTTGTAAGTGAATAAGTTCAAAGTCATTACTGCAATGCTCTTTGGAAACTTCAGAAGTAGAAGCTTTATTTCTTGTTAATTTAGCCACTGTATCAAATAAATTCCTAGGGTTGTGTTTGTTTTCTTCAAAGGGAGTTGAAAAATAAGCAGATCTAGCAGTTTTTAAGGCCTTTCTGTACGCAACCCTGCTCGCTCTCCACGAAATTCGAAAAAAGTCCAGTTTTGTTTTCTTCCAGTCGCGCTCAATTTTTCTGGTGGCTCTCTTAAGGGCCCGAGTGTGCTCGTTGTACCACAGCGTTGGACTATTTTCTTTAATCTTCTTTAACCGCAAAGGAGCAACTGTGTCTAAAGTGCTGGAAAAGAGTGTCAAAAGTTTGTCGCAATATTGAGTTCTTCTAAGCTATCTGGGATGCTGAGGAGATTTAACTGATCAGGAATATTATTAATAAAGCAATCTTTAGTAGCAGAAGTGATAGTTCTAACATATTTGTAACACTGAGTCGGCTTTGCAACCTTGGCTAAATGGAGTTTACAAGAGACTAGATAATGATCTGAGATGTCATCGCTCTGCTGCAGAATTTCAATGGCATTGACATTGATTCCATGTGACAATAAGAGATCTAAAGTATGAGTATGACCAGGGGCGGACTTAACCATAAGGCAAAGGTCGGCAATTGCCTTGGGCCCCGAGCTACCTAGGGGCCCCCAAAATCCCCGATTAAATTATGCGCAAGTTTTTTTTTTTTTTTTTTTTTTACTTTTTGCAAATTATATATTTCTAAAAAACATTTGCAAAAAAAGGCATCAAATCATTAGTGTCGCAGACAGGAGGGCCCTCTGAATGATTAATCAGCCGTTTAAACCAGTGATTCCCAACCCCCGGTCCCCGGACTAAATTGGCTAAAACTGTGTGTTTGCTATTGTATTCTGAAACTGTCTGACTTTTGAAACTGTTACTATATAGGCCTATAGTAGGCTGTGTTATCCTGCTGGTTGACTTTATGATTAGTTATTTCTGTTTTGCACATGCATCGCCACAGAGTTAACCATTTCAGACAGTACTGGACAGCCTCTGTCTCGTTCACTTCACGTCTATGGGCGTTACGCACAGCTCAGTGTGGCCGCTCCAATTTACCTTCAATGAAATCTAACCTTAGTGTCATTGACAGAATTACTAAAAAATATTTAGCTACCTAAAAGTTAAAGATTTTTAATAAAACTCAAGAGATGTGTGAAATTTCATGATTTATGAGTGACGTTAGTAGAATTTTCAAAAAAATATTTTGCTACCTAAAAGTTAAAGATTTTTTGTGTCACGCATGCATGTCTATTTCCCTCATATTAAATATAAAACACATGTGGACTGATATGTTTCCAATGTCTGAACTCCTTTATTAATGGAGTATATAAACAGCCTTTTCAATATATTAGTATAAAATGCATTTTCTGAGAATTAATATTTAATTTTTTTACTGCAAATTTTGAAATGCGCGCTCTTTGGTCTATCAGTGCTTGTGTCAACATATATCGGAAAACATTTGGAATGGGGCAGACATAATTCTGACCACTTATTACGTTTTCTGCGTATCAAATGCACGTAAAAACTCATTTTCGCGTATAAATTGCACGATAATACACAATGCATACTAATGCATAATCCTTAGCTATTGAATCCTTATGTGAATGTAGGGGGCGGCCGGGGTGGGGGTTCCAACGTCTATGCACCTGCTAGTGAGTGAGTGCTATGTGGGTTGCTTTTGAAGTAGACCTAATTGTATGGGAGAAAAGAGAAACATTTTGTGAACCGTTCTGAAAAGTTTAAAAAGATTGGTATACAAGTAGCCTTTGTTGCCACCTAGTTCATTATATGCAAATAAATGATAGGCTGTTACTGTTTTACACAGTGATATGTTCCGAATCCAAACGATGGATCTTAAAATTGAGGCATTCAAATTTACAACTGGTCCCTGGAATTTTTTTGATGAATATGCTGGTCCCTGGCACAAAAAAGGTTGGGAACCCCTGGTTTAAACCACCTCATATGAGTGTTTGCAATTCATGTTGCTGTGAGAAGCTAGCGCAGTGAACGGGGCTTGAGAGGGCGTTGTGAGTGATGGTGCGTTCACGTGCTATGGAAAAAGATGATATTTTCCTCTTGTGAACTGGTATTTACCAGTGTGTTGCGTTCAAGTGCTTTTGTTGTCGTAATGTGGTAAAAAAGATGGCGATCCAGACCTGTTATTTAGCTAAAACTATTTTAGATTGCTGAAGTCATCTGCTACCGCAAGAAAATGATTTATCAAAACTCAAACGGTAAATAATATGCTGTATATTTTCTAGATCATGAATAGTACATATTTTTACCATTCACAACTCGATCGCGTTGCTCTCTGGCATTTTGAAAAGGTCAAAGGTTATCTCATCTCGGCAACTGCATCAAAATATTCATAGAGTTGCCCAGTGGAAAATACCACATGAGGGGGTGTTCATGTGCATTTTCCACATCGGCTTTTGGTATTTACCATAATTACCATAGCACGTGAACGCACCATGAGGGCGCGGGTGCAGCCTCCGTGTTGCCAGATCCACCTAATGGAAAGGTGGCAGTAGTCTTCTGGACCTGTTTTTCTGAATTCTGACACTTTAGGAAGTTATTCAAGTGGAAAGTTGCATTTTAGGGTTAGTGATATATTAATCTTATTTCCAAAACACAAGCTTTGAACTTATTTCGGATTATTATTATGGTAACACTTTATATTACGACCCGCAAACAACTGCGTAAGTAAACCGAAATTACGGTGTACGTTTCTGTAATTATAGTGTACCTCCGTGTAGGTATAAGGGAACAATATGTTAAGTTTTGGGTAATAAAGGGGTACAACCAGATATACAAGCAAATTATTTATAATGTAATTATTTTAAAACTAACAGGTAACTATTCTGTTAATAGATTCCAGGCAAAAATTGTACATCTGTTGTATATAAAAGTTTTTATCATATTTCTGGCAAAATGTTTTTGTGCAATGCACTGTTAACTTTCGCTGTAGATTTAGCAGCACAGTACTGTAAAAACCTACAGTACAATACTGCATTTCTATATTACAGTAAAATACCGTAATTTGCATTGCATTCTGGGTAATTTTGTTTGAGCGGGAACATTTTACAGTACATTTTAGTGTTGCTGTAACCTAGCTGTAACCTGGCTGTAATATGCCAGGCAAAAATACAGGGTTGCTGTAAACAGAGAGCGCGCGCGCCGCCTGACTGACGTCAGAGCACAACTGCGGCAGTTCACTCACTCTGCGCGGATATCTCACTCTGCGGATATCTGGAAATTTGGTAAGTTCATTTTGAATTTTATAATAAGGTTTTAGGATTTTACGCTATAGTGTGTAGCCTACATAGCTTTTAATGTGAAATGACAGTGGAAGTTTAGCCAGCGACGGTTGCAAAAACACTGTTAAGTTTGTTAACGTTATCGGCTCTTTCACCCTGCTGCTTGTCCTGACATTTTCAAATCTAACGTTATAACTCCGTGAATTAACAATAGGCTACCTTACGTTTTATTTCGAACAAAAAAGATTTGGTGATTGCGGGAACGGTGGAAAGACAAATCGAGATGGTCTTTTGTGAGTTTTATTTTGTTTCTGTCGAGTTTTAATTAAATGTGTTTTACGATGGTCTGCGAGATAAAATTACTGCATTTGACATCATGTTAGTCTAACTGTTGGGCCTATCTCTGTAGGGAACACCCGAGCCTGTCAGTGGTAAAAACAAGTTTATAATAGACGTTATATTCATTTTGCTCAAACTGCTATATTTGCAGTCCGTTTCCCGAATGGTGAACTTGATGATTTTATGATCAATACTGGACCAAATTGAATAAGTCGTTTAGACACAAAATAAGACGCGTGCAAGGCTTAAAAATACTGCACTTTCCTTTGCAACGCAAAATGGGTGATTTATTTGTGCTTAGAGAGATTGGCTATTGGTACCAGTTCAGTCTTTTACTTCATTTCTTTTTAGGCGGGAGACCCATTTATAATGATTATTATAATAATTAAAAATATAAATAAAGGTGTAAATTGTTGAAAAACTTCAGACTATCAGAGTTAATGATATATTAGCCAATAAAGACAAGTCAAATGCATGCCAAAAAATCAAGTTAGAATATTTAGAGAGGTCAAGTGAAGCTTATGTTTTATTAACCTAACTTAGATGTATTGTAAGCAGATTTATGAGATATTTCCTAAAACAAGAAACACATAACCGTTAACTGAATAATATTTATTTTGATTTCTTACAGCTCTACAGTGTGGGACAATTTGCAGCCTGGGAAGGAGTTTTATGTAAGTATTAGCCATGTTAATACAATGTTTTAAACTTAAAGTTTTAAAACTTTTTTTTTGTGGCTGTTTTTGTTATTTCAACAGAATTCTCTCTCTTCCACTGTCTGTCTGCTCACCTTTGGTGCTGTGGCTAACAGATTTTGTCATATGTGTTTTTGTGTGTCATGTCTTTTTCAGTTTTGGTCATCGGTCCAAGGTTCCAGTACCACCTCAAAATCCCAGCCAAGTTTTTAAAGGGCTAGTTCGGCCAAAAATGATATTTAACCCATGCATTACTCACCCTCAAGCCGTTCGAGATGCATATGTCAATCTTGTTTCAGACGAACACATTTTCAGTTATTTTAGAAAATGTCTTAGACCCTTCAGTGGATATAATGTGAAGCAATGGGGTCCACCTCCTTCAAGTCCCAAAATGTGCATACATCCTTCACAAAAGTAATCCATCCGGCTCCAGGGGGATAAACGAAGGCCTTCTGAGGGTAATCCGTGCGATTTTGTCGTAAAAATATACATATTTAAAACTTTATAAATGAAAATATCTGACTTCCGGCAACGATCGACGCGCGTTCACGGGTGATGGAAGTCGGCGTACGAGGTAGGACGTAGCGTAGGAACCGTCGTGACGTAGAACGAACGCGCCAGCGCAGCCAGAGAGCAGAGCAAAACAAAACACGAAAGCGCGTGAACGCGCATCGATCGTTGCCGGAAGTCAGATATTTTCATTTATAAAGTTTTAAATATGTATATTTTTTCGACAAAACCGCACGGATTACCCTCAGAAGGCCTTCGTTTATCCCCCTGGAGCCGGATGTATTACTTTTGTGAAGGATGTATGCACATTTTGGGACTTGAAGGAGGTGGACCCCATTGCCTCACATTATATCCACTGAAGGGTCTAAGACATTTTCTAAAATAACTTAAAATGTGTTCATCTGAAACAAGATTGACATATGCATCTCGAACGGCTTGAGGGTGAGTAATGCATGGGTTAAATATCATTTTTGGCCGAACTATCCCTTTAAGTATGTCCAGCTATAGCTGCAAGTCATGCAGTTTCTCAACCTCTACTTAAAGGGATAGTTCACTTTGAAATTAATTTTTGGTATGTTTTAGCTTACCTCAAGGGCATCCAAGATGCAGGTGTCTTTGTTTCCGCATTAGTTTCAATTTTGATATTTTTAGGTCAAACCGTTCTTGTCTGTCAGTCATATAATGCAGGTCTATGGTCACTTCCTCAAAGAGCATGCACAGAGAAGTCCAAATTAAACATGATTTAATGACTCGTAAATGTAAGTACACATTGATGGCCTAAGACACGAAACGAGCGGTTTGTATGAGAAAACGAGCAGTATTTATATCGTTTTTACCTCTTGTAATCACAGCCACATCCAAGTGATCTGAGGGCGCGGGCGACCTGCATTATATTATATGACTGACCTAAAAATATCAAAATTGAAACTACTGCGGAAACAAAGACACCTACATCTTAGATGCCCTTGAGGTAAGCTAAAACATACCAAAAATTAATTTCAAAGTGAACTATCCCTTTAAATGCGTTCACCATACATGGTTTTAATAGTGTAATTGATCAATAAAATTTTTTTTTGACCAGAACATTGTTTGGATTGTCTTTTGATTTGCAGTTATTCTGAAGTTGCATATTACCTATAGATTTATATACTGTAATAACTACATATTATATAGTTATAATATCATTAGTAATTTGAAAATTACGTTTTGCAATAATGTATCAATATAGATATTACAGTACAATACCGTATAATTAATTACAACAGAAGCAGACAAAAATGACAAAATACAGTAAAAATACAGTACAATACTGTTTTGTAGTTTACAGTACTGTTCGTGTGTACTGTAAATTGAATTACAGTACAGTTACTGTAAATCGAAATACAGTACCATGCTGGCAACCTTGCTGCCAGTACTGTAAAAATACAAGAAAATTGTTAACAGTGTGTAGTTACAGGGTAATTTTGACATCTGTGGGTTGTAGATTAAACATATATCGTCTCATCGTGTCCCATATTTTCCGCTAGAAAGAAATGGTGTTTGTCAATGTGACCGGCAGAGTTTTCGTTTTACGGACATTTTGATGATATGCCGGTCAATATCGGCTCTTAATTAGTCAAGTTGAGGAAAACTGGAGGCAGGCTATGTAACTTAAAAAATGACATAATCAGGCTGTATAGAATGCAACATGTGTATTTGCCTAACTTTCAAATAGACGGAAAAAAAAACATGAACGTCTGATTGGCGTCAATCAACACCAATTGTTTTTACTATGGTTTCACATTCATAGTTTAACAAACCAATCCCCCTTCCCCACATAAAATATCTGAATAGTAGCCTATTGTTTTTACTCAAGCGAACTTAATTATACACTCTCAGTATGTCTCATTTAATATTTAAATTGGGCACCGTGAAATGACTCCTTGTAAATTAAACTGGAACAAACAAATGACTAGGCCTATAACATTGTCTCACGTCATTTTAGGCTACTTTTTATGCTGTTTTGCAGTGCTGAATTGTGCAGCTGCCGACTTAAAATCAAAACTTCCCAGTGTCTCTCCACAACTTGCAATGCGTCTTTTGCGCGCTCAAGTTCGTTATTTCAAATGTAGGCGCGCAGTATGCGCGCTCATAGTGTAAGCGACCCGGTCTTTTTTCCAAACACGTCCGCGCCGCATCGAGATAAAAACATCTCGGTGTGGATTGAGGGAGGGTTGCTATTTTTATTTAACGAAAAATCTTAGTCTAACGGAAAAAAATTGCCGGTTTTTGAAAGTTTCGTTCAAACAGATTCAGTGTTTTGTTTTTGGCATCTTAGTTAATTATTTAAAAAATATATATTTAGTGTTGGCCAATTTTATGTTTTTTATTTGTATTATTTTATTCTGTTTTCTCTGCTGTAACTGTCAGAAATGCTGCAGGTACGTGAAAATTTTATCTGAATCCAGGTTCTGTTGTTCATCTGTTCTGTATGCTGCTGTTTGCACTTTGCACGTTAAAATAAACCCTTTGATAAATAAAATAAAAAATGTTGTATTTTTAACGGGTCACAGATACGCCTCAATTTTATTTTTTTAATGCCAATTCAATATTATAATCTTATCAGTTAACGGTTAATAATCGATTAACGAGCGGTGGTTGTCAGTCGGGAAAATTAACCGAAATGCGCATCCCTACTGGATACATTTCATTGAAATCACATATGAGGATTTCGCAGGCTGTGGAGAAATGCAATCCTCCATAGCTATGGAGCGCTGTCATGACAGCGAGGGCATCACGTCGCAAGCTTATGGCATCGATAAGAGGAGCGGTGTCCGCAGACTCAATGCTTAAAGACTATAGTGGCTGGTGGCTCTATTTTGATGATTTAAATCATTACATCTTAAAGACATCTTCTAAACGTCTATTTGACATCTGACAGGAAACGTCCAATAGACGTCTTGCAGATGAGCAAACACTCTTTAAAATACGTCTTCCAGATGTAAATATCACATCAAATAGACTTGTGCTATCTGGGTAGCGAGATACTGCGTGTTGTGCTAGCGATAACGATTTAGATAAAAGCTTGCGATGTCAGATCAATGTGATAGACAATATTCGGAAATATCTAATAGATGTTGATGAGTAAGTTATATTTAGTGTTACGTTCCCAATTAGTTTTCGAGGGGCAAAAGGGAAGTAACATTTTAAAGCAAAAGTTAACAGCGACAAAGAGAAGTTAACCGTTCTCAGTCCCAGAACCAACCCCCAGAACACAATACACAAAGTAAGATTTCCAACAAATGTATTTGCAATAAACAAGTGATAACATAAATACAGTGCAAAAAGAACTCTAAACAAACAACACCAAAAGAAAAAGAAAAAGGAATGAAGCGTGTTCTCCAGGAGCGGGTAAAGCCAAAACAACAAACAAAAGAACACTAACTGGTAGAAGGAAATCGAACTAACCTACAAAAATAAATACAAATAAACAACAGAACTCTTACCTTACTTCCTAACAGACAAAAACAGGAGAAGATGAGAATAAAATAAGATGGCACCCATCTCCCTACTGCTCCGACACTCAAAAGCAGTACACTACACCCACAAGATCTTGTTTTTAAGCTTAACACATAAAGCTGCCACTACAGCCATAACACCACATTTAAGCTTAGAACACACCAACAAGAGCAACACTCTGGGACTGGGACTGGGAACATCATCAGGCTCAGGCTCAGGCTCAGGCTCAGGGTAAAATAAATCTCTCCACGTCTCTCTCTCCCCGGTTCTGCTTAAATACTGGCTCCTATTGCCATTGATGAGGAACAGCTGGTAGGTCCCATCACCTAGATTAGGACAAGGAGGATCAGAGGAAATTGGACAGAACATACAACAAAAACTACAACTCCAAGCAGGCTGTTGGATACATTGGCAGCACACACAGTACATCAATGAATGACACGTAAAACACAATTCCATACGTCCTGGGACGAAATATTAGCAATATAAACAACGAGGAATGATAGTAAATAGAGATTAAAAACAGAAAGCTATACGGAGCCTACAGATGCAAACCAGCAGCAAGGCAGACAGGACATCCAGTTCATCGCGTCAGCTATGCTGGTATGACTCAGCCCAGTGATGCTACAATGCATCGGGACCCAGGTCTTCAGCTCTGCCTTAGTGGATGGACTCCATGGCTCCGCCTCAAGCCTGGCTCACACTACAGGAGTTTTAAAATCCTAACCGATTTTGAAATCTGGTTGCAGCTCACACTTAAGGAGAATCGTTGCAGATATTCTTCCCTCAAATCTTAAACATGCTCACACTACAAGATTTGAAAATCGCGGCGCATCACACACTACACAATGTTATTAAGATTATCGTGCCAAAGGAAGAGCCTCACGTGATCTCATGCAGCAGAACAGAAGCAGAAAAGCGGATGTAAACGAAATATGTCCTTCATATCAAGTCATAATCGTGAAAAGGTTGCCGTGACCAAGGAAAGAGAATTTTTTTTAACATTTAAGGATAGGCTATTTCTAATGAATGGCGTCAGCTCTGGTCAATACAATGAAAAAATGCCATTGATCTCTATGAAGTGAAGCATTAGCTTTGCTTTGCCCATGCGCCGCATTGCTGCTCAGCTGAGCCTTGTAAAGTGGAGCTCAAAGTTAAAATTAAATATTAAAATAATGAACAGCTTGTTTCATTACATCTATATTTGAACGAATCCGCATTTTTTTACATTTCCATTGAATGAACAGTTTAATGACTCACTCAAAGACAGTCCCTTGCCGTAACAATGTAACTGGAATGAGTGACAGTCTATAACACGCAGAGACAACCAATGCTGATACTGGTGAAATATCAGCAGAAAGCCTCTCGTAAAGTGAGTTTCGAGAATCGAAACTAACTGTTATATAGCAATGGCCTAAAAAGCTTATTGTCAGGTTTATGTTCTGTTATTATATTATGTGGACCCTTATTTTGACATTGTATCTTATGTTTACTACACTTCGTTTCAATGCGCTTTTTAGTTTCGGTTTCATTACTGAACATGTACTCGTCTTCGTGCCTGCTGACCACAGCGTAACAGTTCTTTATTTAGCAATAAATAAATAAAGATAATACCACATATCGCGCTGTTGAGTCACTCAAAATTACAACAATGAAAATTCCTTCACCACGAACATCGGAACCGATCGAGGTAATCAACGAGATTTTTTCTCCGATTCTCGGGAGGAGAAAATTGGGCATAAATCGGCCTAAAAGTCCTGTAGTGTGAGCCATGCATCAGGCGTCTCAGTCTGATCCCACAGCTTCATCTTAGCCCGTCGACTAGTTGGCTCCACCTTGGCTCCTCGCTCTCTTGGCTCCACCTGGGACCATAGTCCTTCCAGCTCCACCAGGCTCCCTCATTCCTCCTGCGGCTCCCTTGTTCCATCGAACTCCGCCTAGGTCTCCACGATCACATCATCATGTTGGTCAGTCAGGCTCAGGACTCCACAAGTCATCCTCCCTCTGTTGGTTCCACCGTGGGTCACCATCATCCTGGTTGGCTTCTGGGGGTCTCCAGGTATGTCTGACTTTCATATTTTTACCTTGTGTCTTTCTTTGTTTTTAAATTGTTTATTAAAGCAGTTTACTGCATTTAGATCCATTCTGCTCATCATCTTCATCTGATTATTCATTATTCATGTTTCCACTTCCAACATTTCCATCACAGACTAAGACTAATAGTTCCATACTATGAAAGGAAATCACAATGTGATGGGAATTTTCATGACTTTCAGTTAAAAAAAAACAACAACAAAGAACCAAATATAGAAGAAAAAACAGAAACTGTGTGTGAAAAGTGTTTTAAGAGTTTATTTTCTAAAAGTCCACTGGGCCAAAAGTGCCACACTGTAGTCACTAAAGGCTTTCTTAGTAACAACATTCTGTGCAATACTTATGAAAGATAGAAAGTGTATGGGTGTATAACTGTCAAAGAAAGAGCGATTTCAAAACGGAGTATTGTTTTTAGTTAAAGTAATAGGTATGTGGTTTTTAGTCTTGCACAGTATTAATCCTAGCATTGTTATACGAGTGTGTGTCTTCATAGGTCTGTTGAGGCTGAAAGGCTCTGTGATTGCTTTGGGGGATTATAACAGGCTTTATCAGCAGGATAAACAGTTCAAAAGAGCAGTCTGCCCTTAGTGCCTGCTCTAATCTCTTATGCATATCAGCTACAGCTTTAACAGATCTCCACAGCATTCTAATAGTGTCTTTGAATAACACAGTGATCCACTCTGTACCGTGAATGCAATATTTCATAACAGATGACCAGACAAGAGATTGTGAAGCATCCATGATTGTGCATTGCTTTGACATTTAAATAAGACAGCCGGTTTTTGACATTAGTAAACAACATTGAACTAATAAAAAAGACCCTAGAGCTTCTCTGGACTGATTGTGAAAAAGAGTGAAATATGAGAGAAGACTTTTTAGTTTCCTTTTAAGGGAACTCGAGCTGCATCAAGACGCTGTGGGAACGCCCCTGCGTGATTGCGTCGTGAAGCACGTGTATAATCAGTCCAATGGAAAGATGAGACGTCATAGGCGGTGACGTCACCGACCAGGAAACTATAAAGCACACCTGAAAACAGACTGCGCTAGCTTCTCTGTATACTGTCCCTGCCTATTTATTGTTGTCTGTCATTGCAAGCACAATAAAAAAAAAAAAAATATATATATATATATATATATATATATATATATATATATAATATTATGGTGAGCAAGCAAGATTTCAAGCGATGTGTTGTTCCCTGCCCTCGTTTTATCACGGGTGGGGACACACATCAGCTTTGTGTTGCTTGTTTGGGAGTGGAGCATGCCCAGTCAGTTCTCGAGGGGGCTGACTGTGAGCATTGAGAGAAACTGTCCGTGAGGACGCTCCGCTCCCGCCGGGCGTTCTTCGAGGAGGACGGCTCGATGCTAGTATTTAAAAACACAAAGCATGCTTTGATTGTACTGTGTGGGAGGAGTTTTATTATGGCTTCTTGAAGAAAATATCATCAGTAATAACAGACTACAAAGGTTTTTGTGTGCAGTCAGTGATAGCAACTAAGGAGATAAAAATATATCCAAATAATAAGATGTACAGTGGGGAGAACAAGTACACTGCCGATTTTGCAGGTTTTCCCACTTACAAAGCATGTAGAAGTCTGTAATTTGTATCATAGGTACTCTTCAACTGTGAGTGACGGAATCTAAAACTAAAATCCAGAAAATCACATTGTATGATTTTTAAGTAATTCATTTAATAATAATAATAATAATAAATTTTATTTATAAAGCACTTTTCATAAAAGAATCTCAAAGTGCTACAGAAACCACAGTAAAACAATCTAAAATCAGTAACCAATAAAATACATAAAAAGAAAGAAAAAATAATAATAAAGCCTAAGGACCACTTAGGAAAGCCTGCCTGAACAAAACAGTTTTTAGCTCTTTTTTAAAATTTTCCACCGACTGGGGTTTTCTCAGATGTTCAGGGAGGGAATTCCAGATGCGAGGGGCAGCACAGCAGAAAGCTCGGTCTCCCATGGTACATAGTCTTGAGCGTGGCTGATGGAGAAGGTTTGCGGTTAGGGACCGGAGGTTACGGGTGGAAGATTGAGGGGTAAGGAGATCTTTGAGGTATTGCGGGGCCTTGTTATGGATGCAAAGATGGGTAATGAGGGCGATTTTGTATTGAATTCTTGAGGTTATGGGGAGCCAGTGAAGGTTCTGAAGAATGGGAGTAATGTGTTCGTATTTGCGTGCCTTCATCAGAGTTCGGGCAGCACAGTTCTGAATAAATTGGAGTTTTTGGAGGTGTTTACTTGATACACCAATAAGTAAGCTGTTACAGTAATCAAGCCTGGAGGAAATTAAGGCATGGACGAGTTTTTCTGCATCAGAGAAAGTGAGAAAGGGGCGGGGTTTTGAAATGTTTTTGATATGAAAAAAACAGGTTTTATACAGATGTTTGACATGATTTGCAAAGGTCAGTTGAGGGTCAAACTTCACGCCGAGGTTGGTAACAATAGCTGAGAGGGAGATGTCTTGACCAGAGAAAGAGATAGTGGTAATAGGTGATGACTTTACCTGATGAGGGGTGCCGAGTAGTATGGCTTCGGTTTTTGAGCTGTTTAACTGGAGAAAATTTTGACTCATCCATGCCTTAATGTCCTGCAGGCAGTTAGAAAGGGCTAAAGATGTAGATGAAGCAGAAGTTGAAGGGAGAGCAGATAATGATGAAAGGTCCGGAGTAGCACATAGGTTTGAGTCAGTTCGCAGGTATAACTGAGTGTCATCAGCATAACAGTGAAAAGAGATACCGTATTGGCTGATGACACGACCCAATGGCAGCATGTATAGAATGAAAAGTAAAGGACCTAGGATAGATCCTTGGGGGACACCACAAGTGACCGGGGCTGTTCTGGACCTAGCAGATCCCAAGCGAACCTGCTCTGTCCTGTCAGCGAGGTAAGAGGTAAACCAGTCCAGTGTGGAATGACGGAGACCAATGTCAGAGTGGAGACGACTTAGGAGGATGTGGTGATCTACAGTATCAAAAGCCGCTGAAAGGTCAAGGAGAATGAGCAAAGAGGGGGAACCAGAATCTGCAGAAATAAGAAGGTCATTAGTTACCCTCAACAGTGCTGTCTCTGAGCTATGGGCAGTACGAAAACCAGATTGAAATGTTTCAAACAATGAGTGACATTGTAGATGTTCCTGTAACTGCACAGAAACAGCTTTTTCTAGCACCTTAGACAAAAATGGAAGATGAGAAATAGGCCGATAATTGGCGAGACATTCTGGGTCGAGGTTGGGTTTCTTCAGAAGAGGTTTGATAATGGCGGTTTTAAGTGAGGGTGGGACATGGCCAGAATTTAATGAATGGTTTATTATTTGTGTAAGAAGGGGACTAATGGCCAACAGATTTGATTTGATGAGTGCTGTAGGGAAGGGATCCAGGGGAGAGGTGGAAGGCTTCATCTTTTTGATGAGACCCTCGACTTCAATCTGCGTGACTGTAGTGAAAGTGTTTAAAAAAGGCGGTTGTGAACCTGCGGGAGGTAAGGATGGAGCTGGGGAACCAGAAAGCTGAGACCGGATGGAGTTGATCTTATCTTGAAAAAATGCAAGAAACCTGTTGCAGAGTACTGCTGTTGGTTCAGTCTGGATTTAATTTTTGTGATTGAGGAGATGATTTATAGTGGCAAAAAGTTGTTTGGAATTTCCTGGACTGTTATTAATAATGTTAGAGTAGTAGATGGACCTGGCTTGTTTAAGGGCCGCTGCGTAGGCCGTCTGGTGATGTTTATAGGCTAGCTTGTGGACCACCAAGCCAGATGATTTGACACGCCTCTCAATGGCACGGCCACCAGCCTTCATCTTGCGCAGTTCATCCGTGAACCATGGGGCAGAACGAGAAAAAAACAGTTCTTGTTTTGAGTGGAGCATGTGTATCCAGAAGGCAATGGAGTGAAACGTTATAATGTTCAACTAATTCGTTGACTGATGGAAGATTGACTGTAGCCAGCAGTTTAAGATCAGAGTACAAGATGGCAGGGTCAATGTTTTTTATATTTCGAAAATGAATCTCACGTTTAGGCTTTGAGAGGGGTGACGGGCAGGAAATATCCATGGAGATGATGCTGTGATCGGAGACGCCCAGGTCATACACCAACACATTTTTGATGGAAGGAAAGTCCGAGATAACCAAGTCTAAAGTGCGCCCCCTGATGTGGGTGGGAGCATCAACGTGCTGTATAAGATTTAGACAGTCCAGAACATTTAAAAATTCAGCTGTCAGCAGAGAGGAGGGATTTTCAATATGCACGTTCAAATCGCCCAGTATAATATTATTAGAGGATAGAGAGCAGAAAGAAGTGAAGAGATCATGAACCTCTGCAATAAAAGATGGGTGAGGTTTTGGCGGCCGGTAGATCAGAACTGCATTTATCTTGAAAGGATGTTTTGATTTAAAAGCCAGATATTCAAACGAAGACACATCAGGAAGAGACAGAGTAGAAAGTCTGAGAGCATCGCGGTAAATAACCGCCAGGCCCCCACCTCGTCCAGTGCAGCGAGCCCTGTGCAAATAACTGTATCCAGAGGGGCAAGCTTCGTTTAATGATGAAAAGACCTCCGGTTGATGCCAGGTCTCAGTGAGGCACATCAGGTCAATATTATTCTCAAGAATGTGATCATGTATCAGGCTAGATTTATTTGACAGAGACTGTACATTAAAAAGTTCAGTTTTGATGTAGGATTTCTGGTCTGGAGACCTCTGGATGGGGCGGAGCAGGCAGAGATCCACTCCTCGCCTTCCATCATACACATCATGTCGCAATCTCGCGATTTTCCCAGCGGTATTTTTTTCCTTGATGGCGGCGCTCTGATGACGCGTCCGCGATGCGACAGGAAGGGCAGCGGACCAAACGGACGGGACAGGGCCGGCGTCGGGAGGCAGAATGTGAGTAGACTTATCCCGCAAGTTTCCAGCTTTAAACTGCATTAACGTAGCAGGTCCAATCACTGGAGCAAGCATCAGCGATGGCTCTGGAAAGACAGTGCGGAGCCATCGGCTGCAAACGAACCGGGGGCGCGATTCAGCTAAAAAGGAGGCTCTCAAGTGTGCTTTGAGTCGGGCAATCATACCAGCACGTTTCCCACGTCTTTTAGAACGCTTTCTCGGGGGTGGTGGGCACGATGGCGATCGTTGGTATTTGAATCCGTAAAATCCATTTGGTCCATTAGAGCGAAACTTTTGGTCGCGGTCCCTCCGAGGAGAGACTGTAGGCATATGGCGCAGATAATCAGGAATATCCGCCAGCACCAGTGTTTGCTGGTTGAACAGAGGGTGATCAGATGGCAATAGGGTCTCTGACCAAGCCCTGAGGTCAAGGAGGGTTTGGCGATCATATGCCAACAGAGCGGATACAAAACGGAAAGAAACAAAGAGTAGAAACAAAACAAACTCGACAAAATAGGAGCGAGACAGGCGGCTTGCCAGCACGGGCGCCATCACTGTGTCCTCTGATTAATTCACTCGATCCACTCGAGAGTCCCTCGAGAGAGCATTTGCATTGTATTGCATGACATAAGTATTTGACACATCAGAAAAGCAGACCTTAATATTTGGTACTAGGGCTGACTTCTAATAGTCGAGGATTCGACGATTCGATTCGGAGAGGTCTGATTCGACTATGAACCTCATAGCCGAACAGTACAGAAGTGTTATGTAACCATTAGGGGTGTGACGGTTATTATATAACCGTGAGACCGACGGTTATAGTTGAACACCATCATTAGAACTCTATAACCGCCAAAACCGTGCTATTAAAATATTTTTTACAAACATTTTTTATCATAGAGAATGTTTAAATACTAATATCATCTTACGAGGGAAACGGAGGCGGAGTTAGTGGTGCTTCGGAGGCTGAGTGCTGAGGATCATTCGGGAGAGGTCTGTGCCCCTTTACCGATCAGAGCGCGCGCTGACACGGAGTAAAGCCTTGTTTATACTCGACGCGTCCGCACGAGCGCGAAGGTGCGCACGGCAAAAAATGACGCGTTGGGTGCGCAAGACCGGCAAGACCCCATTTCGCTTGGCTGTGTCGTGTGCACAGCTTTTTTTGTAACAGCGCGCGCGGCGCCGCGAGGATGAACGACTTCAAGCCGAATCTGCTCTAGCATGTACGTCTCACTGCACCGGCACGCAGTTTGCACGTCTAAATTGCAAAGTTCATTGCAAAGTTTTTTTTGTTAAGGTTTTGTTTACTGTGTGTGATTTATTTAAAACAAAGCATGTTCATTGCAACGTTTTTTTTGTTGTTGTTAAGGATTCATTTAATGGAAAGCACATTCACTTCTAGTTGTCTTGCTGTTCATTTTAAATAAACGTAGAGCGAGTTGTCCTATAACAGACGAACAGTTATTCAACCGAACGTCTAGCTGCTATCTAAAAAAAAAAAAGTTTCGACTATCAGTCGACTACGGTAAAATCTAACGAATCAGATTCGACTATGAAAATCCTTAGTCGAAAACAGCCCTATTTGGTACAGAAACCTGTTAGCAATTACAGAGATCATACGTTTCCTGTAGGTCTTAACAAGGTTTGCACACACAGCAGCAGGGATTTTGGCCCACTCCTCCACACAGACCTTCTCCAGATCCTTCAGGTTTCGGGGCTGTCGCTGGGTAATGCGGACTTTCAGCTCCTTCCAAAGATTTTCTATTGGGTTCAGGTCTGGAGACTGGCTAGGCCACTCCAGGAACTTGAGATGCTTCTTACGGAGCCACTCCTTAGTTGCCCTGGCTGTGTGTTTTGGGTCATTGTCATGCTGGAAGACCCAGCCATGACCCATCTTCAATGCTCTTACTGAGGGAAGGAGGTTGTTGGCCAAGATCTCGCGATACATGGCCCCATCCATCCTCCCCTCAGTACGGTGCAGTCCTCCTGTCCCCTTTACAGAAAAGCATCCCCAAAGAATGATGTTTCCACCTCTATGCTTCACGGTTGGGATGGTGTTCTTGGGGTTGTACCATAGACTGTAAAAAATATGGACAAAGCGTCTGTGACGTCACCCATAGACTCTCTGAAGAACGGTTTTGAAGCCGTTTCTGGGGGGTATGGGCGGCGCCATCTTGGAAAATCTTGGGAAATCCTAGCCCCGCCCATCTTCTGGCCAATCCATATATGGGTAAAAGGGCAGGCTTTGTGTGAGACTGAGCCAAAGTCCTTTTAGGCAAGTCATGCCACTCGGCCGCCATCTTGGCAACGCCTCCGGGCAGCTATTTCGGACTAACAAGACCAGGCTCCTATCTAAATGAATGGGCAGAGACTCAGAACTGCACTTTCACTGCTCACCGGGACATAAAAACTGCATGTATACAAACACTAATATAATATGATAAAAATCGCTGAAAAAGTTTGATGACTTTGCCCCAAAATAAGGTTTAAAACGCCTTTTTCCCCACAGGTTATACTTTTACTGCGCATGCGCAAGGGTTCTCTCGCTCTCTGTCGTGCGCGCGCTACTGCTCGCTCGCTCTAGATTCCGGGAGATTTGAACTAATTTTGCGGTCATCAGGGAGCCGCTATCAATCTGCGGGAGACTCCCGGAACTTCCGGGAGACTTGGGATGTGTGATATTTACAGAACTAACACATATCAAATCTGCCGCCTTTTCAAACAGTAACATATTTTCCGCTGTCGCAAACCTCAACTGTGCGCATGCGTCGGTGGAACCAGACGATAGGCTTAAATGTTTTCCGGCTTGACTGTTAAAAGCAGACGATTGGCTTTCCAGCGGGAGGGGCGGGGCATGTGCATACAACCGCCATCTTTGGCGTTACGGGTTTTCCCTATATAGTTGTATTAAGGATTGAGGAAGTGTCATGTCTTTATATAAATAGGCTCTGACTGAGCCCGTCAGTGGACCTGCCTCTTCAGCCAAGCAGCCTCAGCTGCTGAAGTGTAGCCTATAACCCATCTGAATTTGCTGGTAAGTTGTAACGTGAAGCTCATGTATGTCTCTTAAAGGCATTTTCAGACACCTTATAGTTATGTATCCTGCAAGGTACTATCCGGGTAAACTCATGTGACAAGTTAGTTCTACAAGTTGTTTGCAACTTCTATGTAAAATAAGCTAACGTTAGCAGCTAACTGAAAAGCCACGAAATTTAAAAATACTACAGTTATGTCACGAAATGTAGTTTTAAAAGTTTTTCAGTCGACAATGTAGTTGTTTAAAGCTCAAATTTGTGGTTTATTTATTAAGATCGCGCCCATTTAAAAATTTGATCTGACGTTTTCGGAGGTGATCACCGGACGCTGAGCGCTCATGTACCCCGCCTGGAATAGGCTTACCTCGGCTAGTGCTTCTGCCGTTTGCCGCTGGCTCTGATGTCTAGTCTAGTGGTCGAACATGAGATATAATTCGTCTTGTGTATATCTAACGGGCGATCTTTGGTCTCACAAAAAGAGACAGGGTTGTGAAATTTATATAGCCTGTTGGTATACTTTGTCACTAAAGACTGTAAAAAATAAAGACCCATTTCAAATAGCACTGTCGCTATTTTGCTCGAGTGGTCAGTGGCAGTCTAACTTTAATTAAAGAGCCGGCAGTATCTTGATATACTTGGTCACCATTTCCAATTGTTTAATGTTAATATTCATTTTGTTTTTCTGCAGTTTTCGTTATGGACGCCATTCCCGTAAGAGGGACGTATATTATATACATACAAGGGTGTTTTGTTATGGATTATGCAATGAGTAAAACTAAATGGCATTTTAGAGTAATGGTTTGCACTATGTATTTTTACTGTTAAAATCACAATCGTGACTACTGGTGATTTACAAGGGGTGTTAGTTGGCACTATCGTGTTGTATTGCATTGTAGGCTACACTGTATTGAAATGTTTACCTTTCTATTTTTGCAGTTCCCACTGTGTGGATCATGGGGGACAGCTATGCTCGCCGTGGAGAGGAGGTGGCAAGGAGGTCCCTGGGCTCTAATCGCTAACACTTTTCTAACAAATGATGATATTGAACCCATTGAAACTGTAAATGTCACTTTTTTGTCTAGGACTGATGGACTGTTACACCCTTCCCTTTACTTATGCCAAACCAATGTCTGTTACATCAACTTACTGTTGATGGCACTGACCTTGAAAATTAAAACACTTACAAATGTTTATGGAACTTTTTGATCAGCTGTGACCGACATTTAACTAATTAAAACTTGTATCAAACCAGTTTTGTCTATGCTGTCAAATATTTACAATTAAATTGCAGTAGGAACAAAAACAATCAGTAGGTTGAAGTGAAGACCAAGATGCGGAAGTAAATTTGCATTTTTATTTATGTGTCTCGAGCATTACAGGTAAACACACAATGTTGCAAGCAAGTAGATAGTCAGTATTGTGGAATGGCACTGATCTTTATGGAGTTTACCCAGTCCCAGTTATTTTTTAAATAACATTGCCGAGTGTCTTAATGGCACTGATCTGATGAAAAGTCAACATGGCTTTTGCTCCATCTGTTAGAATTTCAAACTGTTCCACACCTTAGGCTGATCTGAAAACAGAGACACTGATAAATACAATGCAAATGTTATGGCCTAGTTTAGTAGAAAGTTAACCATGTCTGTTCACAAAAGGGGTTTTTAAAAATAACCCCTGAAATGATGACTTGGTGAATATTGTATTCTATCATACATTATAGCGTATTATAATACAACGTATTAGGCCTATATATTTATAGAATCGCAAAGTTAGCCTAATCAATATACAAGACTGAACAACCACAGATATAAAGGCTATCATGATCATTTTGCCAACAAGTGCGTTCCGTATCAGTTCAATACGGAGCAAGACTTTTACGTGTCAAATACGGGACGATTCCGTATTATACGTATCATGTGTCCAAATTTTAATCTTAACCGTTCTATTTCATCAGAAACGATCTTAAAACAGGGCTTTAAGTGTAAAATAACGAAATTGTCCTTTAGTTTAATGAACCAAAAAAATGCACACTCCTTATCTACCCAAATAATGAATCAATGAAGGTGTTATACGTGCCTTGTCAGCAGCATGACTATAAAAGTTACTGTATTATACGGAACGGTTGGCAACCCTAGTACCTCGGACGCCAACTTATCTGAGGCGATTTAATGCTAACTGTTACAGTGCCACTGGCCACAAACATTGATGCTAAATAATGCTAACTACGTGAAATAGTAGTGGAAAGTCACTTACCGGAAAAAAATGGAGCGAAGTCCTCCTCCTACAGTGTCGGTTAGTGCGGTTTATAGCAGAGCAACCCATTTTATGTACGATATTCCAATACAAATGTACAAAAAGGATACAGAGGTGGTATGATGTGTTGTGTTGTCTACTCGGTGCAGCCCGTCATCAGCTGTCAAAGTTAACCACGCCCTTATTTGGCATACATTTTATATCTAAATACGATCTAAACTAACAAGTTAGAAAAAAAAAATTCACCCCCCTCACAGTTGTCAGGCACTCGGGACCTATCCAAAAATACAATAAAAGTCCATGGGACCAACATGTAAACAAATTTATTCTGTGAAAACGGACATTTTAACATGGGGTCTATGGATATTTGCTCCCTTTTGGGACCTACCTCTAGCGGATTTTCGATGTATTGCAATTTTTCGCACTTCCGGGTAGGCTTCATTTTTCAGATTAAAATGTTGCCACTTGGGTTGTACTCATCCTTCTTCCTCCAAACACGGCGAGTAGAGTTCTATTTTTGTCTCATCAGACCACATGACCTTCTCCCATTCCTCCTCTGGATCATCCAGATGGTCATTGGCAAACTTCAGACGGGCCTGGACATGCGCTGTCTTGAGCAGGGGGACCTTGCGTGCACTGCATGATTTTAATACATGACAACATGACATCATGACTTTTGCGTAAACAGACACGCCACTTTCAAGTCAAGTGGCGTGTTATCTATACGCATTTTGAGATATCCGCGTGTATGCGTGTATGTCTACGCCATTAATGTCCAAGTGATTCCGCGTATATGTACACGCCATTAAATTTCCGAGCGAAACGAAGCAAAATGTAGATCTACATCTGGGGAGCGATATTTTTTTTTCCCTAGGATGGCAGGGGAACACTCATAAATGCTATTAACCCCAGTGACGGGTAGGTTTAGGGACGGGGTGGAGGTAGGTCATATATTTATATATACAGTAATAACGTTAAGTCAACTGCGTTCATAAACACGCTGAAAAGCGATTGTGCGTGTTGATAGCACGCCAAAAATGGAAATACGAATTGGCGTGTCATACACACGCAATTTTATGAGATCAGTCTGTGATGGCGTAGTGTTACAAATTGTTTTCTTTGAGACTGTGGTCCCAGCTCTCTTCAGGTCATTGACCAGTTCCTACCGTGTAGTTCTGGGATGATCCCTCACCTTCCTCATGATCATTGATGCCCCAGAGGTGAGATCTTGCATGGAGCCCCAGACCGAAGGAGATTGACCATCATCTTGAACTTCTTCCGTTTTCTGATGATTGCGCCAACTGTTGTTGCCTTCTAATCAAGCTGCTTGCCTATTTTCCTGCAGCCCATTCCAGCCTTGTGCAGGTCTACAATTGTATCCCTGATGTCCACACAGCTCTCTGGTCTTAGCCATTGTGGAGAGGTTGGAGTCTGTTTGATTGAGTGTGTGGACAGGTGTCTTTTATACAGGTAACGGGTTCAAACAGGTGCAGTTAATACAGGTAATGAGTGGAGAACAGGAGGGCTTCTTAAAGAGAAACTAACAGGTCTGTGAGAGCCGGAATTCTTACTTGGTAGGTAATCAAATACTTATGTCATGCGAAAAAAAGCAAATGAATTACTTAAAAATCATAAAATTTGATTTTCTAGATTTTTGTTTTAGATTCCGTCACTCACAGTTGAAGAGTACCTATGATACAAATTACAGACTTCTCCATGCTTTGTAAGTGGGAAAACCTGCAAAATCGGCAGTGTATCAAATACTTGTTCTCCCCACTGTATATAACTAAAGATGTTAAGCATTTGATGAACTTCAGGAAGATTGCTTTTAAGAAGAAGTATACAAAGAAATAAAGCATTTAGAAAAGGAGTTAAAGAAGACAAAACGAGAGTTGAAGATGGTACATAACGTAAAACTGGAAAAGGCTTTTAAAAGTAATCGTAATGGGAGACGGATTGTCAACCACACAGAAATAATTAGTGGTAGAGAAAAAGATAGAGTTCGCAAATCAACTGAATAAATTATTCTACAGGTTTGAGAAAGGAAACGTTTCAAATCAGAGTATGAGTATTTATTATTAATTCGGTTGAACAGGTGATGAGTACTTTTAAACAACTAAATCAGAGGAAGGCCACAGGACCAGATAATCTCAGCGCATTAATTTTGAAAAAAATGCATGTGAGCTTGAGCCTGTGTGTCACATGCCTGTCCTGTCTTGTGTTGCACTTGGGTGTTTGTTGTTTGATACCATGTGTTCTCTTGTCATTGTATTCCCCGCCCATCTTGTTATCTCATTATTGGTTCATTTGCCCCACCTGTCTGTTCGTTAGCCACTTTGTTTGCCTCTCTATTTAATCTCCTTGTGTTCTCAGTACTGTGCTGGTTTGTTGTATCCATGTTACCCTGGTTCATGGTTGATCGTGTTTTCGTGTATCTTGTATCCTGCCTGTTTTCCCCCACGAGGGAGTTTTTGTTCTTGTTTTATGTGTTATTATTTTCCTAATAAATCCCCATTGTTTGCATTTGAGTCCTCACACCTTTTTCCCAACCCGTGCCGTGACAGAACGAACCAGCCATCTGAGGATTCAGCACAATGGGTGAGGAGGATTCCGATTGTTGGGATTATGACGATTGCATGGATGACGATGAATTGGATTGCCCTGACTATCATGTTGCTACATTTGGATCGACACAATTCTCGACGATCTGTTGTGACGGAAGGACTTCGCCAAGATCTATTTCCAGCGGTAGGGTTTCGAACTTCTCTTCCCCAGCCATTGAGCGGGAGAGGACCAGTTTTCAGGGGACCCACCTGGTAATTTTTCGTGGGACTCGTGGAGGTCGCAGCGGAGGAGGGGGTCGAGAGGAATTCCAACACCATTTCTCACTCAGGCCACTCTTCGACCCTGGGTTGGTGCAATCCAGTCCAGAGTTTCATCCGGCGCCGTGTCCATCCAGCCCAGAGCACGCACTTCACAAGCGGAGACGGTGGAGGAGGAAGACCCCTAGCCTCTCCAAAGATCCGGAAGCCGTGTCCCAGCAGCCCGCCGTTTTTCTGGAGGCTGAGTCGGAGTCTGTTCACGTCCCGTCTGCCCATCAAGAGACCGTTCACGTCCCGTCTGCCCAGCGAGAGACCGTTCACGTCCCGTCTGCCCAGCGAGAGACCGTTCACGTCCCGTCTGCCCAGCGAGAGACCGTTCACGTCCCGTCTGCCCAGCGAGAGACCGTTCACGTCCCGTCGGCCCAGCGAGAGATGGTTCACGTCCCGTCTGCCCAGCGAGAGACCGTTCACGTCCCGTCGGCCCAGCGAGAGACCGTTCACGTCCCGTCTGCCCAGCGAGAGACTGTTCCTGTCCCGTCTGCACAGCGAGAGACTGTCCCTGTTTCCTCTGCCTTTCTGAACTGGGAATACCTGGAGCGTCTGGCTCAGATGTTGAATATGCCAGTCTCAGCCGTTCCTGAGCCGGAGCCGGTGCTCGTTCCAGAGCCGGTAGCAGAGCCAGTGCCTGTTCCAGAACTGGAGCACATGTCGGTCTCGGACCCAGTATTTGTTTCTGTGTTTGTGTCTGTCTTTGTGACTGTTTTTGTTCTAGTGTCTGTTCCCGAGCCGGTGCCTGCTGCTGCTCCCGAGCCGGTGCCTGCTGCTGCTCCCGAGCCGGTGCCTGCTGCTGCTCCCGAGCCGGTGCCTGCTGCTGCTCCCGAGCCGGTGCCTGCTGCTGCTCCCGAGCCGGTGCCTGCTGCTGCTCCCGAGCCGGTGCCTGCTGCTGCTCCCGAGCCGGTGCCTGCTGCTGCTCCCGAGCCGGTGCCTGCTGCTGCTCCCGAGCCGGTGCCTGCTGCTGCTCCCGAGCCGGTGCCTGCTGCTGCTCCCGAGCCGGTGCCTGCTGCTGCTCCCGAGCCGGTGCCTGCTGCTGCTCCCGAGCCGGTGCCTGCTGCTGCTCCCGAGCCGGTGCCTGCTGCTGCTCCCGAGCCGGTGCCTGCTGCTGCTCCCGAGCCGGTGCCTGCTGCTGCTCCCGAGCCGGTGCCTGCTGCTGCGCCCGAGTCGGTGCCTGCTGCTGCTCCACCGCCCTGGCCGCCCGAGAGATCTTCTCCGCCCTGGCCGCCCGAAGGGTCTTCACCGCCCTGGCCGCCCGAGAGGTCTTCTCCGCCCTGGCCGCCCGAAGGGTCTTCACCGCCCTGGCCGCCCGAAGGGTCTTCACCGCCCTGGCCGCCCGAAGGGTCTTCACCGCCCTGGCCGCCCGAAGGGTCTTCACCGCCCTGGCCGCCCGAAGGGTCTTCACCGCCCTGGCCGCCCGAAGGGTCTTCACCGCCCTGGCCACCCGAAGGGTCTTCACCGCCCTGGCCGCCCGAAGGGTCTTCACCGCCCTGGCCGCCCGAAGGGTCTTCACCGCCCTGGCCGCCCGAAGGGTCTTCACCGCCCTGGCCGCCCGAAGGGTCTTCACCGCCCTGGCCGCCCGAGAGGTCTTCACCGCCCTGGCCGCCCGAGAGATCTGCTCCGCCCTGGCCGCCCGAGGGGTCTGCACCACCCTGGCCACCTGATGGACTTTGTGTTTCGCCCGGGTTTCCCAGGACTAAGAAATTTGTTCCTCCCGTTCCGCCCTGGTTTGTCCCTCCCGTCCCGCCCTGGCTTACTCCTCCTGTCCCGCCCTGGTTTGCTCCTCCCGTCCCGCCTGATGGAGCGTCTGGTAGCCGCTCCGTAGGGAGGGGGTAATGTCACATGCCTGTCCTGTCTTGTGTTGCACTTGGGTGTTTGTTGTTTGATACCATGTGTTCTCTTGTCATTGTATTCCCCGCCCATCTTGTTATCTCATTATTGGTTCATTTGCCCCACCTGTCTGTTCGTTAGCCACTTTGTTTGCCTCTCTATTTAATCTCCTTGTGTTCTCAGTA
The DNA here is from genome assembly GCA_030578255.1 of Tiaroga cobitis. Taxonomy (NCBI): domain Eukaryota; kingdom Metazoa; phylum Chordata; class Actinopteri; order Cypriniformes; family Leuciscidae; genus Tiaroga; species Tiaroga cobitis. Next base: position 13,129,708 of record CM060591.1, read on the forward strand.
CTGTGCTGGTTCGTTGTATCCATGTTACCCTGGTTCATGTTTGATCGTGTTTTCGTGTATCTTGTATCCTGCCTGTTTTCCCCCACGAGGGAGTTTTTGTTCTTGTTTTATGTGTTATTATTTTCCTAATAAATCCCCATTGTTTGCATTTGAGTCCTCACACCTTTTTCCCAACCCGTGCCGTGACACTGTGTGGCAACCTATTTTTCAGAGTGATTAGACACTCTATTATCCCTGAATGTGGAAGACTTTGTATGTAATAATAACTCTTCCAAAGAAAGTAGGTGTGGAGGAATTAAGTGATTTTTGGACTTAATTCCTATTATTATGAAAACCTTACAGAAAATTGAGGTAAAACAGCTTCTAAAGTCAGTAAAGGGTAAATTAGATACTTATCTGTTTGCATATAAGCAAAATTGCAGTGCTGAAGATGCAGTGGTAGCATAGTTACATCTGATCTTCAAACATCTGGATAAGCCGAAAACTATAGCTAGGGCACTCTTTTTGGACTTTACCTCTGCATTTAAAGGTGACCTATAATTCAAAACTGAATTTACCTTGGTATAGTCAAATAACAAGAGTTCAGTGCATGGACATGACATAGAGTGAATCTCAAACTGGACTGTTTTCGCGTTCTCATTTAATTCACGTTTATGAAAAACACCCCTGAAAAACGGTCGGTTCTCCAAACAATACCGACTGTGACGCAATAGTCGGGATCATTAATATGTATGCCTCCACAAATTTGCATAAGCCAGCCCATGTTCAATGACAGGCGAAACTGCGCAGCCGAAGCATAGCAGTTGCTCATTGTTTGGATGTACACATGAACACAAAAGTATTTTTTAGTTCCTTCATCCGAGCCTCTGAAGAAACAATGGCTTACTTTTATTTTCTCTGGAAATTTCCAAACATTTCACCTACGACTGTTTCCTCAACTTGGGCCAATACAGAGCTGGCCTCGGATCAGCTACCAAGCAACACTTTCTGATGTGTAATTGTTCAAGTTCAGACAGGTAACCTTTCTCTCAAAGTCGTTCAATACTGTGTTTATGCATCAGTAAGTCAAGCCAGTGACTAAAATATCAACTTCACATCGTTTCTTTTAGTAGGATGAAAAAAAAAAACGAATTTAAATTGTGAATAAATTATATACAGAAAGCGATCAAAGAACAATCTTTCCACAGCGCGAGTTTATCTGGACACTTGCCAAACTCGTTATGAATTCAATGACGCACGTTACACTGCACAGCGAAGCTCTTACTGTATTTACATGATCGTGTTTGCATTGGGGAAAGCATTAGAGAACAGAAACTGCATTGCAATGATAAGATCTTCATTCTCGCGACCAACAGACTGTCCTCTGCTTGCTCAATGCTCAGTCATCACAGCAACATTGTATGTGATGGGAATAGATCTAAATACTTTAAAAACATCTCACGATTCGTTAATTTCGATAGCTGTAATAGTAAAAATGTATAATAGCTGTAGTAAAAGTATTCGAGAGAGTTTCACATGTAATACATAGCTATTTCATATGCAAGCATGTCAGCCAATCACAGCAGAGGCCGGTTCCACACAGCAGACACGCCCCTTCAAACAGAGCGTTCAAATCAGAGGCTAAAATCCGGGTGGGAAAAATGCCTTTTATTTCTAAATTATGACTATTTTTGATCTAAAAAACATACTAACATTATAAGGGCAACCCAGGAAACATTATAAAATAATATAAAAAACCACTCTAGGGCACCTTTAATACCAGAGCTTCTATTGACAAAAATGATTCCCATGGAAGTTAATCCTTACCTGATTCATTGGTACTACACATTTTTGACAGGTATAACACAGATAGTTAGAGTCAATCAGAAATATTCAACTCCCATTGTCACTTATTCCGGGGCGCCTCAGGGTTCTGTGAGCTCACCTTTACTTTTTAACCTAGACGATTATAAAGCTGATATTGTAAATATATTTATAGACGTTCCCAGATGATACTCTGCTGTTGTCTTTATTGGGGATTGAAGATGATTCCAGTATGCATCAGTGCTGTACGGATAGATTAGTGGAGTGGTATGCGATGAATTCAGTAACATAATGAAAAAAAAGACAAAGAAAATTATTTTTGGTTTAAGAGTATATGTATCAAATACAAATGACTATACATAATATACAGGTTGAACAAGTGTCATCTTATAAATACTTGGGTGTCTATGTGGATGCTGCTTTATCATTGAGTGCAGTGCACATATAGACGCTTTCATCAGACGCGTTGCCATGGTGATGAGCTGGCCCAAAGTTAACTTCTGTTCTGTTTGTTTATTAGTGTTTATTGGATAATGTGGCATTGACTACAAATGCAGTGAAAGTTAAGGTGATGAGCAGTTGGTTGAGCTGTGGGGTGCAACCTGACCTTGGGAGCAAACGCATTTTTTAAAAATAAAAACGTTAAGGTTTCCTAACAAAGAGGGAGACGGCGGTATTAAAATAGCTATGTTTATCTGAGTGATATCCGGTACAGTGTTTCCCATACATTTATTAGTGGCAGCCCACCACATTATCAGCGCTGACCGCCACATATTGATTTCCGTGTTTTTTACAATTTAAGATGGGGAAAAGTTGTAGCTATTTGACTGCAGAGTTGCATGCATCGCATATTCGCTCGCTCCCTCTCTCTCTGTCTCTCGCAAACACATTGACAGCGGACCAGTCTGTGTATTGAATGGTTAGTATCATAAACAACGCTGCACAGATCCATCCAACATGCTGTCAATGTGGAGACCCACCTTGAAAAAAGGTTATTAGCAAGCATGTAAGAAGCCTAGCTAATAAGGAGAGCTATGTTAACCTTATAAAACCCAGCCCCCACGCTCGCCAGTTTTTTAACACTGTGGTAAATCAGACATGTCGGTAGAAAAACATTCTTGTCTCCAATTTTTGTTCAACGTGTCTGGTATTGTCACATTTCAGTTTGGCCAAGTAACATTTCTTTTCTTTGACTGGCAAGAAATACCAGCTAGTACTAAGGTTATTTACTTGTTATGGATTGTCTGCGGAAGTCTGCCGGAAGTTAAGTTTGGGCCAGAGTAATGCACATGCACAGTACCGTTTGTTTATGCTGTTACTGCTGAAAGCGTCTATACAGTAGATTATGTAAGGTACAACAACGTATTTATTTCCTTAGGAGACTAAGTTCCTTTGGAGCAAACAAACAGATCTTGCTATTGTTTTTTTTAATACAGAGTGTTGTGCAATATGGAAGGTGCATGGTATAGCTGACTCTCTATTTAACTCAAAGCTCAACTGGCTTGACTATCATCTATTTGTACTATGTTTGTGGGCCAAATGCTTGAGCCAAGTTTTCATTATTTGTTTAATTTAATGTTGTCCCTGAAAGGTAAAATTATGTCTGACCCTTCTCACAGCAAAATCCCCAGTGTCCACACTACAGGGTCTGAATATAGGCCGCTATTATATCATCATCAAAACGTAGCCATTATGGCCATGTCATAGTTTCTCTTGCCATAACAAATGTGCTTTACAAACACAAATTTGGAGCAGCCAGGGAAAAAATAATGTTAGAAGGTCAAAAGTCAAGAGTCCAACTAAAGCAAACACTGATCACCATAATGGAGATTTTATATGTAATATTCATTAAAACGTTAACATCTAAACCTCTGTTGATTCTCAATAAGAACGTCTGTAGATGTATGACAGAAATAAAGTCAAACTGGTTAATAATAAGTGTAATAATGTGTTATGGCTGGAAGTCAGTTGTAGTTGTTGTGTCTCTCTTTTTTCTGTTCTTGTTTCTCTTTCCTTTAGTGATTCTGCTTATTAAAGGTATTGTAGGTAGGATTTTTATAATAAACTTTTTTCCAAATTTGTTTAAACTTTATATATATATATATCAATGCATAATTAAAATGTAAGTACTCTGATAAAAAGAGTATAAAAATCGAGTGACTCTAGACTGTTTAATCTGCACTAAACACAGCTCATTATTTCCATTCGGGACGAAACAAAGGATTGGCTTAGGCGACTGTCACTCTTTCGTAACCATGGCAACCACCCTTTTGCCACACAGGACCTGCCCACTTGCGTGTACCCGTTTGATTTGAGTAATTAAAGAGGCACGGAACCTAGGAATAGCAAAACAATGGGAGAGAAAGACCAATCAAAATTAAAACTCGACGCAGGTCCTCTTTTCCAAGAAGTGCTCCTTGCCCTGCACTTCGACCACCCCGTCCTCGGCCTCTACTTCCTCGGACCCTAGTTGCACGGCCTCTTGCAAGACCTCCTCTTCTTCGCCCTCGACCCCGGATCTGTCCTCGAGCTGACGATGCGGTACTTGTCTCTGGAGAGTAGTCCTCATCAGAGTCAACAATGCTTTCATCATGGAAACTCTTACATACAGAACACCATATATCGTCGCTGCCCGATGAAACTCACGTATGTCCAAAACGGTTACTTTTCAGGAAGTGAAAAAAAACACTGTAATTTCACAGCAGTTGAACGTAGCGTTGTCATACTTGGTACGGCATCTTTAAATGTAACCATATTCTTGCCAGCGTAATGATATAATCCACATTTGACCAAAATTGAGTTTAAATGGACATACGTGCATATTTTACAGTAACGGTGGTCGATACGCGTTCTTCCGATCATTAATTAGAATGACCAAGTCGCGTTTCAGATGACAGATGAATAGGCTATGCTCAGTTTATTAAGGCGAGACACGGCAGGCAAAAACATCGTTTTTTTTTTTGTCACCAGTCAATTTTGAGATTTTGGAATATTTGTCTTCAATCACATGTCTTCTTTCAGACTTGTTGTGAAAAAAAGTCTGAAATACACATTTAGGTCTTTATTTTACTACACTTTGTCTGTTTGCGTCTGTAGATTTCTCATAAATTCATCAAAAGTTGTCGTTATAAATCATCCCTCTGCTCCGCTATAATTTGATCAGTTTGACTCAAAAAAAAAAGTATAAATCTTATCAATGAGACCAAGTTTATTTACATACTAGCAAGCAAGCTAATCTGTGAAGAACTAAGTTAGCCTGTGGACAATTACTTCATCTAGACCATTTACCGGTAAATAACAGTTGTGAATATATAATAAACTTGAGAACAGTTGTCAAAAACAAACGTTTGCTGATACTTTACCTCACAGTGTTAGCTATTCGGCTATCCAATGCTGAGCTTCCAGAGACGAACTTCACGAGACCGGCGAGATGCCTCCACAGGGCGGGAGATACGCGGCGTGATTGACAGCTTTGACAGCAAATGGATAAACGTGGAAATCAGATGATATGATTTCACAATTTTTCATTGGTCATTTAGATAATGTGAAGCATACTGTATACGGAAATGAACCTGGACATTCTATCCGTCGAAAAATCTCAAAATCGGCAAAATGGACATACGCGGTTTTCATCGGACAGCGACGATATGTTATGAATCTTACACGAAATTCATCTTCATCACAGTGTAAATGATGGCAATGGAAAAACGTGTATCATGCAACCTGTTTTTAGCTTTGCCTTATAGATAACTAGCTCGTTAGCGAATCAATAAATATATATTTTAAACTTTACCAATATCAATATGCTAGCTTGATAGTGAGTACTAAAATACATCTTATTTGTTTATCTTCATAATGATAAAGTTAGATTTTTTTTATTACATGTGATTCGGACATGATGTCACTACATGCACTGCACTCCTCTCTCTCCACTCATCTCAGGTAAATAATGAGTCTTCAGCTCAGCGGTCGGAGTCGCGCGTTCATGTGTTTTGGAGGCGTGGCTTTGGAAGGAGCCCAGAAGGGAGGGGGTGGAGTGAATGGAAATGATGAGCTGTCTTTAAAACAGTCGTGAGAGGTCTACAGACACTCGATTTTTACACTTTATTTTTCAGAGTACTTACATTTTAATTATGCATTGATATATACAGAAAGTTTAAACAAAATTGGAAAACAGTTTTTTATAAAAATCCTACCTACAATACCTTTGACATCAGGTGTCACCATGGTTAATCATCACTTAACTAATCACTTAATTATCTCATAAACTTCAACACTGCTTCAGTGTTTTTTAACACCCTGTAGTGTGGACACACTGGTGATTTTGCTGTGTATTTTGTATGAGGAACATCAACTTGTGCCAACAAACAGAAGACTTGGAGTAGCATATGCTAGAATGAACAGATTACATAAATCTTTTGTTCATCGGTCTGTAAAATTTATAAATCAGAATTGGAGGTATAAGTAGGAATTAGATTTCTGAAAGAAGAAAGGACTAAACCAATGCACTGTAGCCGGTTATGTATTTACATTGTTTTTGTGTCAAGTGGGGTTTATTGTATTGTGTTTTATTACTTGATGTGGATGTGTATTGAAGTGAGACAGTGAACGCTGTGACCCGAGACAATTTTTGGAAGAACAATAAAGTGAAATTTAATTGAATTCCATATTTCTTTTTATAGCTACAATGAATGATCTATTGTCCAGTTTAAAGAATAGAGGAAAAATTGGTCCATTTGGATTGGATGCTTTCAGCTCTGTGAAACTCTGACCACAAGCTGTGATCATATACCTACGGTAAGACCAATCACCGTCCAATAAGCTGCTTATTTAGCTCTTATTCACTCACTAGGTGCTCTATTATTTCTCTTAAAGATGTATTTCTTCCCTGCTAACCTTCAAATCCAAAAAATGACACACAATTGCTTAAAAATTACAGTTCTATATAGTTCTGCGAAAACTGGACTAAAGTTTGCTGGTCATACTCCTTCATAGTATAAGGTAAAGAAGAAAAAACATGCATACACACACAAATATGGTACACCTATCATTGTGTTGACTTTCAATTGGTGTGTTGCATGGTTTTTATACTGAACTAATGATATTTCCTATCCACTATCCCTAACCTCTCACCTAAACATAACCCTCACAGAAAACTTTATGCATTTTAAAAATTTTAATAAAATATGTTTGTTACACTTTATTATGATATGCCACTTTAGACGTTCCACCAACTCTCAGTGTATTAGTAGACTGTTAGGTTAGGGTTTGGGTTAGTAGAATAAGTTGACTCGTACTTGCAAAGTTACTTAGAGTCAGTAGAATGTCTGTTTGGGGACCGTCAAAATAAAGTGTTAGCAGATACTAAGCAGACAGTCTAACACTCTAATAACTGGTAGTTGTACTTGTAGATGCAAAGTCACTTATAGTTAGTAGAATGTTTAAAGTGGACTATTGAAATAAAGTGTAACCAAAATATTTAATGTTTATTTAGAGATTAAGCCAGTACACACATATATTTATTCTTAAAGTAGTGGTGAAACAGAAGTAGTGTCAGATCTTCTTTTTTTCCCATTTTGTGACGTACATCAGAGTGAAACAAAGTGAAGCATATCACTAGAGTTCTGTCGTTTCACCGGAAGGCCGAGTTATGAGATATTTTGGTTAAAAATTACAAGGTCAAAACTAATAATAAAAAAAATAAACATGCATGGATGAATCTTTTACAAAAAGATAACATGCATTTAGATAATAGAATGGTAACCCTACGGTACGGTACAGTACAGTAGGGTATGCAATTATTTCCGTTTCCACTGTCAAAAGTTGTGAATGGTCCCAAAATGCCGACCGTACCGTAGGCCTACCACTTTTTCGGTACCCTTCCGTTGGGGTACTGTTACGATTTGGTTTTGGTTTTGTTCATGTCATGTTCCATGTCTGTCATGTGATTCCCTGTTTGTCATGTGATCCTGCCATGTGTCTTGTCATTGGTTAATCGTCTGTTCATTGTTCACAGGTGTCCCTTGTCCTGTCATTAGTCTGTGTATTTAAGCCCTCATGTTTGCCGTGTGTCTTTGTCAAGTATTGTTTCCTGTGACCACTGTTGAGTAAGTCTATGTCCACGGTTTTTGTTTCATGCCATGTCATGCTTTGTTTTGATCGTGTTATGTGTTATTTTGAATAAACTGCACTTGGGTTCTCTCGTTACAACTTGCCTCCAGTGGATCCATTACAGGTACCTAGCACAGTGGTACGGTATCTAAAGAGTGGAGCTAGACTCACTCCAGAATGTTGATTGGTTGACAGAGAATCGTCACTTGAATGAATGACAACATAAGAAGCGTCATTTTTTTTTTTATATACAGTTGAAATATAATACTATTGTGTTACAAAATGTAGTTTTCAGGCGAGAATGTAGTTGTTTAAAGCTCATGTCTGTGGTTTACTTATAAAGATTTATGAAAATTTGATCGAGGTTGTGAGATCCATTCCAGGCGATCACCGGGCGCTCGGCACTCATGTACCCAGCCTGGAACAGCCTTTCCTCTGCTAGTCGTTCTGACGTTGCCGCTGACTCTGACATCTCTGTAGTGGTTAAACATGAGATAATTCGTCTTGTGTAGACCTAACGGGTGATCTTTGGTCTCGTGAATCTATAATTTGTTTCCTGGCCGATCGTTTTGGCGTTTTTCGAAGTTTCATAACTTTATAGGCTACCGTTTATAACTTTATAACTTTACCGTTGCAAGGTTAGACTAAAGCGCTGACTTTTTATGTTTGACTGAATTGTTTGCTTTATTTCTTATTGTATAGCTTCTTGTACCTTTTACTTATACTTTTATAATGGCTAATATTGATAAAACTAAAATTTAACAAAAAGAGACTGGGTTGAGTTTTGTCATTTTTTTATTTTATTACTGTGAAGATGATCATTGTAATGTTGTTTACTGCAACATTTGTTCTTTAGTAAAAATGCACATATTGCCTGGACCATATTAATATGTTTAATATTTTTCAAATTTAAACGAAAAGAGGCAGGGTTGAGTTTTATATTTCATTTTGTTATAAATAGGCTAACATTATGCATGCAGTGAATATAATGACACCGCGTTGCCTGAACCACTTGTGTGGCTAACGTTATATTGTTTAAGAATTAATTAAATGAAAAAGAAAAGAGGCAGAGTGCTGTTTTATAACATAGTTAGTTTTATTGTTGCCTAAAATGTACGATAACTGGAGTAGCAGAGCGAGGTGAGTGACGCTTTCAAGAACGCGTTGTTCCATTTGCAGAATTACCGGACTCGCGTCCTCGGGAGTCATTCTCCTGAGTCAGACTTGGCAAGTCTGAACTTTCTGCCATCTTGTGACAAACAGCCACATGGCGAAAAGCAAGAACAAGATCTGCTGTATATTATACATTGTATGGCAAAAATGACTTTGATCGCTTCTTTCCGGCATAGGCTACACCACGCCTATCAGGTATGGCGGTGGAAACACAAGCCGGATCAGGGTTTACCATCCCAAATCGTACTGTACTGTACTGTAGGCTACTGTACCGTACCGCTCATTGGAAACGAGCCATTAGTGGCCATCTTGGAAACACCTTCGAGCTGATTTTTTCTGTGTAATAGAGACAGAGGTAAAAAAAAAACTATCTACTTGAATGGTGGAAAGATTGAAAAATCTTGCTTCTTTTGCTCAAATCATGCTAAAACTATCAGAAGGGCAATTGCACTTTTTACCTAAAAAGCAAGACTGGACTTCCTACATCTGTAATATTGGGCATTGCAATTTATCCTGTCCATATTTCTAATATGGTCCATCTCCACCTCCATATAATGTGTCTGGCATTGATTTCTAGATGGATTTCTAGAGAATAAAGTCATTTGTGGAAGTAAAAATTGAGTATGTGCTGCTGAAATGCAGTTTTAGTTGTTTATAGGGTTTCTAAGTAGCATTATCCATTGGAGCCAACACCAAGGAATGGCTTTCTTATGGATTTCTGGACAGAACTTACCAATCTTAAAGGGTGTCTGCAAATTGAAGATATGTGACTGGAATATTACAATGATCCTTAAGACAAATGGAATAGAGCATCATTTGCACATGGCCTAAAGCACGCATTTTGTGCTTGACGCAAGAGAAATAAGCCAAAATATCTTCAAACATATGTGTGACTTTAATAGTAAAGTCATTGCTAACATCTGAAAGCTCACATACTTTTGCTAACAGCAAATGTGTTCAGCAATCAGATGAACACTTCACTTTTGGCAAGGTCTTATATATAGATTAAAATTAATGCCAAGGCATATATTTTATTGGAACAAATAAAATCTGAACGAAAATATGAGAAATGTGCAAAAATGTGTTTAAAAATAAAAATGCTGTTCCAGGGCTGAACTTAAGTTCTGGAAAATCTTCAGTGGCAGCAAGTCAACCCATTAACATAGCTAACAGTGGCATTGAGCTACAATCAGTCAAACATATTCCCTGCCACAACACACTGCTCTTATATCAGCTGTCAGTCAAGCACAGGCACATCTTTGCCAAGATACGCCAAAGGAAATGTTATCATAACTATTGGGTAAAAGTGTATTTCACCTTCCAGGCTTTTTTCACACATTTAGGCAACCGTGTAGGCTTCACAGCTGAAATGCCATCAACACCATTAGACAAGAGCAAGGCACAAACTAACACATTTTGATTTTCTAAAGTTTGTGTAAATGCACTTGGGATTCAAATTATTTTTATTTTCTTTCACATTAATTGTATATGCCTGATGCAAATATTTAGCCTTGTTTCATGAATACAGCATAAACATTTTCGCTATCTTCCCAGAAAGAAGGGAAAGTGAAATGTGGGGTGTAGGACTCAAAATCCCTTTTAATATTGTTATATATATATATATATATATATAATTAAAAACAAAACAAAAAAGCAAGATAAATTAAAATGTTTCAATAAAAGCCACTTATTAACTTAAACAATAAGGACAGTTTTATCTTCAGTGTGAAATTTTACTTTTGCTATGGTGAAAACTTGGCACACATATTATAACACATTATTATTATTTCTCTAGACAACAATCAAATAAATGAAGGTTCGATTTAGAGATAGACATAAAAATATCATATACATCTTTTGTATAACTATCACAATTGACTATCAAAAATGCCATCGTAAAGGAAGATCATGGCTGTTTTCAAAAGCTTAAAAATACTGCCATCAGAGGATGCATTCCAAGGAAGGCATCAAGTCACACCTAAATCCAATGTTAGCCTCCCTTCCTCTCTCCTGGCATACCTTCATCTGATCGATTTATGAAAGGCAGCATAGATATTATCCTTCGCTGCCTTTGATATCCAACACTCCTGTGTGTTCCATTCTGTGACTAGGCCCCCTGAAATCAAAATGTAAGTTTTAATGACAATGATAAAATTCGCATTTAGGAGATATAAGCATTCAAAACTTAGTCTCTCACTTCCGCTATAATGGATTTTTCATGAATACAGCATAATTCCGGATTTTTATGACATCACCGCGGGCTTCAGCTTCTCATCACATCTACTGTCAAATCAAATGATCTATAGAATGTAAAGTGTCTGCTATGCTATAAATACCACCTGGCCAAAGCAACAGTTGACACGTCACGGAGCAATATGGGCTGGAGATGTGTGTTTCGGTTGCTCAAACACTCGAGTTGTATTACCTTTTACAACTGTACATTGGTTTAGAATGAAATTGCTAGAATTTATTCACACCTCTACTATTGAATCCAACGTATCATCAGCGCTCGGATTCGCTTCCATGGTGCTGTCAAGTACGACATGCAGTCTGTGAGGTAAACTAAACGCTATTGGCTATTTGAAAAGGGGGAGGAGCCATTAAATATGTCCCGCCTTAGCTTCCTGATTCAGTGGAAATTACGTCAACGCATCATACAAAGTTGCACGTTCCAAGGCACTTCAGTGGGCCTTTAAGGTCCTTTAAGGAAAGTTGCAGAAGTCTGTCCGAAGTCTGTCCGAAATCAGTTTTGTGAGGTACCTTCATGCGCAAACACTGACTGCAAAGTCATTGCCTGATAGGGCAGTCAGCGGCAAGTCAGCTGCCTATGCTTTCAGATGTGGGCAAATTATTCTGACACTTTCGAAGTGCTTGGATAATGTGATGAACTACACCTATGGTTACTCTTCTAAGACACCTGTGTGAACTTGAAATTAACTGACAATCTATGACTATACAGAGTGAGCCAGGGCAGCACATATAAAAATAGATGCATGACACACTGCATGAGTCTCACAACTAAAGCTGTAGACTGATGAGCTGTCTGTGAAACTTTGAGATGTTGTAAGGTAAAACATGTCTTACTTGGAGTTTAAAAAGGCATGAAAATGACAGAAGCCAGATACTGTCTGGCCTTTCTAACAAAACGAGCGACGAGACAAGAAGGCAAACTGTCTGAGAAGTGACCAAGAGACCAGCTATAACACAAATGGAATTTGAGCTGCAACGGAAGAAACTGTCCAAGCATCAGCAATCTTTAAACATTTCACAGATTTGCCTCTGGGAAAGTGGCTGGGGGGAAAAAGTCAGCATTGAGTCACATCGGGCTTTACTGGAAGCCATGTGACCAAGCTAAAAACTTTCTGATGAAAAGATTGTGGCCTAAAGACAGAAGTTAAGGTCTTTGGCCTGAAAGCAAAGCGCTATGTTTGGCACAGGGCAGGTAGCACCATTCCTTCTATTGAGCATTGTGAATGACAGCATTATGTTCTGGCATTTCTTTTCAGCAAGAGGAAATGTAAAGCTTGTTTGGCATGGACAGAGTCTTTTACAAGAAAACACCTTGAGGAAAACATGTTTCAATTTAGTCAGAAATCTGCATGATGGGTGAACATTTATTGAATGAATGAATTCGTACGAATGAAGTGGGTTTAGACAAATCGTATGAATTCGTATGAGTGAGTAAAAGGTGGCGAATTCATCATGAGAATTCAGGAATTGGTCGTGAGATAGCGTTGACATACACATTCAGCTAACATTCAGTAATGTATTAGTATTAATGATTTGAGACCATAGTGATATTATCATATAATATTGATATACACTCACCTAAAGGATTTTTAGGAACACCTGTTCAATTTCTCGTTAATGCAATTATCTAATCAATCAATCACATGGCAGTTGCTTCAATGCATTTAGGGGTGTGGTTCTGGTCAAGACAATCTCCTGAACTCCAAACTGAATGTCAGAATGGGAAAGAAAGGTGATCTAAGCAATTTTGAGCGTGGAATGGTTGTTGGTGCCAGACGGGCCGGTCTGAGTATTTCACAATCTGCTCAGTTACTGGGATTTTCACACAAAACCATTTCTAGGGTTTACAAAGAATGGTGTGAAAAGGGAAAAACATACAGTATGCGGCAGTCCTGTGGGCGAAAATGCCTTGTTGATGCTAGAGGTCACTCTAAAAAATGATGAGTTGTTTCAACCCATGGTTGTATCACATATAGACAAACCCAATCGTTGGGTTAAATTATTAAATTAAAATTTAAACCTAGTGGTTAGATTTTTTGACCCAATCGAAACAGCCCACATTTTTTAGACTGCAGATATACTGTGTTCCAAAGTATTATGCAAGGTACATTTCAGTCGGATTTTAATCCAATAAACATTCAGATCTTATTTTTTGCACTTTCAAAGAAAGTGTTTGTTTGTTTTATTTATCATATCCTTTTTAGATAACTGGTATCAATCTCAGAAAGGTTTTTTAATTAGTTTGCCAGTTCTTAGGGAAATGGAAAACCGGTTGTTCCACATTATTAAGCAAGTCACAGTTGTCATGCAATATGGAGAGGAAGAAAGATCCTTCTGAAGATGAAAAGCATGGAATGGTGCAATATCTTGCAAAAGGCATACAAACAACTAATATTTTGCAAAAATCTGAATAAAGATTATTGAACTGTCCAAAGATTTGTGAGTGATTTAGAGCACAGAGTCTTCATGTATTTCTAAACCCACTGTAAACGTTTCTCTGTTTGAGCTTTGGTTAGGTGTGGCTGAAATGCAACTTTATGCTCAACTGCCAGCTGGTTCTTGGGACTGCAGAGAGACCAACGGCTTCAAATACTTGTTTGCTGCTCAACTGTGGCTTTTTTCTGGCTGCCCCTTTAATGCAATCAATTTGTGTGACTGAAACTTTGGTATCACTTTATTCTGACAGTTCCTTTCAAACATTCTGTTAACTAACGTTGCACCTGCATGTCTTATTTTTATAAAAACATACAGTTTTTTTTCAAGTGCTAACACCCTTTTGTCCAATCTGTAGTCACACATTTTCAAAACTTTCTAAACACAATTAGAACAACATCTGTCTGTTGTGACCATACCATTAACACAATTCATGTTGTTTTCACACAAAGTGCAGTCAATTAACACGTTTTAGAATGCCTACATTTTCTTTACATATAAGCATACCCAATCGCAAATTCATGGATCTTTATAGTATTTTTTTTTTTTTTTTTTTTTAACAAATGCTTAAACGCAACATGCCAGAAATTAAAACCTAATGTTCCAAACCATAAATACAGTATAAAGTCTCTACTTCTGCAACAATATCAGCTCAAAAGTATTGAAACAAATATTAAAAAAAAAAAAAAATTCAAACAGCTGAGAAGCATTACTGATCATTACAGTAAGAAATAGCTGATTCCAATCTCAATCAGAGACAGGTGTTGAAGACTTTCTATTACATGGACATACACAATAAAAAGGCACTCTTTGAAATTAGTTTTGTTCAAAGCAACACAGAACAACACAGAGGAGCAGAAAAAGAATTAAAATGTCTGGGAGAGGACTAGTTGGACCAGGACAAGGGAGAAGGAAAGGTAGGGGGTGAGGAGTAAGAATGTTTGCTGCTGTTCAAATGAGAGTAAGGCCCGATTCACATATCGCGTCTTTTGCGCGCTCAAGTTCATTATTTCAAATGTAGGCGCGCGGTATGCGCGCTCAGGGGCGCCGTATAGGGGGGAAAAGTTAGGACAATTCCAAGGGCCCCTGACTGACAGGGGGCCCATCAAATAGGTAAAAAAATTTTTTTTAAATATATATATATAACATCATTATTGAGTATATTTCAAATAATAATAAATTGAATGATGTCTTTGATTTGACTTATTTTGGCAATAAAAGTTAAATATCCCTATTGACCAAAAAGTAAATATCCATATTGACCGACCACCCCCATGTATCTGCATGAAATGGTTTGGTCCTGCCTAAGCGCGCGCATCGGTGACGGTGTTTAGCAGACAGTCAATCGATGTACGGTGAAGGCGCCGGCGGCGCGCTAGAAATACAGAGACCATAATGTCGAATAGTAAAATCAAATCTGGTTTCCAGAAAAGGAAAGAGAGGAAAGAGATAGAGGAAAGACTAAAGAAAGGCTGTCGTTCTGTATACCAGTTTTTCACAAAGAAAGGTGGGTAGCCTTTAGTCTGTGAGTGGTAGCCTATTAACCTGTTGTCATAGTGAAATAAGTTAGCTAGCTGCAGGCTAGTGTTAGCCTACATTTCATCAACATTTAATAAGTGCAGGGAAACGTTTAGCAATATATTCATATTGAATCATCCATGCCCCTTTTAGCAGACTTAACAACAACAACAGATGAGTCAGCAGCACCCCAGTCTCCCCATACTAACTGCACCCCTCCCTGTCCCTGTCCCAGTGAAGAAGGTGAGCAACATTTTGTTAATGACTTAGCATCATTTCAGGGAGTCTGTGTGGGGTTCTCTGTCTTGCTCTTTTTTACCATAACAAAAAATTATGACATCAACAAAAATTATTTTCGCCCATTATGACAATTAAAGAAATAATACAAAAACAATCTCCTGTCTGTACAGTAGATGCAGTTAGAAACAATAAGTAGCTTACCTCAACCTGCATGTAAGTTACAGACAGTATTAAAATAATCCAGTTTGATCCGTTCATTTAGACTGAATTTTGCCCGTAAATGACATCTATACAGACTTTATTATTTTCCATCATGAAGGGCAATTTGTTTGAGAAGCTTACACACACACACACACACACACACTGTATCTAATGTATTTGTATTTGTGTCAATGTTCTGTAGTGTTAGTGTTATTTATTGGTGTATGGCATATTTTAATATACACTACCGTTCAAAAGTTTGGGGTCAGTGAGAATTTTATTTTAATTTTTTGGAGGAAAGAAATCAATACTTTTATTTATCAAGGACAGTAAAGACATTTATAATGTTACAAAAGATTCTATTTCAAACAAATGCTGTTCTTTTGAACTTCCTATTCATCAAAGAATCCTAAAAAATAAAAAACTGTACAACTGACAGACCAACAACTGTTTCAACATTGATAATAATAATAAATGTTTCTTGAGCATCAAATCCTCATATTATACTGATTTGTGAAGGATCATTTGACACTGAAGACACTGACACTGGTGATGCTGAAAATTCAGCTTTGATCACAGGAATAAATTACACTTTACTATATATTCACACAGAAAACAGCTGATTTACACTGGAATAATATTTAATACTATAACTGATTTTTGTTGTATTTTTAATCAAATAAGCACAGCCATGGTTAGCAGAAGAGAATTCTTTTAAAAGTATTTAAAATCGTACCGACCCCAAACTTTTGAACGGTAGTGTATATATATATATATATATATATATATATATATATATATATATATATATATATATATATACTGTATATTTGAATATCCACATGCATTGTGTGCATCTTACAGAGCCAGGGCCCTCTCAGGTAGGAGGAAGAAGTGTGGAAGGAAAGGTAGAAGGGATAGAAAGTTACAATGATGATGAGGATGAGAGATGCATGGTGGAAGAAGGCAGAAGTCATAGGCAGGATATTGACCCAGGTTTGTGGCCAGCGGATTTGACTGACAGGGACAGGGAGGCTTTTGTGAGGGCACTGTCCACCAGAGATGGTGACGTACTACTGCCACAGGATTCTGAGGGAAAACCATTCCCAGAATACTTATTGTACAGCAAGGCAGCCAATGGGAGGGAAAAGGTGAAGAGAGACTGGCTAACTTACAGCAAATCTTGTAATGCGCTCTATTGCATCCCATGTGTGCTTTTCTCTCATTTGCAAAAAAGACCTTCTCTTAGCTAGTGCACTGAACAGCCAAAAGGGATATAAAATGTCTGATGTAAAATGGCGTAGGATGTATGATAAATTCCCTGTCCATGAGAAGAATACGGCACACAGAGACTGCTATTTGAAATGGAAGAACTTGCAACAGTCAGTAATGGCTGTTAGTGGCATTGACTCTCAGTTGCAAAAGCAGATCCAAACAGAAACTGAGAAGAACAGAGCTCTCTTGCAGAGAATCCTGGATGTAACACTGCACTTGGCATCAAGGAACTTACCTTTCAGGGGTAAAACCAAAGACCTAGATGATACCCATAATGGAAATTTCTTAGGCACACTAGAGCTTTTGTCTCATTACGACCCACTGCTTAATGAGCACTTGCAAAAAGTCAGGGACAAAAAAAAAGGAACCAGGCTGACACATTATCTGAGCTCTGACATTCAGAATGAATTTATTGATTTATGTGGCAGAAGAATTTTGAAAACAATTTTAAAGGAAAGAGAAGATGCTATTTATTTTTCAGTCATCTGTGATGCTACACCAGACATTTCCCACACTAAGCAGAATGTGGTGCTCATCAGATATGTGAGGTATAACAAAGAAACAGACGAGTGGGAGATCACGGAAAGGTTCTTAGAATTTAAGGACTTTCACAAAAAAACAGGAAGTGAGATAGCAGAAATGATTGAAAATGTGCTTGATGACAAAGGGATAGACATTGGGGACTGCAGAGGGCAAGGATATGACAATGGGGCAAACATGTCAGGAAGGGTCAAGGGAGTCCAAGCCCAGATATTAAAGAAAAATCATCTAGCTACATTTTCACCCTGTGCCTCCCACACCTTAAATCTTGTAGGTGTGCATGCTGCACAGACAAGCCCAGAAGTAGCAACATTATTTGGCTGCATCAATCGCCTTTACTCACTTTTTAGTGCCAGCCCAGAACGCTGGGCCATCTACAAAGAGAAAACAGATTGCTCTTTGCATCGCCTCTCAGATACCCGCTGGAGTTCAAGAATCATGGCTGTTAAAGCTGTAGCGCAACACCTTCCTTCTGTCATTGAGGCCCTTGACAGTATACTCACAACATGTAGTCTCACCAGTGAGGCCAGATCAGATGCTAGTGGTCTGAAGAACTACTTCACGTCATTTAATGCTATTGTCCTACTCACTGTCTGGCTCAAAGTACTGCAGTGCATTGATGACAGGAATGTGGTTATCCAGTCTGGAAAAATCTCTCTTGACACAGAGGCATCCAATATCAATGCCTTAACAAAAGAGATGCTGGCTCTTAGAGATGGATGGGAGTCACTCCTGTCTGAGGCAACACTGATTGCAACACAAATGGATATTGCACCACAGTTCAGCAAGGAACACAGTCGGCAAAAGAAAAGGAAAAGATTCCATGATGAGACCTCTCAAGAGGAAACAGCTCATGACAGTGCAGCAACAGTGTTCTGGAACACAGTGTTTTTCACTGCTATGGACAGCATCATAAGTGATCTGGACACCAGGTTCCGCACCACTGCAGAAATAGTTGAGGAATTCTCTGCTGTTTTAAAAGTTGGGCAGATTAGTGAGGATAAAGTCCCTTCTGTGTGCCAACCACTTATCCAGAAATATTCCAGAGATCTCACATCCCAGTTTGAAAATGAAATAAGACACCTAAACACAGTATATGCTGCAACTTTCCCTCCTAACTTGTCCCCTCTTGGTCTCCTGAATGCAATTAACATGATGCAGCTACATAGCATTTTTGGAGAAGTCTGCATTGTTTTACGTATATTTTGTACATTGCCTGTGACTGTTGCTGGTGGGGAGAGAGCTTTCAGTAAGCTAAAACTGATAAAAAAAACTATTTGAGGTCATCTATGTCTCAGGACAGGCTTTGCAGTCTTGCCATGTTGTCCATTGAAAGTCAGTTGGCTAGAAAGCTAGACTTCAAAGACTTGATCAATGACTTTGCTAGCAAGAAGGCTCGGCTTTGGGCTCTTGGTGAGTCAGGCTGAGCAAGGTCTAGTGATAGCTCTCAAATGGCATGGCTATGGAGATATGGAATATTACTACAGACATAATGCCCACAGCCTTAAAAACAAACTGAGAACAAGATGTATGGCTGAACTGCCAAAAACGTGTTGAGCTGTTATTTGAGAGAAAAGTCTTGGGGTCTAGGAGTCTTATTTGTACATTGTTCTTATTTGTACCATGTTAACTTACCTTTTAATTTGATGTCACTGATACTGTTAGTTTGTTATGACCATATTCCAAACCTCAAAACCTACTGATTTAGAGATCACTTGATCTGTTTTGTAGCACTAAAATAACCCTGATGTGGGAATTCCGTTTTACACGTCAATTTTATTTTGTTGTTGAGATTTATGTGCAGTTAAGTTAAAAAATCAGCTGTTTTCATTGTTTTGAGATGATGTTAATTTATTTTGATTAAAAATGTAAGATATATTTAGGTTTTTTTTGTGTTTCATTTTTAAAAGTCTGTTATTAATAAAAATAAAAAATACATTGAGACTGTAAAGGATTCCCTTAAAGCAACACTATGGAACTTTTCCTCTGCAGTCGCCCTACAGGTTGGAAGCGGAATTGACCGCTGTCGTAAATCATTTAGCCTAACGCAGCCTACTGTTGCACGCTCACTGTTTATCCAGCACTGGCTTTGGTCCACAGACAAGGTAGAGTATGATGCATGATTTTATGAAAGTATGATGTAATGCGACATCAGAAATGAAGAAAAACAAAATAATGACTATTGTAACACTTGTCGTAAAGCAAGTCAAATTTGTAGTTTTCTTATGTCTCATTAGAACTACAGAAACGCGACCCGATCTGGCAATCTTACATAGTGAAGTTATAGCAGATATAGGACCGCAAAGCGGAGGCATAAGTGCCTTTCACCCTGTTACGACTTTGATGAACCACTGAAACGATTTTGGAAACATTATTTTAAGGTAAATTTTTTTACAAAGTGTTGCATTAAGGACATTTTTTATGGTGGCTTTTAATCTTGCATCAAATAGTGAAATGCATACTGTATGCAGACTTGCATTTATAAATCACCAGCAGTTAATATTGTGCTAGTACTAGTATTGAACTACAAGAAGCAAGACAGTTGCAAGCCTTTGATTAGAGTTATGTAAAGCTTTTGATGGGACAGTAAGGTCCTAGAGATGTGGTGACAACAGCTGCGCAGAGGGGGCCCAATGTAATTTTTTGTCATGGGGCCCAAAATTCCTGGCGGCGCCCCTGTGCGCACGCGCTCATAATGGAAGCGACGCGGTCGCGGTGCGACGCGCTCGTTTTTTCCAAGCGCGTCCGCGCCGCATCGAGATAAAAACATCTCAACTTTTCAGAATGCCGCAAGCGCACCATAAGCTGTGTGGGTCACGTGACAAGAACCAACCGGAGCGCAACCGCCCTAGCGCTTTGGAAAAAGGAGAATGCGGCGCGCCCAGCGTTTTCTACGCGTTTTTAGGCGCTATATGTGAATCCGGCCTAAGAGCTGTTGTTACGGATGAAATAAGAGCCACCATCATAGACCGTGTGATAAACCATGTTCCTCCCCATATTGCATGGGAACTGTGACTGTTTTTTTTTTCAATTGTTTACACACTAAAATAAAAATGTCCACACAATTTGCAAAATTATACTACAATGAGCCAGACACCTCCACAGATTTGCACAACATTACACACAGTGATTTGTAAAACTCTACACACATTTTCACACCTTAGACACAAATAAGGATTGTGAGGTTACTTTCTTGTCATTACAAAGCCCCGGATTGCCAATGACCACACTAATCAACAAATTGGATAATCACATCCACCAGGTGTGGAAGCACACATGTGCTAATTTGAAAACGCAGCAGTCAGGTGTGCTATAAAAGGCAGCAGGTGAGTTCACCTGTCTTCAACAAAAATGGAAGGAGCTAGAAGAAGAATAAGAAGATGAAGAAGATGAGTGAGAATGAGAATGAGAGGGGGAGCTCAAAAAGGAGATGAAGGAGGTAGAGGAAGAGAAGGAGGAAGAGGAGAAGGAGATAGAGGAAGAGGCCCAGGTAGAGAAGGACTTGAAGAGTTGATAGAACCTGAACAAAGAAGACGAGGACCAAATTTGATTCAAGAAATCTGTGCAACACTTCTTGACCATGTTATCAACCATGGACTGACACTGATGGAAGCTGGACAAAGAGTTCAACAAAATCTCAGCAGAAATACTGTTGCGTCAGTAATTCAGACATTTCATCGAGAAAACAGGTAAGCTGACCACACAGTACATTGAAACTGAAGCTTGCTGTACTTATCATCAATATTGTTGACTGTGACATTTGACAGTAGGCTGCATGTGATTTTTTTTTTTTTATGATTTTTTTTTTTTTTTTTTACATAGGATTGAGGGTCAAGGACACCAAGGTGGAAGAACACTATGTTCACTCGTGCACAAGAGGCCGCCATTGTGAACATGGTTTTGACCAATTATTGTATCAGGCTGTGAGAAATCCAAGCCAATATCATCAATGATGACCATATTTACAATAACATCCAACGAGTCTCTCTGTCAACATGAGGTCGAATCCTCAAGAAAAATCAAATATACATGAACCAACTGTATCGGGTACCATTTGACAGAAATTCAGAGAGAGTGAAACATCTGCGCAATGAGTATATGGATGTATGTATTGTTCATCTTACTATGGTGTGGTATTGTGCGCTGCTCATAATGTTCTGGCACAAAAAAAATACTGTGCAATAGATGTTGAATAGCATCCTATTGTCTTTTACTGTGTTTCAGAGATTCTTGCAAATGGATGCTGCAGAAATTCAACATGAATTGATATATGTGGATGAGGCTGGATTTAACCTTGTGAAAACGAGATGAGGGAGAAATGTAATTGGACACAGGGCAATCGCCAATGTGCCAGGGCAGCGAGGGGGTGACATCACTCTTTGTGCTGCTATTACACAAAATGGCATCCTCCACCACCATGCAAATCTGGGACCCTATAATGCAAATCTAATACTTGCATTTCTTGACAGATTGCATGAGATTGTCACAGCATTAAACCAAGTGGACCAGATGCGGTACATTTGGGACAATGTCTCATTCCATCAGGTTGCTCTGGTCCAGAATTGGTTCCATGAGCACCCTGAATTTGAAGTCTTATACCTTCCCCCATACTCCCCCTCCCTGAATCCAATAGAAGAGGGTTTTTTTCAGCACGGCGGTGGAAGGTATATGACCTGCGGCCCTATGACCGTTTGCCCCTCAGGCCATGGAGCAGGCCTGTGATCATATCGAAGCAGCTTCTGTGCAGGGGTGGATTTGTCACACGGCGCGATTCTTCCAACGGTGCCTTGCCAATGAAGACATAGCCAGTGATGTGGATGAAATCTTATGGCCTGATCCAGCCAGACAGAGAGATGATGAATTGCTACAGTATTCTTGTTGCTTGTACAGTAGTTTTTCTTCAGAGTCAAAGTGTATGTACTTCATGCAGTAATTTTTATTTGTCTACAGATTTTATTTGTTAGTATTACTGTAAGTATTGAAATAAATACTTGAAATATTCAGTCTGCAGCATCAGTGTTGTGCAGTGCTTGGTAAGTTTATAGTAGGCCTATTTGTGTACATTCTCCCTATATCTCAAACTAATCATGAATGTGGGTTTGTCACATTTTTTTTTTTCTTTTTTCTAAATGATCCCTTATGACTTTGACTTTTGACTTGCATAACAATGTCTGGCCAACAATCTAGCACATGCTATTTCCTAAAATTAGTTTTTTTACAAATGTGTTTTTTTATTTATCACCGCAGTGTGAAACTGGCAGCAATAGTGTCTGATCATTGAGGACTGTGTTGGTTAAATGAAAACTAATAGTATTTTCACAAATATGTGTATATGTTTTGACTGTATGTTTTGACAGAAGTGTGACATTTTGCAAACAATCTAGGAATTAAGCAAATTGAGTGTAGGTGTTTGGATAATTGTGATTATGTTTTGAGAAAAAGAACCCAGTTTTCAAAATTGCAACATGACATCATGACTTTTGCGTAAACAGACACGCCACTTTCAAGTCAAGTGGCGTGTTATCTATACGCATTTTGAGATATCCGCGTGTATGCGTGTATGTCTACGCCATTAATGTCCAAGTGATTCCGCGTATATGTACACGCCATTAAATTTCCGAGCGAAACGAAGCAAAATGTAGATCTACATCTGGGGAGCGATATTTTTTTTCCCTAGGATGGCAGGGGAAGACTCATAAATGCTATTAACCCCAGTGACGGGTAGGTTTAGGGACAGGGTGGAGGTAGGTCATATATTTATATATACAGTAATAACGTTAAGTCAACTGCGTTCATAAACACGCTGAAAAGCGATTGTGCGTGTTGATAGCACGCCAAAAATGGAAATACGAATTGGCGTGTCATACACACGCAATTTTATGAGATCAGTCTGCAAAATTGCGTGTAAACAATTGAAAAAAAAAAAACTGTAATAATGCGGAACAACCTCTTTTAGTAGGTTTTCCATTTACCTAAGAAGACCTGGCAAACTATTTAACAAACCTGTCTGAGATTGACACCAGTTATCTAAAAAGAAATAAAAGTTATCTAAATGAGAAATAAAGCAAACACTTTCTTTGAAAAACGAATATCTGATTGTTTATTGAACTAAAATCCTACTGAAATGTCACTTGCATAATAATTTGGACATATAAAACAGCTATATATCTTACAATATATAATGTAATAAACAAGTGCCAGCCAATCAGATCACAGTTGCCAGATGCCAGATCTTGAAAATGTCTTCCAGTTTTGTGTACAATATGAATGGATTGTAATGATATGTGCCATCTGAGGATCAGAATATTCTATCATTGACATACAGTGTTTGCAGCATATCAGGGGGAGGAAATGATTAAGGTTCCTGTAGTCTTGTCTTCAATAATTGCCATTGACCCTATGAAGACAAATGAAGAAGCTAATGATCCAAACATAGATATGAAGCTTTGTACTGCTATACTAAATGGACCAGTCATCCTGGCCCATCGTCTACAAACAGCTTCATTTGCCGCTGTTGCCGGTCATCCATTTACAGGGCAAGGTCAATCTAGATTACGTCCCTTAAACGTTCAGGCCACTTTGTCTTCTGTGTGCGAGAGAAAGCAGGCTATTATGATCCAGTTCCAGCAGAACTGATAACAATCTGGAATTAAAACTACCGCCTTCTCAGAACTGGTCTTTCCTCCAGTCTACTCCCAGAGATTACAATTGGAATTGGCTGCCAGCACCTCCAAACAATTGCACTGTCAGAGAGACGTATGCGCTAACTTTGACTGGTATTGAACAATAATTGAGAAATACCAGTATAGTTCTGATAAAGCCGTGTCCTGTCTCATCCTCTCTGCTAGGCTCATTGTTTTTTTTTATTTTATTTTTATTTTTTTCAAAGATTTATCTATTACTGATAAATTTTTGGGGTAATTAAGTTGTATCACACAAACAAGAGTTCTGTTGTACTGCATGCAATCACAGATATTCAATAGAACAGCACTCCAGCGAATGTGATACTGCTTTTATACAACAGTTTAATAAACAAGTTAGTATTGTGTAACTTAAGTTTTAGACAGTTTGTACTCTATTGTTGAAAGTTTGGTTTCAGTAAGTTTTTTTTAATGAATGAAAGAAAGAAAGAAATGAATACTTTTGTTCAGCAATTTACGTTAATTAAAACTAAAGACTTTTACATTTGTTACAAAATTTATTTTGAAATGTCTTGTTATCAAAGAATCCTGAAGAAAATGTGATGACAGAAAACTGGAATGGCTGCTGAAAATTCAGCTTTTCCATGACAAGAATGAATTACATTTTGAAATGTATTCAAATAGAAAATAGTTATTTTAAATTGTAACAATATTTCAGAATGTTACTGTATATTCTTTATCAAATATATGCAGCCTTAGCAAGCATAAGATTTCTTTCAAAAACATAAAATCTGAATTAATGTTTATATATATATATATATATATATATATATATATATATATATATATTTTTTTTTATACCATTCAGGTAAAAAAATAAATCTTATAAGAGTTTATTGACATAGGTGACAGGAAAAGCTTAAGTCTTTCTTGCATTTTATTTCCTACAGTTATTCTACCTAAATTTTCTAAACCAGAATTTTCTACCTAAATATTAATAAGAAAGGGCAAAGGTTGAATTAAGTGCATCAAAATTCATTTTAATATTTTAATTAACTCAGATTAAAGGGCATACTATTTTCTAATCTTATAACAAGATTCAGGCAACTGTTCCCATTAATATTAATTTTGTAATATTGAAATTAAATAGTATGTGTCACACTCGTGGAAGTCCAAAGCTCGACGATAAAGATCAAGATATATTAGTCTTTAATAGTAGATTAAAAGAACAAACTCAGATAAAGGCATGAAGGCAAAGTAGTATGACCACGTGACACTGACGATACCGGACAGATGAAGATTCAAACACATGAACTTAAATACACAGGTTAACGAGGTGAACAGGATACTACAATTAAATCAGAAACCATAGCAACACATCAGATACGCAGACAAGAGATGAACACAAGGACAGAAAACCAAACTAAACTGAATATAATTGTGACAATATGGAAACTGTGGAATCTGCATAAAAATAGCCACAATTTGAAAGAACTTGGAGTTATTTATATTGTAAACAAATGTATTGTCACTGTACATTTATCTTCCTTTTAGCCTATATTTTCTTTATATTGATAAGGAGTTTAGAGTAGAAGAAATGAAAAATATCAAAAGTAGTAATACTATAGAAGTAATATATTTATAAAATATATGGGCTATTTATAGTTTATATTGATTTGTAAAGATGTTCACATTTCTAAAGCAGTGCATATGCAAATGCTTTTATGTTTTAGATGTATATTTCAGCTTATATACAAATGTGTTTGTGTAAGAATAACGTACAAATACTAATGAGTTTAGGCTGTTCTTCCACCCCAGACTCAGTAGATCATCTTGAAGTCCTCTGATAGTGCCACACTAAAAATCACTGAGCTCTTTGGCACACTCCATTCTACTGAAAATGTTTGCCTAAAGAGATTGCATGGCTAAATGCTTGATTTTATGTACCCATAATGGGTGTAGCTGATCACAGAGAAGTTGGAATGGTATCATAAACCATATCATCTCCTTAGCTTATGATGTTTCATTGAATCGTTAGCAAGTCGCATTATTTCCAAATACACATTGAATACTCGCAGGCCTGCTGCGCTCACTTAGTCTAAGACATACCTGAGCTTCGATGATCCGCACTTGACCCGACCTTCCTCCTCCGTAAATATTTTGTATTCTAGAGTCTGAGTCAGTTTGTCCTACACAAATGAATCAGCATGAGAAGTCAAGAGACACCAGACCATTGTATCACATTCAGAGGACAGAGATAAAGAGAGATGCAACTGTCATGGCCTTCATTTGTTAGTCTGTGTTTAAATGTAGAAAAGGTTCAAATGCGCTGCAGTCAGATTGATGTGGTAGACCACCCATTTGGCCTTCCTCTTGCTCTTCCTTTAAAAGTCTCTCTGGTGCATGCACAAACACACACACACACGATGCATCATCAGTTAGCGTGAGTGATCTGTCTCAGGGTAAATAAGCATGGCACTTCCGCCACCTCAGGCTGAGAGAAGACAGCGCAGAGGTCAGAAGTAACTATCATAAATTCTCTGTGTGTGCGTGTGTGTGTGCATGTAGGTGATTTGATAGTCCCACAGCTGCAGGGCAGAAATCCCATAGGCCTAGCTGGTCTCCGAGGAACAGCTTTAAAATACCACCAGGACACTGATCAATCAAACTCACTCACATTTACCCACAATCCACCACTTCGATGATGACTCAATGAAAATGCAGTGGTAATTCACCAATAAAGAACCCTTTAATCCATACATAAACATATTAAGTCTTTTTTTTTCATATCAACGAGTTCAAATAACTATGTCCTGCATCTCAGCAGAGAGAATTCAGTCAAAATATTTTTTCATTGAACACCGTTGTATTAGCTTTCTTATTCAAACACAATACATTGCGTTAATCTGACTTGAAACAGTTGCGTATGACTTAACTCAATATTTTCATGTTTCAGTTAAGTATACCAAAAATAACATTTGATGCTTGTTCAATATAATTAAGTAAATGGAGTTAATCCAACACGATTCTTTTCAACCACTTTTCTTAATCCATTTGGTTGAGATTACATAAATGAGTTTAGTTGTGTTAAAATAGCAATTTAGAAAACTAGGAACAGGATTACCCCCTTCCCATCATTTTCATCAGGATAAAAATTGGTTGTCAATGTCTAATGTTCTTTTATGATTATATTTAAACGAGTTTCTGATGTGTTAGTGTTTTTGGAGGTTACCATTGTGGTAAAGTGTAGACTGGTGTGAGGACGTGCTAACAATAATAAAAGTGGTTTTAATAATAATAAAAACAACTACTTTGGGCATGCCTTGGATGTAACAGTTTAGGATAATTGAACTTAATAGTTTTGGACAAAATTAAGAATGTTAACCCGATTCCTCTAAATGGCATTGAATTAACCGTATGTGAGAAACTTAAGTTTACTGAAATAAACAATGTGACATACGTAAAACCTGTTGACATAAAAAAAGTTGAGTAAATCCTACATGTATTTTTGATTTTCCAACAAAATTTGATTAAACATAACAAGGTCAAAACATATGCACTGGTGAATTGTGCTCAATAGATCCATAACATGCATTTATAAATTTTTGTGCAGACTTTAAGTTAACTTTACCAAAGATTAAAATGTTAAAGTTCAGCCCCTGAAGCATTCATTAAATTGTCTCTATAGTGAAATTAAAACACAATGTACCGATTGTATATACCCCTACACGTCGACTTTTTTTAACAGTAGTCCAAATTCTGGATAAACACATTCCGTCTGTAAGATTCTTTGAGATGTGAAAATTGGATCACGGTTAAACAAAAACAAATAAACATATGTCAAGAAACAATGAGATAATGTCGAGTAATGCAGACAGATGCAAAAACTCTATACATTACAATATCATTCCACCGATAGTGGTTTTGCTGTAACACAATGGTCTTTTCCATACATGTTGACACTTACCGATGCTTAGGCTCAACATAAACAGCTTGTCTATTGTTGAAAAGATGTTGTGTAACACGGATATGGATATAACACCCAGCATTCGAAGTTATTAAATCAAGTAAATTCTTGTGAATACTGTCGTATATGACCAAATAGAAGACGAGAAGACCTAGAGTTCACTAACATGACATGGGAAACCGATATCCATGGGGAAAGTGTAAAGAAAACACCACACAAACATTACAATCACACCGGACATTACAATAAGAATGCTGCTGTTAAGAATGAAACCGTGGTAAACAGTTTCAAACAGTCTGTTTTAGAAAAATGAGAGCAAAATCAAAGAACATAACTCAATCTCCATACTGCTACAACTAATTGCTGTTTTCTGTTTTTGACCTGCATGGCTTGATAGTCAAAACTTTGTGTTTATATGTGTACTCACTACGATGTGACGATACCAGGGCCACTATCACTAATAGCAAACTAATGTGACAGTGACATTCTGTAGATAATCTCTTCGCTAGCATTTGATAACCATTGCTGATCAATATTTATAATTGTGGAAAATGAAGATATGTTAAACAATTCTGGTATTCTGTTGCTGAGGGAAAAAAGACTGTTTTTTTTTTTGTTTTTTCTTAAAGAGAACACAAATTGTGAAGACAAGCATGACAGATTGTCTATCTGTGACACTCGTAATGCGTAACTTAATTGCTAGGTTTGTTTTAAGTGTAACAGTTGTATAAATGTAACAGAAAAGCATCAAGCCTCACTTTTCATGTTGGGCAAGTATTTTAAATGGCTCATGTTGTATTTACTGTGATTCTTCAGAGATAGATGGGGAAGTTGACCTAAACAAAAGTAGCCTATCAGCTTAGTCAAATATTCTCAAACAGAAAGACTCTTCCTTAAATTAATTGTCATTTATTCCTATAAAACGCAGAATGTTGACAGCTCTTTAAGAAAAATCTTCACCTAAAACACATACGGTCCAACATACATAATGTGAAAACAGTATCATCTGCTGTCTGAACAAGATGACTAAACCTATCAGAGTAATAAACCCGTCATTTGCACACTTTTGTGAGTTTATTATAAACAGAGCTTTTCGACCCTCTTTTATTATACCCCGTACACACTGTTGTAGTAAATTGTGCACTCGTGATTGTTGCATAAAGATTATGCTTGAATTTTATCCATAGTCTTTACAAGGGACGGGTAACGTTAGTCCTCATATGTGAATTCATTACAATAATGTGTTACAGGCACTCTTAACAAATCTGTCAGAATCTATTTACATATTGTAAATGTTTACTACGGCTATGGAAGGATCTGGAAGTGTTTTGTTTTATTATCGTGTTATGTCTACTTAAACTATTTGCATTGTTGTTGTCTTTTAATTCATTCGTCTTTGCATAAAAAAAACCCCACGTATTGATGATAAACACTACGGGATATAATTTAAAATGAATGTTTGTCAAAAGAAAAATCATCTATATTTTAAACACTGCTTTTCTCAAAACATCGTGTCAGACGTATTTGGTATCATTATTCTCTTGTTCAAAAAGAACCAATGGCTACATATCTTGTCTCTGAAAATGTGTGCAATTTCTGAAAGATACAACTTACCCCTTTAGAACCTGAAGAACTAAAATGGGTGATTTACACATATTTTGATTTGACTTTAAAATTATAAACCATTGTGCTATCTTCAAGCACTAGGAATTATTTTTTCAGAAAAATATGACTTTCAATAAATTACAGTTATTGCCCATTAGTGTGTGTGTGTGTGTGTGTGTGTTGTGTTTGTAAATGTATTTAAATTTTTTATTTAAATTGACAAATAATAGAAACTTTAATAAATTACTGATTTTTTTTTTTAAATAAAGAAATAAAAAAATAATAATAATAAAAGCTAACACTTTTAAGTTGAAAATTAACTGTAATGCATATATACAAGTATTTCTGTGTGTGACATGGGGTTGCACAGTTTTCATTTAGGATACTTTTTTTTCTTTTCTTTTTTCATACACGCACTCATATACAAATAGTAAATAGTCTACATACATGCTTGATGTTGTGTGTCGGTGGACAAAATACTGCAGGCATATCAGATCTAAGACGACTAAGCACAGTTTTTGCTTTAAAATTATAAAGTTTTTGAACACATGTTGATAAGTAAAATAATACCTTAGGTTAAAATTAATACAAAATCATGGGTCATTCTATGGAAACTATCAAATATATTATGTAAATGATATTTAAAAATAATAAACTAGAACACTTATGGATTAAACTACTTAATTTGTTTATTATACTACGATTGACAAGATGTGGTCTGACATCT
Source organism: Tiaroga cobitis (assembly GCA_030578255.1). Taxonomy (NCBI): domain Eukaryota; kingdom Metazoa; phylum Chordata; class Actinopteri; order Cypriniformes; family Leuciscidae; genus Tiaroga; species Tiaroga cobitis. The sequence goes on from CM060591.1 coordinate 13,160,192, forward strand.
GTATCATTCATTTTGTAAGGGAAATTTCATGAAAATGTCACTGATGTCACTTTTTCTTAGGGGATAACCCCAGGTGACCCATTTAAAGATAGACTTTATTCAAAGCTATTCATTTAGATTGTATGCAAAATGTTACAATTTAGTCTCCTCTAATTATTATGGTCTTATGTGTGGCATTGGTGATTCATTGTGTCATTGGTGCTACAGTCTTTTCCGGCACCTTAATGTCACATGTGACATGATAATAATTCTACGTCCATTTAATTATGTTGCACTCAAAGTTAAGATTTAAAGGATTGCATCATTACTTGATTTTAACAGGTTTTTTTCAAATATGTTCATTGTTATACCAAATACATGTCATTGCAAATTAAACTAACATCATTCAGGTATACAGGTTAACAAACCTGATTAAAATAAATAAAACATAATCTCCTTATTTGCTGCACTATTATTATTTTCTGTAACTCTGACTACATGTGCTGAAACACTTTAATATTATCAAAGAAATAAGGTAACACTAGTGTCAGAAATGGTAGGCCCACATGCTGACTTTAAATGCACACAAATATAGAATCATTAAGCTGTTATTTATCTGTATTCATAAAGTCAGATGGTGTTCTAAATGTTAGAAAAATACATGAAATCAGCTCTTCAAAAGGAGGTGTCATTGATTGAGGTGTCATTTTGGGGTTGCCTATTTCTTACATGCTTTCTCCAAGAAAAAAAGGATGGGATGGGGGGGCGGGGGCGGGGGGGTTTGGGGAGGGAACTCCCTCAGGAAGTCAGGACGATTTATCTTATCATAAAAATCGATGGATAAGAGTGGGGCTATATACAGTGTTGTGCCTGAACGCATTCGTTGAACGATAGTTCATGAACTCGTTGATAATTTAGGCGAACGTGAACTAAACGTAGCCTACTGCATTACTGCCTGATGAACGTTACTGTGATCTCGTTCATTCTGTTGTCTGTGAACGCACGCTCTCTCAGTTTAAGTTCGTTCAATAGGGTGCCAGATTTCTATAGAACCTTCCAGGCCCTAAAACACACGTAAACAGGCCTTAATATGTAGCGAAAAAAACACCCAATCTGGCAACACAAGCCACCATGCACCGCGGCCGCCGCTTGAGTCGTCAAAACAAAAAGCAGCATGTAGTCGACAAAGCATCGAGGAGGCGTCGTATGATTATTTAAACGAGTTTTATGACAAGGTTGGTGAGGATGAGAAAAAATCTTACATTTCTGTGCAAACTTTGCCCGACGTTAAAATAATTGCTTTCTGTGGTTGTATATGGGCTGTGGCAATAATACAAAATAGCTCGCAGCAACATATGGAAAAACTAGTTCAGTTTTGGAACTTGTGAACTTAGTTCAAAATTGAGAAGTATGAACTAGTTCATTTTTAAATTTATGAACTGCACTTTGAACTAGTTCGTGTAGCTATAAGTGAACTTCCCCAACACTGGCTATATAATATGCAACTTTGTGGCCGTTTTTGTTTGAGAACTAAGATAATCCCCAGAGATGCACGTAGGCTTATCTGTTCGGTAACTTTTTGGTCAAAAGTGTGAACTCTGGCGAGACCCACAGCCGCCGACATAATTAACACACATTTATAACACCAATAGCCAATACCTAAAGATACAATAGAACACGGAAACATATGGCCAAACACCTTTAAAAATCCCCCCGGATGCCGCTGCATTGGGGTGCCAAGCTGACGAGACACGCTGCCGCCAGCACGAGCCGTAAATCAGAAACACTTTTTTACTTGATACAGTCTTGACCGACATGCACCAACTTAGGGCCATACATTACATCATAAATCATAAAAAGTGACACAGCGTTTATGATAACACTACTTACAATTTTAAGCCATCATCTGCTGATTTTTTTCCCCTCTAAAATGACATAGGCATTAAAAAATATTTTAATATTGGTGTGTGTTTGTGTATATATGTGTGTGTGTGTGTGTGTGTATATGTATTATACTGTATATGGGTAACATAAGTGGCTGTAATCGCATGACGAATAAGTAGAATTCAAAAGACAATCTTTAATCATAAATCAAAACTAGGAAACCGCAGGAGATCATAAAAAATAGTATCAGCATAACAACCACGATTACATTGACAACATGGACAACTGAACAAAGTAAACTGAGGACTATTTATACACAGGTAAACAAAGGGAGCTAAATGAAACGCAGGTGAAACTAATCAGTTACTATACAAACTGGCACATACTAGGAAACTATGTCAATTAACAATAACAGGGAACACAGGCAAACAAGAACAGGCAAAACAGAACACAATGACAATAAAACAGAATTACACAGAACAGAACCATTACAATGTATATGGTAGCATTATTTAATTTCAATCATATGTGCAATTGAGCAACATTCTGCAAAATATCTTTTTTTGTTTCATGGAAGAAAGTAAGTCGGGTGTGGAACGGCATGAGGGTGAGTAAAATGTGAATTTCTATTTTTGGGTGAATTTTAGTAGAGCCATTGAGTAGAATGATAACGCCGGCTGACATAGGTTAGTAGAAGACAGGAAATGAGGAAAGCAAAGGAGAACCGGACATTGCAGATTTGTTAGACTCCCTGTATAAAAGACTTTATGGCTCTGCGGTGCAGAGCAAACATCACTGGAACATCATTTAATACGCTACCATGTTACTATGGTTACAAACATTTACACCAACAGCTGAATTTAGATATAACTGATTAGCATGCTTATTATTCGACCACATTTGGTAAGCAGTTATTTCTGGGTATTTTTATATTAAACAGGGGAGCAGGTGCACTGAATTACAACTTCGGAAAATGCAATTTTATTTTCCCATTTTGAAATCACTGCTAATCTCTCTCTTTTGGCAATAATATGCCAAAATTACTGAAAGAACAGGATGTTATTACCTATTTTAAAATGTACTTTAATTAAAGTTATTTTAATTTAATTATGATTAAAAAAATGTTTTTTTTAAATAATTTTAATCTATTTATAATTGAAAGATTAGGAGCACCCTTTTCCAATTACAGATGAGAGTTTCACCTGTCATCCGAGCTCTGATTGGCTAAAGTGCTGGGTCAGAAGGTCATCCGCTTGTGCCCCGGGCAGAAGGAGGGTAGGGGGTCAACCAGTAGGTAGGGGGTGGTTTTGCCCGCAGCGTTTGACTTTGCCACTGCATGCTGGGTTGAAGACAATTTAACATCAGATGTCCAGGGGATAGAGACTCCTCCTCATCACACATAGCTACAACCTGTCTAAGTGCTCACAAATCCCTTCCTTCGGCTGATAAGATAAACATGAAAAAAACAGCAGTGGACTGAAATATAAATCTCACTATTGTCTTTCTTGTCTTGTGTTTATTACATAGAATCTTCATGTTACCAATACAGAGGTTGAACTGCAGAACAAACGTGTGAGAGAAGGTTCCTTTACTGTAAACATGTAGACGAGAAAGGTTATGCTAATCATCCAATAACAGTCAGCCGTGTTGCTAAGATAAAGTGCTGTTGGATTGAATCAACATTGAGAAAATGGGTCAGGAGCTATAAATATCAAATATAGTAATACAATAGATTTGTAGCCAACTTCACAGAAAAATTCTAAAAAATATTAATAAGAATTGTTTTCCACAAAATAGCGCAAACAATAGTATACATTTTTATGAACTACGTATGTTAATTTATTTTTTAAATTGTATTTATTTTTATTTAACCCTTTTAGGCGCAAGCTATGGATACCCCTTCTAATGCACAACATGGGTCTAAAAAGACCCGTATTAATTTCCTTTTTTTTTTTTTTACATTGTATTTATTAGGATTTTTCTTCAAACAAAAAACAAAACAATACAAAATACAAATTGAATAATTCTTCCATATCACACCCCATATCACACCCCAAACCTCCCTCCCACAGTGGCATTAATAAACCATAAACAGATTAAACAAGAAAAACGCATTTAAAGTCATATTAAATTTAGGTACCGTATTTTGTCCTGTTGTTATAGCGTATTCATTTCCTATGTTATTTCATATATGGCTTGACATTTTTTTGTTTCACCTTTTGAAATCACTTTATTTGAGCATTTAATATTTTCATGATCTATAAATTTCATGATTTATGAATATTCAAAATATCTTGTTTTCAATTATCACAAATTCATATTTTAATATTTCCTAGGTTTTGTGTAAATGCATCAAGTTTACACACATGGGTCTAAAATGACCCATCTATGCAAGCGTGATAAAACAAAAGAATAAAGAAAACTTTTTGTTAAAATAACCAATGTCACAGTTGTTTAGATCAACACATTTACTGTAACACTTGAAATATGTTTATTGGCCACTGTGTCACACATAACGCACATATAACTGATAACACTGAAATTGAACTGTAGTGTAGTGCAACTGTAGGGGGATCTCCCCACCACCAATGTGCAGCATCCACCCGGATGATGCGACAGCCGCCATAGTGCACCAGAACGCCACCACACGACGGCTAATGTGAACGATAGCATTGATTTATGACCACAAATCAAAATGAATATGCAGGAGGTACAAGGTTTCTGCCCAACAGCGACATATAGGCTATAGTTGTTTATATAACTTTATATTGCAACTTTTATTTTGTTGACCTATAACATTAGATAAAATAGAATATGTCAACCGCAAGCTAGCTAATAGTATTGGACATGTTTCTCTTTTGAACTGGTAATGGATTTCAAGGTCAAGGTAACCTTAGCCTAAACGTTCAAATATTAGGATATATCTAGATGTCTTTTAAAAAATATCAAATATTTTCTGTGACAAAAAATGTATTAAATAAAGCTTACATGCATGAAATATACAAAAGCAGCCGTGTTGAATTGTGAAATGTGTGGCAGGTGAATAGTTTTCTGCAGTAAATATGTTTATACTATTTATCAAAGGTTCCTATATTGGTAATGTTTGACCCATGTGTGTAAAATTGATGTAGAAATACAAAAAACGTGTTTTTTTATAAAGTAAGAAAGGAAAAATAAACATAATGATTTGTGGAAATCAAAAACAAGATATTTAATGAATACCTGGATTAATAAATGATAAAATACATTTCTTTCTAATATTCACCAAAGAAACATGAATACGGGTCATTTTAGACCCATGTTGCGCATCAGAAGGGTAGTGACACAAAAATGATTTTTATTCGAAAAGTAAGAAAGGAAAATTTTAAATAAGGATTTGTAATGATCTAAAACAATTAATTGAGGAATACTGAATGATGAAATTAATTTCTTGCAAAGATATAGAAAATGAAAACTCAGTAGGGTCTATTTAGACCCATGTTGTGCATCAAAGGGTTTAATTATTTTTAAAATTATATTGTTATTAAGACCATTTTACGATAAGGAGGATGGCTTCCATACATAAAATGAACAGTGGTTCTCAGATTAAAAATAAATATATAAATAACCCGTACATTTCAGATTATGATTTTTTTTAATAACTTGACCATTAGCTAAAGCTACATGATTCAGACACTTAGTTTCTTGCATTTGAGTAATGACAAGTGGTCTCTTTTTTTTTTTTTTTTTGCCAAGAATGATGCTGTTTTTAAATTGATGTGATCTGCTTCTAGGTTCACAACAGGCTTTAGTAATGTGTATCTGTACGATTTGGGCATGCAGCATTTGATTTAATAGACTCACAGGAAAGACGCGCAATGTGACAATCAATCAGCGTTTGTACTCAAACCTGCGCACATATTTCAGTCAATAATGTAATTCAGCTACAGAGGGAAATATGCTCTTTAGTTCTGCACGCCAGACTCTTTAACCCTTTAGAATATATTCACATTATTGAGTTTATGTGAACAGGCGCAATCTGACCTCACTTCCTGCCCTAGTACAAACAGTCAATGACCGCTGGAGTGACCTTACTCTCACACAGCTGACCACAGGATGACAAACAGCACACAGGGGTGAGAAGGTCAAGAGTTCATAAAGAGACCCTTGAATACATTTCGGTCCATTTCTGTTTTTCTACAACCTGTTTTTCTGTTTTTCTACGAGTTTCCTCTATACCGAACATATTAAAGTAGCTTCTAAAATTCATGGATTAGAAGTTAGCACACACTTTGTAATTTTATAATTGGAAAAATAAGAAAACACTGTTGAAGTATAAATTTGTAGATAGAAATGTAAATGTAAATAGAATTACATTTTAAGAACCTCCCCAATCTTTTGTTTGAACTCTTTTGGGGGTGTTTAAGCCATGATTAGGGGGACAGACCACCCCAAATGCCCCTTAATTAGCACTCTGTCAGTAGCAATAGGAATCGGAATGTAACCATTCTGTTTCTCGTTCCACATAACGATTCCTCAAGGATTCCATCAATAGTTATTTTTTGTAATTTTGAAAGAAGGGATGATGTTTGAAAAACTATTCAACATTCACTTTCCTCAGCAGCCTGTTGTGGTTCACAGCATGTGAATGTGCAGGTGGGTCACTGGACTTCAGTGCACTGACCTCATTTGGAATCTAAAGCACTGATGTGTCATCTGTGATGATGAACAAACAACACTGGGGGATCTTTCTGTTTATTCACACCCAGCTACTGTAAAGAAACATCGAAATGAATTAACTTGAGTGCGTGGTTGTACAAATGCTTATTTACTTCCAGTGTCTTAGGTTACGTTCAGACTGCAGGAAAGTAGCCCAAATTCAGCTCGGTTCCGTTTTTTTGTGAACAGCACAAACCATGGAATCTGATCTTTTCGATTCTGATTTGGTCCACTTCCATATGTGGTCCTGAATCAGATACAGATCTGAGATTTTGCAATGCGAACTCAGTCTAAACAGTCATAACAGAATTTATGCGACTTAAATATCACTCAGTCAACATTCTTCACAATTATGCACTGATGGAAGTTTCACATTACACAAGAGCATGGCTGTGCTCTTCCTGCTGATGGATTTCTGTAATGTTAAAACTCTAAAGCCCATTCTAATTGCCTCTAATTTAAAGGACAATTAAAAGAGCTTGCTATTAATCACCTGCTAATGAAAAAGTTGCTGCTTGATTTAATGATGCATCAGTCACAGAATTACTAGAGACATTAAATAAGCATCTTTAAGACAGTTAAAAACTGATTAACATGTGACATGCCAAATAACAATGGGAAATTAGGCTAGTTTCACTTGCTTTCGCTGAGATCAATCTATAAATCCTTTCTAACATTAGGTTACATCACTCAAAAATATCAATCAATGTCAGCAGGGGCGGAGTGGGACCAAAAAATCTACCGGGAAATTTCATATACCACCGGCCCTCGTCGCTGGCAGGATTTTAATATAGGCTAGCATTTACCGTTTTACTGATTTAAAAGGAACTTTGTTGTACTATGCTGGAGTAAAGTTTATAAATGGTCGTTCTTTCCCATAGAAATTTGTGAAACTATGTTGGGTGGACTCTGTGCCTCTAGGGGGGTTCGGGGGCATGCTCCCCCGCAAGACAATTTTGTACATTTTAAGGTTAAATGCATCAATCTCGTGCTCTCTGAGAGATCAAAATTAAGAGCTTCAACCCATGAACTGCTCGTTGAACAAAGAAAAAGCCTTGATTTTAAGAGGGCTCAAACATCTTTTTAGTTATGAGAGTCTCAGTCTGCATTACATTATCAATGGTGTTTTAGGATGCCAAACAATTATTATAATAATGTAATAATGATTTATATAATTATTCCTATGACGTAAAATCCATTTAGCCTATAAATGTACTATATGTAAATGAAAATGAATATTTCAAAAGTATATTTTAGCCTACATTACACTATAATATAGGAAAATTAAAATACTTTTGTCCTAATTTCTTCACTATAAACCCTTGAGCTTTTATTTAGGAGAAAACACCATGCTGATCGCGTGAGCAAGTAATCACGCAGCACAAACAGGATGCTATTCTAAACGTCTTGTGCTGTTTTATAAATGCACAAAGCCATATCATGGTTTCAATTTTAGTTCGTTGGCAAAATATAACGCTAGAGACCTTAATGTTAGGTTATACATTTTACATCTTTACATATGTGCTGGGAAAAGGGAGAAGAGAGAGTTCGGCAAAAGGCGGATTCGAACTCGCGTCGAGCGCATCAAAAGCTGCACTCGAATATCTTCGGCTCACACCCTACGACCTACGCAACTAAAGCTTAGTGCAAAACTACGTTTCGTTTTAGATAATATTCATAAAAAAAAGTTTTCTTCCCCTCACTTGGGCCCCAAGTGCGCATGGCGAGCTTCCAATAAATACATTTTATCAGACCGGCCCTCACGGCCTCGAAACACTACCGGCCCACCGGGAAAACTCCCGACTCTCCCGATTGCCACTCCGCTACTGAATGTCAGCCCTATCAACAAACAAATGGTTGAACTAAAGGTGTAGGTTAGCTAATTACAGTCAGCAAGTGTCTTTCTAATAAAACAAAATATCAACCAGTATAAAAACAGGAGGATTTAATCTCGCATAAACATGAGGCACTTATAGGTACCTTAGGCCCCTTGTGATCAAGCATGTTGGGGATTAAAACGTTGTGGTTTAGCCTTGCCATAAGGGGAAAACATGTCTCCTAATATGTCTGCAGAATTTGATGAGCAAAGCTGTTATGCTACCAAATACTTGTCAGCACTGACATGCTCACAAACATAAATCTTGTTATTATATAATTACCAGGCTCAAATAAAACTTTGAAAGTCATATAATGATTTGCCTACTCTGGTAAATATAGTGTAGCTTTACAGAGGCCATAGGCCTTCAGCCAGAACTTAATCAGAACAGTGTTCATGTTCTCTAGACTGCCAACATAAGACCATTGGAACATCTTGTATTTAAGCTGTTTTGTAAAACAATTATCCTGTCAGTCCCTTCAGAGCTCCACAATACAAGCTTAATTTAGGTGACAAAGCCATGTTTCTGTGGCAGAACAATGACTGTTTCTTACTAAACAATGTGTGTTTGTGGGTATAAAAAAAAATAAAAAAATCAATGCCTCATAGTCTCATAAACAGAGTTTTGGTGTAAATACACTGAAGGGTATGTGCTTGTGCCTTCAGAAAGTATTAATCTACCATTTTTTTCCTTAAAAACACAATGTATTATATTTATAAATGTATTAAATGTGCATACACTCACCTAAAGGATTATTAGGAACACCACTAATACTGTGTTTGACCCACTTTCACCTTCAGAACTGCCTTAATTTTATGTGGCATTGATTCAACAAGGTGCTGAAAGCATTCTTTAGAAATGTTGGCCCATTTTGATAGGATAGCATCTTTCAGTTGATGGAGATTTGTGGGATGCACATCCAGGGCACGAAGCTCCCGTTCCACCACATCCCAAAGATGCTTTATTAGGTTGAGATCTGCTGACTGTGGGGGCCATTTTAGTACAGTGATCAAGAAACCAATTTGAAATGATTCGAGCTTTGTGACATGGTGCATTATCCTGCTGGAAGTAGCTATCAGAGGATGGGTACATGGTGGCCATAAAGGGATGGACATGTTCAGAAACAATGCGCAGGTAAGCCGTGGCATTTAAACGATGCCCAATTGGCACTAATTGTGCCAAGAAAACATCCCCCCACACCATTACACCACCACCACCAGCCTGCACAGTGGTAACAAGCCATGATGGATCCATGTTCTCATTCTGTTTACGCCAAATTCTGACTCTACCATCTGTATGTCTCAACAGAAATCGAGACTCATCAGACCAGGCAACATTTTTCCAGCCTTCAACTGTCCAATTTTGGTGGGCTCTTGCAAATTGTAGCCTCTTTTTCCTATTTGTAGTGGAGATGAGTGGTACCCGGTGGGGTCTTCTGCTGTTGTAGCCCATCCGCCTCAAGGTTGTGCGTGTTGTGGCTTCACAAATGCTTTGCTGCATACCTCGGTTGTAACGAGTGATTATTTCAGTCAAAGTTGCTCTTCTATTAACTTGAATCAGTCGGCCCATTCTCGTCTGACCTCTAGCATCAACAAGGTTTTTTCGCCCACAGGACTGCCGCATACTGGATGTTTTTCCCTTTTCACACCTTTCTTTGTAAACCCTAGAATGGTTGTGCGTGAAAATCCCAGTAACTGAGCAAATTGTGAAATACTCAGACCGGCCCATCTGGCACCAACAACCATGCCACGCACAAAAATGCTCAAATAACCTTTCTTTCCCATGCTGACATTCAGTTTGGAGTTCAGGAGATTGTCTTGACCAGGACCACACCCCTAAATGCATTGAAGCAACTGCCATGTGATTGGTTGATTAGATAATTGCATTAAGGAGAAATTGAGCAGGTGTTCCTAAAAATCCTTTAGGTGAGTGTAGGATGTGTGGCTGTAATTTGGCTGGCTCTGGTTTATTACATTATAAAACAAACCTGCAACTTGCTTCTAACTGCCACTAATAATTTGTACATTGTTGTTGTAACTTTTTGAATATAGTAGAGTCTATTCACAATGTAGCCAATAATCCTTCTATAAATCTTATTGTGGCATGGCATCCTGGGAAAAATGCTTTTTACCCAATACTGATCTCTGACACACATCAGCAGTCAGAGTGACAGGTACAAGGAAGAGAGGAGAGCAGCAGGTCCACTGACCTGCAGTCTGGGGTCATGGAATCCTATACTATCACACAGAGCTAAAGTGAGTATCAGAGCAATGCTGTAGTAAAGGGACATCATGCCAGTCAAAGTATTGTGTCACATATGGCTACACACAACATAAGAGATATGTTTGGTATCTAACTGCTCTTTTTAATAGTTCAGCCAAAAATAGAAATTAATTCACTCACAGTCATGTCATTCCAAACCAAGATCACTTAATGTCCTCTGTGGAACACAAAAGATGATACTCTTTTCCATATAACACAAGCACACAGTCACCAGGGCCTTTCAAGAACAAATCACCATAAAAAATAGTCCACCATACGGCTTGTGTGCTATTTTCTAAGTCCTCTAGAGAAACAAAAGTTCTAGTAATCTCATTTACACATGCAAATATTCAAACTTGGCCTGTGAAGACATGTCAAGCCAGGATTGACATCAATGAAACCATGAAATCCTCTGTGTAAGTTCAACGGACAATGGAGAAATATGAATTTAAAATAATAATTTGTGGTTTCTGTAACATTTTCATCAGTAAGATGTTAATACATTATACAGCAATAGTGGAATCATTTCACACTTATTAAATGAAATATATTTATGTATGTTTTTATTTGTTAAAATTTTTGTCTGCCATCCTTATTTTGTGGTATCTTAGGAGGCCGCATAACTGTGCTGTAGTATCATGGTACAGTGAGGGCATCAAATTGAATTACTGTGGTACATTGATGAAGAAACAGCTCAATATAATTAAAAAATGATATTTGTCCAATATTTTACTATTTTAAAATATTGTGGCTATTTACCCAGTATTTGTGTATGCAAGCAATAGTCGTCATTTCATCATCTAGGTTAACTATAATCCGAAATAGTCCGGCTATGAGTAACCCACTTCTAGCCAAAATAACCTTGAGTTTGGTTACATGTCGTTTTTGCCAAAATAACTTGTGAGGTGTATGATATACCATCATGTAAGCAAAGTAAACAGTGTTTACAAGTTATTTGGTTTAATTTCTTCACTCATTTCATTTCTTTGATATCTAATTGATTACTCAGCCTGATCTCACGGCAATTCGTATGAATTTTACGAGGTGGCTAATTCGTACGAATTCATACGACCTCACTCGTACAAATTCGTACGATTTTTGCTAATTCGTACATATTTTACGAGTTACCAAATTCGTATGAAATGAATTCGTACGAATGACCTACCCCTGACCCCGCCCCTAAACCTACCCATCACGTGGGTTTAGACAAATCGTACGAATTCGTACGAGTGAGGTCGTACGAATTCGTACGAATTAGCCACCTTTTAATCACTCGTACGAATTCGTACGAATTGGTCGTACGATAGCGTTGGATGACTAGTCTATTCTTGGGCTATGTTTTAGATGTCTATTAAATTTTCACTGACAGCCCAAATTTTGCGTCTTTTAAACGCAAAATTGCTTGCTGGGTAGTGTATTTTTAAGCTCAATACAGCATCGCATTATTAGCTTAGCATAATGTTAACATAAAAGTTTAATAGTAAAAAGTATCATGACTATTTTACACTTTACAAACAAAGTGCAATTTTTTGAATGTTCCATATCAAACTACGTTTCATCTCAGTAAAATGTTGCTAGAAGTAAAGTCAGTTTAGTATATGTAGGCAGCAGACAGCTCACTAAGTTTTGGAACAGCTCATACCCTACATCTGGTCAACTGACAGTAAGCAGTGACAGTTCTGATGATTTCCGAGTAAGAATCTACATGTTTTGCTACAGCGCATCTCCAGAAAACAGTAACATCAGCAGAGATTCTGCTGAGACACAGTGACTTTCTCCTCTGCTTCTACTGGGATATTTACAACTGCACTGTCATTTACTACTTTCTCGCTCTGACTTTTTGAGAGACTCCTGTAAATACATCGTTCTGTGCTGCTTTCGTCTGGGTTTTATGTCCCTCTTTTGGCATTCTTTTAGGAAGCGCTCAAAGTTACACCTGAGAGAAAAGGACACAGACACTTTATCGCTGTTATCTGCTGCTGCCTGGAAGATAAAAACATAGAGACGTTTTGTCACAGGAACAGAAAAGACTGCATAAACATCTCTTTATGTCTGTGTATGTCTCACAGCATCTTATTGTGTACAGAATGCAGTGCAGTCCTAAGAATGGATTTATTTTCAAAAATACAGGGATGAGATATTATGCAAAGCTGAGAGATATGAAAGTAAAAGAACTGCACTTGCTAATCTGTTTAGAAAGAAAATACAGGGCTTGACAATAAGGACTGCTCGATGGCCTGGGGTCAGAGTGAAAGACGCATGGACAGTTGATGGAATTGCACTTGACACTTTATCGATCGGAATACTAATGAACTGTTTTTGTTCACTGTTGTTTTGTTTTATTTGAGGTTTTATTCACTGCGGGTTCTCTCCACACTGCTTGTTTACACGCTAATATATATCAAAAACACAAAAATTGTAATGTTTCCAAACTTTTGACAGGTACTGTATGGGTTCAGCAAATGTCAAATCTTTAAACGGTTGGTAACAACAGAACTTGCAACCATATTTGGCTAACGATGCTTTTGGGGAAAAAGGCCAGTGCCGCATTGTCATGAAAGTTTACCATTGCCGTTTTTAATTCTTGCCAATCTAAACATTCAAGTGATTTTATTTATCCAAGTGCAAGATGATGTGAAAAAGCTCAATTTGGTACTTGAACACTGTCTGATAGACTGTGCGCACACACTTAAAGCACACACACAGAACGGTGCCTCTCAGACAGCACATGAGTACCGAATTAAGTTGTCTTTCTTGTCTTATCGCACTTGAATGAACAGATACAATTCCTTGGTGAGAATCGACCTAAACAATGAATATGGTTTCACCAAGAACAACATCTTCCTGGATCAACATCTTTGTTGATCCTGGAACAGCATTCCAATCAACCAATCAGATTTGAGGGACAAGTTGCAGTTTATGTCAAGTTATAATTATACTTGTTCGTATATATAACTTGACAGGCCTGACAACCAGAGTTAGGTGCTTCTACGTCTACATAGGACTATATGTAACTCCTTGTTTAGTGGCCTTCCAGCTAAAGTGTACAAATCTCTGCTGCTTATACCCTTATATTTAACAAAAAATCTGCTCACGTCACTCCAATCCTTCACACTATTGCCTATTGCCCATTCAGTTCAAGCTACTTGTCTCAGTTTATAAGGCCTGTCATGGTTTAGCACCTTTATAACTATAGAGTTAATTCAGCTTTACCTTCCTGCCCGCACTCTTAGATCTGGTTCAGACAACCTGCTTGTTTTACCAAAATCCAAACTGTCTACTGCTGGTAGGGCGTTCACTATAATGGGCCCTAAGCTCTGGATAAGTTTCCCCAAGTTACCTTTAAGATAGAACTTAAAACTCACTTATTCACATTATTTTGAAACTGATTAGTTCCCCTTTCTGCTATGTCAATACTTGTTCAATTATTGTCTCCCATGCTATACGTTTCCTTGAAAGGGGCTATATAACTTATTATTAGTAGTATTATTGCTAAATAGCCGGTGATTATGTAAGAGCATGAGAGGGCAGATATAGGCCAGGAAGGAGAAGGTGCAAAACTGGAAACCATGGTAAGAAGGAATTTTACTTATTCATGCATGTCTAATATTACTGATTTTATCACTCATGTATTAAGTAATGGACATCACATAGCTCTTTATATTTAGAAAGAGCATGAAGTTGCGAAAATGAGCATATTCAGACACTTCTACACGCAGACAATATTGCACACTTTGCATTACGATATGTGCCATGTGCAGAGTAAGATATGCAAAACAAAGCCTTTCCAAACTGTCCTGGTATGATTACAAAAGGTTTGAATCCTCTTTATTGCACTTTCCCACACATATGTGCCATTTAAAGTGATAAATACTTCACATTCATCACTTTCATCTCTTCATCTCTTCAATGGCTGTTGCTGTTTTCTTTCTGAACACATTCTCAGTAAAACTACAGCTAAGAGGAATTTTGCTTTGTAGAGACATGTTTGAACTCACTCCTGTCCTCTACAGGTCTTTGAATTCATGCAAGCACGGGACTTTGAACTGCCATTGGTTTAACACAGCAAAGGTAAAGCAGGCTTATGGACATTTGAGCTCCGGCATTAGAATGATGTATACAAACAGGTCTTTGTGGATTTAAAGGTTTATCTAATGGCATTAGAAGAAAGGTGGTAGTCTATTTTCGCAACCTAGCACTGAGAACCAGCCTGCAAGATGGGAAATGTAGCAACCATTTGTAGGTTCATTTATATTAGTGAACTGGGCACTAAAACAATGGTGAGAGTGTGCAAGTAAATGGCACTATTATAATGACGCTGTTTAAAGAAATGAATACTATTATTCAGCAAGGATGCATTATATATATATATATATATATATATATATATATATAAACAAGTATAAAACAATATATATATATATATATATATATATATATATATATATATATATATATATATATATAAAAACCTTATTAAAATTTTAATATTTCACAGATAGGGGATGCAATCATCTCAACTTACGGGAGACAATTCTTTTGGAATCACTTATGGTCAAGTGTTAAGTGTTCAAGGGTGGTGATGACTCTAGAATCACATTATGCAGGGGTTAAACCACTGTCCATTTGCTCACACTGGATTTTTAACAAATGTTCTCCTAGTTCTTCTTAAGGGAATGTTCCAAAAGTCACTTTCCATCAGTGCTCAGTGCTCAATGCATTATTTCTAACTGCGTAACAGCGTCACGGTCCCCAGCTCAGTCACCATCCTACACTTCATTTCCAATCATCCCTCCTTCAGCTCACCTGCACTGAATCACAAGGCTCCACCCACACTCGACCACTGAGATCACAATCACCTGAGTTCTGATCACCACCAGCTGCCACTCATCACCCCAGCACCTGTTTAAAAGGACCCGCCACACACACACACACACACACACGTTGGCTGAATCCGAAATCGCTCCTATACCCTCAAATAAGGTGTTTATTGAGGGGACAGCCATTTGTAGTGGTGTCTGAAACCATAGTGGACTTTACTGAGTGCACTTATTCAATCCCACATTGCACTGCAATAACGAGTGTACAACTAATGTGTGCTCAACGGCTGTCTGAATTCACTCACTCTTTTTCAGGTGAACTGTATTAGTAGACTAACATAGGGAATAGTGAATGAGGGTTTAGGGAGCGATTTCGGATTCAGCCTTTGTCTAGTCTTGTCTAGAGCTCAGATACCTCCTGTTGGTTTACCTCTTACCTGAAGATATACTGACCTCATTCATTCCTCTCCTCGTTCCAGTCCCCAGTTCCTCGTCTCCCTCCAGTCTCTATGATCTTGTCCTGCAAAGATAAAAGGAAAGTTTATTCATTCATCTATCAGTGACCGTCTAGTGTGTGTGTGTGTGTGTGTGGCAACTCACCTTTCATCAGTCGTCGTCTGCTTCTCTCATCTGACTGCCAATTTTTGTATTGCCTTATCAGTTTGTTCAAATAAAGCATTTGGATCATTTTGAAACGTACCCGTCTGTTCAGTGTGTGGCTTCCTGACAGATACGTAGCTGTGCATGAAGATTTCAAATTTCAGAATTCCGTGTGACAGTTATATTGATTCTCATTTTTAATATCAACGTGTACTTTTGAACCTGTCCTTTTGTGACTTGTGCAGTCTGGGTGACCTTTTAAAACATGTAAGTGATGGTCCTCCATAAAGCAGACAGCAGTTTGTTACATTGTTGTGATGGAGCGATATTGATTGGGCTCATATGACAAGGGCACAGCACCAGGAGACTGGAAACACTATAAAACCACTGAAGAGGATAGGTAGGATATTTTAATTTCACTCAGTCCGTCTCTCTCTTTCTCCCCACTCTCTCGTTCTCAATCAGTCTTTTCTTATTGGTACCTCGCTATCCTTGTGTCTTGGACACAGCTCAATGTCAGAAATAACAGACCTCCTAACGCTCTTTGTGTGTTTGTCCTTTATTCAAGCAAATAGCTTTTCTGTCCAGCTGTCAGTCAAACTGTCATGAAGAACATGAGAGGGTACACCATTTAAGTGTATCAAAACAGAGACAGATATAGAAATATAGAGCGTAGAGAGAGTGCTGCTTGGGCGTTTTTCATGTTAGCAGTCCTAAAGATTGCAATCTATCTCCTGAAATACAGAGTTGGAAACGAACACTGCAGTTCCTCGAAAAATATAAAATGAGCACAGCCTATTTTTTTTTTTCATCTTTGTTAGGTTTATATAGAGCACAAAATTCACTTTGAGCTAGGACTGAATGCAATTTAGGTTAAAAAAACAAAACATGTCTTTAATTAATGTTGACCACACACCTTATGTAGGCCTACTCATAAATCGAAAACCACTATATTAAAAACATATTCCAGAGGGAGAACAAGGTAAATGACTCTTCCAGGTTGGCCTACAAATTGACATCATGACTCAACTGCTCTATTGCTCCAATGGTAGGAAAATTCCTTACTACAGAAATAACACATGGTTAAAGAGGCATGATTAACTGTTTGTTTGTTTGTTTTTTCCTTTCTGAAAATTTGATTCAACATTTTTTTTTTAAATAATGGAATTAATTACAGACACATAGAATTAATGGAAATCCCTTAATATATCAAACCTATACATTTTTGTAACTAGCAATTTTTCACAGCTTCGCAGTAGAAAAAAATAACTATAGTATAGTATTGTAAGCATTTTATCCTTACACTTATTTTAAAGTGCCAGTATTATGCCATTTCAAAGGTTCCTAATTTTGTTTTGGAGGTCTAAAACACAAGTTTAAAAAAACGTGGATACATGTTAATATTCTCATAATATACATTGCACATCACCTCATTTCTCAAAGATTCTGAAAACAGTTTGTTCGAAGATGTAGGGTGCTTCTCAATATCCCTCCTCGACCCCTCGCTCCTCCGTCCTCCATCCCATGATCCGGAAACCGACCGAGCTCAGCCATCTTGAACGACATCTCAATTCTCTAATTGCACCGCGAGGAGTCGAGGATCGAGGAGTGAGGAGGCTTCCAGAGGAGTTATGAGCGAGGATACACGGATGTATCCTTTGCGGAAGAGTTTTATTGACTAAACGTGACGCGCGCATAAACTTCACGTCGGTCACAATCATTTTAATTTATACTTTACCTTTGCAGTTTATATAAACCACACATCACACATATTTCAACAGGATATCTTGCTCTATTATTACTTATTATGAATTTCTCAAATAACCAACAGATCCTTTTAGCGCTGCTGATGGCGCTATGAAATTACGCTCGAGTGATCAAGTATTCCAATGTATAAAAAAGCTTTCATTCGATTCCTCAGTCCTCATTTTCTTTCCTTACGTCCTTCCCTCGCATCCTACAGGGGGTGGAGCTGAGACGCGAGGAAAGGAAAACGAGGAAAGGAAACGAGGATGCACAAATAAGAATTGAGAAGCACCCTTAGTCTCTCTAAACACTTCCTTTCGGCAAGCCTACTCTGCTCTATTTGGCCAGATGGGCCAATCTGTTGTGATTGGTCAAACGCTTACAGCACGTGTTGGAAACCAAACACCTATTACCATATCTGCATTTCAGCTCCGGAGGCTTCCTCCATATGCTTTGAAATCATAAAAACATTCCATTCAGGTGATATCGGCCTTGTGACTTGAATCAGATTGAAAGGGAAATAAGTGGCATTACTCATTCCAACATACTCAATGGTTAAAGTGATATCTACTGAAATGGAGAATCTCGGCACATTGAGGAGCAGGCATTTTATGAAAGAAAAAGAGTATGCTACATCTAATGTTGAGCATATAGTCTTTTGATAAGCCATAGCAACTGACTGGCTCTAATTGGCTCTGTGCTCTGACATGCTAAGCTAATGGCTGCACATTCACGCTGATCTTCGCTGCTCCCTGAAACGTCCACAGCAGGAATACTCAAATTATGCTGCTCCAGGGCACTTTTAGAAACTGCGGGGTGACCGGGGGCTAGTGAATGAAATGACCTGGTCATACTGGTAATTATTTTAATCCTGCTTTTAATGTGCAGTGAACACGCTATGGCTTAAAACAGTTATAAGTGCCTGTCAGTTTTTAAAAGACCCTTTTCATTTACCAGAGCACACTTGAAATTCTTTATACTTCTATATATGTTACCTTTTCAACTATTTTCCCCATGCATACGGCACCACGGTGTGACATTTTAGTGGTGCAGAGTAAAAGTCGCTAGAGTGTCGTTTGCTATAGAGTGTGTTTAGTGTGTGTATGCGTCAGAAGGAAAGAAGCCGTGCTGTGTTGTGTTGAAAGATTTGAGGCCCAGTGGACACTACTAGAATAGCTGAGAACCATTTTGTCTAAACAGATAAAAACTTTGGTCTTTTAAGTGTCCCTGTGTTTTTGCCCCTGAAGGTTAGCAAACAAGATAGGAAGAGACAGAATCAGAGGAAGGGGTCAAAAGAGAGACACATTAAGGACATTTTACATGGTAACAGCGAGTAAAAGTGGTGGACATTGAGGATTGTTTTTATTCTTTGTCACAAAAATACAACTAGTTGAGGGGAATGCAAATGAGAGTGGTGTCGATGTGCATTTTCTTCTGAATGTTAACAGGAACCTCAATGTCAAACACTTAAAAGCGTCTTCTTGGTCCTCCATTGGGAAGCTGAGTCATCCTACTCTTTCTTTTGATCTGTATGATCGCGCATACATTAGCTGAATAACTAACAAGATTTTATGCTTTATGATTTTGTCCTCAAACAGTGTTTGTTGTATTTGCTGGTGTTTTGTTTTTTTTTAATGGGGGATAATGACGCAATCAAGAATAATACCAACCTACAGTGATGCCATATTTTAAGATGTTTAAATGCGTGCAAAGCTAAAACATTAATTTAGTTTTATATTCATGTAGTTTAGTAACGGTATAAATAATAATAACTGCACAGACAAATGAGAATTGTCATTGAGTCAGTTATATGCATAGCAGTGTTCACAATACATTTTGTTTCAAAGTAGCTTTACAGAAAATAGCCTTTTTAATCCAATAATCAAACCAAATATTTAATTATAATGTTGATTTCTCTTTTTGTATATTCATTTTATTTGTTCTATCATTTTAAATAGTTTATTTCTTCCTTATTTTATGACTGATATTACTGATATTACTTATTATGAATATTACTATGACTATACTCAGCCATTGTGCCCCCTTACCTCTTCTAATTCAAGGGTATTGAGGGGGACCCGAATCACGATTTCACCCATACACACCCCTCCCAGACCGCGATTACATTACAGACAAATAATTAAATAACACACAAAGTTATGGTTTGACTTTGGCAGACATGGAATATAGTGCGCTCCATGGACAATGATATATTTGGAAACTTTTTGGAGCAACATCAAGCCACTGGTCACCATCTGGTTTTGACAGAGTAAATAGCAGAGACATAAGGATAGTATGAATGTACTATTTCCATGGGATGAATATATCTGAAATGTAGCATCTACCAGTTCTTTAAACATGTCTTAGCAAGCCTCCATTTGCAGGTTAAATGTTGGCAAGTTGTTCTACAGAGATCTGGGTAAGATATTGTTGAGCCTTTATTACCATAAATTGGATAGAAAAGTTTCAGACTGTGTTTTAAGTTCTATCTAAATTAGCATGAAGAGAATAACTCAGCTCACTTGAGTGTAGATGTGCTCATTCTAGCTCTGGAGAGTGGAGCTTATTTCAGTCAAAAGGCGGTATCAATGCTCAGAGATGGAGGATTAGAAACATGCAACCCCGGGGCATTCTGTAAGCCTGATAAATCTCATAGAATATATGATCTTCTTACACAGGCCAAGGGTGCACACATGTGAGTATTTTCATGTGCGTGATTTTTGGCTCTGTATACTTTTTGTTAGTGGCTCCTGGTCCAAACTAAAAAAAATATATATATATATAAAAGTTGTTGCATTATATGACAAAATATCCAGTGACATTTACTTTGTGGGTTGAAAGGGATAATTACTAGAACTAATAACTATCCTTTGTTTTTTCTTTCTTGAAAGTAAGTAACCTATTTGGACACTTTCTGATTGTCACGCGTTAGTAGTGAACCTGTGAGGACACTCGTGTTAAGGAGTTCATTCGTCCATGGTTAAAAGAAAAGGTGGGATACACATAGGATCCATACAACTAATTAAATAACTAAACAGAGAAGTATGGTGTGTAGCAGACAGGGGACGTCCATGCATCACAGGCTATGCCACACTTTCCGCTTAGTTCAGTGATTCAAAGTCTTGATGTAAGTTGTCATTGTAGAGTGGATAATTGCTGTCTTATTTGAATTAAGCTGAGACCGCACATTATCAGCATTTCCAACATCAAACGAGTGTTCAAGTTTTCCACGATAGTGTAGGGGCGCAACATCCTGTCCCACGCAGTTAAAATTAAACTCCGAATGGATTCTTCTGATTGATTCAGATTGTTCAGAAAGACTCTTGATGCATCTGCAGATTTCCCCCAGCTCTTACTGATTTTCTGAAAAGGTAGATTTAGGCTTTAATGCACATATCGACCGCATCTTCTGATTGGTGAAAAGAAATACATTTTATCTTAAGGTAAATTTCGAATTTCAACTGACATTTAATTAAATGTTAAATAGCAAATTCTGGTCAACAGAACATTTATAAAGAATGTGTAATTTGATGGTAATAAATGTATGGACCTATTCCATTCCAGTTACTTTTTCAATAAGTAAAATTACTATATAATGAATATAGGCCTGCATACCTGGAATGTTCTTAGTTATCTTATAACCTTAGCCATACTGGCAACATTGTGAGTCGATAAAATAATTGTTTTGAAATTACAGGCACATGGGGTTGTAGTTACATTACAAAGCAATTCTTGAAATTACCAAAATATTATGAATAACTATAACTGGATTGTTCTTGGTTATCTTATCTGGTTATCTTATTTGATGGTAATGAAATTATGAGCATGCAACGTCATAGTTACATTGTCAATTAGTAAATGACCAAAAAAGACAGATGAATTAAGTAACTGGTACATTGCGTGTAAGTGGTTGGGACTATTTTTTTTTTTTTTTTACAAATCAGAGTAATACCACATTTCTATTTTATAACAGTGACCTTGGCTCAAATTTACTACACTGACTCTGAGACCTTGACAACACCTTGAATGATTACCATATGTTTGTAGGTCATACATGTGGTCTTCATACAACAATGCTTTGGTGAAACTCAACTCAGATGGGTATGTACAAAAATCCAGAGAGGTCACATGGACTATGAGATCAGTCATGACTTCAATCTCTAAAAGTCTTAGACTGGGCATGTTCCCTTCTGATTCTGATCCATTTCCTGTTTGCTATAAAAGCTTTGAGATCTTTCCTTGACAGAAACACGTGGGGAAATCAGCTGTTTGAGAATGCATCAGAGAAAACAACAGCTACACACTTAAGGATAATTCAGAGCATAAATTCAGAGTGTCAGACAGAAAGACAGGATTGGTTTCACAAAAGATCTACACATGGTTCTAATGTGCTTGTGCTGAAAACATATGCCTCAAACTGTACTAATCCAAGCATGCAAATCCATGTAGGAAATGCTTATTTTGTCTGTATTCCAACACTATTTCCATGAGATTATGACTGAAGGGCAATGCGACTGATAGGGAATAGAGAAAATAAGGGGTAAAACCAGCATGACAAGGCCTTTCAAAATAAGACTCTGACTCAGACACCCTTCAGAGGACTTAACCCATAAAAAAGTACACCAGTTCAGATGCACACATACATTTAATGCTGTAGAGGGATTTGGTGCAGGGGTTTTAAAACTGGGGACCCACAATGATTGGGGATACAGTATGTGCGTAATTTAAGACTTCACAATTTTTTTGTCAAAAGGTTCCCACTTTTTGTAGCAACATGACGGTGAATGATGACATTACACAATTTAAAATTCGTTGTAAACTATCCCAAACTAACTTTATAACTATATTTTGTATTTGATGACAGTGTTTCAGAACATCTTTGGAATTTTAGGTTATGTGCCCACATATACCTAGTTTGCACAGTCTTTTTTTCTTTGCATAATTGTTACTTATAATGTATTGTATCCCGACCATATGTTTTTCCCTGACTATGTTCCTCCTGCAGTGTAAAATTATGTTGTCATTTTTCATCAGAAATGCTTTCATGCTTATATAAATAATTGTACGGTTTTTATATTTTTTTACTTAATTTTTCTTTAAAATTCAACTAATGGATGTCTGTTTACACTCAGATGTGTGTATAATACATGACATTGATTTTAAAGAACAAACCAGCCTCTTAAGATCATAGTTATTGTTCCTGTCATAAACAGCAAGACAGAAATCACAATATCTCTGAGACATTCAACCAGGAAAACATGTCATTTTTGAATATGACATAATTACAATCATAATTACAGCCTGCCAGATGTGGAGACAGACTTGTGGTGCAGTGAAAACCACTGAGATCTTATGATGAATAAAAAGTCCTCACTCTCATGTTAAAGGCTTGATAGAGTTGATGTTACAAGGTATTACATCAGTCTCGGACAGGGCGTTCACTCACAAGAAATCAAACAGCAGAGATTAGATTAACGATCCCTTTTGTCTGTTTTATGCCACATAAAATGATCCTTGTTTTCGTAATCCCATACCTTGAAAATGTAGTCAAGATAGTCTGAACAACGTCTAATGTAGTGCTCAATTAGACATTCAGAATGACAGTGCGTTCTGTGTTGTCTTGAAGTTTGTATCTGTTCATAATTCCCTCTGCTACATTTATAAGTTTTGACATAGTCTATTGTCTCACTTTTCTTGCAGTACTTCCTAAAAGCCTCTCGCACCATTACCCCTTCTCCACCAACAGGGTGCCAATGCTCTCAAACCGGGAACTGCGACCATGAGTGGCTGGAAGAATGGGATAATGCAAGTAAATTTTTCAGAACAACAACAGCTCAAAACAAAACTAGATTGTTTCAGTTTATCAACTACACTGCAAGTGCCTGATGTGGCACATTTAGTTAGACAACCCTTTTTTTTTTCAAATCACACTACAAAGCTCCAGTCACTTGACTTTCCCTGTCTGTCATAGCATAATTTACAAATGTTTATTTACATATTTCATCTAAGTCAATAGATTTTCTCTTCTTAACCCATACTACTAATATTACAGTGATATACTTTGACATATTTACGAGTGGCATTTATTTAATAGGAAAAATGCAAAATCAGAATGGAATATAACTGTGATGCGCCATGTTTGTGGGTATAGTTTATGTAGTAACTGAGGACAAATGCCTCAAATGAGCACATGGCCGAACTAGCTCCATACTCTGTAGGCTCTCGAAAGTAGGATGATGTATACCACTGAGAATATTGGCACCCTGCAGCAAGATATATATTGTACTGCCATCCATAGCTAAAAAGTGTTTCTAACACTGAATGAGGAAAAAGCTCACTATTTCTGTAGAATACCAACTTGTGCCATGCTTAGTAGGATGGGAATGCAGCAAATAAAACCAAGTGTTGTAGAGATCACCCATATTATTTGTTTAAATTTTCAATGATATACTAGTGAACAGATATTAAGTATGGGGTGTGATACTGGTAAGTGGCAATTATTCTGAGACTTTTAGCTTGAAGGATTTATAGAGATAATCTGCAGTTCTCCAGAGAAATGAAAAAGAGTGCTGTGACATCCATGTACATTCTCTAAATATGGTAATATTGGTGATGCCTCTTATTTTCTTTTGAAGATATTTGTGGGGACAGAGCTTGTTCTTTACCATATGACATTGCATAAGGGTGCTTTTAATTAAAAAAATGTCTGGCAGTCACTTTTATCTAAAACGACTTTGCTTTCACATAAACACTTGGGAAGTGTAACTGCATGTGCACTTGTCTTTTAAGAGGAACTTCAATTAGACTGAGTTTTTTAATGATCAAATATGGGTGTGATCATATTTTCTTCAACCTTACGGAAACAAGACACTGACATAAAGAAAACGGTGGAAAGTCAGTGTCATGGTCAACATTTTTAAAGGGATAGTACACCTCAAAATTGACTCACCCTTGTCATTCCAAACATGTATGACTTTCTTTTTTTCTGCTGAACACTATAGTTTTTTGAAGAATGTTGGAAACCAAACAGTTTCACTTTTGAGTTCTATTGTATTTTTAGTCCATACAATGGAAGTCGATGTGAACCAAAACTGTTTAGTTACCAATATCTTTTATATTCAACAAAGAAAGTCAGGTGTGGAATGAAATAAAGATGAGTAAATAATGACATAATTCAAAAAATGTTGGATGGCCTATCCATTTAAATCATTGTTGATGGCTAATTTTTATTGATATTAACCTGAACTCCAGAAACCTATTAGCCTTTGTCCCAAAACTGAACATAAACAACCTTTATGGTCACTATGAGATGTTAAGGTAAAAAAGTTACTCCCCGCCTGTGCTGAGACATCCAGCAATTGTGAAGCTCTCATTCCTGCACACACACACACACACACACACACACACACACACTTGAATGCACTTCCTCCATGCCGGCTGTTCTCTTTTAGGGTCGGCACTCCACAAACTCCAGACCAGCAACGGAATGTCTCAGCGCTGGCAGGATCAAAAGCATCGGCCGGCTCCCTCACGTCTTTTGACCGGAATCCAATTAAACCTTTATGGGGGGGGGGGGGGGGGGGGGGGGGGGGGGGGGGGGGGGGTGGGGGGGGTTGGGGGATCAGAGTGAAACAGTGTGTCTGTGTGAGTGCGTAAGGAAGGGTGGCATGGTGACCGAATTATCTGCTTTTCGATAAATGGTCAGAGGGGGGAGTGGGGCACACACACACACACACACACACACACACACACACAGGGACCTGATGCCTCTCATTCACAGAGCCTCCAGGGCAAATGCTTTATGAGTGTAAACTTAATGAACATCAGGTGCTCTTATTTAAGCAACATGCCACAGTCCAGCTATGATAAAAAATTAAAACCCAAAGGTCAGTATATTCACTTTATCCAATCAAGATGTTTCACACTCTCAAATTAGCCAAATAACTTAACTATTGAAAATAATAAAAAGTCTATTGGTAGAATGCTCTATTTTATTGATCCAAATGTAATGGATCACCACAGACAGCTGAATTCTGAAGTTACAAAGTTCAATTAGGCTGCTAATTCAATAAACAGCCTTCAATGTCAGTGCGAAACGTCAAAGCGTACGGTAGAGGTGAGATCACTGAATCAAATGATCGACTCCCTGGGGAGAGAGCACTGACGTCACAGCGGCGGAAAGCCAGCCAGGCATCCCGGAGTATCCGCGCGCCTCCTCCACTGCCTGAGCGCACGAGCTCTGAGTGAGGATTGTAGATATCCGTGCACAGTCTCTGCACGCGTGGCTGCGTGGAATCCTGCTCACGAGGATTTCGGATGTGTGAGGAAATGTAGGGGTTACAACACCACGACCCGGATTTATTACGAGTTTTGACTGAATCTCCATGCGAAAAAATGCTCACATACTCTTTTTGCCAACACGTCCTGGAGATCATTTAGACGCAACTTTGGAGCGGCGGCTTTTGCCCGCTGAATCTGGTGAGCCTCTTTCACAATAGCTTTTCAACTTTGCCAAATGCAACTACTTGTTTTAAAAAAAAATAAAAAAAAATGCATTAGGCTACAGAAAAAGGCAAATCAGTAGCTATTACTCAACTGTTACTACAACCATTACTTGTTTACGTGTGCTACTTTACCAGCAATAAATATAATAGTTATTAACATTGTCTTACGCTTAGTAAATGGACGTGCAGAGGCAATGGGCGCACGCAACTCGATGTAAGCATTATAAAGTGAGTTGCACAGATAGAGTATAGAGCGCACAGCCTCGTGGATCGCTCGCGCTCTGGCACAGCAGTGAGACAGCGCCATCATTCGCGAGCAACAGAGTGCATGTGCCGTGCTAGAGCCACGCTTTAGAAAGATTTTCCGTCTGTCACTGCAACTTTTCCCCAGTTTCCATATGGCATGGAACGTTCCTTTTCATTTTGAGAGTTTCTGTTTATTAAATTCACCTAAATATGTAAAGAATGTCCGTATTCGTCACGATTTCAGTCCATATAGCAATACCATGGAAATACGAATACGATTCGAGACACCACAGCAAAGATGAACAATAACTTCTTAATTAAGCAAGCTTTTGCTTCAAGATTGCATGAGTCTATTAAAGTAATCAGTAAAAAAATAAAACAAGAAAAATGACAAGCTTAGCTAAAAAAAAAAAAAATACAATAGAACAAAGATTAATTGTTTTAAGTTGTTCAGATTATCAATTATCTGTAGAGTAATTAAAAAAAAGTAATCAAATGTTAAAAGAAAATAGCTGTATATTCTCATCACTATATGAATTATATAGTTAAGCCTACTTATTAAATAATAATTATAAATCATAATAGGCCTAGCCATTGCGCTTGGTTAATTTTAACGACTGTTATACTGCACGGCCTATTCCATATCTGATATTTTGACGCATTCGATACTCTTCGATAATGACCAAAACGAGCATTTAGTTTATGGTGTGCTGATAGGTCAAAACGTTCAATTGAGATTGCTTTTCATGGAGCGCGCGCAAAGCAGTCGCATATATGCGAGACCGGAAACGTAACTGTTGAAACATTGTCATCATTATATCTTTTTAATGTTACTATCAACTTGGTACATGTAATGTAGGTACCTTGTTGCGCGTGGGGCTTTTATTGTAACCAATATCTCAAATGGTGATATCCATGGAGATAATTCCATTGCTTTGTTCCAAAAAGCGTATGACGCGGCATATTTCTTTATTAGAGAGGTTTGGCACATAAAATGAAACATCAAAGACTTCTCCCGTCCCACTGTGAGGGGAAAGCAACGGCCGTTTCATCTTCATGCCAATAGGAAGTAGATCCGTGCGCTGTGCAAGGAGCGCGGAGAAATACTAAGAGCGCTTTGTGTGTGTGTGTGTGTGTGTGTGTGTGTGTGTGTGTGTGTGTGTGTGTGTGTGTGTGGATCGGATAATTCAGTGAGCAGAGAGCCGCAGAGAGTGAGCGTCGGTACCATGCAGATACTTGAAACTTACAAACTTCATGAAAAGCCACCAAACAAAGGACGTTAGTACTGGAATAGGTATGTACGACTTGGGAAGTTTTAAATTTGAGGGAGGACTTCTTGGACGTATTCTGGCTTTGTGCTATTTTCAGAAATGCTTAAAAGTTTCTGTCAGCTCGCGGTGTAAAGTTGCCGTTTGGAGTCCCCCACTTCTCTCTGTAGTGGAAATAGGGCAGCTTTGAAGTTGACCGTTGCTTGGCAAATCTGTTGGAATACTCAGTGTGTTCAAATGGAGTTGAATTATTAAAGATAAGCAGTCCAGGGTGATCAGATAATTGTTTTCTAATGGAAACAGTTCATACATCTGGCCAGCGCATGGAGGCACCAGTGTGGCGACGTGAAATGAATAGGAACTGTCGGGCTGGGGGGATGGGGATTTAGTTTAACAACGGAGCAGAAGCCTGTCTTTTGTTACTTTGGTATTTTGTTTCCATTCCAAAGGCTAAACTGCCTTACGTATATTGAGGAGTTAGCCTACCACTGAGGTTCATGTACGTGAAAACATTCAAATCGAATGTTCTTTAGTGTGCTAACAGCAAAAGGAATATGGTTCTTTGATGTAACGTTAACTGAGAAAGTTCGGTCAGATACATTTCATTTCTGAACCAAACGTCACGTTAACTGCTGTGAGTCTCTTGCTGGTATATACGCTCGAGGGCACCAATAGTCGCAAGGACACCTGAAAATCTCGAACAAACTCTCACGGAGTGTGAAGTCCTCTGTTGTGAAATGCTTTACACACAAAAACACTTATTTAACGGTAAATGTTGTAGTAATGTCCGACATTTCTACATTGCTCTGTATTTCGTCGGATCTAATGTGGCAAGGTAATCCGAATGTATTATCAGCAAATTTAATGCGAGCAGAAACGAACGCTTCAACTTTTTATATATATATATATATTGTATATGTGTTAAATTGTTAGATATGCATGCTACTTTGCGGATGTGCAGCATATCAGAAAAATACATTAAACGATATTACGAATACTACTTATAACCACCATAATAATGATGCTTATTCTTACCACGTAATCAATATTATGATTAGATAAATAACAAGCACTTATTTATAGTGTATCAGTGAGGTCATGCAGATCACGGTGAGGATTTTGTATTTATGCAGTTTTTCATATGCATCTATATAATTGTTTGTTTTTCTTCCTATTAGGCTATATCATTAAATGCATCTCTTTTTAAACACATTGTGTTTTTCTTAGCTGAAGAAGATATATGGGAGGAGGCAGTGAGAATAATGTGTAATTTATTCAGAAAGTAGTGGAATGGGACGTTATATATACACAAAAGACACTTCCATGCTCACAACAATTCATCATTTGGCATATCTGCTGTCATGGTGTCTATGGTGAAGTTAGAAATATAGACAAATAGTCATTGCCTGTCTCTAAGGATGCTGATGCACTAATCATATTTGTTTGAAGTGATGTGCCATAAACAGCTATTTAAAAGTTGTCTGTCAGTTTCTTGTGCTGTGTGTAAACTATATCTGCTGCAACCCATGAATGAATAACTTTTTAATGATAATTTAAGAGGTCTTTAGATTTGAAATCTTCAGATGAAAGACCAAACCATGTGAATGTGCCCGAGATGTACTAAATCGATTACAAGTGAAACTGTATTATCTCTTAACTTTTTCTCTTTATTCTCCACAGTTTCAGTGAGGAGTGCTCTGCAAACATGCAGATTCACGTGACTTTACTGCTGGTGGTTCTGCTGCTCCTGTGCGGCTGCACTAGGAACCAAAGCCTCGACACTGCGTCCGTTCCTCTGTTTACCCAGTCTGTTTACAATGCTACCATTTATGAGAACTCTGCTGCTAAGACCTATGTGGAAAATCCTGTCAAAATGGGAATCTTCATCACAGACCCTACCTGGGAAATACGGTACAAAATCGTGTCAGGAGACAACGAGAACCTGTTCAAAGCTGAGGACTATCAATTGGGAGACTTTAGTTTTTTGCGAATAAGGACCAAAGGAGGTAGCAGTGCCATTCTTAACCGGGAGGTTAGAGACCACTATATTCTCACAGTCAAAGCCATGGAAAAGAATTCAAATGCTGAGGCTCGAACGCGAGTCAGGATTCAGGTACTGGACACAAATGACCTTCGGCCACTGTTCTCCCCGACTGCTTATAGCATATCTTTACCCGAAAACACAGCTGTTCGCTCAAGCGTAGCCAAGGTGATGGCGACGGATGCAGATATCGGTACAAACGGAGAGTACTACTACAGTTTCAGAGAATGGACAGACATGTTTTCAGTCCATCCCACGAGTGGCGTAGTTACGCTAACAGGAAAGCTGGACTACTCTGAGACAAAGCAGTATGAATTAGAGATTTTAGCAGTGGACAGAGGCATGAAACTGTATGGTAGCAGTGGATTTAGCAGCATGGCTAAGTTAATGGTACAAGTGGAGCAGGCCAACGAGCATGCACCGGTCATCACTGCTGTAACCCTAGCACCCTCAGACACTGACAAGGATCCTACTTATGCTGTTGTGACTGTTGAAGACAATGACCAAGGTGCTAACGGTGAGATTGCATCTCTCAGTGTGGTTGCAGGCGACCCTCTTCAGCAGTTTAAAGCCATGCGGACAAGTCCAGGCAGTAAGGAATATAAAATCAAAGCAGTTAAGCAGGTTGACTGGGATAGTCAGCCCTTTGGATACAACCTAACACTGCAAGCCAAAGACAAAGGAAGTCCACCCCAGTTTTCATCTGCAAAGGTCATCCATGTCATGTCTCCCCACATTAAAGTAGGGCCTCCTAAATTCAATCAAGCTATTTACAGAGTCAATGTGAGTGAATTTGCACCACTGCACACACCTGTTGTAATGGTAACAGCTGTGCCAAAGTATCCTCAACTTAAGTATGCATTTAGACACAAATTAGATAAAAATAATTTTGCCATTAATGCAGATTCAGGCTTGATCACAACAGCTGGGCCCCTTCATGCAGACTCCTTGAAAAAGTATGAATTAGAAGTTGTGACCAGTGAGAAAAAGGCAGTCACAAAAGTCATTATTGATGTGATTGACGTGAACAACAATGCCCCAGAATTCAAACAGACATCTTACAAAGCAAGTGTTGATGAAAATATGCCCATAGGTACTAGTGTGATTACAGTGAAAGCCATTGATTTAGACACTGGGGAGAATGGATATGTCACTTACAGCATTGCCAATGTGAATCCCCAGCCATTTGTTATTGACTACTTCTCTGGTTTCATCAGTAGTTCAGAGATTTTGGATTATGAACTGATGCCGAGGATTTATACTTTGAAAGTGCGGGCGTCAGACTGGGGTTCCCCTTTTCGACGTGAGGTAGAAACCCAGGTAACAGTCACGCTTAACAACTTAAATGACAACAAGCCACTTTTTGAGAGTGTGGAATGTGACATAACTGTGCCGAGAGACCATGGTATTGGTGAGCAGATCACAACGGTGTCTGCTATTGATGCTGATGAGTTGCAGTTGGTGAGGTACAGAATAAAAGCTGGGAATGACTTGAATTATTTTGATATTAATCCAAACTCTGGCGTACTGTCTTTGAAGCAACCTTTGAATGAGGGCGAGGCAGCAAAAGTGTCCTATCACAGCTTGCAGATCATAGCCAGTGATGGAGAACATGAAACTCAGCCCATGTTTTTGAACATTACGGTTGTTACGGCACGTAAACCGGTCCAAGTGAAATGTATTGATACTGGAGTTGCCAGCATGCTGGCAGAAAAGCTCCTGCAAGGAAGCAAGATCCACAGCCAAATTGAACCCGAAGACCACTTCCAGGACTTTCACTCTGTGAACCGCCTTGTGCCCCAGTTTGCTGAGACTTTTCCCAGTGTGATTGAGGTCAAAGAAGACTTGCCTGTTGGGGCCAGGATTGTCCATCTTAGTGCCTCGGATTCTGACAGCGGTTTCAATGGGAAGCTGGTTTACGTTATCTCTGGGGGTGACGCTGAGAGTCGTTTCGTCATTGATATGGACAGTGGATGGCTCAAAGTATATACTTCTCTTGATAGAGAAACAACTGATCACTATACGTTGAACATTACCGTGTATGACCTTGGGATTCCCCAGAAGTCATCTTCACGTCTGCTGGATGTAAAGGTCCTGGATGCTAATGACAACAGCCCACAGTTTTTACAGGATGCCTACTCCGTGGATATCAGCGAGAGCACTGCAGTCGGCACAGAGATCATTCAAGTTGAAGCAAAAGATAAAGATCTTGGGGATAATGGCTTGGTCAGATACTCTATATTGGCAGACACGGATCAATTTGCTATTGATACTGAAACTGGGATCGTTACGGTGAAAAACCCTCTAGACCGTGAGGTGCAACCCAGTTTTGTACTCAAGATAGCAGCTCGTGACCAGGCCGCTGATGAACCTCAACTTGTCTCAACTGTATTGCTTAAAATCACACTGGAGGATGTAAATGACAATCCTCCAAAATTTATTCCCCCAAACTATCAGGTGAGAGTACGTGAGGATCTACCCATCGGTACTGTTATAATGTGGCTGGAGGCTCACGACCCTGATGTTGGGCCGTCAAGCCAGGTTCGATACAGCCTCATTGACAATGGGGATGGAAAGTTTGAAGTAGACAAATTGAGTGGTGCCGTACGAATCGTACAGAATCTGGATTACGAGAAAAAGCAAGTGTACAGTCTCACAGCAAGGGCGAAGGACAAAGGCAAGCCGATATCTTTGTCCTCGAGTTGTCACATTGAGGTGGAGGTTGTGGATGTGAACGAGAATCTATACAGGCCATTGTTCCCATCATTTGTGGATAAGGGATTTATCAAAGAGGATGTGCCCATTGGAACATCGGTGATGAAAATCACAGCTCAGGATGATGATAAAGAAAGAGACGGAGAAATCCGTTACTCCATTCGGGATGGGTCGGGTCTGGGAATCTTTACTATTGACGAGGAAACTGGTAAGTTATCTTCCTTTCCCTTTTATCCATTCATGACTGGGGTGGGGAAGCGGGGGATGTTTTGTCAGGTCATGAATTATTCAAGAAACAAATCTCCTATGCATTAAAGTAGCCGGTGATATGAACGGTGCAAATGTGAAAGGACTTGCTGTATTAAAGTTTTTTTAGGGTGTACAGAAGGAGGGATTCATATTATTTTGAGTGGCATCAGTTGGATACTTGTGCAGGTTGGTGGTAGCAGTTGGATGTCTTTGAGAGAGCTGATGAAGAGCATCCTGATTCTTTTCATTTTTCCACCGGAGGAGAGAGAATTGATGGCAGGAACAGATGGAGCAGCTGTCTCTTGGACCTACTGTAGACATTCCACACTAGTTGCCGTGGTATTAAGAGGATTGCTCTCCCTCCCCGCCCCCTACTTCCATGCACACATTTTTTTTTACTTGATTCTTTCTCTTTGTCTATTTTTCTTTTTAAATAAGCAAATCAAGCACCGGCTATTTCTCATTTATAGATTATTTTGTTATGTAGGCCATAGGGTACTTAACGTGTATTAATATGAGCCGATGGGTGTTAGAGAATGGTGCTTTTTGAAGCAAACACATTTCCGTGGGCAAAAGTCAACATCTGGCCTCATTATCTTTATACAAAGAATGTATTAATACCTCTCTCAGCTGCCCTGACCACTCAAAGCACCTGTGCCAAAAGCTTAAAATAAGCAGTCTGGAATTCCAACGGTCTTTGACACTGAGCAACTTGGCCACCCAGTAAAAATGAAGGCCTAAAATACACAAAACTTACAAGACTCAAGACAAGTTTTTTTTTTCTTTGATTAATAGATTTGTATGCTGAGCTAAATGATTAATATACAAATAGACCAGTGAAACATCATGATGTTTTTTGTATGCATCCAATCAAAATCTGGAATTAAAAATTAATTATTCAAGGTGAAGTCAAGTCACCTTCACTTATAAAGTGCTTTTAACAGTATGGAATGTTTCAAAGCAGCTTTACAGTTATAATAGATTATTACCAATTACCATAAGGTGCAAATGATTATCTGTTATCTCTGCGCAAACATATTAATGAAAACATATTAATAGTTGTAATTTCTAAAGTATTTCTATCAAGCATATCTGGCTAAAGGGTCTTTAGCGACGCAAATGTATTATGCGATGACGCTCTTGAATGGAAACAATAGATACCTATGGAGCTATTCACACTGGGCGCGATCAATCGCGGCGCGACAAAATGAAAAAAACGTTCTTCTAGTGTGTCTTTTTTTTTCTTCATCGTCCTGCATTAAAACGGGCCTTCCAATTAGATTTGAGCTTCAGATCATGTACCCGGAGCCACTGCTCTTGCAAAAAAGGGTGAGATTGGTGGCATGGTTTTCAAAACCAGTGTAAACACAGAAGAAAAGTATTCCGGAAGAGAGAAGAGAATGGATGTTGATTTCTTGTTATTATTAGTGTCTGCGAACAGAGACATTCAATTGCGTCTGCTCCTGTTTATTTTTAATTTCACATGGCTTCACTTTTAAGCTTCCGTTAGTGATGATATTAGTTGAAAAGTGTCCACATTTGGAGAAATATAAATTTATTCTCACATGTTCACTAAATATTTCTTTATACAGAATAATAATATCCATTAAAATTTAGTTTTCCATATATATATATATATTTAATTTCCATTAAATTATTTTATGAGATCTGAAGAACTTGTGTGTGAGTGGTTTTGTTTTTTTGTTTTTTTTTGGGTGTGAGAGTTGGAGAACGCTTATTCGGTCTAGATCGAAAACAGTAGGCCTAATTATCGTTAAATTATGATATGTAGCTTGATGTTAAATTATAGCTCTAATTCACCTGTTACTTAGCTGCGATTAAATTGTATGATGTATTTGGTCAATTCTCGTAAGGTCTCGTAAGCATAATTTGTGTTTATGGTGTAGTGCTAAATTAATACATAAATAATAATTGCAATAACTAAATGCAAGAGACATACATGAGGAAAAATGCATTATTGGTCAGCACCACCTATCGTGCAGGCTTGAATTAGCAGAAGCCAATCAATCATTTTGCATTTGTTGTGAAAGCATCGTTCGTTGACGCTTCGCTTTAACGTGTTGTGCTCTGTGTGAAAGGGCCTTAAGAAAGTAAATAACCAGTATCTCTTTTAAATGCCTTTTTGAGAAATCTTGCTTTCTTGGGTGGTAAATTTAGCATGACAGGATATGCTGGCATAGCCCCCCCCCCCCCCCCCACAGCAAGACCATCTGTTGCCCATTGTGCCTGCCCAGTCTTATGGAGATTGGGCTTTGCTGCAGTTCCAATGGATGGAAGCTTATTTGAAGGTTTTTCCAAATTGTTTTGGGTAGAGGATAGAGGTGTCTTGAGGGGTGAATCAGAAAAAAGCATAGGAAGAAGAACCTGAAGTGAGTTTGCCACCACAGTCAACACTTCTGAACTTAAAAATACTTTGCAGGGCTCAGCGATAAGGATGACTCGCTGATCCGGGGCCAGTGTGAGAGAGTTTTGTGCCAATTAACAGAACTGCCGCTTTTACATGAAAATTTGACATTCACTGATCTTGTAGGCCTCTTTCCTAGCAGAAAAATAAATACTTTCTTGTTGAGTTTCTTGGGTGCAGAATAATCTCCATATCAAAGTTCTAATCTAATAATTACCATAATGTTTCGTGCTAGTGAGTATTGTCAATTGAGAGTCTACTTAGCACCACCTCTAACTAGAGATGCGGGACAGCAGGAGTCTCTGACCTTCTCCCCCTCTCTCTGACCCTCAAATTGATTCAATGGCAGCCATGCCATTGTGTTTTTCAGAGAACCATTGTTAAGGATCATAGCCAGGAATGGTAGCAAAGCAAATATGCCTGAGGTAATAGCAGCTCTCATGGGAATGGAAAGATTAGAAGAGGGATGGGTAGGAGGTGTTCAGATTTGAGGTCACTACATGTGGGATGAATATCATGTTTCAAGCAAGGAATCAATCTTTAAACTGAGGCCGGAGAGTATAGTAATAAAGAGTCATTTGTTGTGTTGTACTAAATGGATATTTTGAGAACATGGGGTCACCGTCGCTGGAGGGTATGGATGCACCTTTAGTCATGTTTTATGAGAATGAACACCAAAAAAAAAAAAAAACTGAGTCACATCTGGGCCCGATTTGGTGCTCTGGACTATATTTTCCATGTGTTTGTGTTGTTTACCTATTTAATCTCTACTTCTGTAGACCCCACAGGGGTGCGAGGAATGTGCAAATGAAATGTTTTGTCGTTCATTTCTACCCCCAATTTTGTTCGCCTCAGCCCTGTATGTTTGACTCCAGTAGTTTCGCCTCGTAGGAATTTGAGGCTTCCATCATTTATATCCTGTTTTCCCATAAATGTATTTTTGTTTTGTCTGAGTGGAGCGAAAGCTCCTCTTAAAAAAACTCAGTTCTAAGAAACAGTACGAATTAAAATATTACTGTGACAATGAAACTGATTTACAACCTGATTAGTTTGCTTTAAAACAGAATGGTTACTAGAGATTGTCTATCTTTTATGTTTTTTTTTGTTTTGTTTTTTTACCAATAACAAAGCTAGATTTGTAGCTGCAGGGGGTTCTACTGTCTGTAGAACCTCCTGCAGTGTTTACATATGTGATTCTCACAAACATGTCAAGAGCAGAGGGTTACATTGGACCCTGGTGAGACCCCAGTGTTCTAACCAGGCTATTTCTGCCGCCAAGATGACACACACACAAGCACCGATGCACGATTCATTGAGGTATGCTGCTAAATTGAAGTCACCAGAGCTTCGCAAAGAATCCAGTGCCTTTATTTAATAAACCTCCCGTGGTAAATGGGCAACATGACATCATGACTTTTGCGTAAACAGACACGCCACTTTCAAGTCAAGTGGCGTGTTATCTATACGCATTTTGAGATATCCGCGTGTATGCGTGTATGTCTACGCCATTAATGTCCAAGTGATTCCGCGTATATGTACACGCCATTAAATTTCCGAGCGAAACGAAGCAAAATGTAGATCTACATCTGGGGAGCGATATTTTTTTTCCCTAGGATGGTAGGGGAAGACTCATAAATGCTATTAACCCCAGTGACGGGTAGGTTTAGGGACGGGGTGGAGGTAGGTCATATATTTATATATACAGTAATAACGTTAAGTCAACTGCGTTCATAAACACGCTGAAAAGCGATTGTGCGTGTTGATAGCACGCCAAAAATGGAAATACGAATTGGCGTGTCATACACACGCAATTTTATGAGATCAGTCTGAAATGGGAATGAATAAAATTGGAGAGCAAGGATATTTGACTTTGATATAAAATTAAATGGTAAGAACAAAGTCTTAGAAATAGAAGTTTGTTGATGTAGAGCTTTCTCTAGGGACACACCTAAGCCCCTTTCACACAGCGCGTTGATCCCGGTAAATTGCCAGAATGCCTTCTGTGTGAACGCAAACACGACCCGGGATTGATGCCGGGATTGATGCCAGGTTGGGGACCTAGTAACATTGCTGTGTTCAGTCCCGAAACGCGCGCTGTGTGAACAACAGCCGTAATCAATGCCGTGTCGCAATGATGACGCTGAAGCCGGGATCTTTCGCCAGCTAGTCAAACGGAACGTAATGCGCTAGTTTATAATCGAATCAGAGAAAAAAATTCACAAGTGTGGTTTCTCTGATTCTGGAAAATCACTGGCAGTGTGAATGAACCAAAATCAAACGAAACCGGGTCAAATCTCGGGTCACTTTATCCGTGTATTTCCTGTGTGAATCCGTGGAATCTCTGTGTGAAAGGGGTTCTAGTATCCTTGTCCTTGATAGACAGCATATAGTCAACTGTCAATAATGGTTAGATAAGCAGTGTGTCCATATTTTTATATTATTTGTCAGATGAGTATATCTTTTTTAATTTATTTAATGAACTTATCAATGTGATGTATATGCAGATGTAGTTGCATTGGCATCCTTTTACTTTAGTCTAGAACACTTGATTATCCAATAAAAATAGTTTTAAAAAATGCATTAAAATTAGGATGAAAAAAATGAACTGGTAAAAACAACCTCTAATAGATTTGCATTGAATGGGGTGAAAATAATATCATCGGGACCTAGCCAGTAGGCTACCTATCAAAACATCCTAGCAACCTCTCAGAACATCATACAAATCTAGTTTAAAAATCGTTTAAATCTTGAAGTGAGAAGTCTTGCGTTGCTATCTTTAATGGGCTCAGTTGAAAAAAAATATTTTAAGAAGCAACTCATTAAAGCTGGTGCAAAGGAGCTTGGATCTTAAGGAGCTGTAACCCTAATTCTGAGGCCAATGACATTGTATGCTGAGTTAGGTTTAATTTTTCATTTTAGTCCCCTAGATATCATTTTATAGAACCATGCGTACCAGGCAGTTTTCTCACTGGTGTCCTGCTAATAGTACATTTCTGCTTTATTTTCAGCTCTGATGATGTGATAAAGCAGTTTACACCTCTTGTGAAATGTAGGGGGTCGCCAACATTCTGAGACACTGAGTAGTAGTCGCACATTTCAGATCATTAAATTTAAGAAAAATGAAATGACTCTGTACTTATCTTGATACCAATACCTCCCTCTAAGTACATGTGATTTGTTTCAGTGTTATACATTTACATTTTCAGAAGTACCCGAATGATGTACTTTTAACCATTAAAACAATTTGATATACTTTTTGTTAAAGCCAACAAAGATCACAATTGGTCAACTATGTGAAAAAAGTTGTATGTTTGAGGAAAAGCTCACTACACACACTGATGCCATGGTCACTAACTAGTTGTGTTCTAAATTACACATTGTACATGTTTGTTTGTTTTGTTTATTTGTTTGGGTTAAATAAGTGCATAATTCGGTATTTGAAGTGAACTTCTTGTTGGAATTTTCACTGTGAACAGACTACTCACACTGTTTATACTATAAAATGGCATAGAGTAGTGCATAAGTTTGTGAATTGGGATGCAGCTACTCAGTCATGGCGATACAGACATACCTGCTTGAGCCAGACACCATTAGGTCAGAGAGTGGCCCATAATGCTGAGCATGCATCCATGTCTAATCCCCCTGACTCGCTGCTCAAAAATATCGGTTTTTGCATGAAGCAGCAGAAAGCCAGTGGCTTTTCCCCCATTGCTGTTGCTCATGTGATTGATGATCAGAAAATGTAGACTGACTTATGATATAACAATACTTTTGTAAGAAACAACATTTACAGCTTCTGGTTAAGATGTTTCAGAGATTGATTACTCACTAGGCAAGGCCAAAAGCTTCAAACTCTGGCTCTAAATGTGTTTTAATTGATGTACTTGGTCCTTGATTTTATTAACATATCTGTTAACATCTTTCACTTATTTTAGTCCAAATGCTCTGGCAAGAATTCTATTTGAAGACTCGTCACAACTCTGCTATCTTTTTAGTTTGTTTCAAAATGAATTTTTGTAGTAGCCATTGCAGCATTTTTAAAATTATAACTTGATACTGGCCGACACAAAAAATACTCCCTATTCCCTGTTCAATTAATTATTATTTTAGCACTTTTGAAAAATAAATATTTGGAGAAAAGAAACGCACTTCTAAGTACCAGCTTATAAAGTGTTAAGTGTCATCATTGGTCGGGAATCGTACTGCAGTGGCTAAGCCATATGTTTTTGATTTGCTAAAAAAGAACTGGTAACATTCATTGATTCTTAATCAGACTACACCGGTCATGCTGTCTGTTTTTGATTACTTCAAATGAACTGGATCATAATTCATTGTTCTGTGACTCTTACCTTACCGGTCACGTATAAAGATTTAGTAGCGGTTTCGTGGCGCTACTGAAAAGTAGTACATAAAAGACTATCAGTATAGTTTGGTTCTACTATGTTCTTGGTTCCCAACCTCTATTAAAAGGTCTTCCCGCTTGCTTTGCAGCAGGTATTAGCTGTTGTTCCTCCGACTAGTGAAATGGCACTTGTGAATTAGTTTGATGTACAAAGCACTAGTATGAGAATGTGCATGTGCTACTCTTTGTGTCGTATCCCCTATATGCCCTTTCTGTGGGGAGAAAGGTTGGCTGATTCTTTCTGATGCCAGATAACAGAGGAATGTGCTGGTGGCTTTGTCTTCTCATGTTTGGCTACCTATCAGTTGGCCCGGGCAGGGAGAAGGGAAAGGGGGTCATCTAAAAGAAAGGGGTCATGAGCGAGATTTCTCTCCTATCATGATTCTCTTTGCATACCTGGCACATTCTACTCTGGCTTTCTATTTCGCTCTTGTACATTTACCACTAAGTGTCAAAATATTGAGCCTGTTGTGTGACTACTATTTTTTTCTATGTGCATCTTGCCATTAGGGCTGGGCGATATGGCCAAAAAAAAAATCACAATATTTTTTTTATATCAGTCGATATCGATAATTATCACGATAATTGTCAAATCTTTATTTCTTTCAAGTTTAAAGGCAGATGTTTGCTCTTAAGTGAAAGTTGTAGAAACCAGAGCGTTAATTGTGGTTTTAAACTACTCTTTATTGTCAGACCATATCATGACAAACAGGTGAACATTTCACAAATCTGAGGTAAAACATAATTTGTCATTTTTCCTTAAAGTAACACCAGGGAACTTTTGCTCTCGGGGTGGGGTCCCCCTACAGTTGGGAAACAGTATTGTCCTCTAGACCTCTACTACTGTCGTAAACTCTGTCATCCTACATGCACGTGCATTTGTTGACAACCATGATATAGCCCTGAACACTGTAGAAGGAGGTCACATGCAGGTGTTCTGCTTGCGTCGCGTGTGAAATGTCTTCATCCCAGGTACAGTGGCACATATTTCAGCATGTCATATGAATATAATTTCATGGGTTTTATTTTTTTTCTAACGACAAATGATCGCGATGATCACGTTTACAAGCCAGCGTCATTATAGTAGCCTAGTCTATTGGTTACCGTTTTACTGAATCTATATGATACTTCAATGCAATGTTTGAGTGGTTGATAATAACCATATATCGTCAATATTATAATATCAAGCTACCATAAATGAATCTGCAAATTTTACAAATCGATTTGCATTATAGCTTGAGGCAAGACAAATAAACAAATATCACAGACATGTTAGGTATCCTAAAATATGATTTTGTACATCTTATATATTTACTTGCAAGAATGTAGCCCCTATCAAACTTGTGCACGCCGTTTAGACACAGGCTTTCGTTTGATTTTTATTTTTTTTTGCCAAGTCCGCATCGGTCGGGCACCCCTCCTCCTCCTTCAGCTCACGCCAGCGAGAAAAGGCTGGCCCAATGTTAATCCTCGTTCTGCCTTTAACGCGATCACTTTCTCTTTTTCTCTTTTTGCTTTGCTCCGATAAAACCTTTGCTTTCTTGTTTTTCTGTGCTGCTTCGGCCATGACTATAACATTTGGCTCGCACGTCCGATTTTAAGGAAGTGGTGGTGGTGGTGGAAGTGACGTATATACCGTAAAGCAGTCGAATTTTGTAGTTCTCTTTGTTCGCCGGTTACTACCCGAAACCCGAAGTTTAAAAGTACGATTAAAAACGCTACAGACCCCGTCAGGCTATGGCAGACGTGTCATTCAACCTATTGTAAGTCGATGTACCATCACAAGAGACTTGGAAATATATTATGAAGGTTGAAAAGTAACCTAGTGCTGCTTTAACAAAATAAATATCTGAATAGAAAAATATATTTCTTAAAGGGTTAGTTCACCCAAAAATGAAAATTAAGTCATTAATTACTCACCCCCATGCTGTACCAACCCCGTAAGACCTTCGTTCGTCTTCGGAACACAAATGAATAGTCGAATAAAGTTATTATTTTTGTTTGTTTTTTCGCACAAAAAGTATTCTCGTCGCTTGATAAACTTATAGTTGAGCCACTGTTGTGACATGGAATATTTAAACGTTTTCTTCATTGACTTTCTGGGCCGTCAGGATTCATTCCCTTAGGGAGCCTATGGAGGAGTGATCCAGCTGTCACATTTAATCAAAAATATCTTCATTTGTGTTCCGAAGACGAACGAAGGTCTTACGGGGTTGGTACAGCATGGGGGTGAGTAATTAATGACTTAATTTTCATTTTTGGGTGAACTAACCCTTTAAGTTTCTGCTAGAGGTCGACCGATATGGTTTTTTTCACACCGATGCCGATACCGATCTTTTGAAATCCGGGTCAGCCGATGGCTGATTAATGCTGCCGATTTATTTTGGCCGATATTTGGCCGATATGTGCTTGGTTTTTAACCTCTATTTGAAAGATAAAATGTAAAAGAAATAATAATTACTTAACAGACAAACTTTCTCAACAAAAACATTTATTGAACACTTGAACAATGAACAATCTGCACTTATAAATTAAAAATGTATAATGTAAAAAAACATATATAAATAAATTGTATAAATAATGTATGTTATAATGTAGGTTATGTTAGTATTTTTGTATAGTACCTTGACGTCATCTTCAAGTCATTTTATAGATAGGTATAGATATAAAATCTAACAAATGTTTCATAATTCAGCTAATAATTCAGTGCATTGTAAGTAATATAAGGCTAAAAACGTTTCTATCCTCTTTCTATCCTCTCAAAAAATGTCCTGAAACATGTATTTTTGGTTTGTTTTGTTTGTTGATGGACAAAGACAAATGGACATAACCTAATTATCACAAAAAAGGAGAAAAAAAACTTTAAATGATTTAATATTTTTTTATATATAAGATTTATTATATTTTATTTTATTTAACTTATAAAAATAACGTCACTAGTAAATTGCTGTTGAATGACAAAAACAACCACCAGATGGGAAAATGATATTTTACAAAAACTTTAAATGCACCACAACGCACCGTCCGTCTGTTGTTCTTCAGACAACGGCATCCCGCTGTTGGACCTTTTAGTCTACAGTGAAATACAGTCACACTTTACACTGTTTGGCCAGCATTTTAACCATGTTTAATCCAGCTACTAACTAACGGTATGTTAAAGTTCGCTGCTGAGTGCTGACTAGCGTCACG
This sequence comes from Tiaroga cobitis, assembly GCA_030578255.1. Taxonomy (NCBI): domain Eukaryota; kingdom Metazoa; phylum Chordata; class Actinopteri; order Cypriniformes; family Leuciscidae; genus Tiaroga; species Tiaroga cobitis. Next base: position 13,203,097 of record CM060591.1, read on the forward strand.
TGCAGCGAAGCGATGTTATTCTAACGTCCGTTTTCTGAGCATCCAAGAGAAGCACTGGCATAACAGTAGCACCGAACTGAAGCGCAGAAATCCGCGTTGATATTCGGTGCGGTAGATAACGGTCGTTAAGGTTCCAGTGCCGTATTAGCACCGGGTCTGTCTGTAGCTAACGTTACCCGCTAGTAAAGCAAAGCCAGTCTGTCACTAGCCTATAGTGCGTTGGTCTCTTTTTTTATTACTTATTTCTCTGCATTGAGTGACAACCCTCTCAAATATAAGACGCACAAACAGAACAAATAAAAGTCTCAGATTCACTCTGTAATTGCAAAATTATTGCTTACTTATTGTGACATGATAGCAACTCTTCTGTGATAATGCAACTTCAACTACGATCCAAAGTAGCCGAATGTCATGTCTCTTATTCAGTTTTTTTCTCGAAGTTGGCAGTAACATATCAAAAGTTTTTAATTAAATATAAAGGAGTAATAAGAATTGAATCCTTACCGTTAGTTAGCTCCTTAGGCTGGATGAGGTCTGCTCACTCGGCTGGAAAATGACTCTAGCGGCAGCGTGCGTCAAACACGTGTTCCACGACAACACTAGGCTGGCCACAGATGCGCCTGCTTAATAATCGGCTTGATATACTTGGATATTGGCCGATGCCGATTATGTTAAAAAATGGCAAAAATCGGCCGATTAATCGTCCGACCGATTAATCGGTCGACCTCTAGTTTCTGCATGTGCTAATGGGGGATATTGTTAAATCTTGAAACAGGTTTGTGTTGCCTGACTTTGATGGCACGTATCTTCAGCACAGTTTGCAGTGCAGGCTGCAATATTAATATTACATGTTTTGTCTTGAAACGCATTTTTGACAGTGAGTAGAGAGTAAATCTACATCCTAACTCAAGCTTGTACTACTATGTTAAATGTATGTTCATTAACAATAACAGTAACATCTCTTAAATTTTTTAAATTTGTAATATTATGAGTTTTATTAAAATGAACCATTGGTCATCCAGTATCATACATTTAGATCATGATAACCACAGATAAAGCCAGGCATAGCCTATAGCACCTCACTATCATGGCAAAATGTAACTATGGTTTCTATGGTATTTGTATGGAGAAAAAAAAGTAGCCTAAATACATTATTAAATACTGTAATTATATTCCATTAGTCATTTAAAACATTTTCTACATTAATAATATAATACAATTCATTATGTAAATGATAAATCCCACATTTCATGGTGCAGTTAATATTACAGTAAATCCATGGTAAATGGATTCAGTATCAATTCATATTCTGACTGTATCACAAGTGTTTCTCCTGTTTGTCGGCGCTGCTTAATCTGCCTTTAAACTGGTTTAAATCACTGAGACATTACTGTTCTTCGCTTTTTCAATCGCTTCTCGCTGGACTGGATCTCGTGAGCGAGGCCGCTCAGAGTAAACGCATCTGCAGTGAGCTCGCGCTGCGCTGCCGTTTGGAGTTTGAGCCGAGCGGATAAACAGTCCGTCAGGCGCGCGCGGTTCAAAGGAGTTTCGTTCCGCTTTTGGCACATACACATTATCGAACTCTTGATATCGTTTTATCGAGAAAAATTATATCGCGATAATTATCGTTATCGTTTTATCGCCCAGCCCTACTTGCCATATCATCGTCTTTTCTCATCTCTCAGGAGTGTGACTACTACTTTTCCACTTTTTTTCGGAGGGTATATGACTGACTGACTGACTCCGTGTAGTCTCTGCTTGAGCCGTGTTGCTGGGGCAACCAGTTTCTGGAATGCAGGATCAGGAGTTGATTGTAGGGTGCTAAATGAAAAGCACACTTTCCCTTGTTAAAGTCGACTGCCGTCTCCAACTATCAGGTCCCATTTTTGGGAACCCGTGCTGATGTTAACTCTTGTTATTTCAATGTTCCCTAAATAAAAGTCAGTTGAGCGAAAGAAGATCGCCTATGCCAAGAACAAACCAGCAATGGAATGGTTTTAGACTTGTGTGCTACAGGATTGATGGTTTGACGTTAAGCCCAATATTTCATACTCAAATTCCATATGCCACGGTCCAGCTCTCAGCTATACCAATTCCCAATACGGTGGGTGATGTTGTTGCACTCACTGTTTCCCTGTGATGTCACAGATTTTTATAATGAGAATCGAAGGCGAGTGACAGCAGATGTAAACACGGTGCTGGTGGATGCAGAGTGTGAAACCAGAGACACTAACCACCGACGCTAGACAAACTGTGTGATGCATCTGCTCCCAAACTGTATCTGACTGTGCGTCAAAGTTAACTGGCATTTTAGAATTGTACATCCTGGGACTATGAATTTCACACCCACGGCTTTTCCATTCAGAGGTCAGAGATGAGAAATGAAGATGAATGCTTTTTTTTTCACTGTTGGGCTTCTGCGCTCGACAAATAATCATAACAGCTTGCTACAAAAGCTCAACAAATCATTGCATCATGGAGCGTTTAGCGACACTACAGTGTTTTTGCTCAAAACCTGTTTTTTGAAAACCGCTACCTCCATTTAGATAAATGTATTGTGTTTTGTTTGCATTTTGAACAAATTGATAATAAAATCATTGCATTGTCCAATTATGTACAAAGCGTTACTCTGGCTTGATGGAATTCATGTGCTTGATATTTAAGGCAAATATAATTAGAATAATAATAATAATTTATTTTACAGTACAATTATTTTTTTAAACGTTAAACAATCAAGCTTTTGGTTTGGCAGAAACCACAGGCAGGTAGCCCTTAAAGCTAGAAATGAGTTTGTGGGCTGCAGCATTTACTGAGAACCGAATCGCTCTGAAACACCAGATCATAAGCTGTTTGTATGTAAAAGTACACAGTGTCATGCTTTCCTCTGAAACACGGTGCTCATATTTTTTTAATTAAATCGCAGTCTTTGCAATATGATAATCGCAGTAAGCCATATCACTGTTGCGATTTTAAAAACTTTAAAAACAGCAGTAATGGTGATGTACATGGTCTTTTTTCGTGTCGACTTTGCACATTTTCAGATTTGTAGTCATAATACTGGCCTTGTAAACTCACTGCGAAACAACTAAAGTGGGAACTCACGTCTTCATTTAGACTGGTTCATTTGATTTGAACACTCTTATGCATGCAAAAACGATATTAGTGTCTGTGTTTGTTTTGGAATGTCAGTTGCACAGCTTTGCCCCTAGATAACGGTTATGTATAAATTCATGTTCGTAATTATTAGGGCTGGGCAAAAAAATAGATTTTTCGATTAATCGTTTTTTTTAAATGTGGTCGATTCAAAATCGATTCTCAACGGCCACGAATCGATTTTTTTCCATATTCAGGGCTCGCGGTGCAGGCGTCGATACACACTCGTGTTTAGGAGTCGGACATGACGGAATATTCACTTGCACAATCGGGCCAGCATTGCATCGTAACTAATGTTTATCATTTTCACGTCTTTTTAAGTTTTACCAGTTTAAACATTCAAGCAATTTTAAACTATCCCGTGCTCGCGTACTCTCAGAGATGTTTTTTACTTCGTGCACATACAGTAAAGCCTAAATCCGCCTCACAAACAGCTTGCCAGTAACAAAAGTTCTGTTTCGTGGATTTATTATATCGCTTTAGCGGTTAAAAACAAGCAAATGTCAAAACTCTGGTCTTGGTGAGTAACCTCGTAAAGACAGTCGGTTATGTCTTAAATAAGCATAAAACGCGAGTGACAAGACAGTATAATGAAACGGTAATAATTCCGTGGACTAGTTCTTAAAGTGAACGCAGCCATATGTGTCTGTCATTAATTTTGTTGTCAAAACAACATAATATAGCATTAATTGTAAGGAATCTGAATTAATAGCCTATGTATTTAATTCAGTCAGGACTAAAAGACTATCCAGTGCTATTTTACAATGGATTACTTTATTCAGTTTCTGTAGTATTTCTGACCTACCCAAAAAACTTTCTTTATTTGTGTCTTTATTCTATTGTATTTATTTGTGCTTCTTTTTTTTATTTAATTCAAAGATTGAAATCAAGCTTCCAAGTGTTGCATAAACTCTTAACAAAAAAATTACCCCATTATAAAAACAAACATTTAGGTGAGATCAATGTAATAAAAAATTGTCTAAAAAATTATAACTGTTATTTATCTATCTATCTTAAACATAAAATAACTTGATCCTGTTTGATCAAGGCGTGCGACTGTTCTGACTTGTCCAATTTTGCATCTTGCATCAAAATCTTGTCTATTCATTGTATGCATTTAGTGTATAGTGTACCTAAAATAAAAATAGTTTTACAGGTTGTTGGCTCTTAATTTCTTTGTATTAATTAACCACTTGTAAACTTATGTCCACTGTTCTTTTTTATAAATATAGGATTTGTATTACATCTATATTCATTATAGTCGAATCGAGAATCGAATGAGGAATCGAAATCGAATCGAGAATCGAAATCGAATCGAATTGAGAGCTTGTGAATCGAAATCGAATCGAATTTGAACATCTGAATCGATACCCAGCCCTAGTAATTATATGTAAAGGTGTAATTAGGAGCCTAGTTAAGAGTCAAACATCTGGGGTTTGAACCAAATGACTTTTCTATTCCCTGTGTTTTACTGCCTCACCAGACTCCTCCCTTCAATATTTTAAATGGCTTTGATCTTCACCACACAGAAACACTCCAAGGAGCGCAAGTATATAAATAGAAAAGTGAGAGGAAAAAAAGAAGTGAGGCTTTCAAAATGTCAAGACAGCACCCTGTATTAAACACACTCTCACTTCATACTCTTATCAGCCTTCCCAAAAGAGGAGAGAAAAGCTCTCCAGCATGAACTGGGACGCTAATGTGCCGGCCTAGTGATAATGCCAGTGCCGACTATGTCACTGGGCAGCTATTTCATGCTTCGAAAAAATTTTGTTATAACGGAGGACAGATGCTCTTTATCAGGAAGAGCTCAGAGATTGGAGTCACTTCAGGGGGGAAAGAGCATGCTTAAAGTGCAAACATGATATTTAAACAAACAGGCCGCTTTCACTGCCAGCCCTCTGCAAAAACATGAGGTCTTCTGGACAATAGGATCTGTCTGGGCAAGTGTCAAAAGAAGCTCTCAGCTGGAATTAATAGGCTAAAGCAGGCAGAAAAAAACTCTCCTTCGTTCATTGACAAATCTCCATTTTTATGCTCCCTTTTTATGTTCCGGTTTTGAATTTTTCTAATATACAGCTTGCATACATGTTTATAACTTACCTGTTGTTGTTTTGCAAATGTTGTGATTTCCACATGCTCTCTGGTTTTAAGATGAGATTAGTGTGTTCTGTAGAGCGAGACAGGGCACTATATTAAGCTGGTCAAATCATTCTGCTCCTCCTAAGTATGATTTTTCCCTCCAGCCAGATGTTACAAGCTGTTTTTAGTGCAAGTTAGGTTGGTAGTTGCTTTGTTAGCCAGGGCGATATAGTGAAAACGCAATGATGCGTAACGTGGAAATAGAGGGTTGACTCAAGAGGCTCCGCAAGCCTGTAATCACTTGTCCAGGATGCCCTGCAGATAAGATGCCACAGTCTTTGTTAAAGTCATCAAGCACTCGTTCTTTAATTGCTTCCTCAATCCGCTATTAGAGGCCGATAACCTTGGCAGTGGCAGTCCCTTTTTCTAAACTAGAATTTTGTTTGTCTCCAAGAGAATGTTGGTCTGGAATGCATCTTTTCCCACACTAGCATTTATAGATTTTTTTAAAGTTATAAAGTTCATATAACATTATGGCTGGCCTAAATGCATTTTAATGCCTTGTAAACTTTAAATATTTGGTTCTCTTTGATTTGGTTATGAATTTGTCCGCTAGGTAAAACAAAACATATAATTTAAAAAAAGAAAGTATAATTAATAATAATGTATTATTATTATTGTTATTATTATAATAAATGTATACATTAAAGAATAAATATAAAAATGTATTTAAATATTAGAAAGTTATACATTCAGATTATTATTTATATTTGTTTTGCGTTGGAGCCAGTGCAAATGTTGGGAGGACAACGAGGCCTATGTGAATTCTATGATTCCACAAAAGTCAGCTAAAAATTATTTTCTTTTTTTATGAGTTATCATATGTTAATATTTTTATTATTATTTTTAATATGTAATCTTAAAAAAATAAGTGCAAAATTAAAAATTAAAAACTAAATCTTCAATTTGTGTCAAGGAAAATATTGGCAGGACAAGTAGAAATATATAATAGTGGCCTAGTCGGGCAAACTGAAAGACATACAGCTGTTGAGCCCTGATAATATTCATGGTTTTATGAAGTAATATTGAGTTAATTTGTAGTACAAGTATTCCTCAAGGCTTGTGCCGCCCTTGCATCCCTAAAGTGAAGTGGGGTAGAGCCCTTTTAAAGCCCCTGAAAAAACTCTGGGAACCGAGAGCATGATATGATTAACGTTGGGAAAGGGGGTTGGTGATGGAAGCTTAGCTGAGGGTTCCCTTATAATACTCTTGGTTCTGACACTGGAATCTCAAATATTTCTCTGGAGTCTCGGGAAAGAAAAAGAGTGAAACGGGAGGTGGAGAGAAAAATCGCTGAGAAAGTTTATGTAAGCATGTGAGCAGGAGGCCTAAGAAGGTTGAGGAATGCAGGAGCCCGGCAAACAGAATTAACCAAGCCAGTTCAAAGAGAAACGGATGGCTTTTTTTAAAGTGCAGACCAGGGGAATACAAGTCCTAAGCTGCCCTAACTTATCCCTCTGCTTCCACCTCCTCCACTACATATGTGAAAGCCTTGTAGAGTCACTCTCTGAAGGTCAGAGAATTGCTCAGAGTTAGGCTTTGCTTTGATGATATTCACATGAGTTCAGCGAACGTCAAGTGTGCTTACAGGAGCTGATGGCTGAGGCTTATTACGCATCCTTAAAAAAAATTATGATATTGACAGTTTTTTGAAAGCAACTTGTCTCTTTCTGAAAATGAGGACTAAACAGGGTTTAACATTTCATAATCCTCTATTTGACAACCTTGGTAATCTTTTTCTGGCTTTCTTATTTGGTGCAATTGCCAGGTCTTCATATGCCTGCAATTTGCAATTTCTCAAACTAGGGATGTGACGGTGAGGAAATTTTCCCACTGGTTAATCAACGCGTGACTACACTGGCAATACCGGTATCACCGAGGGGGTGGGGGTGGGAGGGACGTTGTAGTTTTTCCCTGTTTTCCACCTTGCTTTTACAGTAAATCGCTTATGTATGCACTTGCATCCATGCGCATTTTAGTGGCATTAGCATTAATTAGTGGCAATTCGGGGATGGCATTTGCTTGATTGGTGGTTTCATTGTTATTCTTAACGAAAAACACAACAACAAAACAGTACAATGACAAACTTGCTTATATTAAACAGAACTTTTATTAACAAAATGAATAAGCACTGCATATATACCATTCTTATAAATGAAATCTGACTCCTGCTGCTGATCTGTGCTGCGACTCTCGTTCGGCTCACGCTGAATTGACAGATGCGTTCAGTTTAGTCTGTTGTAGTCTGTTCTCTAACTGAAATAAATTATTTTTATTACTATAAAAAATTCTAAACGGTGGTGGTGCCGTCGCGGTGGTCAGGTGATGTAATCAGTGTGCGCTGAACACCGTGTAACACCTGTAACACCGACGATCGCAGCAGGCCTATCTCAAACTGAAGATTTGCCATGTGTTTTTACGTGTGTAGATCAAAGAAAAGAGGATCAATTTGTTTTAAATTGTAGTAACATTTCACAATATCACTGCTTTTACTGTATTTTTCTTCAAATGCAGCTTTGAGCATAACCTCTTTCAAAAACAATAGAAATTGAATTAAAATAATTTATATTTTTATGATGGATGTTCATATGTTATGATTTCAAGTGACAGACTGGAGAAAATAGGGAAAAGATCTGGACCCAAGCTGGATTCGGTCGCATGGCCACCAGCACACAGCATGCCGGAGAACTCAATCTACCTCTGACGAGACCTTCTCACTGACCCACATTTTGGGAAAGTTGAGAAACATTAGAAAAGGGAAGGGAGCATGGAGGCTTTGCTATTCCCCAATCCACTTAACATTCCCATCTTTATGGCTCTTAATACTCTCAACCAAGTCCGAACTTTAACATGTCAAGTCAAGATCATAAACTGTCCATGTTTGTTAACTCCAGTGTAGAGAAAGTGTAGTCATAGCCGTATCGTGATCTAATCAGTCACTGGGGATGTCGACCCAGTCTGAGAATGAAATTTGCTTCCTTTCTGTCTCTCTTTGTACACAGAAATATGCACACACACCTACGTGCAAGGTCAGCCATGTTGAGTCAGTGTGAGCAGGTCTCATTGTTCATTGAGGCGCTCAGGTAGCTGTGAAATGCCTCGCTTTAGGGTGAAGAAATGAACAGACAAAGAAGCCAGAAAGAAAGCCCTGCTTTAATTCTGTCATCATATTATATAGCTTCAGGGCTGGTTTCACAACTTCCTCAACCACAGTTGATTCAAAGGTGTGGCAGAATACTTATGAAACAACTTTAATGCACCGAATGAATCATTACAATAAAAGACAGTACAGAGTTTGTTTTAAAACTTCTTGTTGCTCTCATGTGCTGAGGATTATACCATTACTTAGGTGTGAGCTCTAACACTGAAGAACGCCTGCTTCTTTACAACAATAGCTTCTTCTCAGTCAGGATTGGTTAGTAATGTAAAGGGCTCGTGTTTAAAATTTAAAGTTTTTAAAACCTAAAAGATGAGGTGAAAAGTTGTGTGCAATAATGTTTGTCAACTGTAATTTTGCTGTGTGTCATTTAGTGGCATCAGACAACCAAGACTAAAAGTCCTGAGCATTAAAATGGATCTGTTGGAAATTGGTGTGCATTCGAATCTGGCTTGCAAACTTAGTTGCCTCTCTAAATAAGTCTCAGAAATGTCAAAAGTATAGAGGCTTTAGTGGGAGTGTGCTTGTTGGTGAAGTCATCATCCTAGTGACTGCTTTTACAGCAGCGGCCTTTTGAGCTTGAAGGAGCAGCTTTCTTTTGTGTGTATCCTCTGGTCATCCAAATGAGCACTCAAGCATGGGCAGTTGTTTGGCAGAGACAAAGCTCATTCTCTGTCTTGCCCTTTCTCTCTTCTCCTACCATCTCTTTCTCATCCACATCTATCGTTCAGCTCCTCTGACTCTATTTGACATGTTCTTATACCCTGCTAGCCGCTTACACACACTCATTTGTCTTTGTCACTCTTCATTCTCAGCCAACCATCTACAAATAAAAGTAATTGTTTTTTATAAATGTGCACAAACAATTTCTCCACTCTCACCCTCAGTTCAATATACTTAAACCTCTACACATGTGTATGAGTTAATCTTCAGTGCTAAATAATCCTTTGCAAAGTTTAGTTTAAGAACCTTACTTTTAAAGATGATTTATTAGGTTGTCTAGGCAAGAAACACAATTACTATTGCTTGTACTTGTGGTTAGGGATTTGGACAAATCCCTGCCCTAAGAATTCAAATTAAGTAGGCTATGTAACTCATCCAACATTATTTGTGCTACGACATGAACGCTGCCTCATCAAAAAAAAAAAAAAAAAAATGCTCATGAAGGCTGCTTTTATTTGATCAAAAATACAAAAAAGTAATAATTTTTATATTTTAAAATGTAATTCTTTCCTGTGCAAAACTGAATTTACCATCTTCCGTGTCACATGATCCTTCTTAAATCTAAATATTTGTTATTATCAGTTAAAAAAAGTAGTTCAATTAAATTCTGAATTGAAGTAAAAAAAAAAAAAAAAGCATTTATTTAAACATTGACAAACTTATCCACTGTCACTTTTGATCAATTTTAATTGGTCCTTGCTGAATTTCATTTGCCTCATTTATTATGCATGTTCCTTCTTTAAGAATTAACTCTGCAGAGTTTTTACAGTGCTGATCTATGGGCCACCCTACACTGATAGCCAATGGCAAAATGAAGTGAGCTATCCATTTCCTTTCTCTCACCTCCTATATTAGAGCCTTAAGCTATTCACAATGTCAGGTGTTACAGATCAATGATGAATGAAAATTAAGGCCAAAATGGTCAAATAAAACAGCCCGAGCTGCAAAAAGCAGCCATTTTTCCTTGTCTGTTTTATAAGCAGTAAGTCTATTCTTTTACACTTATCCCCCTTGAGGCTCCAGCTAGTCCTCTGAGTTTGCTAAAGCCCAGCAGAGCAAGTTAAGAAGACAAAGAACAAGAACTGGCGCAATGCACTGTGCAAAAAAAATGCTCTGGAACAAACAGGATTGCATTGTTAATTCCTTGTTTCGTATGTCCTTGTGCGACATAATTGTACTTTGTAACTAAACAAAAAATTGCTGAGCTGGCTTAAATAAAGTTTGAGAGTTAGTGAATGAGACTTTATTCTTGAAATGTTTGCAACATTAACAACACCGGATCTAAAGATTTCTTAACCAACTAAGAATCTTTAAGTTCATGCGCTCAAGTTTAATCGGATCGAGTTTTCAACAACAGGAACCTGCCTGTTCTGGCAGCATTAAACTTTGGCCAGGGAGTGTCTATCTAGCTCTCTTTTTCATTCACACACACCCCACCTGCCTGCCCTGAGTAACGATGAGATCACTCGGCTACTGATAACATTACAGGTCCTTTCAGGCAAGCCACATCTTTACTGCCCTTAAACAAGCCTATGATTTATTCAGTATGATACAATAAAATATAAGTCATATACAGTAATATACGCAATAAAACAATCATTCTGCAACATAAATTATGCCACACCTTTTTACACTAGTGTGCATGGACTGGAAAAATGTAGAGATCACAGTCCAAGGCTCTTTTTGCTTTCTCGCTCTCTTGCCATCAAATGTGATGGATTCATCTGCTCTTTGTATGCAGACCTGCTGTTTGCTCTCTGACGGCCTCCTCTTTCTCCCCCTTCTCATTCCTTTATGGCAGTGAATAGGCAGACTGTTGACACAGCTGAGTGCAATGCGGCACACATGTGAAACATCTCTAATGTTTTGAGATTGCAAGGTAGAGCCGAACAGGTGACTCTGGCTCAAAGCAAGCAAGTTTAATAAAGGCATTGTACACTTAGAGGACCATAAGACGATCTATAGGAGGTATTAGGTTCCCACTTAAACATATCAGAGCCACTTATCTGCTTCTAAGGATACCATTATCGTAGGCAAAGCATGATGGGTATAGGATATTGTGGCTGTGAACAGTCAAAGTGCTATTTAAAGGGCTACTTTAGGTTTTAGAGAGTTAGAGAAAGAAACACAATTTGTATGAAGTGATTTATACTCATTTGTGATGAAGCTCAGCCAAATATCACTTTATCTTAGTACCTGTTGCGGAATAAATGAATCATTGGTGACAAGTATGTTTGATTAAGGTGTTTCTACAATGGCTTCGGTTCCCGGAAATGTTTGCTTGATTAGGAGTGCCACTTAAAATAAAATGAATTTATTAATTAAAAAAATTAAATATATGGAATAATCAGTTTTGAAATTGACATAAATGTGAATATGTATAAAGGTTTAGTTAATCCATGTTTAAAAGCGTAGTTAAATGTAACAAAATAATAAATGTTTAATTTTTTTTCCCATTTAAAATATTAAACACGTTAACTTTTTTTTTTTTTTAAAGCATTGCCTATTTTATTTGAATTGTATTTTTTATTTTAATCAATACATTGTTAAATGGATACTTCACCTCTGGAAAGATGAATGCGTATTCAAAGGGTCATTTATGTAGAAAAAATGTGAAATTATTTTTGAATTTGGAGCTTTCTAGACTGAGAAAAGCCAGAAAATGTATTTTTGGCTTATGTGGATGAAAGACAACAACTCCCAGAATGCACTTGCTTCGCTGCCCTAGGAGGCCACGCCTACCAGTAACAGAGCGCAGTAGTTAAACAACAAGTCTAGGCCTCTAGTGAGTCTCCGTGATGAGTCTGCCCGGGATTTCGAGATCGCCCAAAATGTCCGGGATTCGGCTTTTGCGTTCTACAGTCGTCATTGATTATGTTTACTGTGGCGAGCAGGACGAGGGCGATGCCAGTGGAGTGATTACTGATGATCTCGTATCTCTCACGGAGGAGCGGGAATTTTCTTAGCAATGTTAAAACGCACATCAACCGATCACTTGTTTAGCGTTCATGTAAACACTACATTCAGATTCACCAATCGGAATGAATTCAGTTAGATTGAAACGAAAGGTGTGCATGTAAACAATGAATGGCGACTGCAGAAAGCAAAAGCTGAATCCCGGACATTTTGTACGATTTCGACGGCCGGACATGTCCGGGAAAAAGAGGATGAATGGTAACCCCTACTACTCAGCTTTCTCCTACTAAGTTACTCAGCTTTCTCCACAGAACAAGAGCCTGCTAGCTTAGATTCCAGAAAAGATGTCTGACACTATGTGTACATTCTGTGAGTGAGATCCCACCCTCTATGGGCGGGTTGAAAACATGCGGAACAGCCCCTACTACTGGCTGTAGTCTTTAGCCTCTGGCCAAAAAATCCTCCGATGACGCAAAATGACGATTTTTGCGTCATCGGAGGATTTTTTTCCAGACAAAAAATACATAAATCTCTCGTCTCAGGGGGATATGAGGGTGGAAACCACGGTAATTTGAAAATACTACAGGTTTTCGACTAATACAAAGCTTATTGCTAAGTCCTGAAGTATCCCTTTAATTAGTGTTCTCCTAATCCTCTATAGCATACATGCTAATAGGTGTAACTTCAAGTTGCCCGTTGATTTGTCTTATGGAGACGACACTAAGATTTCTCCATGTTCTACTCAGGTGTGATGCGGACACAAGAACTGCTGGACCATGAGACCGTGTCTCACTACTGGCTGACGGTCTACGCCACTGACCGCGGTGTGGTCCCGCTGTCTTCCTTTGTGGAGGTCTACATCGATGTTCAGGATGTCAACGATAATACCCCACAGACCTCTGAACCTGTCTATTATCCATCCGTCATGGAGAACTCACCCAAAGACGTCTCCATCATCCAGATCGAGGCGTTTGACCCGGACACAAAGTCCAGTGAAAAGCTCTCCTACAAGATCACTAGCGGGAACCCCCAGGGCTTCTTCAGCATCAACCCTAAGACTGGTGAGTGTATCAAAGAGCTTTGTTTTTATCTTACAGTCCTTCTAGTAGTCAATTTGAAGATGGTGCTGAGGTTGACAGGAATAGACTGTAAGATTAAGGTAATCAAATTTTCCAACTGCAGGCCTTGAGTAGATATAAGGCAGATGTTGGAAACCTTTTTCTTCTAAAGTGTTTGAAAACTTAGAAGCGAAGACCAGGAGACTCGGAAGTATTTTATCAAGCAGGATCCTTTATTGCGGTTGCATCTGTAGTCTGCTTCGTTCAAAGATCTTAGCCAAGTCTGACTAAACTAAAATACAGACTGTTCATATACCTTACAAGGGGGAGGAGTTACATAGAGTGTAAACAAAACATGTAAATGAAGTATGGAAGTCAGCTCGTAACCGGAAATTCCCCAACCCTGATCTCATCAGCATAGCAGTTATTCAGAGCCTTGAGATGCTAATAACAATCAGCCTGACTAGATTGCTCAAACCTTCACATTATCATAGAGACAAAGGGTGGGAGTCTCAGTAATCTGTGATATTCAACTCACAATAGAGAGATCAGGACAGCCAGAAACCAGCAGGTTTGTGACATAATTTACCTTGGTTACAAAATTCACACTAATAAAATTCCTTAGTTTATGTACTATACTTTTGGAACCTAAATTAAACATATAAATAAATTTGTAATCCTACACAGATTTATCTCCAAATGACCTTTTACCCATATTATTACCCATATTACCCATAGTCTCATTGTATTTTTATATAGCACACACACTTTAATAGCATCTGAGTCAACAGGCTTTAGTTTTTGTGCTATGATGCTAAAAGGAATCCATGCACTTTTGTTTTTACACTTAATTTTTAAGATATTAATTACTTCTATTCTGAAAGGACACATGGTCAAAAATCACAGTTAAAAAAATGTTCATTGTTACAAAAAATTATATTTAAAATAAATGTTCCTTCAAACTTTCTATTTAAAGAATCCTGAAAAAAAAATTCATAAGCAGCACTGATAATACTAAGAAATGTTACTTGAACTAAATCAACATTATAATTTCTGAAGGATCATGTGACACTGAAGGCTTAAGTAATGACTGATGAAAATTCAGCATTGTTCAGCATTACATTTAGAAATATTTTAAAATATATTTGAAAATGATAAAATATTTCACAATATTACTGTTTTTACTGTATTTTTTTAATCAAATTAAAGGGATAGTTCACCCAAAAATGAAAATTCTTTCATCATTTACTCACCCTCAAGTTGTTCCAAACCTCTATGTGTTTATTTGTTCTGCTGTACACAAAGGAAGATATTTGGAAGAATGTTTTAATCAAACAGATCTCAATCCCCATTGACTACCATAGTATGTATTTTTTCCTACTATGGAAGTCAATGGGGATTGAGATCTGTTTGATTAAAACATTCTTCCAAATATCTTCCTTTGTGTACAGCAGAACAAATAAACACATAGAGGTTTGGAACAACTTGAGGGTGAGTAAATGATGAAAGAATTTTCATTTTTGGGTGAACTATCCCTTTAATGCCTTGGTGAGCATAAGAGACTTTCTTTCAAAATCATTTTAAAAATCTTACCGAGCTCAAACACTGTGTATGGTAACAAACAGCAATTCTGTTAATTATTTGTTCAGGTCACACTCAAATCAGTAATTCATTTCCCAGTCAAGCATGGTTTGCAGAGCTGATTTTGTTCGGTTTGATGCTACATCAGTACAGTGAAAATGGTCCATTAGAGTAGACATTCATCTACAGGACACATACAAACAGACAGGAAGAGATAGGATAGCTTCGTCCTAATGGTCTTCTGAGATTCTTTGAGTGCCATCAGTTCCAAACCTGTTTTTTTATGTAAATCTACTGAAGCATAGGCTCAGTGAATAAGCGTACGAAGGCACACTCGCCTGCTCTCAGATCTTTTGCGTGTTCTTGTTTTCTCAGCCTCTCTCTCTCTCTCTCTCTCTCTCTCTCTCTCTCTCTCTCTCTCTCTCTCTCTCTCTCTCTCTGTCGCTCTCCTCTCTTTCTCACTCTCTTCATGGATCACTGTGTACGCATATGGGGTTTACTAAATGGACCCACACTGAATATTTTATACAGCTATGGTTTCCCTCCCTCATCCTCTTCTCCCCTGTAGAGTAGGACATGATTTTGCCAGCATACCAAGGAGAACAGGCGTAAAAAGGTGCAAACAGCAAACTCAAAGGCCTGCAGCTGTAGGAAACCTTGAAATGAGTCTCACTTCAAGTACAGGACATTTCAGGAACGTGTTAGGTCAGATTACCTTGCGCCTGCAATATCTCCACCATTGTTGTCTGAACTTGTTTTAGTTCTAAGAACAAATAACTTGTAAAGCTTAACTGAGGAACACTTTGATAGCTAGTGGCTACAATCCTATTGCTCCCACAAGGAGAAAACAGACAAAAATTAACCAACTATTGATTTACACCAAACTAGGGATGCAACGATACCGTTTTTTCAAAACCGATCCGATCCGATACCAAAATTCTGAGTATCGGCCGATACCGATACCAATCCGATTCCAGCGCAGTTTTTTTTAAATCAAGTAGAATTTTTATAACTCTGTGTGTTGAACTGATAATCGCTTTTTTGTGTGTTAAACACAATCTACTTAATACAGACAACTTCAATATAAAGAAAAACAACAAATAAAAAAAATATGATCATAATCTATGACAAAAATGCTATTATAAACTAGATTAGTGGATAATACACATTGCTCTTTGTATTGTTGTAAAATACATTCATGAAAATCAAGATAACAAAAATCAAAAAGATAAATTATTTTAGATATAGCTTAGGGCCTAGGCTACTATAAAACTGAGAAATGTTTTAAATGTATAGCACAGCTGTTTAATGAGGCAGCAACATATGATAGATAGTACAGAACAAGAAAGGCTATTAATAATCTTTTATTGCATCACTGCATTGATATGAAAGGCTCCAATACATCGCGGCACAAAGCGCGTATGCGCATCCCGAGCGCAGAATGATGCGCTTGAAGCCACAGGGAGTCACAACGCGCAGCGCGTCGAGTCCGCATTGAAAAGTTCAAAGCACAAAGGAAATACATATTGATGCGTAGTGTATTATACAGTCTATATCTATGTAATAGTTTATTGAGCCTTTTCTTTTAACAGTTTTAAATTTCAGTTACTGTGCTGTGCGTGAATAACAGTTATAATGCTCTGACTGTACTGTTGTGATCTAACCCAGTGGTTCCCAAAGTAGGGGTCGCGACCCCCCGGGGGGGCGTGAGAAAGCGAGGGGGGGGGGTTCGCGAGATGATTTCCAAGGGACCGTTCGGTATTTATGGAAAGGTCCACCGGAGGAAAATAGGGGAGGGTCATGTCTTTTTATTCTTTGTTGAGGGGAGGGTCATTCAACTTTTTGTATCCATGAAAACAGCTAAATTTCAAATATTTTTTCCATGTAGCTTTACGTAGCTCTCTTGGTCTCGGTTCCCCATCGCTATCAGATGGGTCTCCCAACAAAAATCCAGTTTGGCGCTGTCTGACAGTGCGCGCGCACTTCAGTGCGCGCTCAGAAAAAGTAGCCTACATCATGTACAGAACGCCAATGAAATGTTTACCTGGCATAGCTTTAAAGCACGATTAAATAATTAACTTTTGTGATTGCGAATAAGTGCAGTGTCCTGTGAGTAACTCCACCGCTGCATTAACATGTGATATGAATGTACGTTGAGTGTTTGAGTGTATTGGGACTGAAGCGCCAGAACTGAAGCTGATATAATGTGCGCTGTAGCACGATACTTCCATATTTTAGTTTCCATTCTTATTGTGTTTCCACAACAATGTTAGTGAGTAAATACTGAAATTGCCACCATAACAGTGGAGTGTGATGTGATGTAGGGCTATCACATTTTTAAATTACTATTAGTATTATTTGAAGTTAAAATAATAGGAAATACGCAGACCTACACCAAAAAACTATTTGAGGATAAATTCTTTAAAATTGGGCAATTCCAGCGTTATGGACGTGACATTTGCAGTCAAAACTTGAAATATAAATGATCAGAAAATGTATTTAATACTGAAACGTCTGTTTATATATCCATACCCCCTTAATAAAGAAGTCAAGACATTAGAAAAATATCAGTCTACACATGCGTTTTATATTTAATATGAGCGAAATACACATGTGACGTGACACAAAAAATCTTTAACTTTTATGTGGCAAAATATTTTTTAATAATTCTACGAATTACACTGAATTACACAAAACAAAAGTAGGCTAATAACCGGATGAAGAAGGGTCGGCCTCCACAGAACATAAAATATTCTTTATTTTATTTTATTTTTCGTGTTCGCATTTATGAGGAAAAAAACAATACGGACGTGACAGTTCTCGGTTTCGGGCATGACCGCTCTGAAAGCGACTTTAAAACTTCCACAGAGACTTCAGAAAGCACAAAGCCTTTCTTTAAAGTAAATTTCGTTTTTTATTAATTGTATCTTAATTTTAATTAATGTTTCATCAACCAATTGCCTGGAGTTAATTAATAAGAAGTAAATATAGTAGAAAATAGATCATCATGATACGGAGTCGCCGGCGCGTGAACTGGACTCTTTCTCATGAACCGAAACTCAGCGTATAATGTAGCTATTTGCCTCACAGAATTGAGAAATATATAGAAAGCTTGATGTCAACTTTTAAACAGAACATTTAAAAACAAAAAACAGACTGCTCTCTGCTTATGTAATCCGTATGAAATCTGCATTTCTCTCTGGCGCGTTACTGTGAAGATGGCGAGTCAGCATCGTCAACTTCATCTTGAAGCCGACACACTGACACAGAAAAACCTTGTTTATTAATAAACAATTAATATCTCTCCTTGCTATATTTGACATATTCATAATCATTACTTTTGCCGGTTCTTTGTGGCAGCTTTTAGATACTTTATTGGGAGCGCCACCCTTGTTACATGAACGCGTCACCACTGCATCAGCACCGAAAACATGATTTTTCTTTTTTTTTTTTATTCTAAAATAAAAAATCATGATACGAACCGAGTTGTAGGTTTGGTCTATCGTTACAGCCTTAGTAAAACGAGAAAGTAGGAGTTTAGTCGTTTGTCATGGTTGTAAAAAAACAATGGCTATCTGAACATCTTTGCCAAGCGCAAACCAGTAGCAATCAATAAATTATCGGGGAGGGTCATGCCTTTTTCACAATCATTTTGGAGGGTCAAGGAAAAATGTATTACTGGCGAAGGGAGGGTCAAGTCTTTTCTGCGCAACGATATTGTGCCCATCCATCTCATTAGGAGATGTTAATATTTAAGTAAGGAATAATTGACGGAAGGCCGTTGAATTATTAGAAAAATAGTGCACACCCGAGCTAATAAATGAAACACAAAGCCCTTTTAACAAGTAGGCCTGTCAATAATTATTTATTTGTTATAGAATAATAACGAAAACCCGTGCAGCAGGACTATCTATATTTATATATTTAGTTTAATTTTCTATTTATTATAGATAGGACTATATACTTTATTAAAATTAAACTGCATGTGTCCATTGATTGTTAAGTTAGACATTAAAAATTGCAGATCAAGCGCATGGGGCTGCATGTTTTTTCTTTTTATGAATTGTATCCTATTTTCCGTTATTACAGTTATTACTACGCGCAGTGATATGGAACTAATGCGGTCAAAACTACTTTAGCCGTGTGTTTCCCTGAAAATAATTGCACACCTTATAACGTTCTCAACCAATCAGAATCAAGCATTCAACAGCCCTGTAGTTTAATATAAAATAATATAATGGTTGTTTTGACTTGTGTTCTTTTGTGTTGTAAGTATGCCTATTAGTGCGTGTCCACAGTTTCACGCAATGTTTGTATACTTTAACCACCTCCGAGGATAGGGGTCGCGAGTCACTCGCACCTTTATTTTGGGGGTCGTGGGCTGAAAAGTTTGGGAACCCCTGATCTAACCGACACCCGGTAGAAAGTAACATGATTAAGTTACAGCAATAAAGTCCAGCAAGATAAAGTTGTTTTATGCCAAACAATAGACCTTTATCTACAGATCAAGTATAATAATAGTAACATTGAATCATCTTGAAGAGAGTTTCATCGTTGACCGACGCGCTGTTTGATGCTGAATGGAGAATGACTGACAGCCGCAGCGGAGGGAAAAGTTTACGTTATCTTGAATTTAATGGCATAAATATTCATTTCTATCTCACATAATGGCTTCAGAACACTTATAATAGAGTGCACGAAAACGAAAACTTTATGGTACTTAGAATGTTTTGTGCCTTTTGTGGGGCTTAACAATAACACGCACAATATCGGATTTGGAACGGCCTCGTCTGATCGATACCCGATCCGGCAAAAATGGCAGTATCGGACCCGATATCGATACTGAGTATCGGATCGGTGCATCCCTACACCAAACAAATCGCACCGCCCCTGAACGATTTAACAATAATGTTTTTGAAAGAAGTCTTCATAAATCATTTTAATATGCTGATTTGGTGCTTAAGAAACATTCTCATTATCAATGTTAAATATAGTGTTGCTTATTTTTTTCAAACATTTTCAGGATACTTTAATGAATAGAAAGTTCAATAAAGCAGCACATTTATTTGAAATAGAAATTCTGTAATATTATAATTTTTTCACTTTTGATCAATTTAATGCATCCTTGCTGGATAAAAGTATCGACTTCAAACCTTTGAACGGTAGTGTAAAGTAAGAGTATTGACCTAAATTAAGAATTTCATGAGAAATGTTCAGAGCGAAGTTTGAGACATTTTTGGAGATCTTTTCTCAAACTTCTGTTTGTGATATTACTACGGTCTTCTAATGAAATCTTATGCAAACTTAAGCAAAAGTCTCATTTGCTCTAAATTCATTCCCATTGCTGTCTATGAGGAACAACTGAAATATTAAAGATATCTTGTTTGTGAATTTTTCTTTTCTATGGGTACGGGTCTCATCCACAATATTTCAAATCCACTTAGTGAGAATGTGAAATGAAAAGCCCACTGAAGCATTGTTCCACTTTTGTGAACCTGAAAGCAATCAGTCTGAGAAACTGGCCCTGAAGTTGAATTTGAGTTGAAGGTTTTGACCAGTCTGTGAAAGTTGGTGGCCAGCCTCTCTCACAGTGTTTTACTGACTTGTGTGGTCTTTTTTCCCCATGCAGTTACATACACAAATGTGAAGGTTATTTTTGCTAGCATTGGCCAATGAGTTTTCAGACCAAATAAGGGTTTGTCCTCCAGCAGACAGTGTTCTCTCAGTAACTGTTCCACACTTGGATTCGCTCCAGGGAAAGAAAGAAAGAAAGAAAGGGAAGGGAGGAAAAAAGAGAGGCTGTCTGATTTTTTTAGTCAAATATTAACCATTCCAGGAGCGGCAGATGTGTGGATTATAAGTGCATTTTTGTGTGTTACAATAAGAAAGACTTCTGTTTAGGAAATGTCTTTTTGCAACGCTTCTAGTTTCATGTTCTGAAGTCCTTCGTTCATAGTAGTGTTGTTTTTGGCGGCCTATTTTAGTTTTAGTCTAGTCTTTGTGTCAAGCTGTCATTATTTAGTTTTAGTCACGTTCATACTCTTTTTAGGCTAGTCTAGTTTTAGTTGACGGAAACTGATGACATTTTAGTCTAGTTTTAGTCGACGAAAGAAATAGTCTAGTTTTAGTCAATGAAAATTGTATTTCATTGTATTTTCATTGTATTTTCGTTTTTACTGTACTTTATTTAATTTTTTATTCTAAACTGTTTAAATTGTTCTTATTTGTTTTGATTATTTTATTTTCTCCTATGTAAAGCACTTTGAATTACCATTGTGTATGAAATGTGCTATATAAATAAACTTGCCTTGCCTTTTAGTCTCTTTTTAGTAATGCAATTCTATTTAACCCAGTCAATAAAGTATAAGTACCTAGTAGTATAGACGAAACCAAAATTTTCTTTTAGCCAAACCCATTTCAAACAATCTTATCTTCTTATAGTTATCTTATTATATTATTGTTACCTTATAGACTCAAGAATGCATCCATTCCAGACACGGAAGACGCTCTGATTTGAATTTACAACATATTTATTTTACCAACCAAACATGTTAGAAGTAGCCTACACACATGATGAAATGAAAGTTTTTCAAAATGTCATTTCTTCTTTTTCTCCCAAAGACGAATCCCTTTCTCTGTGTCAGACTTAACTTTGTTTGTTGTCGTTTATGCTACCACCTGTTTCACACATACTCCGTTTGCAGTGCGTATGCGGTGTGTATTTTACCCCGCACCCATGTTAATAGGTTAGAGCCTATGGTTAGAGCGCTCACACCGCACACGGATGCGTCCGGCAATGCGCTCCAGGAGCGGTGCGTGCATAACAGCAGAGCAGAGATCTACACAGTACCTCAACAACGCGGCATAATGGATGTAGGCTAAAAATATTGATTTGAAATAAAAAATAGAGAATGTTGTGATTGTGGTACAGCCGTAGATCAGTTGCGCACTGCAAGCGCAGCACACGTGAAAGCACAATAGCGCGTGCTGCTCCTGCATACACACCGCAACACGCACCGCATACGCACTACACACGGAGTATGTGAAACAGCCGTAACTCACGCAGCTGCATCTTCTAAATAATGCCGCGAGTGGGGCTTGAGGATGTGAAGTCGCCTGCGTCTGCGCAGTGCAATCTGATGCAGCCCCTGAAGTGACACAGGAAACAGAAATGCTGCATAGTAGGCCTAATAATAATGCAAGTAAACGAGACGAAATAACGTTAAATAACATTACGTCTCGTCTCATTTTGGTCAACGAAAATGAAGAGACATTTTAGCATAGTTTTTATTTTGTAAACCACATTTAGTCTCGTTTTTATTCGTCAATGATATTGCATTATAAATTTAATTATAGTCATCGTCACATGACCAGCATTTACGTTGCGTCTCGTCTCGTTTTGGTCACGTGATAAAGGTTCGTTGACGACGATATTTAGTCATAATTTTCGTTGACGAAAGAAAAACTAGTTCATAGTCATCAACAAAGATGGTTCAAAGAAGTTCCTGAAATATTTTGTCATCAAGTGCATATCAGATCTCTGGAGGAAAGGCTCTGCAAAGCATAACTGATCTTGTACAACCATATCGGTATGTAATGTAGACAGTACATAGTTCGTTAAAAGCACAGGGTTCTTCTCACCCACCCAAACACTTACGGACTCAGACATAATATAACATACCTCTGAGTAATAAGGGATGGGTCCGTCTCTTCCTAGATAACAAACAGCTGCACAGTATGTACATGTAAATGAATGAAGTTCAATGGAGGAAATCTGTGACACAGACCTGGTTACATCATATTTATCACATCACCTTAGTTATGTTCCATTTAAACAGTGTTTGTAAAAAAAAGAAAAGAAAAAAGGGGGATGTTTTTTTCTGTCAATGAATAAACTAAAAGTCAGCCTTAAGGCAATGATTAACTACAACTAAAAATGTAAACTATTAAAAATGGTTTGCATTATTTGTAATAAAGCTGAAATGATGTATGTAAATATTAGATACATTTAACTGAAAACTAAAACTGAAATA
Source organism: Tiaroga cobitis (assembly GCA_030578255.1). Lineage (NCBI taxonomy): Eukaryota > Metazoa > Chordata > Actinopteri > Cypriniformes > Leuciscidae > Tiaroga > Tiaroga cobitis. The sequence goes on from CM060591.1 coordinate 13,225,860, forward strand.
AAAAAAAATGGTAACGCTTTAGATTACAGCCCGGAAAGTACTGCGTAATTAAAGCAATTTTACAGTGTAACCTTCGGCAATTGTAGTGTACTTATAACGTACTTACCATGTACGTATAAGGGAACAATATTTTAAGTTTGGGGAATAAAGGGGTAACAACCAGGAGAATTAAAAAATTATTTATACTGTAAAAACTAAGGGGAACTTATTCTACTATTATGATATAACAATCTTACATTTGGTAGCAATTTAGTGAGAACATACACTGTGTACCTTTTTGAAATGATGGTGAACCAGTACATACTGTATAGCCTTTTTAAAAATTACAGGGTACATATCTATGCATTTATAAAGTAATATAAAATGCCCCGAAAACGAAAACTATTGCAACTTTTACTTAAATATTGGGGAAAGATACTCTTGTTTCATGTAGTGGTGCTTGTTACCCTCTTGTTCCATGTAGTTACAGGGTAAGTGCAATAAAAATGCATACACACAATCTTATATCACTGACTTGGAAACCTTTATTTCTTATACAAGCACCACTTACTCTGTAACCACATCAAACAAGATATATTTCCCAGTATTTAAAAAAAAATGCAATAGTCTTAGCTTTTCTTGCCTTGAAACATTAGCCCAAACTTAAAAATCTGCACTTTTGCTATCAAAAAAATAAATAAAAATAAATTGGATAAATGCATAGATATGTACCCTGTCATTTTTAAAAAGGCTAAACAGTATGTATTGGTATTGAGAATGAGAATGTGACGTCACGCGTATCACTCCGCGTTGCATTGTGGGAAGGATGCGCCATCTTGGAAGGATACGCTATCCGTTGTCGTGGTTACTTCGACCGCGAGACCGAGAGAAATAGCGACAGAGAAAGAGAGCAACTTGATATTTGTTTGCATTTTTGCGATAAGGCACAGTTTCTTGGGAATAAATGAAGAAGGGGGAAGCAAAAGGAAAGGGGCTCTATCGGGAGAGACAACAACACCAAGCAGCGTTATTTAGAGAAACTACTTGACATCAACAACATGGACCCGTACGACCTGCTACAGAATGGACGAAAGACCCAAAGCACTACCACCTTTCACATACCCTGACACAGTCAATTACCTGGTTTATGGAATCAGTGCCTAACGTTAGTTACTGCCTACACATTACAATGCAAGAGTTCAGAAGCTTTAAGTCATTAGAAGCTTATGAACAATTCTGCTACGGCTGGGTGCAAGACTTAGAAACCCCCAAACCTGTAACGTTAAACTGTGAGAGTTCAGTCATACTTGATGTTTCAGGCCTCATTCATATGTGGAAATAAATCTGATATGAATCAGATACGTGCATTTGCACCTGCCGTGCAACATTAAGCGGACAGATCGGACATTCCCGTCACTGCGAGACGTACGTCATTAAAAAAAGTGTATTTTTAAAACCTTTCGCGGTACAGATATATCTATAACAAATTAAACAACTCTAGTTGAATAACAGAGAATTAATTTCGTTCGTTTGTGTTAAATAAAAGGCGAACTGTGCTGAAATGTGTTCCTTTTGAAATCATGCTTTGCTCGCTGTTGCTGCTGTCAGTTTATTGACAAGCAGTTTTTCTAAATAAAGCTGGCTAGCATTGTTATTTAGTCTCTCCCGATAGAACCCCTTTCATTTCTCTTCCTCCTCCTCCATATCTTCCAAAGAAACTGCGGCGTATCGCTAAAATGAAAAATGTAAACAAATACTAAGCTGCGCTGTCTCTCTTTCGTTATTTCTGGAATGTTTAGTCGCGCCTCTGTGAAGTTCTGAAGGCGTTGCCCCTGGCAACCGATAGCGTCTCCTACCATCATGGCCGACCGGCTCAGACCCCGCCCAAATCGGCATGTGACTCCTCACTCTCAATACAATTATTACAAAAAGGTACGCAGTATATGTTCTCACTAAATTGCTACCTAATGTAAGATTGTTATATCATAATTGTAGAATAAGTACCCCTTAGTTCTATAATACTTACAGTATAAATATTTTTTTAATTCTCCTGGTTGTTACCCCTTTATTCCCCTAACTTAAAATATTGTTTCCTTATACTTACATGAAAGTACTTTATAGGTACACTATAATTACAGAAAGTTACACTGTAAAATCCTCTTAATTACACAGTACTTTCCGGGCTGTAATCTAAAGTGTTACCCAAAAAATTAAAGGTACATAGGAATATTTTAAAAAGCTAATAAAAATGTAAAAAAACACATGAAATGACTACAAATTAAACAAAAATTAAAATGAATACTATATAAATAAGGTTGATTGGTTTGTCTGGTTGAATTTCCTTTAGCCCCGACTTATCATGGGTGATGAATGAACAAGATAATGCTTTCCCTGCTTTAATAATAAGCATTTCACAATAACCAAGAGTATAACCCATTTAATCATGATGACTTGCACTACTGTTTGAGTTTTGAGCTCATAGGGAAAATGAAAGACTCCACTTACTGACACAGAATGAAAATGGAAGAAAAAAAAACATTCACTTCCTCCTTACTCCTAAATGAAAGGTTCCAGCCACTACCTTTAAAAGTAAATGAAAAACTTCAGTCACTACCTCAAATAAATGAAAGATTTCGGTCAGATTTCAGGGACTTCTGCAAAAAGAATGTGGCAGCCACTTTACAACAGACAAGATATGATGTCAGCTCTGTGGTTGCCTTTAAAAAAAACATACATTTAACATGTAACACAATAATATATCCAAAATCTAAAAACTTTCATGCAACGCTGCAAACCTGCAGCATTAAAGTGTGTTCTTTTAATTCATCTAAGACAGGGATGGGCAACTGTGTTCCTTGATCCACTTTCCTGCAGAGTTTAGCTTAAACCCTACTCGAACACAAATGAACAAGGTAATCAAGGGCTTCAGGATTACTAGAAAGCTACAGGCATGTGAGTTTCATCAGAGTTGGAGCTAAACTCTTCTTGAGGGCCACAGTTACCCAGCCCTAATTTAAGAGGTCACACTGTGAGGTTTCAGTGTTCTATTGGTCACACGCCTTCACGTGATGCAAATCACTGGTCAGAGTTCACCAAGCTTGAACTTTGGAATGTAGAGAACTTTGCACGAGCTTGTGTTTCCGATTTCCTGCATTTGTATGAATGGAAGTCAATAGAAAGAAAAGTGTAGTGTGACAGACCCTTTTTCCCAGGTAAGGCAACAAGCTTGGTTCCAGCATATCAAAACCTATTAAACTTGTATCAGCTCCAAACTAAGAGATCCACACTAAATCTTTTAACACGGGTATCAGTGTGAGAAAGTGTACTTGTGTGAGAAAGAAAGAGTGTGCAGTGTCGTAGTCTACAATATTGTTAGTAATTCATAACTTCCTTGCAACACTTAAAACGGCTTCATGCGATATGGCTCAAAGCAATCAAGCAATTAACTCGTAACCCTTATCACAGGCTGCAATAACACCATAGCTACCTGCGTTGTATATATTTGAACAAGGTTTCCATGAACGCTTCATTGAGTATAGAGTTTAATTGTTATCACTGCTGACCTCTTTTATTAGCATTTCATTTTTCTGCACAAAACGTCATGCCTGACGATAAACAGTTAAATATACAGCAGGCCTCAAGCTCAGTAATTACATGCTCAGAAACAGCAGAGCCCTGTGCTGGCTCATCTACAAAGCTGCCCTGCAAAAAATAGGACCTGTGGGAAGAAACAGAATAAACATGTTTGTTGGTTTGCTGGTAGATTGGTGAAAAGCACATCTGCAGCCTTGATGTTTGATTGTTTAATTCTAAGCTAATGCTGTCGTGGTGAAGGAATTTCCCTTGCAATGATTTTGAGTGGTTCAATATCGCGATATGCAATATTATCGGCTTTTTAAATTTTTGCTATATATATATATATATATATATAGGGCTATTGTATTAGTAGCCTATAATAGTTCGTTCTGGTCCTCGAATCTAACTGGACGAGAGGCTTTCTAAGGCCATGATCACACCAAACGCGAGGTGCACAGCACTGCCCCATTCACACAGAACGAGCAGTGCGCTGCGTTTTTTATGTTGCTAGGCAACCACCGAAACGGCTGTCCTGACGGTCAAGTAAACATCAAATCAGCCTTTTATTAACTTTATTTACGTTCTGTTAACATTGTGGTAGTTACGGTTCATGAAGTCTTATGCCTTATGAAAAAAGAAAAACGCAAACATTGCGTTTGCGGTGTTTGCTTGCGTTCCTCTGCGGTTGGCTTGTCAGTATCCCAGTATTACAATATTGCGGTTATCGCTACAGCCCTATTCTCAGCTGGCATATATGTCTTTGTGGTCACAAAAGCACCTTGGACGATATTGACTGGTTGATTTAGTTTTGTGTGAGGTATCTAAGGGCTTGGATGAGTGAATTTTTTTTTTTTTTTTTTTTTTTTTTTTTGGCAACAGTAAACAGGTCTTAGTGGTGCTTTTGTGTTTCATTGAAGGGAACATGTCATGGAAAACAGGATTTTCCTTGATCTTTTGTTTCCTTGAGTTTATTGTGCTATGTAGACATAATCAAATATGCACAACACAAAGCTCCCACACAGTCCATTTATAGAAAGCTGTAAAATGACTTGTTCAAAAAAACACATCTATATAAGCACATTTCATCCATATATCCATCCATCCAGATGGGTAAATATATAGTTAAATAAATAAATGAAATAGTGATACATAAAAACAGAGGTAAATAAATATAGATATTATATTTTTTTATTTATTTACCTCTATATTTACCCATCTACCTCTCTTTTTAGTTCTCTCTATTTATCTCCTTTATTTATTTGTTTATTTATTTATTTATTTATTTATATGTAGATAGATAAATATGGATATATAAACACATAGAGAGAGAGCGATAATGTATTAAATGTTTTTTTAAATCAGACAAAAATAAAGGACTGACTGGTAAAAGACAGTCAGGCAATAAAGAAAATGCAAAATACAGCCGCCTTAAAATTCCAGCTCATAACATCTGAAGACTGTAATTTTCTCTGACACCTGTGCGCCACAGCCACACTCAACAAAAAGCACTAGAATTTTCCATTGAGATAGCTGGCAGAGAAACATGGATCCCTGTTGAATTTGTGTTTTGTCCTAGAGCTTCTTTCACAGCCGCAGATTTGTTCAGCGAGTGTAGTTAAGGATAATGACACGCACTGCAGGTGAACAGATTGTTCCAGAGTTTGAGTCAGGTCATGCAAAAAAAACTGGTTAACTGGTTAACCTGCTCACACTGACCTCAATCCCTTCCTCACAGGACAGTAAAAGTGATGGAGTGAGTGTGTGGGTGTGCATAAATATGGTATGGATGTACTCGTCACATGTTCCAGCATAAGTGCTCATGCATTAGCTAACACACTCCCTTTGCCCCTTCATTCTATTCATGAAATTCCCTCACTTTCTCTGTTTCTTTAAGGTCTTTCCTAGGGGCCTTTGCTCTGTGTAAGGTGTGTGGGCAGGTTGCTAGCATCTCAATCTTTTCCTTTACCCTGTTGAAATGCTTTCTCTCAATGACTGGACTACACTATTTTTGCTCGACTGTATGTGTAGTGTAAGAGATATTCTTTCTATGCTCTACCTGTCAGTGAAGAGAAATTAACCCATCTGCTTGAAAGCTCCTTTCAGCCTGATTTTCGAATGCACCCCACTGAGTTGGACTTCGAACGATGTGATGAAAGAAAAGCCTTTATGTGAAGAAGTGTATTTACACAAGTGAATGTAACTACTCATTTCTCAGAGTGGAAGCGCATGTGTAGAGAGAGAGAGAGGGAGAGAGAGAGAGATAGAGAGAGAGATAGAGAGGGATCAAATATCAATATATCCTTCATGTCAAAAGCCTTTTCAGCTTAAAGGGATAGTTCACCCAGAAAAGAAAATTGTCATAATTTAGTCATCCTCCTCACTCATGTCATTTCAAACCTATATGACTTTCTTTATACTGTGGAACATAAAAAAAAACAACATATTTTGAGGCTTGTTTATACTTTTCAATGAGCTCCGATATTGTTTGGTTCCCAACATTGTTCACGGACTGCAGTAAGTCATACAGGTTTAGAACATGAGGGTGAGTAAATGTTCATGTATGAGAGGCTTAAATGGATTCACCATAGAAAAAAAAAATGTAGTCAACAAAATTACTTAGACAAATGTTTGTCGAACACTGATTATACTCAGTTTGACTTATTTGCCATAAACTATTTGTACGTGTTTGGTAACTAAAATAAAAGTGAAATAAAATAAAATGTAAACATGGGATGGAAAAAAAACTTAAATTAAATGTTGCCTTGGCAGCGAACTGAAATAAGTTGAAAGTCGGAAGTATTAAAATCAATAAAACTAAAATAAAAATAAAGCTATATAGAAAAAAACGAATAAACAGCATTTTAAAAAACTAAAATTAAACAAAACTGAAAATAAAAAAATAAAAGCTAATTCAAAATATTATTACTATTTCATTATAAATATAAAAATTACACTGCACATGTTGAGTGTTATTTTTGGACCTTGGGTGTGCAGGTAGTGTGAGAATGGGAATTATTTATCTAGCTGGCAGGCACAAGCAGAAAGAATTGTGCTCAGTACAATGCTGACAGCTCTTGTTCTGTACAATCCACAGACATAGACACACACATAATCCTGGAAATATCAGATCTCTGGTGTAATACCCGATATCTGCATTAGCTCTCTATTTGTCCTCTTACCACAGTAGTTTTAGCTCTCTGTACTGACTATATCAAGAGCACTGGCTGCTGGGCTAGAAATCGGCTCAGGTAATTAGAAGTCTATGAGCCACCTCTGTGCCTTTGAGCTCTGCTCTGCTTGTTTAATAGGAGTGAAAGGAGGATATAGCTGCAATGATTCACAAGGCCTGCTTTCCTCTCCTCTTTTCTCCTTTCCACCTTCCTATTAACTTTTAGTAAGGGCCTGCTTTTTTTTAGATGAGAAAAAAAAGGGAAAAAACTGGGTTGTTATACAACAATGCCATGTGCTCTTTTCAATGGGTTCAACCCAAAGCAGGGGAAGCTTGAAAAGAAATGGATACTATGTCCAACGACTTCCTGTTGTTTCCTGCCTTTTAGGCTCCCACAGTTGGCACGAGGCACAAAAGGTTATTAAGAATGCAAGACTAAAGAGAGGTGCAGAGGAGGAAAAAAACACAAATCACTCCCCTTCCCTCACACTCATTCCTGTGGATAAAGTTGCAGGGTTTTAGAGGCTTGTGAACATATCCACCGGCACACCTGTCCTGTTTGTTTACTGCTAACCTACGGATTTCACACACCAGATATCTCTCTGAAATTCAACCCAGTCGAGTGAGCGAAAGTCCAGGAAAACGATTGACCTCTGAAAGAATCTTTGCATACACAGACAATTAACAATGTGATTTGCCACTGTTTAAAAAGCTTGTGATTATTAGTATCCCCTCAATGCTAAAATAATTTCTCCTTCTTCAATATAATCGGCAGAAGTATAAAGCTAAATTTAGGCTATAAACAAAGAACATCGTAGTTGTATGACTTTAACGTCACTTCCACTAAGCTTCTAACAACTCATTCAATCTTTATTTAATATTAGGGATGCACGATAAAGGATTTTGGGCGATATTCGATATGCCGATATTTTCAAACTAATTTTGCCCGATACCGATATTTTTTTTTTTTTTTTTTAAGTGCAAAAAAAGCTTATTAAAGTTCTCAGTCAGGGATTTCCTCTGTATTTTGTTGTTTTATTAACATTAACGGGATAGTTCTCCCAAAAATTTAAATTGTCATCATTTACTCTCTCAAGTTTCTTTCTTCTGTTGAAATTATAAAAGTTATTTGGAAGAATGTGGCTAACCAAACAGTTGCTGTACTCCAGTGACTTCCATAGTATATTTAAGCACAAGAAAGAAATGAATACAGGTTTGGAACAACATTAGAGTGAGTAAATAATGACAGAATTTTTATTTCTGGGTGCAGTATCTCTTTAAGGACAAGCGGCAGCATATTATTACTGTCTCTTTAAGAACTGCACGTGACGCGTCTAATATACACGCATTTGACAAGCAGATTTTCTCTGTTTGCTTTCACTTTAGACATAACCAACTTTGTTTATGTAAACCTTGTGTGTATTTGACAGTATCAGCGCAATAAGACTCGAAAGATTAGTCCAGTATGCAGGCGCTGTGACAGGCTTTTAGTTCCTGTGAGCGTCGGGTGTAACGCGCTCAGAAAAGCGGATGTTAGAACAGCGCATCAGCACGTGGATGATATGTTTACCTAGCAAGACTTTGACGCACATGCAAATAATGAACTTTTGTGAATTGCGGTGTCCCGTGAGTGTAACTCTACCTCTGCGTTTACATGTGATTTGAATGTACGTCGCGTTGTACAGTATGTTGAGATGAAGGCGCCAGAATTGAACTGATAGAATGCACGATACTATGATTTTTCTTCAAAAGCAGATCGTGGAGACATTTTAATCGTCCACGATCAAAAACCGTGAGACGCACACCCCTAGTTGGAAGTTTAAGTTGCTGGGGCTCATGCTTCGTTCGCGGTCGTCACGTGCGCATAGGAAACACGCCACCCTATCGGCAAGGCTCATATCGGCAGAAATATCCATATCGGCCGATGCAGATGATGGTCATTTTAAGCTTTTATCGGCCGATACCGATGTTGTCCCGATATCATCGTGCATCCTTATTTAATATTTAGTTAAACTAGTCTGCTAGAGAGCGAGTATAATATCTATTGAGTGGTTGTGTTTTTCTGTTTGGCATAATAATGTTTAATAATCTCCATAACAACTCCATAGACCCATTTAGCCACTTTTTAGCAAGGGCCTTTTTCAAGACACGTAAAAGCTTTTAAAAAATCACGAGTGGGTTATTATTTATTAGGGATGCAAAAAATTTCACCTTGTGAAAATTTTCAGTCGAAACAGCTATTTTCAGGTTGGGCCGACAGATGTTTAATTAGCGCTTCTCCAATGGCACATTTTGACTGTTCAGCATCTATTTTGTGCACACAATGTGGATAATACAGTTAAACATGTCAGTTCTGTGTACACTATAGCTCTGGATTGACAATATTCATTTCTTGATGTTAATAGGCAATTATATAATTTCTCTCTAAAATCGTTGTCTGTTCCCTTTCGAGGGAACTCGCACTGCGTCGTTGAAAACGACTCTTTGGGGACGCTCCCTAAGTGTGCGCCTCTGAAGTATGAATGAAACTATTCCAATCCTGATTGATGTTGCGTCATGACGTAACATGTGACGGCATAACCGGATATATAAAAGCCACACCGGCACAACACACATTAGCTTTCGCTCTTCAGCAAGCGCTCTCTGTGAAACTGTCTGTCTTATTTGGTGTTGTTTGTCTGTGACAAAGCTCTACATATGGCGAGTGAACATTACACTAGTGTGTGTACCCCTGTCCTGTATATCTCACGGGCGGGGACACGCATCAGTTGTGTGTGTATAGTTATAGGAGCACAGCACACACAGGCAGCTCTCGAGAGGGCTGCCTGTGAACACTGTGAAGCACTTCCTAATAGAGTGTTGCGCTCCCGCTCGGCTATAGTATTTTCTGATGATGGCCAGGCTCGCGATCCCCGCGATTCGGCTCCCGCGTCCGTTGAGGCGGCGCGGCGGCTTGGATCGCGGGGATCGCAGAAGGATCTCGCGGATGAGAAACGAGACTGCTGAGGCACTTTTTCGTTCATCATCTGCTGATTCTATAACACTCGTTCATGACGCAGAAGCCCGCGGTGCGGTTTCTTCTGCCCGTGACGAGTGCCTGTTGCTCGAGCTATCTGTTTCTGAGGAAGTAGATTATGCTCAGCATCGGGAACGAGCAACATGAGTCACACTATGTAGAGCTTGGGGAGGTTGTGATGCATACTGTGGAGTCCAGTCTTAAAAGATTAAATAAATATATGTATATATATTAGCTGGCCACAAAATAAGCAGGATGATCCTTGTCAAAGCAAAAAGAGCTAGACGAGAGATTCCTGTAGCACTATTCACAACCTCAGCGCCGGCCTAACTGTGTTTTCCCCCAAATCTTCATAAAGAGATAGAATCTCTCCTGGGAAAAACCCCACTCTTTTTCATATCTGATCACATTCATTAAATGATTATTTGAATGTGGTGGGTGTGAGAGAGGCGGGTTATGGCAAGAAGCTGTAATGGAGGAAGCTTTAGTGAGCTATCTTTCTCCTGATGTGGCATCTTCGCTTAAAGTCACGGCGCTGCCCAACAATCGTGCAGGGACACCTCTGCACTGGTTGGCTGGGCTTATATGGCGGTTGGTCAGGCTGGTACGTTCCTGTACTCTAAGACGATTTTGCAGGCATACCATGGCACTAAACGTACCATAGCTTATTGTAGCAGTTATGATGGCTTTGAAGAGACATCAGTGGCTAAATTTGTCTGGAATAAAAAAAGGGAAAGACAAATATTTTCTGCTGAACGCTCCGCTATCACCATCTGGCCTGTTCTCCGACGCTGTAACTTCAATCGTTGACAGGTTTATAAATAAATAAAAAAAAAAAAATATATATATATATATATATATATAAAAAAAAATATATATATATATATAAGACTATATATGTTGTCCCGCCGTTTTGAACGTTTCGGGCTACATCGATTTCCAGCGAACGCACACCGTGGTGTTCACCCCAAGAGCTTGCAACCGGGCACCGACTATGGTCACAACATTTTTCTAGACTTTTTCCTGCCGGTCATCTGCTTCAGGAAGTCGAGAATAGTGCTCGAGAAACACCCGAAGCCGGTCTCAAGGGGCTGGTTCCCTTAGTAGATTTTGTAGAATGGCAACGCCTTCCAATTATCTATTGGGTCCTGAATATTTTTAAATATGGGTACAGACTGCAGTTCGGTTACCGACCTCCCAGGTTTGTTGGGGGCGTACCGACCGCAGGGGTTCCAGAACAGGCTCGGGTTATGGAACAAGAGGTACAGACTCTACTGGAGTTAAGGGGCCATAAGAGAGTGTTCCCCTACCAGACAGAAAGTCCAGGTTTTAACAGTCGGTACTTTTTAGTTCCAAAGGAGGATGTTGGACTGAGGCCAATTTTAGATCTAAGGCTATTGACTTGTTCTTTGAGGAGATCCAGGTTCAAAATGCTTACAATTTCCATTATCGGAAACCAAATCAGATCCGAGGACTGGTTTGGCATGGTCGATCTAAAAGTTGGGGCTGTCCACTACGTTGCAGGGAAACCGATGTTGTTCTTGCAGCGGGGCCCGGAAACAATGTGATTGCCCGCCGTCTATGACGCTTCGGGCCGCATCATTTTCCAGCGAACGCACTCTGTGTCGTTTTTCCTCGAAAAATAAAACACAAGCATCAGTTATGGTCACGAAAACTGTATCGACTACAGCCTGCCGGTCTTCCGCTTCAGGCAGTCGAGAAGGGTGCTCGGAAACCACCAGAGGCCAGTCTCGAGAGGCTGGTTCTCTTAGATCGGGTTCTTCCGTTCGGCCTAGCACTCTCTCCCCGCATGTTCATGTGTAGGTATATGGATGCGACTCTGGCTCCACTGAGGCTTCAGGGCATCCGTATACTGAATTACTTTGGCGACTGGCTCTTATTGGCCCAGTCTCGAGGAATGGCAGTTCGGCATTGAGATGTTGTCCTTGGCCAAAATTTTAATCGGGGGTTGAGACTCAACACTAAGAAAAATGTGTTGGACCCAGCTCAGAAGACTGCTCTTCTGGGCATGAAATGGAATTCGGTTACAATGCAGGCACGTATGTCTCCCGCTCGTATCGAATCCATTCTGGCCATGGTGTCCGGGATAAAGCTAGGCCAGGCCATCACTGTAAAGCAGTTTCAAAGACAGCTGGGCCTCATGATAGCGGCATCCAACACTATACATGTGGGCCTTCTACACATGAGGCCCCCTTCAGTGGAGGCTGAGAGCCAAGGGTTTTTTTCCCTCAAGGGGAATCTGTTCCGTATAATCAGAGTTACGCGCAGATGCCTTCGTTCTCTGGTAATTTGGAAGAAACCTGGGTTCCTATCCCAAAGGCCAGTGCTGGGAGCGTCATGTCGCCGGAAAACCGTTTCGACAGTCGCCTCCCTCACTGGTTGGGGCGCGTTCATGGACGGCCGCTTTGCCAGGGGTCTGTGGCAGGACCATCATCATTCTTGGCACATAAACTGTCTAGAGATGATGGCTGTGTTCAGGGCTTTGAGGAGCTTCCTCCCAGACATCAAAGGCTACCATGTCTTAGTACGATCAGACAATACGTCAGTGGTAGCCTATCTGAAGCGACAAGGGGGACTCAGATCGCGCCCTCTGTGCAGACTGGCGCATTAGATTATTCTTTGGTCCCAGGGGAAAATACTGTCTATCAGAGCAATGTATATTTCGGGGGTTCAGAAATCAGGGAGCAGACATCCTGTCGAGGCAGGGGCTGAGGCCCGGGGAATTGAGACTTCATCCAGATGTGGTGAAGTTAATATGGGAGAGATTTGGACCAATGGAAGTGGATCTGTTTGCGTCTCGAGAGACGTCCCACTGTCCACTTTGGTTCTCCCTCACACATTCAGCCCCACTGGGGTTGGATGCCATGGTACAGGCCTGGCCGAGGCTACGTCTGTATGCTTTTCCCCCGATCGCTCTGCTTCCGGGAGTCCTGGAGAGGGTCCGTCAGGAGGGCATCAGTCTTCTTCTGGTAGCCCCGTTGTGGCCGGCCCGAGTATGGTTTTCAGACATAATTTCACTCCTGATAGCTCCGCCGTGGCAGATTCCTCTGAGGAGGGATCTGTTGTCTCAGGCGGAGGGCACAATTTTCCACCCTCGCCCAGAGCTGTGGAAACTGTGGGTCTGGCCCCTGAGGGGGTTCAGTACCTAAATGCTGGTCTATCAGCCGGGGTGGTTGAAACCATACTTAGCTCTAGGGCTCCGTCTACTAGGAGATTGTTTGGCCTCAAGTGGAATGTGTTTTCCACTTGGTGTAGAGAACAGGAGTTAGATCCAGTTAACTCCCTGGTGGCTTCAGTTCTGGAGTTTCTTCAAGATCGTTTCTCTGCGGGTCTCTCCCCTTCCACACTTAAGGTGTACGTGGCTGCCATTGCGGCTTTCCATGCACCACTGAGTGATGGGCCTCTGGGGAGGCACCAGCTGGTCATTCGTTTTCTCCGTGGTACATGGAGGATGAGACCGACGACCAGGTCCAGGGTTCCTGCCTGGGACCTGGCGGTGGTTCTCGAAGGGTTATCCCTGGCCCCCTTCGAACCCCTTCAGTCGGCTTTGCCCAAGGACCTCACGTTCAAGATGGTTTTCTCTTAGCTATTACCTCTTTAAAGAGGGTGGGAGATCTTCAAGCCCTGGCAGTAACACCAGCCTGCTTGGAGTTTGCCCCTGGCGGAGTTAAGGCCATTCTGCACCCGAGACCTGGCCATGTGCCGAAGGTGCCTTCTAACACGACACGGTCTACGGTCCTGCAGGCATTTCATCCTCCACCTCATGTGTCGGCAGAAGAAGAGAGGCTCCATTTACTCTGCCCTGTCAGAGCTTTGAGCGTTTACCTCGAGAGGTCCTGTTCTTGGAGGAGGTCGGACCAACTGTTAGTGTGTTTTGGGTCACTTAGGAAGGGGCTCCCTGCATCCAAGTAAACTATTAGTAATTGGATCGTTCAGGCGATTACTTAGCTTACAAGGTGCGCGATATGCCTTCACCTTTAGCTGTTAGGGCTCATTCTACTGGAGGCATGGCTTCCTCTAGGTCCCTCCTTTCGGGGAGTGCCCTACAGGAGATCTGTGAGGCAGCCGGTTGGGCTACCCCGCACACTTTTATCAGGTTCTTAGTCTGCACCTCCCTAGTACGCCTGGTGCACGTGTGCTCTCGTCCTAGCTGAGTGCCTGAGATCAGTTTCACTCTAGGGCAGGCCTGTTTCGGTGCGTGGCCTAGTGGGCATTCGTTCCCCAAAGAGTCGTTTTCAACGACGCAGTGCGAGTTCCCTCGAAAGGGAACATCTCGGGTTATGACTATGACCCTTGTTCCCTGAGAAGGGAACGAGACACTGCGTCGTCCTGCCACGCCCCTCGAGGCCTGAGAGTGTCTTGCTTCATCGCTAGGCTAATGTGTGTTGTGCCGGCGTGGCTTTTATACATCCGGTTATGCCGTCACATGTTACGTCATGACGCAACACCAATCAGGATTGGAATAGTTTCATTCATACTTCAGAGGCGCACGCTTGGGGAGCGTCCCCAAAGAGTCGTTTTCAACGACGCAGTGTCTCGTTCCCTTCTCAGGGAACAAGGGTTATAGTCATAACCCGAGACGTTTTCTGTTGATGTTTGAACAAAGCTTCACCAAATATTTGTAGCCCGCCTGCCATCCAACAGTCTCAAAAATCTTTTTGCTTTTGTTACTTTCAATATGGCGCTCTTTAATACGGCATGACAGATCACTGTAGCTGCAGCATGGATGAAGCGAACGATCATCTCATGTCCTCTTTACTAGTTACAAGATGAAATAAACATGGGTGAACACCAGAAGCTATGTTGAAAGAGACAGTACATTACAACTTACTGAAATAAATCTTGTCTAATTTAATCGCTCTGTCAGTTTTTCAACCGGGGAAAGACGTAAATAAAACGGCTTGTAAGCTATACAATAATACTTAACGTTACTTCACCAACAATCTGGAGAAGAAACAATTCTATTAAAAAGTTGATGTAAGAACTGCCTTATGTGCTATAAATGTTTGTACAACTCAGTTTTAGCTATTTGATTATTAAATAAGTTTGATAAATTACTTCTTTTTTTTTTCTTCAGTTTTCGGCCAAGTGAATTCTGAATTTTTTGTTTATGCCCAGAATTTATTTCGGTGGACCCCTATTATTCATGTATTTTATGTTGTAGAAGAAATTGTGAAAATACCTTGAGTTTGTGTTAAACTTAATTCAGGTATTTAACCAAAAACCCAATAAAAAAAAAAACGTATTGACTTTGAGACAATGGAACCGGAAATTCAAAAATGGCGACTCATTTCCGGGTTTTAGGACTCATTCCTGCAGCACTCAATTATCATTATTTTTGCGATTCCTTTTGGTGCCACTAGTGGTGCAGAAGCACCTTATCCTTAAAGGACGGGGCAGATACTTTTTGTGGTAGTGTGCCATACCTTGTGATGTAGAAAAAATCAATGCAGCAAGCATGTGTGCGCAAGGTCATGTTCGCATTGAGGCAGGAATGCAGTGATTTAGTGTAGTAAATCCAGGTCGTCCCCATGCATGAGTGAGCCATGAGCTCTGGAATACTCA